>JAITYX010000072.1:0-1200000 GCA_021018815.1 Talinum fruticosum | reverse complement strand
AGGGAAATTCTGGATTTGCCTACCGAGGCTAAGGTTGATCTCCTCAGCCGTGGCCCTCGGCTAGCGCTGCCGACCACCAGTGTACAGGCCGTTGCTCGCACCGAGTGGTCGGCAGGCGAGGCTCGGGTCCAAACCGGTGTTTTCACACTATTATCCCTAAAGCTTCACAACCGATTAGGCAAACCCTAATTTTCTTTATTTTTCGGTTAAGAAATAATATCCCAAGATTTCTAAAAATAATTTCTAAAATAAAATAATTAACAAAACCGCCACTCAATCTGATTGAATGCATTTTCACTTAATTTAATAAAATTCGAGAATCTTAATAAAATATCCATCCCCATTTTAATAATAAACTTTCAAAGCCATCTTCAAAATTATTCTTTAACAAAGAGACTCGACATTCGTGGGGAAACTCGGTCTGTCCCGGCCGTGGTTCCTACGGTTATCTTCAACAAAAGACAACAAAGAATTGCAGAAAGAAGTACTAGACTCTGTAGGAGGAAGAAGCAAGTGTTGCAGAAGCTGTCTATCCAGAATGTACAATCCTTGGAAGGCTTTAACAATTACTAGTGACCTTTTCATAGAAGGGCCATGCATAATGTAATAATCTTGAGCGAAAACCACTATGTAACCCATATGAGTGATTAGCTTTTGGACAAAAAGAAGATTGAATATGAAAAATGGCACTAATAGGACGTGCTTTAAGACTAGAGAATTCTGTAGTTGCAAATCTTCAAATTAAACCACTTCTACCTTGTCTCCATTTGGTAGAGTTACCAAAATAGTACTATCTAGGTTTTGTAGATTATGCAATGACTCTCTACTGAAGGTCATATGATCACTTGCCCCAGAATTAATAATCCAAGAATCTTCATTAATTATGCAAGAACACACCACAGAATTACTGTTTGTAAAAAGGGAAAACTGGAGGCAATACCTGTCAAGCCCAAGTGAGCATGAGGATTTTCATTCAAGAATTCCTTGGTATAAATTACTTAGTTGTGTTTGGCCTAAATTTTAAAACTGTTTTTGAATTCTAAAAACCGTAGTTAGGCCAAACACTAATTTTTAAAAAATTAAAACTATTTTTCAAAAACGATTTTGGAAAAAAACTCCTTAGAAACTAATTTTTAGAAAAACTCCGTAATAACCACCCAAAATTCCATTGTCTATGTCTCTCTTATCTTTTTACGTTATTTTAATTTTTCTCTCTCCTCTATCTTTATCTCTCTTCTCTCTCTTATTTTATTTTATCTCTATCTTTCTAGAAATCTTGGCCAAATAAATTAATTATTTGAAAAACACTTATATAAAATTTAGGCCAAACACTTCAAATTTTTCATAAAAACAATTTTTAAAAAACACTTTTTAAAAACAAAAATAAAATTTTAAAAATTAGGCCAAAGATGCTGTTAATAATTGTCAGCAGTTGCTTTGACTGCTTTTGTGTCAAACCAGGACCCACAGCAGCAGAATTTGGCTGCCCTGATACTTCATCTTCTCCTTCCATAGAGCTGGCATGATTAGCCATCCTTAGAGACCTTTTGTTTCTGTTGTTGAGGCCATTGTTTGAATAACCATGAAGCTTATAACACTTGTCAACAGTACGGCCAATTATTTTGCAATGGTCACAAAATAAATGTGATCCTCTGCCTTTAGTTCTGCCCTTCTGATAATTCTGAGAATTAGAATCCATTTTTTCTCTTGAAACGTTATGAAAATTTTGAGGACTCTGTCTAGTCCTAGCATTAAAAGAAGCATTCTCTGACAAGAAATTAATGTTGGCATTGATTTGCCTTTGCCTCTCTTCTTGTATGAGAATAGAATAAATTTGTCCCAGTTTAGGGTAGGGAGATGAGAAATCATGAGGACATTGCTCTTGACTGTATTATAGCTTTCGTTTAGACCCATCAAAAACCTGATTGTTTTTTCATTCTTCTTCATACTTTTGAATGGCTGAAGCTAAATCACATGTACATTTTCCACAAGTGCATTGGGGCATAGCACTCAAACTATTGATTTCATCCCAGTCTTCTAGCTTGTATGAAATAGCCAACAATATCTCGATCTCCTTGGACAAGATCATTCGATTCTTACTCAAGTTGAAACAACTTTGCTTAATTAGATTGGCCAAATCTCTCATTGAGATCTTTCAACATCTCTTGAGTCGTGTGTTTTAATAGAGTACGCTATTAACAATACTCTCAATGAGCGAATTCAACTTCCAAATTGGAGTGAGAGGAAATGTGGAAGCTAGCCTGGTACAAGTACCATCGATGAACCCTAGCTTATTCTTCGCAGAAAGGGCGACAAGTGCATATCGTTTCCAGGAGTCAAAATTTTCTCCACTAAGCAGCTTCGAGGTAAGGCTTGAGCTCGTATTATCAGAGGACAGTAAAAGAAAAGGATCAGAACTCTCCATGATTGAGTTCGATTTGTTACCTTGAACAACCATGACATATGTGATCATCAAACGAACCAAAAGAGAGAAAAATCAAACTAAACGAACTGCATAAACGACCAGAAATTTAGGGAAAGAAATTTGATGCAGCAGGGATCGTCATTCTCAATCCGGCGTCAATACAACTCAGATTATGCAGCGATTAGCAAAGGATTCGATTCAGATAGGCAACATCTTGGGCTACAATGAGCAAGATGCGGTAAGAAGAATCACAAGGTCTTTAAAGAAGACCAAAGCCTCACTGGCTAGGAAGAAAAAGTCAACCCGAAAGGAAAAGCCACAAATGAGCAAGTGGAAAAGGAAAGTTACAGCATTGAATTCTAACACGCGGGGTTAGCATTTCCTCTCAGGGACATTTTGTCGAACACCCGGGGTCAGTGGAAAAGTTAAGAAAATGTAAAGGAGCAAACCTGGTTTTCAACACTGAGTTCCTCTCAGGGACATTTTGTCAAACACCTGGTAGGCGTCTTGTTGGTCATAATAGGTTACATCAGAAGTTGGGGAAAAAGAAAGCCTCGTAGCCTTTGTGGCTCTAGATGAGTGACATCGAGGAGAAAGATGCATTCTTAGAGGACTCAACCTTGATCTTCAAAGGGGCATCATCTGGGGAATTGGTACAAGTAGTTTTGATGTGGAGAAAGCAGTTGAATCCCACAAACTGGAATCTTGTTCAGAGATGGAGCAAGGAGATGACGAGTAGAATTCATCGTTTTGATAGAGAAGCTTTGCCTTTACAGTGAGCATGGAGGTGGGCAAAAGGGAGACCATAAGTAAGCGCCGGAGATGTTATCACTGGAGTGGAGAGAGAAAGAGTCGGAGAAGAGAACAGGAAAACGCCGACGCCGGATTGAGAGTAAGAAAGGTTTGAAGGTGACAGAAGAGGAGAGAAGTATGAGTTGAGAGGCCATGGAAGTTGTTCCCAGGTCCAGTAACACCATTCCACTGCTGCAGAGCAGTACTTGAACCTCAAGGAAAAGGGAGAGCAAAGCTTGGAATGGGCCTGAAATTAGTTTCTTATGGCTAGATGCAATTTTAGGAATTTGTAGTGGACTCTACTTCTATTGTGTTATTTTGTTGGTGGTTTATTCTATCATATCTTTTCCTCTTTAAGGGATTAATAATTAAAAAATCAGAAAAAGGAAATAGATAATGATGAACAACCCATGAGTCTTATTTCTATCAGCAATATTGCTACATAGAGGAATGTGGTAAGAGACAAAACAGCGGGAGCGGGAGCGGGAGCGGGAGGCATAATGATACCTAATACCCTTATGGGTTGTTGCTAGTCTTCTTACTTGGAATGTGAGGGGACTTAACAATCCTAATAAGCAAAAAGTTGTCGTATGTCTTTGCCGAAATAAAGGAGCTCTGATCTGGGGTTTTTTCGGAAATAAAGGTTAGAGATAACAATACTAGGTTGGCTCATAACAACCTATATCACAATTCGGGATATCACAATTGGGGCAATGCTGTAGACAACACTTGTCATCCAAGAGGAAGATTATGAGGTTTTTTTGGAATGAAAGTCTAGTTAACTTGGAGATACTTCATCTTTCAGCACAACTTATTTATTGCAGAGCTTACATTTAAGGTCTTTAACCTATATTTATCACTCTTGTTTAAGCTTTTAATTGAGAAGAGTGAAAGAGGTAGCCTTTGGGACTCTTTGATTCATATCACCCCGTGTTCATCATAGTTTTTACGACTCACAAATAAAAGTGACCCTGAGTAAGTACTCGGGATGTCGATCCACAAAAATTAGGGTTTCAAGTATCGGAGCCTAATTTAAGCGACTCAAGCTAGGCCAAATCAAATATGTGGAAAGATTAAATAGTGAAAACTAAACTAATAAAGCTAAAAAGGCGGCTCGATTGTAATTTAGCAAATTAATGATCTAATTAGCCAAGACGAGGCTCTAATCTATCCAAATTAAGCTAGCAAATTGAGATGGTCTATTGTATTAAGAAAGCTCACTCAAGCCCACTTTCATAGGTCATGAGCAAGTCTAAGTGGCCTAACTTGGGTACGGGGATATTTTCATGCAAAAATTTCAGATATTCACTGTCTAACACTAGCAAATCGACCTTACTTTTTGGTGTAAGTCAGTTGCCCAAAAATATGGATGAAAGTTCTTTCAAGCATTTCATCGAATACTTGGTAGGGACGAGTAAAAAGTCAAATTTCTAAGCATAAATTAGATGTGGTTAAGCCTAATACATGACTAACTAACCATCAAAGGGCCAATCACAACCAAAGCTATATAAATTAGCCACTAATAATCATAAAATACAAATAAAACCTACTCTAGCAAGAAAATTAACAACCATGAAGTAGAGAGAGAAAACTAAACTAACTTGCATAAACAAAGAAAATAAACATAAATCAAAAACAAAAATCAAACATATAAATAAAATATTAACTAAACTAGCATTAATATAACAAAGTTAAACAAGAAGAAAGCAAGAAAAAAAGAGAAATAGAAGAAGAAAGTTTAGTCATTTAAGCTCAAAAGCTCCAGGGTTTCGCAATTTTCAATCCAAATCTACACTAATCTAACCTAATTAATCTCTTTAATGGAGTTTTATTTTGACTAACTATAAAACTAATCTAACTCCTAAACCTTCAGTAAATGGCTCTCTTTAGAGGCCTTCTCCAAAATGTAGCCAAAAATCGGTTTAAATAGGTGTGAAATCAACCAAAATCGCGACTAGGGGCCCCTATTACTTGACACGGGCAAGACTGCTTCAGAATTTGGAAGAAAAAGGAAAAACAAAACAGAAAACAAGGCCACCATGGCCTGTCCCATGGTTGTGGGCCAGACTGTGGAAGCTGCCACAGCCTATTGGCCAAGGCGTGTGGCCTCCAAATGGGCTCTTCTTCCTTTGACTTTCATTGGGCGACATCGAGATTGGTCCAGGGTGATTTTGGCGGCTTGTGATCGCTTCGAAGGGTCCCGAGAGGTTCGTCTTGGGTCCCGAATGCCACAAATGCTTGAACCTCGAGTGTGGTGATTCCAAAACTTTACTTTGAATTTCGAAACTCTTGCAAAAGGTTCACTTGGGCTTGTGGATGGTCTAATATGACTACGACAAATTGAGTATGGATCTTTGAAACTTGATTTGCCGAAATTATCATTGTTTTCGTTCTATTCTCTCGCAAGTTATCGAGCTTGACTTATTTTCTACAAAAATAACCAAAATAAATAAAAATCCTCAAATTATATTATTTGTGATCCAAAATAAAAGTGTTAGAGGACGTATAAAATACTTTAACAAATAGTATCCCATGGATAGTCTTTGAAAACTTTAACAATGCTTGGTGTCCTGAGGAGATAATTGGTGGTTTGGAGATCAATCCTAGAGATTTTAGAAAGTTTTGTACCTTTATTGAAGCTTATCAACTTGAAGAACTGAAATGGCATGAACAAAGATACACATGGTGTAACAATCATGTAGATGGAACTAGAATTTACCTCCAAGATTGATAGGGAATTTGGAAACATTAAATGGATTACTGTTTGGAAATGTCCTTGTCCATTTCTTGGCACAAGACATATCAAATCATACCCATATTCGAGTTTTACTTGAACGAGGCAATGTCAAGAGAATGGGCATATTCATTTATTATGATATGTGAAGTACTTCTCAAAATTTTGAAGTTACCATTCAACAAGCTTGGCAACAGAGAATTCAAGGTTGCACCATGTTTTGAAGTTCAAAAAATCCTCAGAGGCTGCAAGCATGACTTAAATATATAGATCAATAAGCAAGAATATGCTCAGATTGATGCTCAAGTCATGCAGGTATAGATGAACTACATAAACTAAAATACGATTTGTGGAGTGATCCTCACAATAATGATTTACAACTGAGAGAAAGGCTAGCCTACAAGTTTTTTCGAGAAAAGTTTATAGTAGAACTAGTTTTCTAAACCAAAAGAGCAAAACTCAAGGGCTTATCAAGGAGATCAGAACACCAAGCTCTTCTATACTTCCATCAAATAGAGGACCTATAAAATACTTTTTGGCTATACAATATGAGAGGGATAATATTTGCAATGACTCTAAGACCATTAAATATTAGCTTATTAGAGTCCTTCAGTGACAAAAAAAAAAAAAAAATCTTTTTTGGGTTCTATTGACAAGAATATTATTGAGGTTACTGTTGAGCATCAATTGAGGCTAACTAAATCATTCAAACCTAAGGAAGTCAAGTTAGTTTTGTTTGAAACTGATGTAAACAAAAGTCCTTGACCTGATGGCTATGGCAATGGGTTCTTTAGAGATGCTTGGCGTATAATTGGCAGTGATGTCACCAAAGCTATACTTGAGTTTTTTTTTTTTTTTATTTTTAGAATGGACATATCTTAAGCAGCTAAATGCTACAGTCCTTGGCTTGGTCCTAAAAGTTGACAACCCTTTTAAGGTAACTGAATTTAGACCAACAGCATATCCCAACACTATCTACAAATGCATTGCCAAAATGTTATGTGCTAGATTGAATCAATAAGTGCTACCTTCTCTAATTAATGAGAATCACGGAGCCTTTTTACCAGGCATGAGTATCATAGAAAACATATTAATCATCCAAGACTCGATTTAGCTTTATAAAAGAAGTAAGCTTCCTAAAAATGCCTTCTGAATATTATTTTACAAAAGGCTTATGACTTAGTCTCTTGGCAAGCTATTGCGTTACTAATGGCATCTGTCAAGTTTCCACCAAGGTTCATACGATGGGTTATGAAGTGTGTATCAACAAGAAGTTACAAGATATCTTTAAATGGAAATATTTGCTAATATTTAAGGTGCTTGAAGCATTAGACAAGGTGACCTACTCTCACCTTTACTTTTTATCATTCTTATGAAGTATCTTACCAGGACCCTATGGTTCCAAGCTAAGAAAGATGGATTTAGACATCATCCTCTGGGTAAGAAGTTGGGGATGGTGAATATGTGTTTCGTTGATGACCTCATGCTCTTCTGGAAGGGGAATATGATATCAATAGAACTGATTATAAGGGCTTTGGCCACTCATATATGACTGATTTATGTGCCAATAATTCCAAATCTCAAATATATATTAATAACACTACAACAATTATTGTTGATAGTATTACGCAAAAAACTGGATTCTGTGTAGGTTCCTTTCCCATTAAATATCTTGGCATGCCTCTATCTCTATCCAAATGGAATGCTATATTAACTGAAATCGTCAAAAGAAGATTGTAGATTTTGGCTAAAAAACACTTATCTTATGTTACAAAAGTTTTAAGTGATTAATACTCTTCTTCTATTGGTCATGTCTTATTAGTCTTCTATCTTCATACTTCCCAAAGCAATCATCAAGGAAATTGAGCAAGTTTGTAGACAGTTTCTATGGGGTAATAGGGACAAAGATCCTTTTCCCTTATGGCTTGGAACAAAATATGTAGACTAAGGAGAGAAGGGGGACTAAACATCAGGATTTGTGTTGTTTGGAATATTAATGCCATTGATAAACCGGTCTGGGTTGTTACCAGCAAAGCAGATTCATTATGTGTTAAATGGATAAATGAGATATACCTCAAGGGAATAGAATTTTAGTAGTATACAATACCTGCTAGGGCAAGCTGGTAATGGAGAAAAATCAATAAACTGAAGGATAAATTCAAGCAAGGTTACAGTGGGTATAAGTGGCTAACTTTATCTTAGAACAAATACAATATCTAGTTATCGTTACGCATGGTTGATGGTGCAAAAAAAGTTTCAAATATTGGAGTTTGTTATGGTCACCTTTTATTGTTCCTAAACACTGCTTTACCATGTGGTTTCTCGTGCAAGGCAGACTTTTAACAAACGAGAGACTATAGCATACGAGGGTGCATGTAGAGGAGATAAATTGTATATTTTGTGACACAACACTTGAATCTTGTAGGAATCTCTTCTTTCAATGTGAATACAATCAGGAGATGATTAGTGAGATGTGTAGATGGGCTGATATACAAGGGCCTAAAGATGATTTAATTAATCAATTGGTTTCTTACAGAGGCACCACAGTCAGCTTGTAAACTACACATGATATTTTTGTAGCATATAGATACTATATTTTGGCTTGAGAGTTGTGGTAGATTATTTGGAAGCAGAGTATACTATAGAAGATCGCGTTCCCCATGAATATTAATTTCAAGCATTTTAGGATTCTTAGGATAGGCAAACAAAAAAGAATATATTTTGAATAGGTTACAGTGAGGCTCACTGAGCCAAGCAGCACAGACTGCTTTGAACAAAAGGCGGGCCCAGAAGATGCCACAGTGGTTAGTTCCAGCCTAGACTGCAAGGCAGTCTTGGTCAAAAAGCTTGGATTATAGGTTTGGTTCCAAAACAATTGTCATTTTTGTTAAAAAAACGGGGAAGCTTTATTAGAAAGAAAAGGAGATTAAAAAGGAGTTGCCAATTAGTTTTGAATAAAAACTAACGAAATAAATCATTCTTCTAAATTGATTTCAAATCGGAGGAAACAACCCAAAGGGATAAAAAGCTCAAATTTAAGAAGGATTTTCAAAAAGGACTTCATTGGCCAAAATCAATATTCCAAGTATTTGAGAATGAAGGTACAAAATGAAGAGGGTTGTTCATCATTATGCTCGTTTAAAAATGGAATTTACTAATTAGATAAGGCATTAAAAATTATGTTAAAAGAAGCAAGTAAACATCATGCAAATTATAGATTTAAAATCAAACAAACTATGAATAAAAGTAATAAAGAAAACGATAAATCTAAGCTATAACATCGGGCGGGGTAGAAAGTAAATGAAATTACATCATTTTCAAAACCACAATACTGAAATTGAAATAACTGAAAATAAAAGAAGAATGTAAACCGACTAAAATAAAATCGAAATGGACTTGGATGATCCGATTGGTGCCCTCATGTAGCCCGCTTGTAAAACTCAAATTTTGATTGGATTCCGATAGAGTGATGACAAGAAATATGGGAATCGAAAGGGAAATGAAGGCCTTTTGTGGAAGATTTTAGGGAGAGAAAATGAGAGTATAAGTGGAGAGAGCAAAAGAGAGATAGGAATAAGAGGATACAACAGAATGAGGGTAGAAAATACAGTTGAATGGTGTGTGAAATGGGGGAAATAAAGCCCTTATTTATAGAAAGTCTTAGGGTAAAGCTAACCCCTTAACATAGCCTCCAAAATGAGATAAGAGGATGAAATTTCCTATCCCAAAAATCAGTAAAGAATATGATACAATCTCAACAGTTGAACCAATCAAATCGACCATGCTCTCGGGGGCCGGTTCGGGCCGGAGTTAGGTCTGGGGAACCAAGCATAGCTTTGGCGTTTGAATGGACCAAAAATGTCACGTTCTGCTGATTTGATGGTCGGATCTGGTTTGGGCTGAGGTATAAGAACCGGGCTTGGATTGGGCCGGCTGAAACTCGATAAAAGAGTTGGATTCGACCCTAGAAAGTTTCCATTTTTGAAACTTCTATTTTTGAAAAGTTTCTATGTTTGAAAATTTTATTTTTGGGTTGGTATTTGGCATGAACTTGCTGTTTTAGGCTAGATTGGAATTTTTACTCTGTTTTAGTTCGGTCTCGTCTTGGGCATACAAATGAAGCTTGGTATTCATCACCGGGGCTAACAACATAAAATAATAAATAAAGCATTAAAATTGTGGTGCGTTTTGGATTGACACACATATAGGGAAGACACTTCTATTGTAGGCTAAATGATATGCTCAAGTAAGAATCAAACGTAAATGACCTAAAAAGATGACAACTGCAGACTAAGTTTAGATAGAAAACATACTTAGAAAACATCACGATACTTCTTATTTTCATATGTGTTTGAAATACGACTTGAGGGGTGCATGGTAACCTTTCCTAGAAAATGGGTCACTCCTTCATCTTGGGTCTATAGATGATTTATACAGCTTATAGCCTATATATGTGTTTTACATGACAAGGATATGGAAAACTTTATTTTCATATAAGAAAACGATGTGTGATCTAATGAAAATCCAATAAGTAATCGATAATATTCTTGTAATCCCTAAAATAGATAATGTTGGTTTTAACCTCCTAATTAAAACATGAAAAATTAAACAACTTATAAAACTCTTATGCTTTCACATGCCTTTGTAGAATAATTTGACAAAAGTTTATATAAAATTGTCTATTAGCTTTTGGAATGATATATTCGATAAAGGAGTACATACAATTTGTTCTTATTGTTGTTGTTGTTGTTGTTGTTGTTGTTGTTGTTGTTGTTATTGTTATTATTATTATTATTATTATTATTATTATTATTATTATTATTATTATTATTATTATTATTATTATTATTATTATTATTATTATTATTATTTTCCGCTGTTTCTACGATGCACAAATGAAAGTGACCTTAAATCGAGTACTTGGGATATCGAACCACATGGAGAAGGGTTTCAAGCACAACGAGTCTAATTTGAGCGGCTCAAGGTGGGCCAAATCACAAAGGTGGAAAAATTGAATAATTAAAACTAAAAAGGTGGTTCGGTTATGATTTTGCGAATTAATGAATTAAATAGCTAAGATGAGGTCCTAACCTACCTAACTTTAGCTGAGATGGTTGGTTGCATCAAGAAAAAGCTCACCCAAGCCCATTTTCATGAGTCATAAGCTAGTCTAAGTGGCCTAACCACCTATTTTTATGGGGTTAGTCCAAATAAACTTCAAGGCTAGCGGTCCTCATACCTAGCTCAGGTTCGGGCTATTTTCATGCCACTATCCTGGCTATTCAACTCTCCTATACTAGCAAATTGACCTCACCTTTCAACGTAAATCAATCACCCAAAAATATAGATGAAAGTTCATTAAAGCATTTCATCAAACATTTGGTAGGGATGAAAGAAACTCAAATTTGCAAGTATAAATTGGGTGCAACTAAGTCTAATGCATGACTGATTAGCCATCAAAGGGTTAATAATAACCATAGACACAAAAAATAGCTACTAAACATCACAAATCTACACTAAAGTCTAAACTAACAACATGACAAATAAGCATGAACAAGAGAGAGAAAACAAAACTAAATTGCACAAATCAAATAACTAAAATTAACAATAAAAATCAAATTAAGATTAATCTAACAAAGTTAACAAGAACAAACAAGAAATAAAAAGAGAGAGATGAAGAAAGCTTACATTTATGCTTGGAAACTTCACAGTTCACAATAGTCAACCCAAATCTACATTAATGTAACTTAATTTCTCCGTAATGGAGCTTTATCTTAACTAATTATAAACTTAACCTAATTCCTAAGCCCTAAATAAGAGTTCTCTAAGAGGCTCCTCGTAATCTCAACTAAAAATGGTCTTATACAAGTAGCAAAATCCAAAAGAATGCCAAAAAACGTGACTTGGAGTCCCGACGTAGTGACACGGGAAGTGATGCTGTGTCAAAATGATATGGGCATTGACACAAGCCTATCAACGCCCTGGTGTTGCTTTATGGATGAACAAAGGAGACAAGCCAGGAAAAAAGGCCCTTCACGATCAGCACAACGGACCATGGGTCAAATCGTGGGACCTGCCACTATCGTGGGTTTGTCTGTGGGTCCTCTTCCAAGTCGCGTCTTGCTTTGGTGTTTGTTAAGCGGCATTGGGACATCTTGAGTAGTGTGTATATGTGTCGGTTTGTGTTCTCGAATATGAGTGCTTGGAGATGGAGGCTCCAAAACTTAAGCCCGAATAGATGTAACAATAATGACTTGATCCAGATTTTCGGGAATTTAAGGACCATTTACTTTTCTTGTATAAACAAAGAAAATATAGTAGAAAATATCCAACATCTAAGGGCTTTTTTATTATCTATGTTACATATAAAGGGAAGAGGGATTTTGCGTTGTATAAAGTTTGGTTTACCATATTTACCCTTTTCTTAGCTTCACTTTTAGGGTTATAATTGTCACTTCTCCTGCCCCCTCTCTGCCGTCAGTTCCCCGATCGGTTTCGTTCCTCTCTCCGAACTCCCCTTATATTCACGTCATTTTTGCTACTTTCTCTCAATTCTCCTCATATTCACTTCATTTAACTCCATTTTTCCCACCTTCATAAACCAGATTGAATGTTCCGCAAACTGCCGTGAAGCTTCAAATTTCATTATCAATCTTCCGCAAATAATCAAGCCACCTGGTACATTTGTTTCGATTTGTTAACCAATTTCTTTTTCTTTTCCTTTGTTTCAATTTGGTTTTTTTTTTTTTGGGTTTATAACTCTGTAAATAAGCTATACGCATTAAACGGAATTTTACATGTTCTTCTGTCCTCCATTTATATATGAACTTCACAAATCACCACATATCCATCCAAACTCACAATTTACAAAAGTTAAATCTAGAATTCGAGTAGAAGGATAGAAGATATGGGAGAGATAATGAAATTCCCAGCAAGGTTGAGGCAGCAACAATTCCGGATTGTAGATGTTATGGGCTACTCGAAAACATCAAATATAAAAATATTGAAAGATTCGAGATTGTAAAACATAAAACATATATGTAATTCAACATACCCAAAAACGATTGAGATAGAGGCAGAGGAGCATTGTTCACATCCAGTTCAACATAGTAAAAAATGATGTACATATAGACAGCTTGTAGTCCAGTCGGAGAATGTGCGAAAGATGGAGGAGGAGAAAGACATAGAGATGGTTGAAGGAGGAGGTCGGTCGGCGAGATGGAGGCAGAGATCAACAGAGGGGGTAGGATGGCGAGAAGGACCAAGAGAGATGGTTGAAGGAGGACTTCGGCCGGCGAGGCTGAAGCGGAGATCGAGAGAGGGGCAGGAAGGCGAGAAGGGCCCATGGAGGACGCCGATAAGAAGGGGAAGGAGGGATACCGTCCGAGATTGCTCAACAAGGGGGTCGGCCGACAAGATGGAGGGAAAGATCGAGAGAGCGGCAGCACGGCGATAACGAACAATGGAGGACGCCTACAAGAGGATGAAGGTGGGATACCCGGAGAGATGGCTCAACAAGGAGGTCGACCGCCGATATTGACACAAGGTGGATGCCGAGAAGAGGAAGATGAGGAGAAGTTGAAGAGCTGAATTACAATGAGGGAGAATTAGTAGGCTAGGGTTCACCTTCACAAATAAGGCCCTTAAATAGCTCCGATAATACATACATAATAATTAGAAAAATATATATCCAGTAATTTCAAATCTTTTATTTTATGAATAAATCTATAAAAGTTTAAATTCTACTTATATATTCTGGAAAGGTAGAATCTTGTTTTAAAAATTAAAATTATACACAAAATAAGTCTCTAATGAGACATCATAAAATACAATAATAATTAGAATTGAAAAAATAAATACAGAATAAATAAAATGATATCAATATTAAATGGTAATCAATTTTATTTTCCATAATTTTATAGTTTATAGTTTATTATTTTCATGCAAAAACTACTTTATAATTTCATTATATTTCCTTAGTGAAATTTACATTGTACATATTTATATAATCTGTTTCTAATGTATTACAATTGAATATACAAAATAAGCCTCTAATGGGACATCATAAAATATACAACTTATAATTGGAATTAAAAAAAAAAAATACATAAAAAATTAAAATTATATTAGTATTTAATTGTAAGCAATTTTATTTTTCATAATTTTATAGTTTATTTTTTTCTTGCAAAAACTACTTTCTAATATCATTATATTTCCTTAGTGGAATTTACATTGTATATGTTTATAATATGCCTCTAGTGCATTACAATTGAATATACAAAATAAGCCTCTAATGAGACATGATAAAATAGAATAATAATTACAATTGCCAAAAAACATAAATAATAAAATGATATCAGTATATAATGGTATAAGAAAAAAATTTTCCCATAATTTTATAGCTTATTGTTTTCTTGCAAAAACTACTTTATAATGACAAATTCTATCCAACTCAAAAAACTTTACTCTTTTTAGATAGTTTCACTACTAAAATTTCCTATTAGGTGAATACAATTTTTTTCAAAATTCTATATTTATATATAAAATTCTTTTAATTTGAATTTACACATTTTATAAAAAAAATAAAAAAATTTTAAAATATTTCTTTTGTCGAATCTAATATATATATCTTTAGTTATTTTCATTTAACTTATTTTTTAATCACCAACTTTTAAATCTTCGTTGATTTAGAATCTACTTTTTTGACCACCAATTTTTAAATGTTCAAAAGAGTAAAGATTATAATATACCAAACTCTAAGAAATCTAATTTAATTTATTTTTCTATTTTTACATAGAAAAATTAACAAACCTAATGAACTTGCTAATGCCATAGATGGGTTATCAAAATAATTGCTCGATGCATAACAATATTAAAATAGTGATATTATCATAATTTATATTTCTTTTAAAGTTACTAAATTATTATATTCTTTGACTGAACTAAAGTTGTCATATACAATACAACAATTGCTCTATTAATTTCATTTTCATTTTCCCTTAATTACACAATTCCAATGGATAATGAATCACTTCAAAGACCAAGTAACGCTGCTTATCAACGTTTACGAATACGAAGAATGACATGTGACCAACTCACTCAAGAAAATGCCACAAATAACACACGAAGACAGAGGAGTAGGCTTATTCAACAAAATGAAAATGAAGGAGCAAATCCATCATGTTCACAAGTTCCTGTTTAACTTATGTCATCTTCTTCGGGTTCCTCTAGGCCACCATTGTCCAATATTTCAAACGTGTTACAAAATAACTCCCAATTGGATTATGCAAGTAATGTTCATATACTTTATGTTCCCATTTTATTTCTTAGTATGTATATATATCTATATTTTATGGGTTTTCTATACGGACATTATTAACTTCACAAACCGCATCAAATCATGCAAGTGTAATCGACCAATCATGTTATTATATAGTTTCATATAATACAACTTATGAATTCATAACATAAATTATATTGTATTTTCTTTTTCTATACAATAAAATATATGAAATCATCAAATTTCTTGACAATTATTTTTGTTAAATATGGTTTATAACAGGTTTTGCATTACATACAATGCTTTATACCTTTAGTTATTTTCTCTTTAATGTATCCAAACTTAATGTTATCTTTTTCATTCTTAGTGCTTGGATAACACTCATTACTCGCATCTGAAAATAGAACAACCAATACGCCTATCTATGATGGTCAAAGTAGCAGGTTAAACCGCTCCATGCATGTCGATGAAAGCAGTCGGTCAAATACGCTAAGGAATTCTACCCTTAGAGTTCCAAGAAGAGAGTCCACTTTCGTTCTACAATTAACTATCACGAACAAAGTGGTATTCCTATCCTATGATTGTCTTCTCCAAGATCATGTCCCCACTATGAAGCTCGCTTATTTGAGCATGAAACATTGGAATTGTGCTCGTTTATCCGGAAAGATTAATTTACACAAATTCCAGCTCCGGATGAGGTTCTTGCGCTTTACACGAGTAGACACCTGACGCAGGTGCACTTTAGGAAGAATATTAGAAAATATAGCCATGTATTTTCTTTTACTTCTATGGGTGTACATATAGACGACAGTTTAGTAAATGCTCAACATGGGGTTTGCATTTTTCAGGCTCAAGGTTCTATATACCATAAGATAGTCGGTTTCATACCAGCTACAACTCAATGTCGACCTCGCTTTCTTCGAGTTGTATATATATGTTACGGATCATGAGCTTGAGTATCGTCTTTCGGAGAATAATACCTTACAACCGAATATGATTTAAAAACTCAAGGATATTCTTGACAGATATAACCCTTTTGTTCAAAACTTTCGAAATTTGGCACAACAAGAAGACATACACCACTGCAGACTTACAATTCGGGAGCAACCATCGGATAGACCTCAATATTGTTTACGTACTACTTCTCAAGTGGCTGGGATTATTGTTGGCAGCGAAGAGGTCGAGAATTTAAATGAAAGGGATATCATGGTTCAATCGACCTCCGGTGAATTAGTGAATATTAGAGACACGAGTTGGATATTATGATCCTTTGCGGTATCCTTTATTACATCCGTTTGGGTCATATGGTTAGACAATTAACACTCTAGGAAATGATGGGAGGACTATACCTTGCAGAGCATTCTATGCATTTATCCTTCAAGTATGTCCTTCACAACTAATACTATCATTTACTTATACTTTACATAAATTTCTATAATAACATCTACTACTATGATCTACGGATATGCCCAAATTCACTTTCTGCATTTCTAAGGTTGGGACGTCTCTTACAACAATATGATGTTGACAATTATGTAAAAACTCAAGCTCAAATATTAAGATGGATTAAGGACAATCAACATACAATCCGAGCAGAGTTGTACCAAGGTTTACAAGATTCTTTGCATGAGAGAGAATCAAATCCTGGTAATAAGATCTTTACTATATACGCTTCTTATTTTCGATATATTATAATATCATAATTTATCTTTTATATATCATTATAATTTACACTCGCTTTATATATTTATTATCATAAATAGATAATGTTGGACAACGGATTATTTTTCCCTCTTCATTTGTTGGAAGTCCTCAAGACATGAGCCAACACTATTAAGATGCAATGACATTGGTAAAATATTACGGGAAACCGGACCTTTTGCTACCATGACCTGCAACCCAAATTGGAAAGAAATTATAAATGAGTTATTACCAGGTCAAAGTCCTCATGACCGTCTAGATCTATTAGCTAGGATATTCCACACAAAACTTGAAGAGCTCAAAAGGGATATTGTCGATCGGGGTGTCTTTGGAAAAGTTGTTACCTATGTTTATGTAGTTGAATTCCAAAAAGAGGTCTACCCCATGTACATATGTTACTTATCTTGGATGATCATGACAAACCAAGATCTCCCGATCACTATGACCAATTTGTTAGAGCAGAGATTCCTTATAGTGATGAAGAGCCTTCATTATATGAGGTTGTTCTGAAGTATATGATAACATGGGTCATGCGGTCATGGCCATCAAAATGCAAATTGCATGGAGAATGGAATTTGCAAGCGTGAATTTCCTAAGCGATTTGTAATACCCGTAATTTTTACAAAAACGGTTGTAAAGAATAGGATTTATGGA
This sequence comes from Talinum fruticosum, assembly GCA_021018815.1. NCBI lineage: Eukaryota > Viridiplantae > Streptophyta > Magnoliopsida > Caryophyllales > Talinaceae > Talinum > Talinum fruticosum. The sequence continues at coordinate 1,182,414 of JAITYX010000072.1, read as the reverse complement.
GTATTATTCTGTGAATCTAGGGGGTGAGTGACTGGTTTTATTTACAACCGGACATATTACTTTAGTATCCTTTCTTTGTCGAATAAACTAAATCAAAGAAATTACCTCCTTTTCTATCCGGGCTAGGGTGATTAGGAATTGTCGTGGCCAGCGTATTAAAATAAGTTAGGATGCAGAGGCATAAGAGGACGGAGAAAGGGAGAGGCGTGGATTTGTTTTATGTAGAAGAAGGTTACTTAGGCCATGAAGGGATAAAGGAGACAAGTTGGGGTCCAATAAAAACTAGAGGCATTATTTGTCGGGCGGTGGAGAGAGAATGCAAAGAAATAAAAGAAAGGAGGGACCGAAGGGAGGGGGCACGGCAAAGAAAGGAAAGAAAAAGAAGCAGAACAGGGGAGAGAGAAAGGAGCACCGAACGGGAGAGAGAGAGAGAGAGAGAGAGGAGGCGAGCGTGCGAGGGCTAGGGAGACCAAGGGGGACCGGCGACCACCGTAGAACCGAAGGCGGCGGCCGGCGACGCGAAGGGGCACAAGCAAAAGGAAGAGAGCGAGAGACTGGGATAGAGCAAGGGCGAAGGAAGGACCCAAAGCGAGGACGGGCGCAAGAGGGTCCGAGAGGCCGGAAACCGGGAAAGGGGCGGCGGCAAGGGAAGAGGACCGGTGGCGAACGCGCAAGGGCCTGACCGAGAGATAGCGGAGACCAAAAGCGACGAACCAGAAATAGGGAAGCAAGAAACCGAGAGACTAAGCAAGAGCTGGAAGAGACGAGGACTCGAAACCAAAAGGCGAAGTAAAGGAGCCCAAAATCCACCCCTAAAACCCGAAAATTTCGAGCGGGTAGTCTTATACTCTACACTATTAGTAATTTCGAAACCCAAATGAGCTTCGTTGTGATTATTGAATGTTTATGTGATAAGATGAAGCTAGGAAGTGGTTAGGACTGAATTAGGTTATGAGAAAATTGAATTGAACTGTTAAATCTGAATCGGGAACTTGAAGGAGCTTAGTAGTTGGTTGAGACCGAGTTGAGATGCTTGAAAGTTTAGAAGGAATTAGGTTATGTAGGTATAAAGAGTATTGTAAAGATCTCAATTAGCACTTAGAGATGAAGAAATGGTGATTTGGGTCTAAACTGTGAATTGATGCTTCAGTTGAACCTTAGAGATTTCCTAAATTCTTTGCATTGGAAGGTAACGACTTATATTGGGAAATAACGAGTTAAGTATAAAAGAGGAGTGTAAGTTCATACCGAGTGATGCACAATTGAGGCATGGAAGTGAGAAGTGGGTGAGTATTAGGATAATTGAGTTCAAAAGATAATTAAATCCTTGAGATTGAACTAAATTCAAAGATAAACGGAGCTAGCGGAAGTGGAGCGATGAAAAGAGATTAAGAACTATATGATTGAGTTGGTCAAGAAAGAGCGATTAATGGGATAGAAACCTAAGATGAGAGCAAATTATACTTGGAGATGAAAGGAGCTAGAGGAATTTTAGTAGTGAAGTAAGAATGAGAGCTATCTGACTAAGTATGAGTAAGAAGAGGTTGATTAGTAATGTGGAGGCGTAATCGGAAAACATTGAAGCAAAGATGGTAAATTGTGAGAAGTTGAGTTATATAGTAGAGGCATAAAATGAGGAATTGAGGTAAAGACAATGAATCGTGAAAAGTGGGAACATTGAATTAGGTAATATCTATTTGTGGTTATTGTGGCTTAGAAAAGGAATCAATCTTACTGAATTGGGGGATTGAGAAAGGTGTAGTTATAAATGAAGTTGAGAATGACTATCCGTGTTGAGTTGTGGCTATCTCAGTGCAAGTGATTCCGAAATGATGTCAAAAGTAGTTTTGAAAGGAGTTTTGTCTCTTACGTGAAATGATCCTTTAATGCAACTTCTTGTGAATTGTCTTTCAAATGTGAACATGTTTTAAAGAAGCGAAACTTATTTGAGAAAGTAAATCAGATTTGAGAAAGTGAATTTATAAGGGTGACACGTGTTCTTATGCCTTCCTCGATATTAAACCAACTTAAGAAAGCCGTATGAAACAGATGTGATGAATGATTATGTGCAAAGTGTTTTGAATCGACTGGTTACGGATTTTTAGCATACCGAATGGTTCGAACTGGGGATGCCCAACTAGAAACTTCGAGGGAAGGATTCTAACGGGGTCCTGCGGTGGCGGGATGCCCGATCTCGAGACTTCTTAGAAGATAGGTCCCGGGAGCCTTTTGTTTGAGGTCGCGCCCGGAATAAAGAAGTGCTAGTTCGAATCCTCGAAGGCCTAGAAAGTTGATTCAATCCCAAAAGAACTGTTCATGAATGTGAAATCGTGCTTTTAAGTGATTGAAGAGTTATGATCTTTTCATTGCAAGAGATTTCATTGAAAACATCTAGATTTGTATTATGTTATTATGTTTTCACCAATTTCATTATTTTGAATAGTATGTGTAAAGAATTTCCATTTTAAGGGTGTAAGACTCCGGTGAGCCCGTGGTTTATTGCTCATCCCACAAATTTCCCTCTTTTTCCTCCCTAGTGTTGTAGGTACACTTTCGAAGCATGATCTACACTTAGCATATTTCGGACTCTTGCGATTGCTCGATTGTTGACTGTTGAAGTGACTCAAGTGGCTGACATGCATTCTTATGTTTCTAAATGTTGTACTTGTAATTTAGTTCATATAGTTGTACCCGATGTACCATAAACCATTTAGATTGTTTTAAGTTTTATCGCATAATTGGTTGAACTCCGGGGTGTGGTCGTTGAGTTGTGTACTCCGAGCGTGTGGCTCGTCAAGTTATACTCGTGGTTTTATGCGGGGTTTTAAGGCTTTAAGCCTATGGGATAGTCCATATTACAAACAAAACTCTCAAGTTCCTTTGGGGAACCACTTTTGTTACCTATAAGTTGGGATTAGAGAGATAAGCCGACACCTGATAGAGCCTTGGGAGTTCCTGTAAGGAACTCCGCGACGTAATACTCCTAGGGGGTGTTTTGGGGTGTTACACGATTTTCATCAACTACATTCCAAGGTAGTGACTCATATCCAATATATCAATGTCGAGTGACCGACCTCCTGTTCCTTTACATAACAATAGGAGAATAATGGTTGACAATAGTTGGGTTGTTCCGTACAATCCTTGGCTCTTACTCAAGTATGATTGTCATATCAATGTTGAGATTTGCAGCAGCATCAAGAGTGTCAAGTATATGTACAAATATATACACAAAGGTCCTGATCGGGTATCGATGGAGCTTCGAGCCCGATTATAATGAGATCAAACAATATGTGGATGCTAGATGGGTTTGTGCACCGGAGGCTATGTGGAAATATCAATTTCCTTTTATGTGAATGTGTCCATATGTTGAATGTTTGCAACTCCATTTGCCTAATATGTAGCAAATAAGATATTGAACAAATCAATCTATTCAACAGATTGTTGGTTCACCAAGGAATTCCCATATGATGCTTACGGAATTCGTCAATATGAACATCGTTGATCCGGATGCAAGAAATTATCTTTATGTAGAGTTTCCTAAACACTATCGATGGATTGAATCATCACATACTTGGAGAAGGAGACAAAGTAATCAAAGAGTCATTGGCCAAATATATAATGTCAATCCAACCGATGGAGAAAGATTTTATATGCCACTTGTTGTTCAATCATGTTAAAGGCCCGCAATCATTTGCACATCTCAAAACTATTAATGGTATTACTTATCCAACATTCAGAAAGTTGCAGAAAAATTAGGTCACATGGATAATGACGCCGGTATTCGAGGATGTTTAGTGGATGCATCCATGACGAGAATGTCGTCATCATTTCGATGGTTATTTGTTACTTGTTTTGGTATACTCGTCAACCAATTGAAGTACGTAACTTATAGGATGAATTCTTTCCATTCATGGTTGAGGATTATCCTTCAATTCCTCGACGGATCGTGATTTTACACTCAATTCGTTCTACTTGAAACAATTATGCCATAAAATTGCAGACTTTAACCTCCCATAACCAACTATACACGTTGATGAAGGGGCTCAATTGTCTAAGGCTTTATATGCTGAATTGTCCGCACGAGTGCCTCCTGAAGATATGTATTGTGCCAAAATATGAATCATGATCAACGATATGCATTTAACACCATTATGGAGGCTATTAACGTAAAAAATAAAAAAAAAAAGGTGGCATGTTTTTCGTAGATGGACCCGCTAGGACAGGAAAAACATTCTTATAGAGTGCCATTCTTGCTACTCGTGAAACTTGAAGGTCACTTTGGACTCACTGCAGCAAGCTCTGGAAATGCTCGCAACACTTTTATACAGGGCCAAAATAACACATAAGACCTTTGGACTTCCAGTTACTTTGCATGCGTCTTCAATGTGTTATCTTAGTAAACAATCTGTCGAAGCACATTTGATAAAAACAGGCCACGGTTATTATATGGGATAAAGCCACTGTGACTCATCGGCATGCATTTGAGGCTGTTGATCGAAGTTTTAGGGATATTATGGGAGTAAACCTCCCTTTTGGAGGCAAAGTGATGGTCTTTGGTGGACATTTTAGACAAGTCTTACCGGTCATACCGAAGGGCACTAAAGCTAAAACAATCAACGCATGTTTCATCAAATCAACATTGTGGACACATGTTCGGGTACTTCACTTGACACAAAACATGAGGTCTTGGTTGGATGAGGATTTTGCAACTTTCTTACTTAGAGTGGGGGATGGACATGAATATACCATCAACGAAGATATGATGAAATTGCCACCATCGATACCCGTACTACCTAATCATGGTAATCATGTTGATGATTTAATTGATGTGATCTTCCCCGATTTGAGTTCACATGCAGGTGATACAACCTATATAGTTGATAGAGTTATAGTCACCCCTACAAATGAAGAAGTCCGTACTTTGAATGAACAACTCATTGATAAATTTGCCGATACTTGAAAAGATTTACTACTTTGTTGACTATGTCCCCGATGATGTCCAACATCTATATCCATATGAATTCTTGAACTCATTAACATTTGGAGGATTGTCGCCACATGCTCTTAGATTAAAAGTTGGATGTCCAATAATGCTCCTACTCAATATTGACACAATGAATGGCTTATGTAATGGAACTAGGTTAATATATCGTCAATTATGGGACCATTTGATCGAGGCTGAAATCTTAATTGGTCATTGCAAAGGGACTATGGTGTTTATATCACGGATTTCATTGAAAATTGTTGAAAATGTAAGACTTCCTTTTGAGATGGTCGGAAACAGTTCTCGGTGAAATTGTGTTTTTCATTAACCATTAACAAATCTCGAGGTGCGACAATTCCACATATTGGTGTATATCTTCCTCAACATGTTTTTAGTCATGGTCAATTATATGTTTCATTATTTAGGGGCACATCCCAAGATACAATAATGGCTTTGGTTACTAAAGGTGATCTTCAAGGAAGGTCCGGGGTGTTTGCAAAAAATGTTGTTTACAAAGAAGTTTTATTGTCGATGATCTAAGGATAATGTTACTTTGTTTTGTTTCTTTGATCTTTTTTCCTTTTACATTGTTGTAAATACATTTGCTCCTTATCAATGTTAATTAACTATTAAGGAATTTTTTTGTTAATAATTTTATTTAAATATTTTCATTATCCTATTCAATTAAATAATTTCTCAATCCACTCAAAATAGTTTAGGGATAAATATAAATAAATGTTGAATTACAAATACAATACATATTCAATTAAATAATTTCCCAATATTGTTAACTATTTTTTATTTAGCATAATTATAAATATATGTGTAGAATTTACATTCCTTATATCAATTAGATGTTGATAATGGGGAAATTAAAATCAATAAAGTCCAAATTATAAAGTTTTAATTTTAGATAAATAAATAAATATTTTTGATATAAGTTACATATATAGACTTTGGATAATTTATTCCTTATATATATATATATATATATATATTATAATGTATGTTATATAGATAGGTGGTTAGAAAAATAATCTAAATTAGTATGATTAAAATTTTAAAAAAATATATCCTACCACTACCTCAACTAATCCTACCATTGCCCCTTCCCCGTTTCATTCAATTAGTAGTTTTCCACGTACATTTGCAGAGGCATATATATTGGTGTGCCTTTTTTTTAACATATTAGCATAATTAACAGTAATATATAATTTGTTAACAGATCAAGCTACATATTTATTAAATAAATTGCTTGAAAACAATATATAATTTCATTCTGTAATATAATTGTGGGCATTTTGCTTTATTAGTGTAACACCACGCGGGATTAAAAACAACACATTAATTATCATATGTCCCCAAATTATTCCAAATTAAATATTAAGATAATTATTAAAATTTAAAAAAAAAAAACAAATCCCATCACTCCCTTAACTAATTATACCCATGTTGCTCCACGCAATGTCCATATTTCAACAACAATTTTTTAGTCATGGTTACATCCCCCCCACGTTACAATCAACTGCACTTTCCCATTAGTCACCAACTTCCCATGTATACTTATTATCATGTTATTTCCGCAACTTCACGTCAATCATAGTTTTTTTTTTTTTCCTGATCAATCAAGTTCCTGCTATTTTATTTTAGAGATTAAAAGTAAGTATATTTACCTTTTGTTTTATTATTTGTACATTAATGTATTTATCGATTAGATATAGATAGATGATTTCATTATAAACTCTCAATTCGAAATTTATTTATATTATATAGATACATTATATATAGATATAAACTCAATTTCTTTATTGTTTTTTTTTTACGGGATAAGAATGACTTATGCGCCATTTATGTATGTACATCCAAATTCCCACAAATGGAGTGTGAAAATGCGTTTCATCAGACTATTTGATGTCCAACAGACAAAATCGGGAAGAAAAATATGTAAGATGATTTTCGTTGATGTCAATGTAAGTGTAAATAATTTTTTCTTATTTTTTTTACATTCATATTATCTACTTTTGAGTGTTTTTGGATTTTTTTTTTCATTTATCAAAATTAGATTATGTTAAAATATGTTCTAAATTATGGGGGAAAATTTATACTAAAAAGTAATGCTCATACGTTAACGAAATACTCATAAACAAAATAATAAATAATTTTATAAATGTAATGATAATCCGTGAAGTATGGTTAATAATTTTTGATATTTTATTCTAATAAAATTGTACGTGGTATAGAGAAAATTTTATATTTATGTGTCACAAGAATTTCGTGGAGAGTAATATTTCTTCCACACTTTTTTCCTACACGACTCATGAGCCATGAACATTCTTCACAACATCACTGTCAGCGTCAGGTACCAAAATTCAAATTCTATATGATGATTAAGGAAGATCACCCTAGAACATACATCTACAAATCAAAATTCAAATTACGTAATAAAATTATGAAAAATATTTTGAGAAACCAAGATTTTGGGAAAATTATGAACATTTTTTGGAGAGTCAGCTATTCATTTGTTTAATTTAATTTTGATATTTTTGATACGTACTTAGTTGAATTTGGGTGTATCTCTAGAATTATATCGTTTCTCACAACCCCTACCTTAGCCTCTCTGATCTCTCTCTGTCTACACTCCTGTGAAAAACTCCAACATCAATTTTGCATTGAACTGCAAACTCCAAACTCAAATTTACACAACCACCAAGCTCCAATATCAAATTAAACAAAAAATCAACACACACTCTAATTATTTGTCCTTTTAGATCTTATTTCCTAGTACCTATTTTGGGTTATATGACATACTCTCTGTCTCTCTTTTCTCTCTCATGCCCTGCCTTCTTTTTCTCCTATGTTTGCTCCCCGATTCCCCTGCTCTGTACTTCGTCTGAGTATGGCCACCAACAGTGACCTATGATTTCTCTATCTTTTCTAAAGCGAGAAGTAGCACAAGAGCAAAAGCAGTCCAAACAGTAAGAGCAATAATGAGCCAATGAGGAAGATGGAGAGTGAGACTCGGAGAAATAGAGCTCGGTGATGGAAGATAGGGAGCTGGAGAGCGAGACAGAACCAGAGGGAGGGGAGCCCAGAGCAGAGACGGAAGAGATAATGAGGGAGTGAGGGTTGTACTGAGCAAGGAGGCTAAATGACAGAATGAGGGAGAGGGAGTTAGGTTAGAGTTAGCTAATTACATTTATTTAGGTCCTTTAATATCTTTATTCATTAACTTTTTACTTATTAGAATAATTTTCTATATGTCTTTATAGATAAAATGAGGGAGAGGGAGTTAGGTCGGTAAAATTATTTTTAAAAAACTAATAAAATAAAAATAAAAATATATATATTTAATTTAGTGAATGATATACTATCTTTTATTTTGTGGAAAAATATATATTTTGTGAAAAAATAGATATTTAATGTATGTTCTCTTTTCTTAATAATAACCCTATGGATTTATTGCTACCTATCATAGAATAGATTTAATAATATCTTAAAAATAAAAATAATACTATCTTTTATTTACATTTTAATTGATTCATAACTTATTTTTTATCTATTATTGACCTTGTTAGTATACTTTTTTTAAGTTAGTTGTAATGTTACGAGTGTCATTATAACATAGATTATACCTTTAATTATTATGTTTTAGGGAGAACCTATCCAATGCAAGCATCTTTCCTAAAAATGCGGATTATTTTGTTGGACGCTTGAAAGAGGGATTAGTTTATTGTCTTGAAAGAGTTCAAGTCATCCCAGCGAGATGAACGTCTTAGGGCGATTCCTAATCAATATCAATTATAATTAACCATGGACACGAAGTAATTGAAACTTCAATAGAGGTTGACCTTTTTCATTTAACTATTACAATCCAGATGGGTTTGCATGCTATTCCATCATTCTTAAATGACAAGACTTGGGTAATAGGTACCTCTTTCTCGTCCTACCGTGTACATTCTTATATTTTCCTCAAAATTAGACATTATATATTGTTACTCCTTTATACCCCTTTTCATTTTCTTTCGTTTTCCATATACAATAGATGTGATTGGAATTGTGGTCCTTTTGGCTCATTTCCAAGCATCTAGTAATCAAACAAACTCATTCGAGAGATGCTTATCATAAACAGGAGGTAAATTCTTGACAATATAAGATATTGATCTATATCAAATTTTATTTTTAAATAGATAATAATATATTTTTTTCTACATTTTTACACCATTGTAGTTGCATCATCGTGAAAGTTAAACTTTGGGAACATTTTACGTCTAAAATTACTGACCAATATTTACTTCAAATGGGAACAATATGATTGCTTGCTTGTTACCTCCATGTTAAGCAGTTTAATGGTGTGCTCTTTTTTCATTTGATATTGCACCTTTTAAATATGATCATGCTCATACTTATCTATTTCAACTTAGACACATAACATCCTTTTATTGTTATAATATTATAGGTCAGTCATTTTTTTTTTTTTTCATGCAAGATACTATACTATCTTTATATATATACAATTGGTTTGTCAATTTGTGTATATTTGATCACTTACTTTTTAAATAGGTGAAATAATGACAACTTTGCTCAAAAGAAAGTGAATTGGATTCGTTCATGTGTTTGCCATTACATCAATCATTGCTAGTCGCAAATGCACGACGAGTTCACATTGCTAGCTTACGTTTTCCGCCTAAGGTTCATGTTCTTACATACACCTTATCAAACATTTAGAAATTCTATACAAATATAACAAATTTAATTTTATTCATAATTTTCTATTCTCTTTCAATATCTAACATATATTGTTGTTATCAATTTTGACATATATACGGATCTTTAGTTTCAATGTGATTGTGAACATAATTGATGTGGATATAGAAAGTTTTTATTGGTACGACGCATGTTATACTTGCAATCGTAAAGTTTATACTTATCAGGATAAGTGTGTATGCGCTCATTGTGGAAGGGACGAGAGTACGTCTTACCATTGTTTTATTAATTTAGTTTTCATGTGTACATTTTTTATACTTAAAATACAATCACTTTTAATCGATTTTGCATTTGTTCTATACGTAATTATTTTTTACAATTAATTCTTTATTGATTAAATTTTTAAGGTGTTCGGTGAAGATGACTATTTAAGATTCAAGTGGCAACTTACAAATATTAATATTTTCCAAACAAATTGAGTTCCTTTTTCACTATTCTCCCTCACATTTGATGGATTTATATAGTCGAGTAAACTATTCGGCCAGATTTTTTATATTATTTTTCTACTTAGTTTAAACATTTATACATTATATTTTATTCAGCTATATTTTCAACTAACTATTTTTTATATTTATTTGTTTTTGTTATGTATTATATTAAGGATAATGGAGTCCATCTTCCGAAAAAACATTGTCAATCACGTATGTTAACACCATATGTATTCCTTTTACAACATCCAACTTCAATTGGCTCAAGGAAATACTATAATGTCACATATGTCATTGATGTTAATTGGGAAGATGAGTGCGCTTATCAAACTAAACGTTAGTATCCTTCACCTATTTACGCTTAATTATATATTATTAATTATATTATTATTCAACTAAATTACATAATTATTTATTTTAATTTTAAACATGGATTATAACTATTTATGCTTAACTATTTTTTGTAGGTCATTCGTGATCCTGTTGGTGGTCATTACTACAATTTCAAACTTTTATATTTCCGTCTTTTCTTATTTGAAATTGAATTAATATATCATGTTGTTTCATTTATTTAACATAGATATAGACATTGACTTTTGTTATTGAATTGATTGATCCTATTATCTTTGCAATCTACATACTTGAAACATTTTATGTTATTTGTCACTGTTATTTAATTTAATATATTTTTATTTAATTATGTATATATGTATTTTATAATTTATTAATTTATCACTGTCACTTTATCCATTGCACGGATGTGTGCAAATCAAAGTTAGTTTAATTTAATATGTTTTTATTTAATTATATATATATATATATATATATATATATATATATATATATATATATATATATATATATATTTTATAATTTATTAATTTATTATTGTCAGTTTATCCATTGCACGGATGCGTACAAATCAAAGTTAGTTATATATAAAGGGAAGAGTAAAGTGTTGTATAAATTTCAATCTGTCATATTTACCCCTCCTTTAACTTAAATTTTAAGGATAAAAATGTCATTATATTATTATTTAATGTAGTTATCCCCTCTCTCTCTCTCCAATTACCCTCACTCCCCACTCTCTCTCTCTGTTTCTCTGTAGTTTTTCCGTGCCTCTCTCTCTCTCTTAGCATTTACCCATATCCAAACCCCATTAATTTTTTTCAAATTTATTAACTATTTTTAATTTAATATAATTATAAAGACACATGAAGAATTTTTTTTTATATCAACTACTCTTGATAATAAAAAAATCAAATACATAAAGTCTAAATTTAAAGTTTGGACTTTGGATAAATAAATAAATATTATTAATATAAATTACCTTTATAAATATAAAATTTAGATAATTTATTTTCTTTATATATCTACCTATCTATCTATGTTGTATATAAGTCCAAGACTTATCTACTATTGTATAACTTTTCCTTTTCCTTTTCCTTTTTTTACCCTTCATATAACTTATATCTCAATGATAAAATAGTCATAAATTATTAGATCATTAAACTTATCTATGTTATATATAAAGGTAAGGCCTTTTATAGTTGTATAAATTTTGATTTACCAATTATACCCTTATTTTACATAAATTTATATGGATTAGTTACTCATAATAAAAATAATTATTTCAAAAAAATTAAATAAAAAATTAAATTAAAAAATCACTCATGTCTAACATTTTCAGAGCACATGCATATGATTCAATTTAGCTGTGAGTTAATAAAATGATTGATTGATTTATTTATTTTATAGTTTGATACTTGTGTATAATTTCTCTCTAACTCTCCTTCGGATTTGTTGAAGATTTACACCAATAAACCAACATGAGGATTATGATGATGTGCATGGAGAATTTGATTACTTTCCAAGTAAGCGTAATTCCTGTTGTTAAAAATTCAATATATTTTGAGCTAAATTTCACATATGATCCATACGTGCTAATATAATGTACTATTTATTAATGTCCGTCAATTTTTTTAAAAAAAAATATGAAGATGTATATTGTACAGTTGAACTACATAAAAACATTCTCTTATGAATATATAACTTTTTGTATACTCTTTTATATACTTGCACGCATTACATGTAAATCCAAACTAGTGTTATATTAAAACCAGCTATCAAAACTAGTTAAAAAACATATAGAGCTTATATAAGATTTGACTTGTACTTATTTTTATTGAGTTGTGCCAAAAGAGGAGAGAAAAAAATTCCTCAACAGCCTCCAATATTGAGGAATGCAATTGAGTCCAGCTCAGTGGATTACAATGATGCATGGAATTCAATGAAGTGGAGCCCATATACTACTAGCAAGCATTACACTATGCATGAGAAGAGAGGGCTTAAGTCTTCTTTCAATCCCACTTTATGCTCATTCAGAAGATGGATTCTCCTCGAAGGGAAAACAACAATAGTTAGCACTGTACCAGCATTTTGATGGTCTTGGTTCCTTGATCCAGTGTTTAGTGGATGTGATATCCTCTATTAATCAACCTTATTATATATATATATATATATATATATATATATATATATATATCTTGAGTTTCTGGAGCACCTTTTGATGTATAGGCAGCATATGTCATCATCATCCTATGGAGAATAATTAATGCTTCATGTTCGGATTTCCCATCTATATTACATTCATAGATGGAAGTACTCGTCAAAGACTTCGTAATAACCGATTTTATAGATTCTAGTTGAAGATCCGGAGGAGTGCTTCTAGAGTAATAAGAAATTTTTTTATTAGAGATTTTATTGATATTACTTATTTCTTATTTCACCGGATCATTAAAATCTTGGTGAGATAATTACATGAAAGACGAAGAACGTCTAAGTATCAAAAATCATAAAGAAGTTGTCTATACTTTAGTCCATACAATAGTTGTCACTCTTTTGGGTACCCCAAAAGATATGTTAGGTGGTCCAGAAATTTTACTAATAAATTTAAGATGTCCTACTCTAAAATATTACAATTGGTATAAAGATACTTATTTTATATATCTATTAAAAAGACAAGATTGTCGTCAACCATATTGGAGAGAAAAATTCATTTAAGGATTACCAAACTTATTTTCTCAAAGAATATTCAATAAATTAAGAGAAGTCACGGGTAAAGATACAATTCCATATGATCAAGTTACATTCGGTCAATTATTAGGATTTATTAAAAAGAAGATATTTCTTTATGCAATGAATTAAAATTACAAGCAAGATATTCAACGAGATAAAGTTGCTACACGAAAAGAGTTAGGTTCTTTATGTGAAGCTTTCGTTTTCCAAAATTGAAGCTCCTTCGTTAAAAAAGAAGAGCAAATCAAGTCAATAAAAAGAAACAATTTAATCGTACTAATAACAATAAGGCAAATACAGCTCCCAAGAAAAATATTTCCAAAAAGAAAACTACTAATAAACTTATTTGTTTTAAATGTAACAAACAAGGTCATTATGCAAAAGATTGCAAAGTTAAAAAAATTAAATGAAATTTGTGGTGATAATCAAGATATTCAAGAAAAGATTATTTCTTTATTTGAACTCAAAGATACTCCAGTCCATTCTGAAAATTCATCCTCTCGATTCTGAAGACAATAGTCATTACGAATTAGAAAGTAATTCAAGTGATTATTCATCGGAAATAAATCAACTAGAATTTGTTATAAATGAATCAATATGATTAATACTACTAAAAGTGAAAAAGAATTTTTATTAGATTTAATTGAGGAAATTCAAGATCCAGAATTTAAAAAGGAATATTTAGAGAAACTTAAAAGTATTTTAATAAAAGAATATTAAAAGCTACTCCTCCTAATTTCAATATTAATAAAATATTTGAGAAATATGATACTCCATGAAGACTCGGACATCTGCTCTATATCTTTCCGAGTCATGCAAAAGGAATCGGTATAACGATGTCATTCATATAGTGTTTTGATTCCAAGGCATTCTCTCGTGTCTTAGAAACTTACTTAAGTGAAATAGTATCTTTTCTATGCGATTCGGCCTTCACTTATCTCTTTAATCGCTTTCAGTTAGCGACTCGTAAAACTTGTTCCGTATTCCGAGTCCACTCTCACTCGAATCGACTTGTGATTATTTACTCTATTGTTTGCAAAGTCAGCATTCGTAGTTCTTTTCATGCTTAGTCTACATCAAGTATTTCCCACTCGATATTCGTTATGGAACTTGATCCTTTACCTAAGACTAAGTCCTATGGAATTCCGAGTATCATGGATATTAGACTCGTAAAATTCCATTTCTCTTCCGACTCGGATAATCAATTCCGTAATTTTCATAATTATTTTATTATCTCGTGTCTAACCTTGGACCAAAGTATTTTATACTTTGAGAACCGAAGGTGTTTTACTTTTGTAGGTTATTCAATCGAGGATATCTTTTCAAACTACAAAAGTAGCTGGCTTCGTAACGTCAAATCACTAGCGGATATGGTTTTTCACCTTCCTCGCTCGAGTCCCGTAAGATTGTGTCGGAAGCCGTCCGCTTCCATATCCGGAAAACTGGAACGCTAAGCTTAACGGTGGTTTTCACCACATTTTTCAAGACACAACCGATGGTTTTGGGACTTCCAAGAGAGTTAAACCGTTGTCCAACGTCCATATTTCAACGGATACTTTCCGAGTGACTCGGAAAGCCTTTCACAACGGTCACAGAGGACTCTCGGTCGGCAGATGAAGATAACGGCTACTCGCTGGGTTATCTATAAATAGAAGCCACTTCACAAGACTTGAAGGTTGCCGAACATATTGTCAATACTCCTACTTGAACAAAGTTATTGTATTTACTTTCAATCTTCAACTTACAACTCCCACTCGTAATTCACTACTTTCCGAGTTGTAAGGTCTTGTACTTCGTTACAAACACTTCTTACATTCTTTGTAAGGTCCCTCGACTAAGCTGTAAGGGTTAACTCAGCTTAGTTGTCCCTAGCTGTAAGGGTTATCTCAGCTAGGAAGTACTAGATCGGATAAGGGAATTTCTGAATCTAGGAAAACTTGTATAGAGTTGTCCAAGGGAGCAACTCGGGTTCGACCAAGTTCACGGTATTTTGTGGACTCAAAATAGTGGATTTGACTTCGTGTCCGGATTGACACGGGCCGTGGTTTTCTCGCCCCAGGAGGGTTTCCACGTAAAATCTCTCGTGTTCACTTTCCGAGTTCATTCTAGGCTCGGACATGCCTTAGTGCTCTTGCTTCTTCCGATTCACCGACTTCGAGTCCAATCTTTTCGACTCTGTCTTTAGACTCGTAATCTGTTTTTGCAACATTTCGCACAAAAGTGAGGTTCTTTCTAAAAGAATTTTCTATCACCCTATTCACCCCCTCTAGGGTGACTCGGACTCTCCCCGAGCAAACCTTCAATTGGTATCGAGCCTAGCCTTTCGGAAAGGATCTAACAGTCCAAAGGTTTAAAGATCGGATGGCTCGTAACACCGGAGAGTTCGACGAAGGTAGATCTTCCAACAGTGCCACCAAAATTCAAAGGTTCAAATTTCGGTCACTGGAAGAAGCCGATGGAATGTTTCCTTATGGATCACGATGAAGAAGTATGGGAAATCATACAACAAGGAAACTACATTCCAACAAAGACAGATGAATTCGTAATCCTTCCAAAGACAAAGGCCGAGTTTACGCCAGCAGGCAGAGAAGTTCGTAAAGAACTTCAAAGCCATGAACATCCTCATGTGCGCCATAAGCTCGTAAGAATATAATCGAGTCTCTGCTCGTGACTCCGCTAAAGAGGTGTGGGACACTCTGGTCAACACCTACGAAGGTACAAGTCAGGTGAGACAAGCGAAGATCAGCCAAGCATCTTCACAAATACGAGCTTTTCAAGATGGAGCCGAAGAGAACATTACTCGGATGTTCATACGCTTCACCGAGATCACCAACAATCTCAAATCTTTGGGAAAGAAAATCTCCCATGAAGAAATGTGCCGGAAAATTCTCGAAGCCTACCCAAGAGACGATGGGGTCCGAAGGTAACCGCCATAGAAGAGGCTCGTAACCTCTCACTCTTGAAGCCGACGAGCTCATTGGAAAGCTTCGACTCATGAGATACATCTCGGAAGAAGAAGATGCCGAGGGTACTTCCAAAAGGAACATCGCGCTTAAAGCCTCGTAATCCAAAGAAGCAAGTCCAAGCTCCTCTCGACTCGAAGATGATCCCATGGCACTCATTGCAAGAGGCTTCAAGAGAATGATGAAGCACAAAAGATGGGACAAAAGACCAAAAGAAGAATTCTACAAAAAGGACAAGAGAGACAGAAAAGGTAAGTTTTCTTCACCCTCAAAGTTATCCTTGTCTAAGAATTCTGGATGTTTTGAATGTGGCAAGCAAAGACCACATAGTCAAGGACTCGTCCAAAACGA
Organism: Talinum fruticosum; assembly: GCA_021018815.1. Lineage (NCBI taxonomy): Eukaryota > Viridiplantae > Streptophyta > Magnoliopsida > Caryophyllales > Talinaceae > Talinum > Talinum fruticosum. Next base: position 1,165,846 of record JAITYX010000072.1, on the reverse strand, counting down.
AGACGGGACAGGAAGAAGAAGAAGGCCATGATGGCAACTTGGAGCGATGAGGAATCAACCGAAGACGACGAGGATTCGGATGACTCAAAGTGTCTAATGGCTATCACCGACTCGTAAGCCGAAAAGAGTCGACTCGCACACGTACTCGATAATGAGGAAACCGATCCTCAAGAGGTAATAAACTACTTCCTCAAATTCTCCAAAGTTGATTTAGCTAAATACATCTTTACTTTGGAAGAAAAGTCCAATTCCGATTCTTCACATTTCAAGGAACAACTTGAGTCAATCACTTCGAGAGCACTTCTTTAAAAAATGAATTGGAAAACCGAGACTCACACTCGGAGAACTCAAGACAAGTGCTCAAACTAATGAGACCGAGTCCGAGTTACTCGAAAAGAAAATGAGCAATCGAAACGTAAGCTCACCGAGTCTCAAGAGTCTGGTTTTAAAGTTTTCTCAAGGACGAAGAACCTTGATATGCTCTTAGGATCACAATGTGTCTCATTTCGAAAAGAAGGTCTTGGTTTCAACAAAGAGGAAGAATCTAATTCTTACTCGAATTGTTCAAAAGGATTCCGTAACCGTTAAGTTCAAAAGGCCGAGCATGGTCCTATTCATAAAAATGAAAGGAGGACTAAACCTGCACCTATTTACAAAAAGAAACCATTTTCCTCTCGTTTCAAAAGGAAAGGTTTTTAAAAGGAAAGAGACACAGCACTCGGCTTCTCGAAAAGAAGAAGACTCGTAATCGACTAAAACCAAAGTCATTCAAATCTGGGTTCCGAAGCACCTTCTTCCTCGTAAAAGGACCACAAGTAAGGAATGTTACTGGGTTCGTTAGAGGAAGTGAGAAGGGTTAGATTTTCTCTCGTTTTGCAGGTCACTCATAAAAGATCAAAAGGACACTCGGTACCTGGACAAGTGGATGCTCTCGACATATGTCAGTGACCAAGGACTCTTTTCCGAGCCGGAGTCATATAAAGGAGGAAAGGTGACCTTTGGTGATGACAAAGAAAGGCAAGATAGTGGGCATTGGGAAGATTGGTAATGGAAACAATCTGGTGAGCCCAGTCTACCTTGTCAAAGGACTAAAGTACAACTTGCTTAGCATCTCCCAGCTTTGTGACAAGGGACAAGAGGTAAAATTCACTCAATCCAAGTGTTACATCACAGATGAGACCACCAAAGAGGTAAAGCTCTCAGGTAAGAGATCGGTAATACCTACATCATCCCTCTTCTCGACCCAAGTCGAACTTATCCTGTTTAAAAGCATATCTTCAAGATGATTCTTGGATTTGGCATCGTAGATTAGGTCATATTAGCATGCATATTCTCAAAAAGCTTGCATCTCATCATCTCGGTTAGAGGATTACCTAACCGTGCGTTTGAGAAGGATAAAGTATGTGGAGCATGCACCAGAGGGAAACAAGTCGATCTTCATTCAAATCTCTCGAAGACAGCTTCCACATCCAACGTGCTTGAATTACTACACATGGACTTATGTGGTGAAATCCCCGTGAAGAGTCTCTGAGGTAAATCTTACATACTTGTTATTATTGATGATTTTTCAAGATTTACCCGGGTATGTTTTCTGAAGCATAAGAATGAGGCCTTCAAGGAGTTCAGCAAGCTCTGTAGAAAGATTCAAGTTGAGTCTCGGACTCGGATTCAAAAGATTCGAACCGACCATGGAAGGGAGTTCGATTACTCGTAATTCTCGAGTTTTGTGACAAGAATGGAATTTCTCACAACTTCTCAAGCACCCGTAACTCCTCAACAGAATGGAGTAGTTGAGAGAAAGAACAGAACCCTTGAAGAAATAGCAAGGACGATGATGATTGAACACAACCCGCCTTACTATTTCTCAGGCGAGGCAGTAAACACAGCCCAACTACACTCTCAATCGATGCCTCATCGGACCCATTCTCAAGAAAACACCTTATGAGCTCTACAAAGGGAGGAAGCCAAATATCTCCTATTTCGGATCTTTTGGATGTAAGTGCTTTGTCCACAACAACGGTAAGGATCATCTCGACCAAGTTTGATGCTCTGGTCGACGAAGGAATTTTTCTAGGTTATTCTTCTCATAGCAAAGCTTATCGTATATTCAACAAGAGAACTAACAAAGTGGAAGAAAGTATCCACGTAGTGTTTGATGAGTTTGAACAGGGAAAACCAAGTGAATCTTCATACTCGTAACCGAAACTCGAAAGGATGATGACGAAGATGAGTCTATAAAGACTCGAGAGGAGACCACTCGTAACGAGGAAGCTCGTAATGAGACAACTCCGGAGGTCGCTCGTAACGAGCAAGTCAATAAAGAGGATCACTCGTAACAAGCTTCGAAGATCAAGCAATTCAACCAACAAACCTCGGTGAATCAAAGGACTGGTAAAGCATTCAAATTTACTTCTAGTCATCCCCAAGAAAACATTATTTCGGATATCAACAAGTGGGGTAAGAACTCGTTCTTCTCTTCATAATCTATGTGCATTCACCGCATTCATTTCACTAATCGAACCCAAAAATGCACTAGAAGCCCTTAATGAACCCGAATGGGTAGAGGCCATGCAAGAAGAGCTGAATCAATTCGAGAGAAACCAAGTCTCGGACTCCGACCAACCGACCTTCCGACCACCCAGCTATAGGAACCAAATGGGTTTTCAAAAACAAACTGGATGAGGGTGGAGTAGTAGTCGAAACAAGGCTAGACTTGTAGCTCAGGGTTACAATCAAGAAGAAGGAATTGATTGTGGGGAAACCTTTGCACCAGAGAGCTAGAATTGAAGCCATTAGAATACCGTTGGCATTTGCATCCCGCATGCATATTAAATTATATCAAATGGATGTTAAGTGTGCCTTTCTCAATGGTTTTATTGAAGAAGAGGTCTATGTCGAGCAGACCTCCTGGTTTTGAAAACTCGGAATTTCCAAATCATGTTTTCAAACTTCAAAAGGCTCTCTATGGTCTTAAGCAAGCCCCTAGAGCTTGGTACGAAAGACTCGAGCAGACTTCTCTGGTTCAAAATGATTTCAAAAGAGGTCGATCGACAAGACCCTATTCATAAAGACCAAAGGGAAAGATTTTATCATTGTTCAAATATATGTTGATGATATTATTTTCGGTGCTACTAATGAATTTCGTGCCGAGAATTTTCTCGAGTTGATGAGCCAAGAGTTCCAAATGAGCATGATGGGAGAACTCAACTTCTTCCTTGGGCTGCAAATCAAACAAGACAAAAATGGAATCTTTGTCCATCAATCAAAGTACACCAAGGAACCGCCGAAGAAATACAAGCTTCAAGATGCAAAGCACGCATCTACTCCTATGAGCAAGCAAGATAAAACTCGACTCGGATGAGATAGGTAAAGCAAGTAGATCGAAACTCTATCGAGGTATGATTGGATCACCGCTATATCTTACTTCGAGCGCACTGCATATAATGTTCAGTGTTTGCTTATGTGCACGATTCCAAGCTAATCCAAAAGAATCACATCTCACTCGCGGTGAAGAGAATATTCGGATATCTTGCAGCACTCGTAATCTAGGACTCGTGGTACTCCGGAGACTCGTAACCGAGTCCGACCGGGTACTCGGACGCAGACTACGCAGGATACAAAGTTGATCGAAAGAGCACATCCGGAGCTTGCCGCTTCGGGTCAATCCCTAATATCCCGGCACTCAAAGAAGCAAAACTCAGTAGCTCTATCAACCGCGTAAGCTGAATATATTGCCGCTGGAGCTTGTTGCGCTCGTATCCTCTCGGATAAAACAACACTTGAAGGACCTTGGGTTAACTCTCAACTCGTTCCAATCAAGTGTGACAATCAAAGCGCAACCGCATCACTAAGAATCCTGTCCAAAGACTCAAAAACAAAGCATATTGAAGTCAGTATCACTTCTTACGCGATCACTCGTAAAAGGGTGACATTACTCTTGAATTTATTCCGACTAATCTTCAATTAGCTGATATCTTTACTAAGCCTCTTGGTGAAGATCAATTCCGTTTTATTCTGAATGAGCTTGGTATGTTAAATGCTTAGTTGTGTGTTGTGACTCTTGAATATTTTCGTGCTATGTGCTTTAGTTGTCAATAACCATTAGTTCAGCTTGATCATGTGATACTCGGGCTGATAGTTATTTCGTGTTTCGAGTCACTCGTAAACTTTTCCGAGTCAAACTCGCACGTAGAGAAAATTGGACATCAAATTTTCTGAAGCTATCTCTAGAACAGATGGAGAGTTTCGGATTATATTTTCAAACTCTTTTTCTCTCTTTCTCGAGCGCCGCGATCAGATCTTAACCGCAGATTTCAAACCACCGATATCTCAACCGTTGAAGAAGAACTGTCACACCGGGCATTAATGATCGATGGACGGGTAAGACTGAACGGAGTTACTTAACGGATAGTGAACGGGCGCGCGTATTCTTTATAAATAACGTCTATTCATCTTCCTCTCGGTATTCTCAAACTCCTTCCCTCTCAAACGAAAACCCTCTCGCGAAAGTTTTTTACGTGAACAAGTGACCCTTGATCGTCCGCAAGTGTACCATTTCTACGTGAAGAAGCTCTCTCTCTCTCGTAAGTGTTCGATCGCTCTCTTCTCATTTTCTTCTACCATTTTCGTTTTCTTCTCTTCTACACCTCCTTCTCTTTCTCTTTCTCTTTCGAAAAGTTTCATCTTTTCATCTCCCACAATGCCTAAAAGAGGAAACCATCCCGATTTCCAGTGTTTCTTCATCCTCAAAGAAACCTCGCACCAACAAGCCGTAAAGCTCAACCCCTTCTAAACCCATTGTCACCCAAAGATTTTGCGCTGGACGACAAGCTCTTCCCAACAACCAAATTCTCCTGGTTGTCCAACATTCAAACCACCGGAGTTTACCCTTTCTTGTGTTTCAACTGAGTTCATCTATCCCGAACTCGTTTCGAGTTTTATACTCACCTCACCCACTCGAAAATGTTCTAACCTCTAGGGTTCGTAACATTACTGTTCAGTATCAACTCCTCTCTCCTTCACCGTCCTGTTCAAGGTTTCTTCTCTCTTCTTGAACAAAGAACCCTATCCCTTTCACCGAAGTCGCCGACGACTTCTTTGAAAAGTATGCTAAAGAATTCCCCGGGTCCGAAAGAACTTTTCCGTGACTCGCTTGAAGTCGAAGCCAGGCTTCGTGTTTCCTCGCCGATGAGAACCTTCTTCTCACAAAGCATTCTAGCAAGGAGAACCCCAACTCCAAGCATCTCAAAGCCCTCTTCGATATCCTCGGAGGGATACGAAGTCGACCTCTTCCCCTCCATCATTGAGCGGATGGTCGCCGTGCCAGCTCAACTTCAAACCAAGAAGAACACCTCCCTTCCTTTCGGTGCTCTTCTCACCCTTGTCTTCAAACAATTTCAAGTTCCTCTTCCCTCTCGACCCTAACGCGGTGTCCGAGGCGGCCATTGTGGTCGGCAAGAAGGAACTCCAGGGTACGGATACCAGGAAACTAACCCCGGTGTCCGGGTTCACAACTCGTAGCCGAGGCCTCCTTCTCCACCTCGGACTCGAAATCAACCCCTCTCCCTCTTCCCTCTTCACCTGGTGGTGCCTCCACCTCCAGCTGCTTCCAAAACTCTCTCCGCCCTCTTGTCTCCTCGTTTTCATGGACAAGATCACCTCGGTGTCTTCCGACTTCGGAGACATGCTCGGAGGTTTCAAGTTCAGTGCTCCGTGGTCCGACCATCAACCAAAAGACCTGGTCGAGTCCCAAATCCGAGAGCAAGCAGTCTCTCGTTCTTGAGATGAGAGAGCTGGTTAAGGAACAGAAAGAGCCGGCCGAGCTCCTCGGAGAGAGACGGTCCAAGGCGGCTCAGGACCCGTAAGACTCGGACCCATCTCGAGACGTCTTCGAGCCCGAGCCCGACCTCCTCGGAGAGCGAGGAAGCCGAGGAAGCGGAGGAAGAAGCGGATGCAGCGGAGGACGCCGAGGAACCCGCGGCCGAGGCAGCCTCCTTCCGGCCAAGGGAAGAAGAGGCCGTGGCAGCTGCCGAGGGACAGCCTGCTCCCAAGCTCTAGTCGCCGTACTCGGCTCGCATGCCAGCCTCGAGTGGGTCGAAGATCTCGCTCCTCCAGCCGAGTCGCCCAGAGCAGCCCCTCCAGCCACCGAGGTCCCAAGGGAAGAACCCTCGATCCACTATCTCCGGGTCGCCCACTCGTAGCCGAGCCCCTACGAATTGTTCCGGCTTCTCCCTTCGCCGCGCTCAAGCACATCGTCAAGATCGTATCGGCGCCGGCGCACCTCCGCCTCCACTCGAAATCCCTCCTTCCTAGTTGGAGCCATGCACCGAGTCACGATTCCTCGGTGTCTCCGAATTTCTGTTTCAAAATTTTCTTTTTGTCCGGACAACTTATGTGTATTACTTGTATTTTTCTCCCTTCTTTTTATTACTTGTTTTTGCTGAAAGGCAAGGGGGAGAAAATGTAGTCGAAACCGGTTGTCTTGTTTAGGGGAGTTTATTCTCTTTATTTTTTTAATGAATTAAAGCTTTTCTCAATTAATTTATGAGTTCTTTCTTTTCCGAGTTAATGAGTTCAAGCATACTTTATCTTGCTTTGATCCATTCATTATGTCTTACTTTTTACTCAAACTACTCGGAATTAACCTATTTCCCTCTAACAAAGTTTCGTGTAAGTATGGAATGCCTTTCATCAAAAAGGGGAGATTGAAGACTCGGACACTCGCTCTATATCTTTCCGAGTCATGCAAAAGGAATCGGGTATAACGATGTCATTCATATAGTGTTTTGATTCCAAGGCATTCTCTCGTGTCTTAGAAACTTACTTAAGTGAAATAGTATCTTTTCTATGCGATTCGGCCTTCACTTATCTCTTTAATCGCTTTCAGCTAGCGACTCGTAAAACTTGTTCCGTATTCCGAGTCCACTCTCACTCAGAATCCGACTTGTGATTATTTACTCTATTGTTTGCAAAGTCGGCATTCGTAGTTCTTTTCATGCTTAGTCTACATCAAGTATTTCCCACTCGATATTCGTTATGGAACTTGATCCTTTACCTAAGACTAAGTCCTATGGAATTCCGAGTATCATGGATATTAGACTCGTAAAATTCCATTTCTTTTCCGACTCGATAATCAATTCCGTAATTTTCATAATTATTTTATTATCTCGTGTCTAACCTTGGACCAAAGTATTTTATACTTTGAGAACCGAAGGTGTTTTACTTTTGTAGGTTATTCAATCGAGGATATCTTTTCAAACTACAAAAGTAGCCGGCTTCGTAACGTCAAATCACTAGCAGATATGGCTTTTCACCTTCCCTCGCTCGAGTCCCGTAAGATTGTGTCGAAGTCGTCTCGCTTCCATATCCGGAAAACCTGAACGCTAAGCTTAACGGTGGTTTTCACCACATTTTTCAAGACACAACCGATGGTTTTGGGACTTCCAAGAGAGTTAAACCGTTGTCCAACGTCCATATTTCAACGGATACTTTCCGAGTGACTCGTAAAGCCTTTCACAACGGTCACAGAGGACTCTCGGTCGCAGATGAAGATAACGGCTACTCGCTGGGTTATCTATAAATAGAAGCCACTTCACAAGACTTGAAGGTTGCCGAACATATTGTCAATACTCCTACTTGAACAAAGTTATTGTATTTACTTTCAATCTTCAATTTACAACTCCCACTCTGTAATTCACTACTTTCGAGTTGTAAGGTCTTGTACTTCGTTACAAACACTTCTTACATTCTTTGTAAGGTCCCTTGACTAAGCTGTAAGGGTTAACTCAGCTTAGTTGTCCCTAGCTGTAAGGGTTATCTCAGCTAGGAAGTACTAGATCGGATAAGGGAATTTCGAGTCTAGGAAAACTTGTATAGAGTTGTCCAAGGGAGCAACTCGGGTTCGACCAAGTTCACGGTATTTTGTGGACTCAAAATAGTGGATTTGACTTCGTGTCCGGATTGACACGGGCCGTGGTTTTCTGCCCCAGGAGGGTTTCCACGTAAAATCTCCGTGTTCACTTTCCGAGTTCATTCTAGGCTCAGACAGCCTTAGTGCTCTTGCTTCTTCCGATTCACCGACTTCGAGTCCAATCTTTTCCGACTCTGTCTTTAGACTCGTAACTGCTTTTGCAACATTTCTGCACAAAAGTGAGGTTCTTTCTAAAAGAATTTTCTATCACCCTATTCACCCCCTCTAGGGTGACTCGGACTCTCCCGAGCAAACCTTCACTCCAAATATTTTAAAGGTAGTTAATATTCAAAACTTAAAAATAGAAGTCAATAATCTCAAAGAACAAATTAAAGAGATTAATCAAAATTTATGTTTTCTTCAAAATAAAGATTTAGAATTAGAAATAAGAATATCATTGATTGAGAATAAATCAAGTTCTTCTAATGCTAATGAAGATACTCCAAATTCTTCTAGTAATCAACGATTTATTTCCACAATTAATCATATTAATTATCAAAAATGGTATATTTATATCAATCTAAAGATTAATGATAACTTTGAATTCAATACTATTGCTTTACTTGACAAGTGGTGAATATCAAAATTGTATTAAAGAAGGATTAATTTCATCTAAGTTTTATGAAAAAACTAAAGAACGATTACATAGTGCTAATGGAATGACACTACAAATTAAATATAAATTATCAAATGCTTATATTTGCAATCAAGGTTATTGTTTCAAGAATACTTTTATCTTTGTTAGAGACATAGGTCAAGAAGTCATACTAGGTACCCCTTTCATTACTCAAATTTATCCTTTCAAAGTCGATCAATTTGGTGTTCATACGTAAATTCATGGAAAATGTATTTCTTTCAAATTTTTATCTTCAATAATTTCAAAAGATTTATCTCTTAAAAAACATTCTATGATCAATATTATTTTTGACAAGGATTTCTTCTTTTCCGCTCTCAAAATGAATCAAGACGAAAAGAAAGAAAGAATTATTCAAACTCCTCGGCATTATGCTGTAAAATTAACTACTCCTTCTCAATATTCAATCTCTGTGTTAAATTCATTTCAAGCTCTGCCCAATCAAGAATTTCCTGCTTTATCCTACGTTCAAGCTTCAACAAAATTCCAAAAACCCACACAACTTAATCCCTCTTTTGATTCTAAATATTTTACAAAACCCAATAAAGAGCATGTTATTTATACAAAATTTAGACAACCTCAATCCCCGTCACAACTCAACGAATTTGTCAAAACTATTTTTACACCCGAATTTTACTTCATTAATGATAACCCTCTCAAAACCCGAACGTTTTATGAATTCATTCTGGTTGATTCAAAATCTGCAGAAATTCAAGCATATTCCGGATCGTACCAATCCCAATCAAATAGCCTACTCAAAGCTTAGAATCCTCAAAGTACTTACTCGGGAAAGATTTTCCTAGTAGATACTCCATCAAACCATTTTCCGAACCATTCAATTTACCGGGCTATAATTACATTGATTATGAAAAAGTTTGGTATTATACATTTTTATACGGACCATTCAATCATTCATGGTTCATTAGTTTCGATACAAGAACGGAAAGTCAATTTCCCATTTGGTTCTATGAATGGTGGATGACCATGAAATCTACTCAAGACATATGGACAGATGAAGTCAAAAATATTACAACAGCTTACTCAAACGCTTCAACTATCGACCCGGATCTCACGCAAATCTTATTCCATAAAAATATGGATTTCCTTGGATTTTATGTTGGTCAACCACCAAGCATCATATTCATTGGTCCGTGAATACAAGATTAAATGGTGGGACAAGTTCAATATCCAAGCTGCCTTAGATATTAAGTCAGCTCCATCCATTCAACCAGCTCCGCTACCCACAAAAACAGGAAAAGAATTCAAAAAGAAAAGAAAAAATTCAAGATGAAGAAATTCAATTGCTCAAGCAAGAGATCAAGCTACTCAAGAAGCCGTAACAAGCAATTACTCCTGAAGACAAGCACAAATTCATCCGATTCCTCAACATCTATTCAATCGGATTATGATCCTTTTGATGGGCCTTACACCCGAAATCCATATAGTATTTAACCCTTACAGAGTATTAAAAAAATATTTCTAACAAATTTTATGCAGGTTTTTTTAGTGAAATTTAAACAATTTCACTTCTTTTTTTTTCCCGGGAAGGAAGTGGATAGTACTTGTTCACTCACTATTCAAAGAAGTGGACATTAAAGTTGTTGGCAAATACTTGTTCAAGTAATCTGTTCACCCACTATTCAAAGAAGACTTACTATTCAAAGAAGTGGACATTAAAGTTGTCGGCAAGTGGACATTACTATTGAAGTAATGGTTATCCTTTGGCCTTTAGTCAAAATTATCGGCAATCATTTCAAACTACTGCTCAAGATATGATGATTCATCACCCACTATTCTCGCTTTTGGTCCAATCAATACTGTTCCAATAATTCAACATTGTCGTGAGATATTTTCAAAATTATGATTCCATTCCAATCAAGCATCTTCAACCATCCAAGTGTCACTTACTAATTCATGATTGTATTCTATAAATATATACTCCTTTAGCTTAATTCAAGCATGACTCACAACACGACTCATATCACACAACTCACTACCACTCATCACCTAGCTACAAAAACCTCTTTGTATCTCAATCTCCAACCTCTCTTTTGAGAGCCTACTATCCAATCTCTCTTGTAACAAGTTTTGATTCAATCAATCAAAGTAAGTTTGATTCAGACGTCTTTATTATTTCAATCTTCATTTAGTTATTTTCATTTAAAGTTTTAATCTTTCGTTTTTGAAAATCAATTTGTTAAATTAATTTGTCACTCTGCCTCCCTATTATTCAACCATACCCGATTATATATATATATATATAAATTAAATTATATTTACTTCAAAATGTTTTGGATTTGAGAGTCTTTTTTTTATTGTTAATATTGGATTATTTGAGACTTTTTTCTTTATGTTTTTTTCTATGATGTTTTTTAAGATTTAAACTTGTAATTTGGTATTTGTGTTACATGTGAATTTGAAACTTTTTGTTTCATTATTGATGTTGGATTTGAAACTTTTTGTACTAGTCATAATTATGGGGTTGCATGATTTGTATTATTAGATTGAGTGCATTGAAAATATTTAATAATTATAGGCCAAAACTTTACAAAAAATAAAAAAAGAAAGAAATGACAAAAACTCAAATTGTGAAGCAAACAACCGTGTACCCGATCCTCGGACCCAGTCCCATCGGGTCTAGGACCGATTTCAGATTTCTGGACCTAGTTAGAACTATGTCCGGCCAAAATGATCAGTACTCCGATCCTCGCTCATCCATAACTACTATGGCTAATTATGTTAGCTCGTTTTATCTCCTTTAAGCTCATTTCACCTATAATATCTAACTATTCAACTTATTTAAGCTTATAAAAGCCTCATTTATGATTATTTAAGCTATTTTAAACTCATTTCAACTATAAAAATTAATTTTAATAGTTATTTCAAATAGACCCTTAATAATCTCGTTTACTATTTTCAAGAAAATAAAATAAAAATAGTCAACTCAATAATAATTTTTTTTATAAATAATTGGCAAGGCTAAGAAACATACAGACTAAAACCATAATTGTATGGTTAGAAAAAAACCTAAACAATTAAAACGAAAACAAACTCTATTATCAACAACGGCCCAAAAAAATCACTTAAGAATTTTACTGCATAGGGGAGAACCGGTCCTCGGGAAAAAAAACCAATATGCAATCTGTAAGAAGATTGAGATAAGATTAGAATAGATTCTAAGATGTCCTTGGGTATTTGAGTCCGGGAGTATTTGAATTAACTCTATAGTTATTAGTATAAATAAGTCCTTGGGTATTTGAGTTGAAATGTCCTTTTATGAGTGTCGATGCAAGTATTAATTTTCTGAAATTTGTAGATGTATGATTAAGCTCTTCACTTTGATTTGTGTTTTTCTTTGTTTTTTTTTTTTTTCATTTTTAACTACTGATTACTAGTTAAGTGAACAATTTGGTAACTTTTTTCTATATATATTTTTATCAATAACAGGAGAGAGATTATATTAATGATTTTTTTCCATATATTTCATTTTTATACTTACATCTAAGATAACCGAGATCTATTTGATTATCCAACTTATTATAGTTAAGTCAATTTTATTTTTTTAAAATTTTATTGAGAAAAAGACATTTTCATCTATCCACACCTTCACGCTCCCTTTCACTCTTTGTATCCACACCCTCATGCTCCCTTATTCACTTCACTCTGCTAAGCACCATAACCGCCGCTGGAGCCGCCACCTACCATCACTGTCACTGCGCTTGCCGCTGCAACCCACCGTCCCCCTTACCCACCGGCCATTGTTGCTTCAATTTCTCAATTGCTCGCGCACCCGGACACCATAACGGTTACCGGAGCCACCACCCACCATCACCGTCACCACGGCTTAATAATCTCTGCTCTGTCTTGCATTGCACGTTCAATTGGATCCTTCAAGGCCACTGCATAAGCACAAACATTGGACTGTTGCTGAAATTGTGGAAAAAGCTCGTACATACCGACCACCATCAGCAGACACTCTTGCTCAGTCAAGCAAGAGCATTGGAAGTAGTGAGGCTTCAAGGTCACTGAGTAAGCAAGAGCTTCTTCTGCATCTATTTGATTGGATATATGCTCCAACCCATATTGGCCATATCCAAACTGTCAAAGCGTAAATAGGAGGCTTAAATATGACTCTCTTTATGCTTCACACAAAACATACTGTATTCAAATTACATATAAAGTTGTCTATTTTTTCAATGATATAAATTTATTAGACTATAAGCCAATCAACTTAAAATAAAGAATGACTTAAACAAACCTAAATTGAACTGAACTCTCATTGACCGAGCATGATCCGATTAAAATACAATTCGAATCACCTACTTATTAGCTCGACCTATACATCCACCATGTGATCCCTAATTATGGGTTTATATGATAGTCCTTAATTTATCTTATAAGGTAAGAAAAAATTCAATTTGTTTTTAACATAGAGAACAAGTAGAAAGAGTGACGTTTTGGAAATTTAAACAAAAAGATAAATAAGATTTGTATCTCGAAACTCATTCTAAAGTAGATCGAAAATTACAATATAATTTTACTTTTACTTAGCACCACTATCTCCATTCTAAAAATAATGCCCCTCATTACTTCAATCATGTTTGACTGTCGCATTTTAGTAACAATCACGAAATAGCACAATAAGAAAAGTATTTTGCAAAATGCATCTAATGATAGTTTATTAATAATTTAATATTACCAATCGATGTATTTTCTAATAAATTGATGGTCAAAGACTCAAAATTAAAAAATAAATTTGACCTCAAAAATTATTTTTTTTTTTAATTGAATTTTTTTTTTTGGTGTAAAGGAGTAAAAAACAAAAGAAAAATCTATCTACTTTGGACCCAAAAGGAAGGATATTATGTTGGATTTGGTTGGGTTTGGCCCGTTATTCATCCATACTATCATTAGCCCATTTAGCTTAAACCCGCTGGCCCCTGCCGCTGGCCATTTCCAGCTCTCTCTCTCCTCCCCACCATCACTTCAAAGCCTCTCTCTCTCTCTCTGAAGCCACAGAATCGTAGAGTGAGAGTATAAGTATCGAACCTTCCAGAGTTCTACCATTCAGCTCTCTAGGGTTGCGTCTTCATCCATTTCTATCATCTTCAACTCCTGTATTTTGCCCTAGAAATCAAAGTGAAGGTTCAGAAATGGTGGATTTTGGAAGGGTACAGAAGGAGCTGCAAGAATGCAACAAAGACGCCAAGGTATCGGGCATAAGCATCAAGCCTGAAGCCGACAGTCTCTCTCATCTAATCGGTACTATTCCGGGTCCTGTTGATTCTCCTTACGAAGGCGGCACCTTCTTAATCGACATCGTCTTACCTGGTATTGCCTCTCTCTCTCTCTCTCTACCTTCTGAATTGAATTGTGAGTTTTTAGTTTCGTTTCTTGTGTAGCTACTGGCAAATTGTTTAGTATCGGGGTGACTTGATGGAAAATTTTTGCCCCCTTTTTCCCATATTTTTTAGGAATGTGAGCTTCTTAAAAGACAAAATACTGTTGATCAATGAGGTAACTATGTATATGACTTGACTTCAAGAATCAAAAAGAAAGGAAGGTGGTTTTGAATGTTGATCATAGATTTTTGCGGGTTTTTACATTTTTGATGATTGAATAATTAGAAGTCCAAACGTTTTGATACTAAGGATAAATCTAGGGGAACCCAAGAAATTTTTTCATTTGGCAAACACAAGTTTGGGGCATCCTTTAATATTGTAGTCATTACTCATTAGGGAGCACTATACAACTTTTGGAAAGTTTGAAATGTTCTGACATCTGACTAATGTCTTAAGTTGACATCTAAAAAATTTGACTTTTGATAGCCTCACTCTGGTTTTCTGTTCGTTTTTTCCTTTATTTTTTCCTGGTACATTAAAAAAAAATTCTACATCTGTTGTCCCTTATAGTTGATGAAAGGAGGTAAAACAAACTGACTGAATTTGTCAATGCTACCTTATGCCTTGCAGATGGATACCCCTTTGAGCCTCCGAAGATGAAATTTTTGACAAAAGTTTGGTACGCAGACTTAATTTCTATGCAATTCTTTTCTTGCTCGTATAATATCAGTTAGTGTATGACCGTCCCCTCCCCTGAACTGCCAATTTTGATACTTACTCAGTACTGTTGGAATGCATTATCTGTTAAATATATATATATTTTTTTGTTTTAAATATTGGTGAGCTAGGACGATGGTCCATATACTTTTTGTATGCCATGGGATTCTCCTTTACCGAAAGAAAAAGACTTGGGGTTTTAAAGTTTGGCAATGGTGAGCTCATTTGGGTGGTTGCAGCAATGCAAGGATCCTTGCATGATGGTGAAACTTTATCGAACTAGGACGATCTGTGCAGTTTGCATAAGAACCCTCCCAGTTGTTTGCAGGACTTTTATAATTAAAATTGTTTGAAATTATTCCTGTTTGATGCTTCTCTTTTGAACCTTTGTTATCTGACACAGTATGTACCGTCTGCTTAACTTCTTCTACCATTTCATGGTGTTGGTTCTTTTGCGACATGCTGTCCCTTTGGGATACTGGGTAATAGCTGCCATTTTTGACATATTTGTTGGGATTGCCTTATTGAGAATAATAGTTTCAATGGCATGATGATGTTTTGGGAGACATCTTCCATAGCAATACTTCAAGTATAATGTAGCTGGATCATGTTGTACAAACCCTCATAAGCAGTTTTCTTTTCTGAAAATGTATCCAAGCTGCTCTTTATATGATGAGAAGGATTATTGTTTCATGAACCAAAGTGTTCATCCTTTCCTACCGAATTTCTTTCTTATTCTGTTGTGCCCTTGAAAAATTTTTCTCCAGAGATCAGTTTCAGTCATTTGAGATTCAGGAGATGTCTTCGTTTTAATTGCCTCCATGATACATGGCTTAAAGTTTTTGCATGCATTATGTTGAAGGCACCCAAATATCAGCAGTCAGAGTGGGGCTATTTGCCTGGATATCTTGAAAGACCAATGGAGTCCTGCACTTACTTTGAAGACGGCACTTGTATCCATTCAAGCATTACTTTCTGCCCCAGAACCTGATGATCCTCAGGATGCCGTTGTTGCTCAACAGGTAGCTTCTATACTAGCATGCATCTCTTCTTGTTTGAAGCTGACCAGTCATATTGCTATCTTACTTCTCCCTTCTTTTCCGTCTTTGCTCTTGCGGATTTCTTGATGGCTGTGGAGCAGGGTGGTTAGTGATTTCAGTTGATGGTGATGTGCTAAAAGTCTGGTGTTAGATATCCTTCTTAAATGTTTATTTCACAGGTTTAAATCCATGTTTTGCAGTACCTCCGGGATTACAAGACCTTCTCGGGCACTGCTCGCTACTGGACAGAATCTTTTGCCAAGACATCATCTCAGGGGATTGACGAGAAGGTGCACTTGGAAGAACCTTGAATAGTTCTACTGATTCTAATTCTATATTTCAGGCTTCGTTTTGTTTTTTTTTTTTTTTTTAACTTTTCCGGGTTATTGGTGCATGTATGTTCATGAAATAACATGAAAGAACTGAATGTTATGCAGGTACAGAAGTTAGTTGAGATGGGCTTTCTGGAACCACTGGTGAGGAGTACACTGGAAGTTGTTGGGGGTGATGAAAATCTGGCCCTTGAAAAGCTTTGCTCAGGCTAGGTTCATTTTAGAATCTGCATTTGTTGCTTACATATTGTATCAAAGACTGGGTTTGTGCAAAAGTTGAACAGATTGTAAAGTTATACAACTTTACAAGTCTATTTCATCCCAAGGCTAGCTGAGGTTATATGTTTCATATTTTTGTTGTGATTGATGTTGTGTTTTTTAATATAAACAAAGAGGTTAAGAAGGTTAATTGTTGAAAATAGAATACTTAAAGAATGAATGAGAAAGTTCTATATCCTCTCTCTCTCTGTCTCTCTCTCTCACTCTGAGATATCCTGGTGTGTGCATTCCTCTCTTTCTGTATCACTGAACTATTTCATTCAGTACCTGTAGCCCTTCCCCTGCCTTTTTTTTTGGAGGGTTGGAGGGGGGTGGGAGAGCCAATTGAAAAGGAAATATTGTTGGGACAAGTTAATTGAGAACATTCTCATGTACCCTTCACATTGTAGCATTTGCAGTAGCTGAAGGACTTCCTGAAACAGTCTTCTGTGGCCTTGGCACTCTGTTTGCCAGAGCCCCGATAGTGGTGATATGGTTCTGTGTTATTTTCAGGGTATAGAATCAACGGGGAGTTGGGGACTGAGTTGGTCACTGTGCCAACTTGTCGCTTTGTCGAACATTTAACTTGGTCTATTTCTTTTTTTTTTTTTTTTTGGAGATAAGGTACTTGGTATATTGTATGCTAACAGTTACGTAACAGTTTTTGATAATTTAAGGTTTGTGCTCTATTTTGGAGTATACGCCCAGGACTGTGTTGCTGATGTAGAATATGGTTACCTATATATGACTTGGGCTAGTTTTCTTGGATTGGCAAGCAAGGTATATAGAAGACAGTTTGCCATATAAGCTGGCCAGATATTTAGATCTATTTTTCTCTTTAAAAAGCTACAACTTCAGCTTGTGGAGATAATGGAAGAAAAAGAAAAATGGTCATTGAAATTGGGATAACAAGTATGAGTAGTGTGGGTTTAGAGTTGTAAGAGCATGAGGAAAAGAGAAAATTAAGGACAAGGGAGGTTCATCGTGAAAAGGGGAACGTGGGGGAGTGGAAACATGAGTGGTATGAAGATGATGACCTTGAGTGGAGGAGCTTGAGACTTAATCCATACAGAAGTTTCCAAGTACACGAGAGTTTGCCAACAAGGATGAGACAGTATGCCTCTTCCACACGAGAAATATATTGAAGATGCATAAGGACCACCCCTTGACCAGTCTTGTTAGAGTACGGTAAGGGGCAACTTTATTGTGTGGTCCTTTCTATTTCAGATGCAATGCTTTTCTTTTTAAGCATGTTTATTATCTAATTTGGTATCATGCATTTTACTTGTGCGTTTTGTTATTTTGAATCATATAATGATGATATTAGTTGAAATCATTATTAACTGAAACTTGATAGTACATACATTAAATTGTTGTTTCCTTTGTTTTCTTCACTTGACCATAATAGAATGAACATAAGTTCTCTCAAATGATAAATCTTGAGAGAAAAGAAAAGCGGGAATGAATGAAGCCTGCAAACATTTCAAAGGGATTTGCTGATAGTATTGTTTGCTTTTTGTTGCTTTGTTTCCTCAGTGGGCTCTGATCATTGTCCATGTTGAAGAATGAAGATCTTTTTCTCCTTCTAATATCTTATACATCTTCATTCTTGATGTTATCCTCATTTCAGCACTACTGCTTTTCCTTCTTTCATGTGTTTGCTGTGAAGCACGTGACAACAGTGTAGATGACATACCCTTACATATGTGAAGTAGCACATTTTTGCATGTTGAAGTGATTTTAGTTGAGCCCCGAAACTGGTATGCCTTTGCAAAGTTGACAGGGTGTGAATTTTTGGGCCAGTAGTAGAATGAGTGAGCCTTTTGAAAAGGCTTTAACTATTACAATGAGTTATGAATTAGTGTTTATCTCTTTGCAGATGCATG
The DNA here is from genome assembly GCA_021018815.1 of Talinum fruticosum. Classification (NCBI taxonomy): domain Eukaryota; kingdom Viridiplantae; phylum Streptophyta; class Magnoliopsida; order Caryophyllales; family Talinaceae; genus Talinum; species Talinum fruticosum. The sequence continues at coordinate 1,147,668 of JAITYX010000072.1, read as the reverse complement.
ACCAAGGTGTATTAGGGGCTTGACAAGTCTATATTGGCAGTTCAGTGTTGTCACCCTAGGTGCAAGAATCAACTTAATTTTTGCCAGTGGCAACATATTGAAGAAACTCTTATTCAGGTACTTCTCTTGATGTTACCATGTCCTTGCATTTTACATCTCTCTTTCCTTGTTCTGAAGGTGCATTATGCTGATAATGTGAAACTTTACAGGAAGTGATAGATGAATGACGACTGCAAGTATCTCCCCCCCAAAAAAAAAAAGGAAAAACCAGAGGTTAATGGTAGTAAATAGGCCCAACTCTGATGAACGATCAACATGTTCTAGCTACGTAAGTGCTACTTTTTGGTTCCCTAGGGGTGTGGTGGCTTGCTTGTTGAGTTTGATGTTTTACTGATTTTGTTTATGTTTGTTTAGCTTTCATGGCGAGGGAGATATAGGAAGCAAGCTATATTCGCAAAATCGACTGTTAATTTTTTCCTTTCTTTTTTTGTATGGCTAGATTCACTTTGTTTGAAATGAGGCTATAGGACCTGCAAGTTTTCAATAGAATTTGAAACTTCTGCTGGAGTTCTCTCTCTGCTTGCAGAAATGTTTGCAAGGGTAACATTGCCTACGTATGGATCTCCCCAAACCCTGGAGTAGCGAGATCCACTATGGAAGAAGTTTATAGACTCTTGAAATTTAGGGGTCACTTAACTTTTGGAAGGGAATATTGACTGAATTGGAATACAAGGTTTGTTCGGATTATAAGATTAATTGACTAAAGTCAATATTGGATTGCGGCCATTCCTCTCCCGACTCCACATTTTCGAATATGGTGATGTGGCAGACTCAATGAAGAGCTCCCTATTGGATTCTCTAGTGCTGGGTACATTTACATTCCTCAATTTGGCATTTGATTGCTGTGTTTTATTGGGTTTTACCATTGCATTATTCAGGCCACTAATGGATGATTCAATGGTTCTTGGAGGCTGTGCTACTGCTACGAAGGGCAATTGGGGTCGGTTGGGTTGAAACTATTAAATTTATTTGCCTTTTGTCAATTGCTTTAAGAGTTTTAAGTGGAGAAATATGATCTGGGGGCATCCATCTTTATCACGGAAATTATTTGCTGATTGCCTGGCTATTTAGGCTAGTCTTTTGTGTGCATCATGTTCACTTGCCGGGAAGCCTCTGCTTTTCTCTCTATGGCTTTTGTTATGAGGATCATGATCTTGACCTACCTGTTTATTATCTATTCCTTTCGTTATCCCCTTTGATGAGGGAGGGACCGAGGGATGACGGTTGTTTGTGCTCATGTTCGTTGTCTTGTGTACAGAAGTGCAGGGAACGTTCTTTAATTAATTTCGTTAGTATTTGATACTTTGCAAATGTGACGCTGCATGTACTGGTGCGCTACACATTATAAAGACTGGGCTTGTGGGTATTAATTTGGTTTGTTATGAGGTTTCTTAAATTGTACTGTATTCATTTTCGTGAAATAGTATGGTAGAATTGAAGTATTCATGTCTTAATCACAAAAATGCACAATTAATATCATGGATTCACAATTCGGATGTACATGACTTTTGTGTGGACCTAATTCCTCTTGCCTCCTTTTCCCCCTCTAATGCAATCATTTCTTGTTTGATAGCTACATGAAGAGATTTTTTTCTTCTTTTTTTTTTGGGTAAAGGAGACACAAATGCTAGCATAACCATTATTTGAATCTGGGATACTAGTAACAATCTTCACAGATAATTTAACTAATAACTACACCGAATATTGTAATTGATTCAGAATTCATTGGTGCGGTGTGTAGCTTAATATTGAAAGGTGAAAAATACATACGGTGGACCTTCGCAGCGAGGCCGGGACATGTCCTTTGCCTTGTGCAATCAAGCATCCCCTTTGTGTATTCAATTAGCTGACTTAATTGCATTGGTGGGGTCTGCCTCCATTATCATCTTGGATTTGGCCACCCAGACTCTCCCACTGGATGCATGTTCCTTTGCAATAATTCTTGCTCATTCCTTTGCAATAATTCTTGCTCAAACTATGTAACACCCCCTAAAACCAAAAAAAAGAAAAAAAGTAAGAAAAGGAAAGAATTTATGATTGATTCTCCTTTTGCATGATAACTGTGAAATGTGAATCAGTGCAGGGCACGTATGAGCACGTATGGATGGTACGATGATCAACTTTTCAGTGAGGGCTCTCTCTCTCTCTCTCAGTGCAGGGCACGTATGAGCATGTATGGATGGTACGATGATCAACTTTTCAGTGCGGTCTCTCTCTCTCTCTCAGTGCAGGGCACGTATGAGCATGTATGGATGGTATGATGATCAACTTTTCAGTGAGCTCTCTCTCTCTCTCTCTCTCTCTCTCTCTCTATCTATCTATCTATCTATTTATCTATCTATCTGACAGCCTTGAGGCAATGAATATGTACTGGACTGATTATGTGGTGATTGGTGAAGTAAATTTCCAATTTTCAGAGTTGCTGAAGAAGAATGAATTGTATAACCGTTGCCTTTTCAGTTTATGGTGTGCTGTGATCAAAGTACAGAGGTTGTCAGAGACTGTTAATCACTGTTTGGGTGTTGCTCCAACCTCAACTCTCAACATTAGGATCCTTTGAGGTGCATGTTCATTTTAGCATTTATGGCAGTATTTGTAATCGATGGTAACCACTAACTATTTGTAAATGGTGACAACTGCCAACCAATAATAGTAAACACTTGGTAATTGGTTGTTAAACCGATAACCGTTGATAATTGTTAATTGTAACTGGTTGTTACACCGATAACAGACTAGTTGCCACCGACAAGTAATCATAACCGTTGATAAATGTTAATTTCTAATTACTCGGTAACTATTAATCGTGAATTATAACGTTAAAACGAATAAGCCCGAAGCTTAGGAAGAATATGGGTTTTTGGTAAGGAAAAGGATTCAATCATACAATTCATTCAATGTTTGAAAATTTAACCATCGAATGTATTTTTACTAACCGAAAGTGAACTTATTCGAAATTGAACCGACCCGGAATCTAGTGAGCCTCGATTTAGATCCGAGCGAAATGACTCGATTTGAAATCGATCGGACTTGAAATATAATTAATTCGATTAAGATCCAAACTTGAAATAATTTGAATCGAATTAGACTCGAATTGATTTAACTCGAATAAAAGTGACTCGAATCCGAATCGACTCAAATCCGAGTTTGACCTAACCTACATTAAACGAGTCTTTAAAACATTTTTTTAATTTTTTTGGTGGGTTTCTCAAGGACTTTTGTGCTTGTGGTGGTACAATTTTGATCGACCCCCATTCCTACTTAAGCGGAGCCATGTCAAGGGATGGTGGTAAACTCGATAATATTCTATATGGTTCTCTAAACCATACCTACAACCATCCTCGAAACTTACCCGAACCGACATTGACCCAACAAGAACCGAAAATGACCCAAATTAACTTCACCCGAAGTTGACTCGATCTAAAATTAACCCAAGCCGAACCCAAATCCGACTCGAACGAGATTGACCCGAAGTTAAAACGAATCGAAACCGAACCCGACCCGAACGAGATCGACTCGAAGTTGACCCGGATCGAACTTAACCCAAATCGAATCCGAACTAAATAATCCGATTTCCAGATTTAGTACATTTTAAACTTTTCGAAATTCCTGTCTGTCAGATGAGTGAGTAGCTTTTAGTTTATGTTGCTAAAACAAACAAGCTCATGACTAATAAAAGAGTGAAGTTCTTTGTTAAAAGAATATTTACGTCGGAATTATATAAAGTGCATGCATTATACAGTTTGTGTATATGTGGTTAATACAATTGCATTCATTTGACAATACAGCCTCTACCAAGTGCCTGCCTTTCTTCAATGGAGTGAGGAGGTTTATAGGGTTTCTCTATTTAATACAGCCTTAGTCACATATTCATCTTACTTAAATCTAGAGAACACAATTTCTAGAACAAACATTTCGTATCGCTAATACCAACCATTAAATTAGTGAATTAGCTTCATAAAATGTTTTTTTGATTGTAACCAATTCATAGGTGTTATCAACCATCATTAAATAGGGGTAGTTCTTCAAATCGTTATAATATTATAATTATTGGCACAATTTTTAAAAAAGACAATAATGCTTCAATTTAAAAATAAAATCTTATCATAAAACAAAATTAAGGGACAGAAGTAGTATAATTTAATTTACAAATAAGGACATATGTCGTATTTTATTTAGTTGTAAAGAGTTGTAAGGAAAGCTGTAAGGAGTTATAACAAGTTGTAAGGAGTTGTAAGATAGTTGTAAAATTAATTATAAAAAATTGTAAGAGTTGTAAGCCACTATAAAGAATTATAAGAGTATAAGCTAAAGTTAAATAGAACATGATCATTAAAAAAAAAAAAAGACAAAACACATTGACAAGTGATTGAGGCATCATTTTAATGAGAATAGAGGAGCGAGAGGACATTTCCAATTGTACAAGTGAATGGAGGTGCGAATTGGTAGAAGCTGACAGGGGAACTCGGCAAACAAACTCGATATGGAAGCTTCATTCTCCGACCCTTTCTCCTCCCGTTTTACTTTTTACCTTCCGTTTTATAATATTTATTATTTTTGAACTATAAGAGAATATTACAAAATTTGTATTAAAAATTGAAGTTGCCCTAAGTTTCATTAAAATGAAGAAAATTAATGAAAAAAGAAGAGAGAAAAATAACTAATAAGGATATAATTGGTAAATTAATCATTAATATGTCATTGAAATTGTAAAGTGATAAACTATAAAATGAAAAAATTTAGTTAAAATAACATGTATTGTAAAACGGAAGGGGTATATAATAATACCACCAGAAATTCAAACTTAAAGGACAACTTTCCCATTTGTATCAAATTAGTGGATACAATGGTCAATTTTATCGCCTATTTAGCAACTTGAACCCAACTCTCAAGTTACATCTAAAGTAAATGTGTTTTGCAATAGTTAACCTAAAATATGAAAAATTTTTACAGCGATAATAATTTCACATTGCTTTTTTAATAATATTTTATTTTAGCCATTAATTGCAATAATTATGTAAATTAATTAAAAAACGATTGAACTTTCGAAAAATATAACTAAAAAACCGCATTGTTTTAGATCTTCTACTTACCGTATTATTTATTTTCAGTTAACAACCAAAGTCTCCTCATTAAAAAAAAATAAAAATAAAAAAACTTTTCCCATTATATTCAATTATTAGTATTTTTTTTGCAAATTTGACAATGATAATTACTAAATTATGGTAACCATTGCAAAATAGAATAGATTAGGTAGTGATGTGATGGTGTAGGGTCAAAATTTGTAGTCTTTTCCACATGCTTTTATGGGTTTGAATAATTGGCTAAATTAGTCGTAATATTCCATTGGTAATGAAGACTTTGACAAGCTTAACGACATTTCTCGTTTTAACTAAAGTCATGTATTTTGACTTGGGCAGTGTCAATCACTCAAACTTTGATTTCATGACAATCACGTTAAGTAGACTTTCTTCTTTGCTTCTTGTTGCTTAGCTTATCATTTATTTCCAATTTCTTCACCCACGAATTAAATTACTTCCAATTCACATCATTCACGTTCTTCTTTTCAAATGAATTTCTATTTTGATTCGGGTTCGTGTTTCACTTGGTACGTCATAAAATCCAATATTTTTAAACTAGCTTTCAATTTTGTTTTATAATTACGGGAAACATAGGTAAGGTTGAAAATTACGAGTTAATAGTAATAGTATAAAAAAATTAGCCCGCAAAGTCGGTATACATATGAGTTGAAATGGTTATGTTAGTGTCAATTAGACTTTAGTGTTTTCTCAATTAGACGGTTCAATTAGATTTTTTTAACGAAAATATTGTGAGAAAAAATAAGAACAGAAAAATACAATAACGAAGAAAACAATTCACTGTTAGATTTTAGTTCTATTGGAGAAACCAAGATTTAGACCAAGTCTTGATGTTGAAAAAATATGTATTTTTATATGACGCTACGATCTTAACTATCAGGTGTCCACCAATAAAAATTGATATGTATGTATCAGTCAAAAATATGTAAAATCATAGTCCAACTCTATGCTATTCAATATCCAATCCATACCAATTTATACTAGTCAATAATAAATTAAAAAAATAATTTTTAACTTTTTCAAAATATCAAATATTTAGTCCGATTGTAAATGAATCCAATAGGTCTTGTTTTAGCCAAAAAAATACTACGTTATCCAAAATTATGTATAAGGCAAGAATGAAAGACATTAGAAATAGAAAGATGTAGGAACTGATGCAGCAATTTTTCGAAACCCATCAGTTCATCCACCATGTTTCACGCCAACTCTCCTAATTAACTAGATCAACACAACGTCAGTCTAAGTCATCATTTGCATGAGGCTAGGTAAAGACCAAACTCATTAAGATAAGGGTTTCCTACCTAATTACTATTTTATCCCCCATTTATTTATTTTATAAATACTCACTAAACTTTGGCACAAAAGTTCATTATATCGCAACTCCCAAAAAAGTCATATCACTCTTCACTTATTATTTATTTCCAATTTCTTATCAAGGAATTAAATTACTTCAATTCATGTTATTCACATTCTTCTTTTCAAAAAGAACTTGTATTCTGATTGGGGTTTATGTTTGACTTGTAGGTCACGAAGTCCAATATTTGTAAACAAGCTTTCAATTTTGTTTTATAATTGCGGGGAATATATGTAAAGTTAAAGATTACAGTTAATGCTTATATATATATATATATATATATATATATATATATATATATATATATATATATTAAAAGTTGAGTTGAAACAATATATGAGCGATATGTAGGATATCATATAAGATGTCACGTAGGATGTTAAATAGGTAGATTCAATGTAATTTAAATTTAATTTAATATTGGGACCATTCACATTAACATTAAATATAATGGACATTAAGAATAAAAATATATTAATCAAAATGAAAAAAATAAAAAGACATATCTATTTACTGTTTATAATAAATTATATAACCTAATATATCAATTGATTATTCTTATTTAAAAAAATTAAACTTATAATTAATTTTTATTATTATAAATTAATTATAAATAATAAAATTAAAAAATTATTAAAATTTAATTAATGCCCTTACATAGTAATGGGTATAACCCTAGTTAATAGTAACAATATAAAAAAATTAGCCAATAAAATCGGTATGTGTATGAGTTGATAAGAGTTGAAGTGGGTGACGTTAGTGTCAATTAGATATTTTTTAAAATGGAAACATTGTGAGAAAAAATTTGAAGAGAAAAATGGGGTAACGGTGCAGACAATTCATGGTTAGATTTTAGCTCTATGAGAGAAAACCAAGACCTAGACCAAGTCTTGAGGTTGAAAAAATATGTACTCAATTTGATATGTTGCCATAGTCTTAATTATTAGGAATCTACCAATAAAAGTTGGTACATATGTATCGGTTAAAAATATGTAAAATAATTATCCAACTCTATGCTATTCAATATCCATTTCTTACCAATTTATACCTGTCAATAATACTAAATTTAAAAAATAATTTTTTTTTCAAATATATCAAATACTTAGAGTCCGATTGTACATGAAATCCAATAGGTCTCATTTCAGCAAAAATCACTATGTTATCCAAAACTATGTATAGTGCAAGAATGAGAAACATTAGAAATAGAAAGATAGTGTAGCAATTTTTCGAAAACCTTAATTCATTTGTCACATCCCACGCCAACTCTCTTAATCAGTCTTATCAACACAAGGTCAGTCCAAAATCTCATTTATATGAGACTAACATAGGCCCATTACGGCTAGATTTTCCTACCTAACTACGATAAAAAATTATTTTATCCCTCATTTATTTCTTTTATAAATACTCATCAAACTTTGCCACAAAAGTTCATGATATCACAACTTCCAAAAAAGTTATATTACTCTTCGCTAACTTACTTATTTTCTCTATTAAGACATAAATCCTAATCTTTTTGGTAAAATTGCACAAATTTCAAAAAAAATCATTTGCGCACTTTGAGGAAGATTCTCCTCTACTTTTAGACTTCCATCGAACTAACTTGAGCATCGGAGGGCGTTCTCCAGGATTCAACCCCGAGGCATGTCTTTTTGCGGAAGGAGCAGCCGCCACAAAGAGCTCGCCCACTCAAATCCATCCGTCGGAGTCGGGATAGCAAATCCACTCTTTACAACTCATCATTCACATCACACTTCGCCGGTTTCTTCCCGAAATAGGAACAAAATGGTGACAGTGAAAGCAATGGCAGTAGCTCAAGATTGAGATGTTTAAAGTTACAATTACAAGTATAATCAACCGATGAAACAAGCTTCTTATTGATTTGTATTTTACTATTTTTTTGCTTAGCTAAGACTATTTGCTCTATTAATAGTTGTCTCTTTGTATTTATTTTTTTTAAAACTTTGTCCCATTAATGATCGAAAAAATAATTTCTAACTATGCTAGTTGACTAAATTTAGTCAAGATTGGATAGTATGCGAAATAATTTAATAATTATTGTTTTCTTTTTACTTGACATTAACACAAACTTGGGTGAATATGAAAACCTCAATTTCATGAGTTTAACTCAATTAAAAACATGGTACAACAAGTTGTTCCATATGGATTTCAATAGGGTTAATTTCGATTGGTTGGTCCAAATTAAGTTGTTCTTAATTTGATTTTCTCACTTTCGAGTTCATGTTAATTGATTTAATAAAATGTTTGATTGAGTTGTATATACTTTATTTTAGGTTCAAATCAACAATAATAACTATTCATGTGAATCCGCTTGAATGAGGTACGAGGAGATCTAAATGTAGGCGAGCCTTACCACCATGTTAACTATATTTTCACCCTCAAGAAAAATGTTGTATATATAAACTTATACTCATGTCTACATATATCTAATCAAATTATTAGAATCTAAATTCAACTCGACACATGAAACAATTAATCGAATTACATTTAAAACTTGACCAAATATTATTCGATTAAAAAAAACACAAATTTTAATGACTAGGTGCGATCTGAAATTGAAGATGACTCCACGTGAAAATCAAATTGAATGGTATGTGAAGCAAATTTTTATAGCTCTACCCACCTTATAGTGTATACAATGGAATGTCATACAAAATAAAGTGAAAAAGAAAAACCTTTTCCATAATCGGGATGCAGCGGGGTAGACTAGACGGTAAAAGAGTGCAGTTGAATTGAAACTTGAGGAGTCAGTCCATTAATTCCTACCGTTTCTCTGACTCCACCTGAACCTGACTAAGCCTACGCTCCTTTTTCTCCTTCCCGGGCTCTCCTAAGATTCTCTCTCTCTCTCTCTCTCTCTCTCTCTCTCCCTCTGCTGTCTGTTGTCAGTTTATGCTGCACCATTTTCACGACTCTCATTCTCCTTCATCCCCCTCCCTCCTTCTCAACACTCCCCTTCTCCATTTACCCATCTCTCTCTCTCTCTCTCTACATTCCGGATGCTACTCCGCCGGTGCCGGCCCCTCTTTCCGGCCATCCTCTACGACTACCCATAATGGGCTGCATCATAGGGAAGCACGCAGCCGGCGAACCCGCCGCCGAATCCGCCCACAGTTCGCCAGCAACGGACCATCATCGCCGGCGCCGGCCAACTTCCCTCACCTTGGGACGGGAGCCCGTCGACAACCAAAAGGGTAAGCTCCATCGCCACTCTTCCAATTTCTCTCACTTCGAGCTCCGACGGCACATGCTCGACTCGTACGGCCCCACCAACGAGTACGGATGGCCCACGTGGCTCGCTGACGTCGTCGGCGATGCCATCAATCACTTTACTCCTCGCCGGGCCAGCTCCTTCGAGAAGCTTGATAAGGTTTAAAATCCGAAACCCTAATTTTTCTTTTCCCCTGATTTGATTGTGTCCTGTTCTGCATTTGGGGGTTTTTTATTTTGATTTTGATAATAATTTTTGTTTGTTTATTTGTTTATTTATGTAATGTTGGGTTTGATCAGATTGGGCAAGGAACTTATAGCAATGTATATAAGGCAAGGGATTTGGTTAATGGGAAAATAGTGGCATTGAAGAAGGTGAGGTTTGATAAATCAGAGCCAGAAGGAGTTAAGTTCATGGCGAGAGAGATAATGATATTATGCCGCCTTGATCATCCAAATGTAATTAAGCTTCATGGGTTGGTTACTTCAAGAATGTCATCAAGTGTTTATTTGGTTTTTGATTATATGGAGCATGATCTTGCTGGCCTTTCTGCTTCCCTAGATGGTGCCAAGTTCACCGAACCACAGGTTTTAAACTCTTTTAATTTCTTTATCCTGATTTAGTAAGGATATTTCTCAGCGGCAATCATCCTTTTTTGCTGTATAATCCAATTCTGTTCAAGGCAGTTTGATTCTATTTCTTTAGCTTCTTGTGTTTGTTGTTTGTTGTTTGTGATTTCCTGATTGGATTCAATTGATGGTGGTTACGTTGAGTTTTCTAGGATCCTTCTTGGGTTCTCGGAATTTTTGTTAAATTATGACTGTCACTTAACTTAATGTTCTGGCTTTTGGGTTAATCTGTTTGTCCTGTAGTCTCTTGTTATCCTTATTGTTGTTTTGACATTACACAAAAGGAGAATCTTGAACAATGGAGGGTCCTCAAGTGATGAAGTTTTGTATTCAATTACGAGATTGTATGATTACAGAACTGGAACTTTCTTCTTTGTCTTATTTTGTTACTCTATGGGTGATACGGTCCCCCTAATACCCCTCCCCCTTTTTTCTCTCCAAAAATAAAAAAACCCAAAAAGGGAAGAAAACAGGAAAAAGAGTTGTGGCAAATGTGGAAGGTGTAAGATTTCATAACTAGACTGTAGTTACCTTTTGCAATAGCTAAAGGTCTAGACAGCCACTTCTACAGGAAACTACTGCGATTCATCATTACATCACCTTCCATAAACTCTCAACCCCTTACATGGCTTTTTTTTTTTTGGGGGGAGTAATTCATTGCGGCAGCTTTACTCGCGTTTTCTTTCCTTAAAAGTTGATATAAAACCTTTCTTGTCTTCTTGTTACCTTATTAGCAATTTTAACTTTAGAATAGCTCATTCTTCAGTCACACAATACAATAATGAAAACAACACTAAGTGTAGCTTCTGTTGTTAGAGGTTACTTGGGTTTTAGAAAGGTCGGCATGTTTGTTGTTTTACACCTTGACTAGTGAAGATGTGTATGTTTATCTCTATTTTTAACTACCGTTGGGTCGATTATCCTTCACCTGTGTATATCCAGTGAAGATATGCATTCACTTCTTCCTTTGTGGGAGCTGGTGTCGTAAGGATGAACATTGATGGCCGATAAAAACAGTTCGTGTACCTTGAAGCTTCCTCAGGCAGAAGAGTCTCGGGCTCATGCCAAAAACGAACAAGAGAGGAGTGAGAACTAAAAGAGGGGGAGAAAGAGAGAAGAATAAATTGCCAAACAAAAAAGAGATGAACATAGGAGTCATTAATGGTTTAAACCTTCAATGCTAAGTGTCGTATACCATGCTCTGCTATCATGATGAATATATGTGCTTGTCAGTTCTATTAAGAAATATTTGTGAAACCTAATCCTTTCTACCATTCTCTTTGTGCCCATGAGAAAAAAAAGAAGGTGTGAGTAATGTCTGAATATGACCTGCAGACGACCTATCTGAATGGCTTGTTTATTTGGATGTTTGCCTAAAAAGTGTGAAATGAATTGAAAAATCAGTTCTTTAAGAATGTGAGAGCTTCTGTGTGTACTGCTGTTAAACGATCCATTCTTCGTTGAAAGAAGGTCACTTAAGTGTGTTAAAAATGTTGTCTAAGAAGTAAAAAACACATAAATTTTCAAAAACAACCCTGATTTGGCAATGGTTGAATGATTGTTGAGGTCAATGTGTCAAGTTAAGAAAGTGGATTGCGTGTATTTATTAGGTTTGTACGGAAAGTTACACTGCATTGTTTGTTGCACATTTTTGCATGATTCGAACTGATCAAAGCAGAGTATATACTCTAAGGCCTTGTTCCATTTAACTGTAAGGCTCTAAGGAGCTGGAAGCGAAGGTGTAAAGAGCTGTAAGGAAATGTAAGATAGTTATAAAGTTAGCTATAAAAAGTTAAAGCTAAATGGAATAGGGCCTAACTGACACTTCTTTCTTCATTGTTCATTTGCAATTTGTTGGTCAAATGGGTTGGTTGGTGCAAAGGGATAGAATCAGGTTTGTTGTGCCTGTGATCTCAGTTCATCCCCCAAACCCCCCTACCGCCCCATCTCCAAAAAAATAAAAATAAAAATAAAAATAAAAGTCCTAAGATAGTTGTGGTCTAGGAAGGATAAGGTGTAAAAGATTGAATCAGAAGGATCCCAACTTTTTGGTGTTTGTGGTTTGAATGGAGCCTCTTTTCATGAAAAGGTGATCTTGGAAACCATTGTTTTCTTTGAACTCTTATCTCAAATGAAATTTACTGTTCTATGAGCAATTATGTCTTCATTAGGCACATGTGGAGACATGGAGGTGTGTTTCTCTTTGTCGCTGATTTATTCTCAATTAGCTATTGTTCCATTATTAATATTCTGTTCTGCGTCCAATGATTTGTTTCGTATTCCGAGTGTCATTTGTATTTTCTTATTTCAAATAAAGAAGCTGACATGTTCCTGTGAATGATTTTCAGGTCAAATGTTTCATGAAGCAACTATTCTCTGGTCTTGAGCATTGCCACGACAATGGTGTACTGCACCGTGATATTAAGGGTTCCAATCTCTTAATTGACAATGATGGCATTCTTAAAATTGCTGATTTCGGATTAGCCACCTTTTATAATCCCAATCAAAAGCAACCCATGACCAGTCGCGTTGTCACACTTTGGTATCGTCCTCCAGAACTGCTCCTTGGGGCCAATCACTATGGTGTTAGTGTTGACCTCTGGAGTGCTGGCTGCATTCTGGTAGAGCTACTAGCAGGGAAGCCAATCATGCCAGGACGGACAGAGGTGTTTCATTTTTCTACGTTTGTTAGTTCAACTATTGATATAAATCTTACATTTCTGTCAGTTATGTTACCTATACCCTTCTGTCTCTGCTTTTGATTTGCTGTGGCATACATATTTTAACGGAATCCATGGGGAGCTGTAGAGGATGCATTGCTCATCTGTGTATGACCAAAATTTGAGTTCTGTCCCTAGACTTAAATATTTCTAATTTATGTCCTAGTGGTAATCGACAAATATTTCCAACAATGTGCCCAGGTAGAGCAGCTTCACAAGATTTTCAAGCTGTGTGGATCTCCATCTGAAGATTACTGGAAGAAATATAAGTTGCCAAATGCAACGCTTTTTAAGCCACAGCAGTCATATAAGCGCTGTTTATTAGAGACCTTCAAGGGTTTCCCATCTTCTTCCCTCCCACTTATTGATAGGCTTCTTTCAATTGACCCAGAAGTGCGAGGCACAGCCACTGATGCTTTAAACAGTGAAGTGAGTATTTCTTGCAGAATTCTTATTCTTAATTTAGGTGCACATAGTGGTTGTGTTTTATCTGTTTGCATGAAATATGAGTATTATCTTTTCTGTCCTTGCATGGGATAAGGCTGGAAACATGTTGTATTAAATTTGGGTATTTATGTTGTAGTTTGTTGATGCTATCTGTGTTATGTGCTTATTTGTGCAGTATCTGGTGCCTGTTAAAGTTGAAGCCTATTTCATGTGATAAATCAATTTTAATCACTAGACTTTTGTCTTTTCACATACTTGGCATTTAATTCTCTCTCATACTCTCCTGTCCTGGAAAACTTTCAAATTTTTCTATTTGGGATCTCAAAAAATGTTGTTAAATTTTCCTCTTTTAGGTAAAAGAAAAATTACTCTAAAAAATAGATTATGATCCCTTAAATTTTTCCTTTCCCTAGATTGACAGGTTCCTTTTTAGGATGGAGGGAGTATAGCTTAAATAACATATCCAGTCCTGTTCTAGTTTATGGACCCTTCACTCTCCAAATTTTGAGGCTCTGATCAGAATATAATTTCACAACAATTGGCTGGAGAACTTATGTAGCCTTTTTATATTACATAACAAATGTCAATTCTGGACAAATTATGTCAATCCTCAAACATACCCTTGACCATAGAATAAGCTGCAATACAGAAAACTAGCGAAGGAGATAGTTCTCGTTGTGAACTTGTGATATACAGGGTGTCCTACACAGAAAAGGGGGAGCGGGAGGGGCTGTAGAGACGAATAAGGTAGAGATAGCAGGGGCGTATTGGGTTTGGGTGGGAAACAAAGGGCAGACCTGCCACGCAAGAATTAGCTATGGGTGTTCATTGTGTGGTGAAGCTCCTTATCGTAGCTTATTAGTTTCTAACTATAGTATACTGGGTTTTGTTGTGTCCAGAAACACTCTACTACTCCTGTTTTAAAACTTTCTACAAGACTTATTTGACAGTCAGTCTACTTGGATTTACCTTGTCAACTTGTAGTGATTTTGGATTGCACAATCTACATACATTGTGAATTGTTTGGGCACTATAAGCATGAAGACTTTGCTACTGTAGAACGTATAGAGCAGCCCCCAGACCAATCTTTATTATCTGAAGAAATTGTCTGCCTATGTGTTTTTGTTTGTGATGGGAAAAGTGGGATTTTACTTGTAAACTTCTCATTTATTTACTTGTGTCTAAATGAACAGTTCTTCACCACCGAACCTTGTGCTTGTGAACCATCTAGCTTACCAAAGTATCCTCCTAGCAAGGAGATGGATATAAAGCTACGGGATGCGGCAGCTAGGAGGTTCATTCTATTTCCTTAGTGATTTTGAACTACTACTACATATTGTACCAGTTGTCCGTGAATACTCACCGTCAAATTGCAATTTTCTCTTTAGGCAAAAGGGTTTAGGTGGAAAAGGTAATGCGGCTGATGTCAGGAGAGGTAGAATCCGTGACCGGGCTGGCCGAGCAGTTCCAGTACCTGAGGCCAATGCGGAGCTACAATTAAATGTGAATGTATGTCATAAATTTCGTTACTATTTATTTGCTCCATATTTGATAGTTCCTCATTTCAATTTGGTACCTATAACTAAATACCAAAACCAAACTGAACCTGTACCCCATATTCCCACATAAGACTGCTGTTTTCTGGGGAAAGAAGTGGTTTGGTGGGTTCAGATGGATGTGCACAACCTTATCTCTGGATTTGCAAAGAGGTTCTAGTTTATTCCGAGGCATTCTTCTCTTTGAATTTTCTCTTATTTCTTGGGAAATTCCATTTGATGCCTTGTAGTTTTGCATAATTTGATGTGGAGGAGAGAGGGGAAGTAAAAATAACCCCTAGAAAATAAAATCAATCAATTTAACTTTTTTGAACTTTCTTTCCACGTGCCCTCCAGGCTGCAACTAGAATTTCACAAGGAACACGAAGTGAAATTTACTTCTTCCTCCTCCTCCCCCTCCCCCTCTCTTGTGTCTCTCTCACTCCCGTGCCTCTCCTTTTCTCTCTTTGTTGTTTTATTTGTTGGGAGGGGGAGGAGGAGGAGAAATTGGAAAACTGTTGAATTATTTTGTAGAGAACTGTTCTCCCCTCCCAAACTCATATCATATCTTATTTTCAGAGGATGAGACTTGTGACACAAGCAAATGCAAAAAGCAAAAGCGAGAAGTTCCCACCACCCCATCAGGACGGAGCGGTTGGAGTCCCCTTAGATACATCAAACAACGAACCTTTATCATTTGGTCCGACAGAACTTTCCTTCGATGCATCACCTTTTGATCCTAAGTTATCAAAATCTGTGAGAAGTATTGCCCCCGTTGTGGGCCCTTCAAAGAGGAAGAGGAACAAAAGAGAACCAGAGCTCGCTCCAACGTGGAAATTCTTTAATGCTTGGAAGCCATCCGCAATAGGATTATCCATGGATATGATGTTCAAGGGCAAAGGGCCAATTCCTAGCACCAGGAAGCAACAAAGCTAAACTTTCTACTTGCTCCTGATTTTTTTTTTTTGGAAAATTTAGTTTGAGGTTGCAAGAATTTTCCTCTTTACTCAATTGGTGCTATGAAGGTATTTCTTTACCAGCATTTCTAGGGATTTTGTGAAGAAATATGTTGTATCTTTTGTTTTTTTTTTAATTTTTTTTTGGGAGGGGGAGGGGAGGGGGAGGGCGTTGATTAGTATATAATATAGCAGGCAGAAGCCTTAGAGGTCTTCTGTTGTAAAATCCACAGGAGAAGACCTCTTTGTACAGTTTTTCATAGTCAGTTCTTCCTTATCTCCTTATTTATTCAAAATGATGATATAAAATGTGCATTGAATTGCACACTTGCAACCCTTACTCGTTTCTGGTTCTCTCAAAATTCTACATAATCCTGGGATTATAGACCTGAGCAACAAGAACTCTCCACCTTCCCCTTGTTTTCTGTTAGCATCGAATCACCCCCTATTTCCAAATAAAGCAGGTGGGGTTCTGTAGTCCCTGGTCAATGATATAGCCATTGTTTCCTGTTCTCTTATGGCCATGTCGAAGCGATACGAAAAGACTCTTTATTTTTCAGAGTATCTTATATCTTATATATATAAATCAGAGGTTGTTGACCTACGTGACTAAACAACTGCTTTCAAGTTAAGCCGGCTGGGAAGGGAAACAGACCTGTTTTCTGTGTGTATATATTAACAGATTCTGGGGCATTCAGAGTTCTTTGCAAGTTTTATGAAATGAAATGGGTCTGAAGATGAAATTTTTGGGAAAGGGACTCTTGCTGAGCTTTCTCCTCATCGTCGTGATTTTGCTGCTGCTATTTCCCGCCCTGTTCCTTTTGCCTTTTTCTGGTACGTTTAAGCTGATTTGCTTTAATTTCATATACTTTTATATTTGTAAAAGTGGGTTTTAGTAACGTTTCAAACAAATGCCACTAATCACTATGTCAGGAAGCAGGATGAGTATTTACAGTGTTTCCCCTAGTGCTGTATTGGAACTGAACATGACAGGTGAGGAGCTAAAAGTGGCGGTCAAACTGAGAAACATTGATGTAGGAGCATCAAACATGGGTACAGCCACCATACAACGGAAGAGCTACCGGCTAGTTCGGAGGCACCTGGAAGCATCTAGGGTGCCTCGTCCACCACCACCACCACCCACTTCGGCTTCACCAAATGGATGGTGATTGGTGAGGAGGCCCTCTTCTGGGACTAGCCTAGCCAGTTCAATGATTGGGAACTACCCTATCTTTGGTTAGGTGATACATTCATTTGTTCTGGATATGAATCTATTTCAAGAACATCTTTTCTTTTTTATGAAATAAATTAATGTATAGGATGAGCTGTATGTGTACATGGGTGTTTCAAAAAAGTGCGCCAATTTGATTCCAACATCTTCAAGAGCAACATTTGCATCTGTCTCACCGGCCGACTAATTAATGGTGGACGGCTGCCGGCAAATTAATTAAACTAGTCAGAGATGCATCAGCCTCGAAGTTAGATTGTTTACCAGATGGGTGGATTCAAATTGATCTATTCACTAATCGGTTTAACTTGGTGTAGATTTCTCAAAGATAGGTTATATCATGTTTTACACAAAATAGTCAATTTTTTTTTTTTTTTGGCAGAATAGATTTTCTTCATGTTGGATTCGTGTTTCTCTCAGTAATTTTAAGTTAGGTCTGAATTATACTATTATGTCAAATTATACTTTTTCAACTCCAACTCTAGTTGTACGTGGCATGCATTTGAAGGCTTGAGTTAAATTTCTTGTTGAGTTTGATATATAGTCCTTGCAAATTAATTCAGAGTTTTACCTTTTCATTTAGAAATGTTAGATTTTAGATCTAGTATTGGATACAAAGGATGTAGAGAACATTTTCCTTGAGGAATTAATTACCACTATAAGAAGATGAGGAAGATATCTTGTTCGATTCTTTAGGTAAATGATTTCTCTTCTTTTAACTCTCTTGTAACAGTTTTAATCTTTATCCAAATGGCTTATATTTATTTTGATTAAAAAAATGATCTATAAAATTTATAGTGTTTATCTGCACTCGACACACCCCATAAAGAGGTAAATGAATACATAAAAACAAATACATTTATTAACCTAATTTAATAAAATTACATATCAACTTCTCTAGGCTAATATAAAACTTTATGGTCAATGTTCAATCCAAATTACCACCTTGAGAACTATGATAGACCTCATAGTGTTAGTGTACATACATGTCACTATAGATATTTTCAACCAAAATATTTTGTATGTCTTAATCACCTTTCAATCTATAATATTTAAAAATCTCTTTAAAATGTTACAAAATTCGTCTTCAGAAGTATTTCAATAGGAGTTCTAGTAAATTGCCCACAGCTTCACTAGGATAGTGCCTTGAGCTCATTAGTGTAAACCCCAAAGATATTGAAGCTTAAATATTAAAATAAATAATCTGACCTTTGAGTTAAAATAAAAGTTCATTATAGAGCAAGGAGTCATTCTCTCCCTTCCTCCTTTCTAAATCCTAATTCTTTATCTATTATTCTTTTTACTGTTTTAGATATTTGAGGTTACTACTAATCCAGCTTACGGCGTAGTAAGCCCCTTTGAC
This sequence comes from Talinum fruticosum, assembly GCA_021018815.1. Classification (NCBI taxonomy): domain Eukaryota; kingdom Viridiplantae; phylum Streptophyta; class Magnoliopsida; order Caryophyllales; family Talinaceae; genus Talinum; species Talinum fruticosum. The sequence goes on along the minus strand of JAITYX010000072.1, from coordinate 1,129,051 downwards.
TCAATTTCTTTAATCGAATCAAGATATAAAGATATTGTTATTTTCTTTTCAATAAATTTTCTCTTTTTGTGCGAGTTAGGGTTTCTCTCCTTCTTATGAGAGTTAGGGTTTCTCTCCTTTTTGTGAGAGTTTGATTTTTCTCCTTCTTGTGAGAATCTTATTTCTTTCCTTTATGTGAGTTATTTCTCTTGCGAATACGTGCAAGTTTTATTAGGGTTGTTTATTCGATTAGATGGTATATTTTTCATATTTTTATCAATTAGTATCATTGGTTTTGATTGAGAATGATTCAACAATGGAATTTCATATGACTCGATCAAAGTGATATTTCCTTCGAAGTTGGATCTATTATATCAAATGGAGATATGTCTTATGATGTTATACAATAGCTCGTCGATGTTCGGGAAAGACATATTGAAATCGAAGAATACGATTTGTGGCCGGATTGATGCTACAAGTATGGAGCCGAACAGAAATATATTTACCTTTAATTTTGTCGAAATAGAGATCTGTTTTGTTATTTTAGATTTATTCTTATTGGAGAATTATCTTTGTAAATGTCGTATGACTTTTTATTAAAGAAATTTCTCTTTCTATAAAAAAAAATTAAAAAGTTCATACATAATTTTTGAAGAAAATAAATAAATGAAAGTTGATTCAAGAGTTTAAACTACTTAAAAATTCATCTATCAATCTTACAAGTAAACTCAACTTATATTTATAAAGATACCGCATAATGAGTTCAACTCTGTCAATAAAATAATCACTTAAATTTGACTCTTAAATTTGTGTTATATCAAGTAGGTTCACTCAAAGTTCAAGCCCACAACACATTCAAATTTTTTACATCCAAAAGGAAAATTAGCTTCACCAAAATTCAAACTCTAGTAAAGAGAAGAAAAGTGTGAGGTGCTTACCATTAAGATAACACTTACTTGGTGTCACTATCTCCCCATAATATAGAATACCCAAAATAATTCATAATTCTTTTTAAGTTTCTTTAATGACTTGTAAGGACTTATACATTGATGTGCATGCATATAAGTTATCATAATTTTTTTACAGGTAATCGGGCTTAGTTTACTGGCCCCATTTTAAGAATGTTCAGTCTCAAAGGCCCATAAAAATGGAGCCTAATGTACGGCCTACCAACTACCCAAAATTCAACCTTACAACCCGTCCCTCTTTAGGGGGCCGGGGGTTCAGAAAGAAATAATAAGGCTCCGACTACCGTCCCGCCCTAGTCCGAGGACCCCTTGCAATAAGAAGCCTTCTGGCTTAAGAAACTTGTATTGCAAAGAAAAACCAATCTAGGTCAAGCCAATTTAATTTGGAAATCACATTGGGCTAGCCTATTTGAAGTGTCGGGTCGAATATAAGTCCCAGCCATTCAGTTTGAGTCTTGGATCAGCTTCAGCAAGTGTAGGTCTATGGCTCAATCAAAAAGCATCGTCTATGTACACCTTCAAGTTGATAAAGCTCATGCTTCAAAACCAAACTTGAAAGAGCATAAAATTCACTGAAATTGATCCTAACAGCTGACAAACAGAAAGCAAATACTAGTATTAATTCTTTCTCAAGAGAGATTGTTCCTAAAAACTATACTGCTTTTCGGCCTTCTTTCAATGAGCTATAACTCTTGTCATTTCCACAGCTGTTCTATGTCAATTTTGCAGGAATTGATGTTACAAAATTTTATTTTCCGAAAGGAAAAGTCGTTTGATGCTCAGCATTTTGATCAGAGAAACCACATCCAGTGGTATGAATAACAAATGGTATTGACATCAGGGAAGCAAGGTGGAAGGAAGGATGGCCTAAAGTTCACTCATTCCGACTGTACTTAAGCAGCGGCAGCCATGGGAACTGATCTGTAGCATGCTCGCTTTGCAGCACGGACAATATCTTCAATCTGCAGTGTATTTGTAGAAAAAAACACCGAGAGATTAATAAATATATAAATAAATAAAAGGGTATTCAAGAAAAAAACTATGGGTTCAATAATGTCAATTTCGGTTGCTAACAAGAGCCACAAGTGGAATTCTTCTTTAAATCCCCATAAGTAAATAAAAGACAATTATGCTCGGAGATCATAGGCTAGAGAGTATGAGACTGATTTTGAACATTGATCTTCTGGAATCTGGAAGAATCATCAAAGAATCTTTAATTTTCACAATAATTCAATGAAGTTTTCTGAAAATAGAACTTGATGCATGAGATCAATTTCGTCAACTACTTCATGAGAACTGACAAAATATTACACATACTTGAAACTTGTATTTCAATCTCAAATAATTCAATACTGATAAATCGCTGTAGAACAGAGGTTCTCGAAGTTCATTTCCCCATCCAAACTATTAAGGTTTTCATCTCACACCAAGATTAGGCACAAGGACCTCTACCTAAATACACATTACATAGTTTTCAGAATTTGCTTATTATATATGCACTAGTATCAAAGTCTACTGTTGAGTGTACTTGAAACTATCTTTCAAATCATCCTTTGCAACAATCTTCAGATCACAGGGATACTCAGGCTACACACGCTCTGTTGACTAGTAGGAAATCCAGGCAGGGGGCTATGTACTACTGTCTATCCTAAAAATATACATAAAACGTCACCTTTCATTGAATTAAAATATTTTCACCTTCCTCGTGTTATTCATAATTGGGTTGTTTAATACATCAGATATTAAAAGGTTGAGCAATTCATATAGCAAAGCCCAAAAAACTATAAAGTTCCTAGTTAGTCCACATGAGCAATATGGCAAAAGATAAAAACCTGTGGAACAGCCACTTTCTCCAAGTTTGCAGCGTAAGGCATTGGAACGTCTGCCCCTGTAATCCTCTCCACTGGTGCGTCAAGATAACCAAAGCTATCCTCAACAACAGATGCACTATATAGCAAGAAAAAGCAGTTCTCATAAGCAGCCATTTTTCTAAAGTTCAATGCTGAAGCTATATGGTAAGAGAACATAGTCACAAATAAAATCCAATTATAGATTAGATCAACTAGTCGCTTTTAGGTACTCTCCTGCACATTAAGCCACATATCCAACAGAAGCTCGACATTTCAAAATCCAGGTGTGCAAAACAGTCGAGAGCCAACCTCAAGTTGCTTCACCGTGAGCAGGTCATTAACAACAATGATAAACAGCTATTGGACAACTGGTGGGAAGGCATTTCTATACATGTTTTATTAACACAAGCAATCCACAGGGGAGAGACTAGCCAAAAGAAAATGAGGCATTAATCAACATTCTTCAAGAAAATTAAAAAAGGGGCTTATTCAGGATGACGCTAACCATATTTCAGCACCAACTCCATGTTGAGGGAAACCCTCTTCAACAGTGATCAGCCTGTTTGTTTTCCTGACAGACTCATTGATTGTAGCTCTGTCAAGAGGACGAATTGATCGGAGGTTTATGACCTGTAAAATAGAATATAGCTCTACATAATTCACCCAAAACAGAAGTAATATCGTGGAAACGGATGACAAAAAACAAAGGTACCTCAGCACTAATTCCTTCTTTAGCCAAAATCTCTGCTGCCTGCAAAATAGAACTTGAGTGAAATAAAATACATAGCATAGTCACATATAAGAGCACCAAAAGATTAAAAGAGAATAAGAATTAAAGAGTGGGAGGAAGGGGTCCCAGGGTTGGGGGTTAAAACAGTTTGCTTCAGATATCAACAGGTTTAAAAGAATGGCCAACCTTGAGAGCATAGCCAACCATCTTGGAGAAAGCAGTGATTGTAACGTCCTGCCCTTGGCATTCTATCTATATGACCAGCAAAGACAGGATTAAAAGATCAATATTACTAATGTTTTATAACTCGATTACCATTAATGAAAGATAAGTACCTTTGCTTTCCCAATTGGAAGTGTGAAATTCGGATCAAGTGCTTCTGCTGAAACAGGAAAAGATTCACCATATCTGCAGAGAGAACATTCAGAGACAATGACATAGACAACAAACACAGTCATGATTACGAAGTAGACAGTTTGTAATTTAGTCACTCACAGCAACTCGTTTTCCAGGAAGACAACTGGGTCTGATTCCCTAATAGCAGCTTTAAGCAAGCCTCGGGCATCCTCTGATGAGTAAGGGGAGAGTACCTTCAAACCGGGGCATGAACCAAACCATGCGGCATAACACTGCAGATAAAAGGGGAAAGAAAGGCCATAAACCACTTGAAGCACAATGACTAAGAATATATGGAAAACACAAGGTTTGATTGGCTGACTTGAGAACCATATAAAACTCATGCGTGTGGGTGTGAGTGTTTGGAGGGGAGGGAGGAAGAACCATATAAAGTTTTGTTGGCCACAGGCTTTTGTTGCATGTCAAAGCCGAATTTAAAGGATAAATGTAGACTAAATATAATATAGTAGCCATCCAGATACAATAAAAGAGTGACAACCAACATAGTAAATGTTACGTTGACGACAAAAGATGTTTAAGATAGAACAGGAACATAGTACTGAAGTTTATAGAGTACAAAGCTATCCCAGAGGAGATGAACGAATATACAGAGTCCAAAGCATGGTGTAGTGCAAGCACTAGAATAAGGTGGGAAAAGGAAAGCTTCCAGGTTTCATAGACTTCAAAAAACGCCATGACCCAAAATATCATTCTTCAGTAATTCCAAGTCCTATAGCCTACTCATACCAAAAGTTCAGTTTTCTCTTGCACCCGGCAAAACTAACCCGAACCGAACGGGTTAACCCGAACGACCCCAAACCCAAACCGAACCGACATTGAACCGATTTTAACCCGAAAACCGAAATCAACCGACGTGAAACCGAACCGACCCGAAATGTAATGAATCCAATTCAGACCCGAACCGAAATGACCTGATCCGAAACCGAACCGAACCGAAATATAATTGACCTGATTACAACCCGGACCGAATCAGACCCTAACCCGATTTTGACCCGAACCGACCCGAATCCGAATTTGACCTAACCCACATTTTTTTGTTGGGTCTCTCGGGATGGACATTTGTGCTTGTAGTGGTACAATTTTGATCGAACTCAAATCCTATTAAGTGGGTCCATACCAAAGGATGGTGGTGGACTCGATAATATTGTATTGTATATGGTTAACCCGAAACCACACTCGAAACCTACCCAAACCGACATTGACTCAACTCGAGCCGAAACGGAGTTAGAATTTGACCCGATTCGAAATTAACTCGAACCGAACCCGAACAAGATTGACCCGAAGTTGAACCGAACTAAAGTTGACCCAAACGAGATCGATCCAAAATTGACCCGAACCGGACCCAAAAGAGATCGACCTGAAGTTGACCCAAACTGAACCCGAACCAAATAACCCGATTGTCGGGTCATACATATCACATATCCAAGACTTTAAAACTCAAACTTTAGTTTGATTGATAGTTTCAGTTTTTTTTTGTTTTGTGTCAATCTCACATCAAATCCTCCCTTGATTGGCCTATGTCAACATTACAAAGAAACCCTTGTCTCATTTCCGCTAGAAAGCATTCATCCAGAAAAAATAAGTACATTGAAACTGAGGACATCAACTTTGTAGAACACTTGTCAGGAGAAATGTGAGCGTTGGTTATTAATTTCCTTTCACTCCTTTTTTCTGGGGCGGGGGAAGACAAGAGAAGGCCATTTATCACATGGGTTAGGGCCACCAATGATTGGAAAAACACTTACTGGCCCAAGAGCAATAAAATTCTAGATGGCTTAATGCAGGGAGGAAAAAAAAAAAAGAATAACCTGTGGGTCTCAGCCTACATTCAGCCCCAGGCCAAGTATCATCAAAAAGCTGGTTCTCCATAGCCATAACCACACTTGAGACTGGGGTTTAAGTAGAGTGAATTCACACCAAAGGACAATACAATAACTACAAGCACCAAAGTCCCATATGTATCTCACTGAAGTAGGGACGCGAAAAAAAGGATAAGCTAACTAGCATACAGGTGTGTCAACTATTGACTTTCAAATAGAAGTTCCTGAAAGACGCATTCAAATAGAACCTGGGAATGTTGTGCTCCAACTCCAGCTGCAGCACCATTTGGTCCTCTGAAAACAATTGGCACAGAGATCTGACCAGCAGACATATAGTTTGACTTTGCAGCAGAATTAATAATGTGATCAACTGCCTGCAGCAAGTAGCAAAGCGATTTATAAGCATATATCTTGCGTAAAATTGGAACACACAAAGCCAAAGAGATTAGTATATGCTTCCCTGCTTTGGGACATAATACCCTCCCCCTTCCTTGGGAAGAGGAGGGAGGGGGCTCAAAATAGCATATTACCAGAATAGAAAATGCAAATGGTTCTTCTATAACAGAAGACATTAGAACAACTAAAAGTGAATGCTATAATTCACTGCAGCAAGAAATATAATGATGCTGACTGTGGGGTGTAAGAAAATGAAATTATAAATACAATGGTTTCTGAGGAGAAACTCTCCCACCTGCATTGAGAAGTTGAACGTCATAAATTCTATAACAGGTCTGAGATCTTTGTATGCAGCACCAACTCCTATACCAGCAAAGCCAGCCTGCAAAGCGGAGGATATATCAAATACTGTCCATACTCCAGATTTAGAGCAGTTTGTGAGTAGTAGAACAGGAATGGACAGTACATACAGGCCACATGAAACCAAAGAAGTCCCTGTCAGATAAAGGAACAAACCTCTGTGATAGGAGTATCAATAACCCTTCCAGGACCATACTTCTCCAGAAGGCCTTTGGAAATCTGATATAAAATGCACAAGAAAACTCAGATAACAGAAGGACATCAATGATAGCAAGTCCTACACAAAACTGTAAACAAAATTGTAGGATTCCCACCTTGTAGGCTCCTTGATATTCACCAACCTGCACAAAAGCTAAAGATAAGACATAGGAGATTGTGGGGGCAACATTCATGCTTAAAACAGAAAAGTTACACATGCATTATCTCCTCATTATACCTCTTCACCCATTAGAAAGACTCTAGGATCTGCAGCCATTTCTTCATCTAGTGCAGAATTTAGAGCATCCCTGACAGTCATCTACAAGAAACATGAGATTCAATCAATAGAGAAACATCTGATCGAGAAAGAAGCTCTAGTGAAAAATTAGTTAAGCACAATCACAAGAAGCACATCAGAACAGAATGGCCATTTCTCAAAACTCAAGAAATTGGCCATAGGCAAATCAAGCCAAATCATTGTAGTAATATTTTCTGAGAGGGTGGAACAGGCAAACAGTATCATCACATAAATCCGCAAATCAATTTTCGTTAGTTCTATAATTTGTTCCAGTTGAATCCCCTAAAAACTGTCCTTATCCCCTGGCAGAACCAATACTCAAAAGGGACAAAGAGAAATGAAATCTGATACTTCTAAAACAGGATAAAACAATCACTTTGAAATGTATGTACACAAAATAAGGTCACTCAACACAAGATTAGGGGGAATCAAAACCAGAAAGTTAGTGATCACTCAGTCGGTCACACAGTCTGCTTCTACCAACAAAAATCAGACACAAAATCATTATCCTGAAATCTTCTCCTTTGTTTTTTTTTTTTTGGGGGGGTGGGAGAGGAAGTATTGCCAGAAAAACAGAACCCTAGACCTACAATTGAATTGTAGAAGTTAAGGAGTGGCTCAAATCTTCCTTATTGCTTCTCACTTGATGGCACGACCAAGCTGAATTTGTCATGACCGTGTCAACCGAACCATGCCAGTTCAGCTGCAACAAACGAAGCAGCGCGAGAAATGGGCAGAATCTAGACACGGTTGAGGCCGCATGGCACGGCCGTTCCTGCCTGGCACGACCAGGCCTTACTTGGCGGTTACGGGTTTTCTTTTCAGGGTTTCTTTATTCGCTGTTTTTGTGAGTTTTGAGGAGCAGTTTTTGGCACCAGTCAAGCGATAGTTTTTGCAGAAAAATAGAGAGATAATTCCCACCATTAAAAAGTGAGTTTTGAGAGAATTAAAATTCTCATCGTCGACCAAATCGTCATTTCGATTGTGATCGTTTGTACTCTTTCAAATCATAGTGAATTGTATGTGCTCGTCGCCTCCGTGGTTTTTCCCGCATTGTTCCATGTAAATTCCTTGTGTCCATTGATTTATTGCTTTCGTTTGATTCATTGCACTTTTGATTATCGTAATCATCCGAATCGCTCCGCATTTAAGTCGCTCTAATCCCTAACAAGTGGTATCGAGCCAGGTTTAGGATGTCTTATATTTTTAAGATTGATATTCACAAGTTCGATGGAGAAATTAGTTTTAATCTCTAGAAGGTTCAAATGAAGGCGGTTCTCATCCAAAATGGGTTATGGAAGGTTCTTACATGTGTTAAAGCCAAACCCGATTCGATGACCGATGAACAATGGATCGCAAACAAGAAGAAGAAGCAAGGGACGATCACGAGATGATGATTGGGATAACAAGGCTTTCGGGCTGAAACTATTGCAACAGCTACACCTCGATATCTCATCAACCTATCTCCACATTCCTTTATTGATTTCAAGATTCCTGAAGAAGTGTGGTCAAGTGATTTGCAAGATACCACTGGGAAGGTAGAGTTTGAGTGTTCATGTTCATGAACCTATCTTAGATGCAAGTCCAATTCACCAGGTGCAAGTTGTTCGTTCTATAGCCCCGTGATAGGCCAAGGAGGGCTATTAGAAGACCAGACTCATTTCACATATGATGAAGATGGTCTAGTTGCCTATGCTCTTACAATGGAGAGTGGCCTAGAAGTCCTGAAGGTGCAAAATCTAGAACCTTCAACCTATTCCGAGGCTATCTCCTATCCAAGTTCATCCAATTAGGTCCTAATTATGTAAGAAGAAATAGAGAGTCTTCACAAGAATGGGACCCGGGATCTTTATGAGCTACCTAAAGGTCGACAAGCCTTGATCGCCAAGTGGATCTATGAAAGAAAGGAAGGCATACCTAGAGTTAAAGCGAGCAAGGTGAAAAGTACGCTTGGTTGTTTGTGGATGCAACCAAAAGGAAGGTATTGACTTTAATGAAGTTTTCTCTCCTTTTGTTAGTCATACTTCCATTAGGATGTTTCTTACTTTTGTTGCTCTATTTGATTTGGAATTAGAGCAATTGGATGTCAAAACTACATTCTCGCATGGAGAGTTGGCGGAAGAGATTTATATGAGGCAACATGAGGGCTTTGTAGTTCCCGGGAAGGAACATTGTGTGTGCCGATTGAAGAAGTCCCTGTACGAACTCATGCAATCTCCTCGGCAGTGATACACAAACTTTGTTTACTTGTTGTATGTTGATGATATGCTAACTAGGGGTGAGCAAAAATTCCGGGTACCGGACCCGGTTGAACCGGGACCGGGACCGGGACTCGGGTAGTGAAATCATGGACCTAGACCACGTTACCCGGTTTTATTATATATATATATATATATATATATATATATATATATATATATATTAATTCCAAGCAAACCAGGTTACCGGTTTTTTAATTATTGGCTAAACTTTACCCAAAAAAATAAATAAAAATTATAAAAAGTAAAATGGTATTTGAAAAACTATAAATAAAAAAAAAAATTCAACCGAGTACTGGACCCGGTTCCAACTGAGTCCGGGTCCGGCCAAAATGACCGGTACCCGGTCCCGCTCACCCCTAATGCTAACAATTTAAAATCTCAACTTAGTATGAAGTTTAAGATGAAGGATTTTGGTGCACCTAAGAAGATACTAGGGATGGAAATTCATAAGGATTGAGATGTAATTGATGTATGTTATGGTGTGCACTAAGTCTCACATGTCATATGCAAAGTCGTTATATGCACAATCCTAGTGAAGATCACTGGGAAAGCTGTAAAATGGATCCTTAGATATGTCAAAGGCAAAGTTGATAGAGGGTTGGTTTTTGATAGGAGTAAGGCTCCTACATTCGATGTTGTAGGTTACGTTGATTCTAATTATGGTGGAGACCTCGATAGAAGGAAGTTAATTTCTGATTATATCTTCACGTTGTATACTAGTGCTATCTCTTGGAAAGCATCAATAAAGCTCTATATTTATACTACGAAGTTGAATATGTTCGTTGAGCCGATTGGGTGAAGGAAGCTACTTGGTGGAGGGTCTCCTCATTGAGCTTGGTGTTCAACAAGGCATTACTCGTTGTATTTTCGGATAGTTAGAGTGTTATTCTTCTTTCCAAGAACGATGCCTATCACTCCAAGACCAAACGTATCAGCTTAAGGGAAGATTGCGATGAAGAAAGTTCATTCTCTAGAGAATCCCGCAAATATGCTTACAAAGTCTCTCTCTACTCCTAAGTTTGAGCATTGCTTGGACTTAGTTGGTGTCCCATCTAGAGAATCCCGCAAATATGCTTACAAAGTCTCTCTCACTCCTAAGTTTGAGCATTGCTTGGACTTAGTTGGTGTTCACAACTCCGATAGCGTTTCGGGGCTTTGCCCTTTGAGCCTCTACCCTTACGGGTACTTTGGCGGAGTACTTATGTTGGTTGGGAATTGATCCAAAGTACAGATTGTTGAGGAGTGGCTCAAATCTTCCTTATTGCTTCTCACTTGATGCAATGACCTAGCTGAATTCGCCACGACTGTGCCAGCCGAATTGTGCTAGTCATCCACAACAAACGAAGGGCGAGAAATGGGCAGAATCTAGGCCAGGATGGCACACCCGTGCCATGAGGTACTTGGCGATTACGGGTTTTCTTTTCAGGGCCGCCGTTTTTGCGAGTTTTGAGTAGCAATCGAGCGAGAGTTTTCGCAGAAAAATAGAGAGATAATTCCCACCAATAAAAAGTGAGTTTTGAGATAGATTTGTGACAGAAGTAAAATTCTCATCCTTGATCAAATCGTCATTTCGATTGTGATCGTTTGTACTCTTTCAAATCATAGAAAATTGTGTGTGCTCGTCACCTCCGTGGTTTTTTCCCGCATTGGGTTTCCACGTAAATTCCTTGTATCCATTGATTTATTGCTTTCGCTTGATTCGTTACACTTTTGATTATCGTAATTCATCCGAAAAGCTTTCGCATTCAAGTCGCTCTAATCCCTAACAATAGACAAGCCATTTCTATTGGACCCAGATTCAGAAGGCATTGGCTGTTGACTACTTCACAACAAAAGAAGCACGAGGTACTCTGCCGAGACCTCTTGCCTTAATCCACAAAAGCCAAACAACAATGACTCTTTCAGAATGTGGGTATAACCAAAAAAATCATTAGGGAATACATGAGCTGCAGGAGGACAAATAGAAACCCATGTTACTTGCATTCTCCATCACCCATCAAAACCTCCTAGTCGCTAACCATAAAAATGACACTACGAAACCCAAATTAGACCAAAAGCGTTGGGAAACGACCCTCTGAAAATAGCTTACTACAACACTTTGGTCTCTTTGTTATATAGGCTCAACAAGGGCACCCCTAGCTGAGAATATAAACAACTGAAACCCAAACCAAGCCAATAACATAAAGTCCCACTAGGCAGACGTACAAAGTTTTAATGAGAACAGGTAAAACCCATCTACCAAATATTCTTTTCCAATCGGTATGGCTCAATTACATTAGCACTCAATTACAGGCTCATACGTTGTTACTTTGATTGAAGAAACCCAAAAAAAAAAAAAGGAAAAAAACCCAGAAACACATAGCATAAACATCATCTACACATGAATTCTGAGCAGATGCATAAGCCCTCATCAAATGCACAACTACTGTAAGATAATTTGAGACACAAAACAATCACCTCTTTTGCAGCTGATGAATAAGCTCTGGCGGCATTTTGTAGAGACCCAAGTCTCTGAAATCAATCCAAAAACATTGGAAGATATCAATCCCAGCATGGATTCATCAACCCAATTTTCTTTTGCCCATAAAAATACATGGAAAGAGATAGAAGAATGATAAGTCGAGAAATCTACCCAAGCAGGAAGTCGCCCATTGCTGAGTATTTGCCTCACAACCCGCGACATTTTACTACCTTAAATTTTCAAAAAGAATCAAAATCAGATCAACACCCAACAGAAGATCTCCAAAATGTTACCCAATTCAAATTTGGTAGACCCAAAAAAATTTACAGAGATGACTGATTATGAAAATAGTCCTGCACTAGCTAGCAGCACGAAGAAATTGATGTTGCTACAACAATTTCAATTTCATAACAAAAATAGCAAGAAGAGAGAGAAAGTGACCTCCCCGGAGATTTACAGACTGGAAATGAAGAGATGAAAGGGAGGCGAGAGAGAGAGCGGGGGGGGCAACGGTAAATGAAGAAGAAGAAGAAGAAAAGAACAGGCGGCTGGTGGCTCGCCGGGGGATGAAAGAGACGCACACAAAACGAAGCTTTTCCTCTGTTTTTTTCTTTTTTTTTTTTTTTTTTTGGTTGGAGGGGTTGCTTTATGTGAAAGTCTTCATACTATTTTTTTTATTTTAAGATAAAATTTTGTATAATTTATGTTTTTTAAAGAAAAAAATCACAATTTCATTAATAAAACGTCAAACCGTACTTACGATAAAAAAATACATGAATAAAAACCACAATTTCATTGTATAGTTTATGTTAATTTCAATGTTTGTATTTAATAATTATTGTTTGAATTATTAGTATATTTGTTAATAATAATGATTAATAATTATCAGTTATTAGCCGAGTAAAAATAATATTATAAATATTAAAATGGATAAATTTATAAATTTATGAGTATTTAGATTTCTCAAGCTTACATTCTATTTGGGGGGTTTAGGTGAGAGAAGGACCTTAAAAGGAAAAAAAAAAGGGGAGAGAGGGGACAAAAATTTGGTACATGGCATGAGCAGCACGAGCTGCCCACTCCCCCACCCACCCCACCTACACTCAATTCACTTGCAATAGTCACACACTTTTTATAAAAACAAAAAACAAAAATCAACTGAAAAATCATTCATATTAAGAGTATTTGGCTCAATTGATTGATCGGTAATCTTCTACTTATTGCTGATCCTACTTCGTAGATTTTGCGTGCTCCATCCAACTAATCCAAGTAATCTCCCCTTTTTTAGAAAATTAATAAAAAAAATAAAAATATTTTTAAATTTTATGATCGTATAAGAAATATAACAAATTCTTATGTGGAAATTTTAAAAAAAAAAAAAGATTTGGGTGGCTGAAATAGAAAATGGAAAGAGAAGAACGAAAGTTCCATTCTTTTTCTAAAATTTTCCCTTAAACCCTAATCACATTTCATCTCGTCAATGTTTATCGTGAATTCCCTTCAATACTTCCTTCGAGTGTCTCGTCATGAATACGTCAATATTTGTTATTCATCTTCATGTTCACCTAATTTAGTTATATGCTCCTTGTCGTCAATGTCTGCCATGGATTTTTTCACATGTGTATGAATTTCACCTTCAACAATTATAGTCATACATACAAAATACAATTAGTCATATACTAATATATTAAACGATAACTGATTTGGACAAATAATAATAACAAAACCAGTTATATATCCAAAATACTATTAGTCATATCCTAACATATTTACATGAAATAGATGAGGGCCACATATTATTTAGTCATTCATTAGTAATACTATTAGCCATATGCATGCACTTCGTTGTTACATTTGTTTCAACAAACAAATATATTTTAAATCATAATACTTGTAAGATGTTATAATTCGTATAATAACATATCATACAGAATAGTTCAAAAACATAATATTTCAAGTATTATTATTAGTCATATTTAATGTACTCTCAAACAATCACACATGACTAATTATATGCATAGTATTTAATAGTATTACATGAAATGTATGGTTAGACATTGACAGGCCGCAAGCGCACGGTATTTAAATTGTAGCTAGTCAAGGTCGATCCCACAAGGACTCGATCTAGCAACGCACTAAACTAGTCATCTACTCAATTGCTAAGCAAATCAGATTTTTGAATTTGATTCTTTCTAACCTAGTTCTAACTATTAAAATTAGAAAATTAATCTAGACTTAAATCAATGGATAAAAACATCTAGGGATTTGCTTTCCTAACAATGAGTTTGATTATTTAAACATAATTTGCACAACCATTCATTCAAATAAATCAAGGATCGATAATCACAAAATTCTACCGCTCTTTCGATGCTTAATAGAATTGCTCTAATTAACCTATCAAACAACTTTCGTATGTCTTCAAAGTTAATCAAAGTTAAAGATTTCAAATTATCAAAGTGATCCCCTAATTTACTATTCTTTTCTCAAATTTCATAAACTAGGTAGAATGGTTGGTTGTCGGATTATTCTATTTCACCTTTCAATACATGATAGATTAATCTCTAAATATAAGTATTCTAGGCCTTCAAAACACTCATGAACATGATAAACACAACCTTCTATTGATCAAATTCAGAATTCAAGCACAAATCATGGAAAACTAATCAAACTTCATTGTTTTGGATTACAAATCCCTAGAAAAACTAAACTACACACACATGTTTATTAAAAGCTTAAATAAAATCCAATACATTGAAATCAAACCTCAAACGAGCAAGAAATGAACAAGTAGATGATAGGCTTGAAGTGCTCTACTTGAATCTCTCGACTTCAAATGGAACTCCGCAACTCGCTTCAATCTTCTTCTTCGATCTTCAAAGTTTTTGGTTTGATGTGAAGGAATGGAGGAAGGAAAAATGGAGGATGAACTATGGAGGATTCTAGACTGGATTCTTGCAGGAATTGCCGAAAAGCAGCTTAAATAAGTCATTAAGAAGCAATCAAGAGCCGAAACCGTCAAAACCGAAGCGTCTCGACATATTTTACCTCCAACACGGGCCGTCCTTCGACACGGGCTGACCGTGTTGGATGCTGGCACGTCAAAACTGGACGGGGACGCTGAAAGCGGGTCGTGTCCACCAACACGGGCTGCCCATTCTCGATGTAAAATGCTCCGACCTCCAACACGGGTCGTTTCCTCCGAAACGTGCTGCCCGTGTTGGTTGCTTCGGAAGGCATGCGTCAAATTGATTCGATTATAACTTCCTCGTCCGATGTCCAAATGATGCGATTCTTGATTTTTCGGAAAGCTCATTAAGTCTAGTTTCTAATTCTTTCATCATTATGCTTGTTTCATAAGTGTGAAAAAAACATAATTCAGAGAGTAAAGAAGTGTCCGTTACCGCACCCTTCTTACTTTCCAACTCATATCTTTTCCGTTCCTCAACGAAATTAAGCTTGTAATATGTCATTGGAAAGCTCTTTCAATAAGGACGTTAGAAACATAGATTCAAAATAGCTTTGGACTGAAATATGACTAAAATCAGGTCCAAATCATTAGGAAACTACGAAATAGACCAAAAACGCAAATCCCAAGTGAAAAGCATAAATGGGGCATAAAGTACATAAATATGAACATAAATCCCCAAAAATGACAAGCAACTTCCTATGAAATCTAATGCAAAAATGACACTTATCAGACATGTACTAACGTATACAATAAAATGGAGTATTTCAAATATGATTAGTCATGATTTTTAAATAATATTAGTCACATAAATGTCTTATAATTATTCTAATTCATCATAAATTATCATACATGTAATCCATTAGTCATGTACTGACATATTAAACAAATAGTCATACGTGAAATAGTGGTGGAGCCAGGGATTCGAAACAAGGGTGTCCAACGTATTTTTGGTCAAATTAAAGGGTGTCCAATTACTTATAATTTAAAATTTTTACTCTAAAAATAAACTATTTTTTTATTTTTTGGGCCAAACCCTTGACCTTCATGTGGCTCCGCCCCTAACGTGAAAGATGTACTCGGTTGCACATAATTTTCTATAAATAATTACATACAAAATATATAATTAGTCGCATATTATTATATTAAATAAAGTAGATAGTTCCAAATTTAATTAGTCATCTATATATTATATTATTAATCCCATAAACATGATTCTAAGAGACATAATTAGCTTATTCAATGAATTCATTATAAATAGTCATGCATGCAAGTTAGTAATAAGAATATCAACATGTTGGAGATGTTAGTAATATTAACATCCAGTAAAAAGTCATATATGAAACGAAGTAGTCATATTATAATGTGTGTCTCAAAAGATTAGGGTTTATAAAATAAAATTGGAACATCTTTTACCTATTTCGGCCACAAATCCCTCCACTAGTATGTTTAGTGCTTTTTCCACTACCACCATTTTCATCTAGTATAATTTATGAATCACATTTAAATTAATAGTTTCATATATCCAAACACAAGACTAATACAAATATATGCAAATATTACAATGTATTTATATGCAATACCTACCTACACAAATACGAATTCACGTTGAAAATTGATGTTAGTATTCATGGTGAAGTTCAACGAGAAAGATTAATCACCAAGTACATAAGGACGACGACGATGGTGATGATGGTAGTTAATCGTTAATTATAGAAGGAGAACAATGATGGTGATGATAAATGAATTCAGCAGAAAGATTAACGAGGAGGAGAGAGAAAATGGTTGAGGAGAAAACGACGATGAAGTTCAACCAGAAAGAGAGTCTTGTTTGGTTAAATATGTATTTGAAATTCACTCGCATGTGAACACGTGTGTGGTTACTAATATAATGGCTGACATGGCATCTCTATCTCACGATAAGTTAATGTCGGATGGCCTCACATAAGACTTACTAAAGAAATATAATGTAATTTTTATTGTGATTGTTGATACTATTAGGACGTGTTCGGCAAAATTAGGTATTTTAGTAGTAGTTAACTATTTTAGTAGTTGTTACCTGTTTTGTTAGTCTGTTTTATTAGCGGTTAGATATCATTGACTAGTTGTTAGTGGTTATATGTTTAACTAGTGGTTTAAAAAATGTGTTTGATGATAGTAGTTGTTTAAGCGGCGATTTGTATAAAATGACAAAATGGATAAAAGATTTTAAAAAATAAAAAGGAGAATTTCGCAAATATATATATGCAAACACTAGGTAGGGTTTTAAAACATTAATTGGAGTAACTTTTCGAAAATATTACATAAATCTCTATTCACTATATCAAACGAGTGCTTTGGCAAATGCTTATATTTTTAAATAAGTATTGTTTTAACTCCTTCAAAATACTAACCACTATTTCAAAAGCTAATATCGAACACACCCTTAGTCATTGAACTTGATCTATTATCCTCTGTTATTGTAAAATGTACCCAATTATCCTAAAATACAGATCTCAATAAACACCCACAAAGTTCAACAGAAGATTAATTAGATTGTAAATTATCATACAATCTTTCCAATTGGATTCTTTTTTTTTTTTTGGCCACAATTATACTGTTCTAATATGAAAAACACCTATATGCACTTACAATCAAGTGTCATGTATATATATATTTTACTTGTGTATATCTTCCATATAAACTTATTTAAAAACACGTATACTTATGTGACTGTGCAATTATATATTCCTACAAATATGATATAGGATTTGCGATCTACTTTTAATTTGATACTCCAGCTAAAGTTGAACAAACTTTACTTTAGAAGAGTGAGCATAGCATAAAGCAGAAAAGTAAGGGAAGGGGGGTTGAACTTTTCTGGGCCATTGAACTTATGTGATGATATCTGAGACAATGATTTTGCAAAATTGATATATGGGACAATTGAGCCTTTAATAGTTTAACAAATGGAAGAAAATGATCAAAATATAACAAGTAGATACAAATTAAAATGTCAATCAAATTACTAGAAGAAAGATATTTCGGTCATTTCTCCCTATTAGTTAACCTTTCAATTTTCAAAGATATTGAATCTTAATTTTCAAAAATTATGGTCCCAAATATTATTACACTAATTTTTCTTGCAATATTTAAGAGAAATTTAAGAAATGTATTTACTGAACCATAGCAATTGCTCAAAACAGTATAATTGATCATTCCTATAATATTGATTACCCTAAAGTTCCAAATGCATTTTTCTCAGTTATGATATTAGCATATTTGATAGATTTATTAACTCTAGTTTACAAGTCTTATCAACTTTTCTTTTCTTTTTTTTTTTTTTTAGCTGTGAACTTTGTGTTGTAAGTACTGCTGAGTATCAGTGCTATGAAATAATTCTAACAGACATATTCCCAGCATCTGCTGAAAAGAATTTTTAAGGAAATTTGTAACTGACATTGCTGTGAAACAAAATTGACATCATTGCAGAAATTGAACAGCAAGTGAGACTGTTATTTTCGAACGAACCAGTAGTACAAGTGACCATGCCTTGCCTTTAAAGGGTTATACAGAGGAGGAAGTACAAGAAGCATGGCTAAATTTGACCTTGTTCCCTGCTTTACATAGAATCCTCTCGACTACTTGTGCTGTGAATGCCAGCAAAACTGACCATTTTTACAGCACCTTCCCGATTGGAAGCTACCAACACTGCAAATGAATGCAGGCAACTCCGAGGGCCTAGAGGCTCCAACCGTGTCATATCAAAGATATAATTTCAACATCCTTCAGAACCCACCAATGATGAGATCATAAACTATAAGCTGTCATCCAAGTCATCTGGTACATGTAACTTCTCAATGGCGGCCTGGAAAAAGTCAAAAAGATTTGAGGTTTGCAACATTAAGGATACATCTCAGGAAAGAAAAAAAAAAAAAAAAGAGGATCAGCAGGTACAGAGTGGATCATTGGTCACTGACTACAAGATTTACCTATCTAGAAGGCAATATGCAAAACAGAATGCAATGGTCAAATTTTAATCTGAAAAGGTTTATGTTATATCCTCATAGCAAACAACTACAATCACTTCCTGATGCAAATAAAAGATCTCAGAAATTGGATGAGGGACAATCCTAAGATGATATATGATTCGGACAGAAAGTCAAGCAAGGAATGAAACCAACAAAAACGCATTACAAATATCATGGACCAACATTTCTGGCCCGTCCATTTCGAGAAAACAAAGCTGCATGTGTGTAATCAATTCAAATATAAGTTTCATATATTTCACCCTTTCTCCCCCCTTTTCCTTTTAATATTTCGGGAAGAAAATTGCATTTTGTGGTGGGGGAGGGGGCGGGGGAGGAGGAGAGGTTTGGAAGATGGAGCTGCAAGGGTTTCTCAGCCAAGGGACGCCTGCCAAGGTCATCCCTTTCAAAACCAACCTACAATCTTATGTGTTATGTTTTGGACCAAAAGCAAAAATAAAACTTGTGGTGGCTCATATCTGAGACCAAATCCAAACCTCATATTTGAAATCCATTTCAAATACATGCATTTTTTTATTAAGCAAATGCCTATAGCAAATAGAAGTATTTTCTGATGAACAATCAGCTAAAGTGTCGTGCAGTTTATGTTGTCTTCCAGTAGTTCATGCAAGTCTACTCAGGATTCCAGAATTATCCAATTCAAATCCAATATGCTTCCCCCAGTCTTCCATGCAGTGAAACAGGTAGTATACATTCCTTAGATCAGAGATGTTACCTTTATAGTCGCAACATCTGCTGCTGATGGCTTAAAGTCCAAGGCAATTCCAAAATGAAGCATTGCCTTGTCATACATGTTCCTTCGCTTATAGATCTTACCCATCAATGCATAGATACTGCATTCACGAGGGCATATTCCTTAAGCTCTTCAAGGACCTCTAGAGCTTCATCATACTTATCCATGCTTGACAAAATAATAGCTTTTTGATACATGGGGAGGGGATTCTTTTATCGGCTACAATGGCCTTCTCCATCATCATCAGAGCTTCTTCATTTCTCTATTCAACAAGCAAGATTAAGTATGTGAAGAACAACAATACAAGATATGATAATAAAATTGTGAAATGGAAAGTAACATCAGCTCCAAGACATGATACCTTCAGAGCATGAAGAGCAGTCCCAAGATATGACATGATCACAGAGGAGCAAGGATTTATCTGGAAAGCTGTTCGGAAATTATGTTCAGCGAATTCAAACTTCTCTTGGCGAAGGTACACCATGCCAAGACCATACCACGCGTTATAATGTCTTGAATCAACACAAAGAGCACTATGGAAGCACCTAATTCCACTCTCAAAATCTTCCAAAGCGACATGCTCATGACCACAGAGAGTATGTGCATATGCAAACCTTGAACTTAATTGCACAGCTCGCTGAAAATTTTTCAAAGCTGTATCGTGATCTTTCTGCAAGCTGTAACAATTTCCCATGGCACACCTGCAAGACAAAGTTTTACACGAGACAAAGTAGACCTAAGAACCCAAAGTAGTCAATGCATAACAATGCCATCATGGACTTCCAGGTGCAGACCAACATCCAGAAAGACCAAACAATAAATAAGAATCTTAGCACTTAGCAGATCGACTAAATTAAGCCAAATGGATTCATTTAGGCTAATTTACTCTTTGTAGATCATAAGCAAAAGCTACACTAAGCCAAACGTCAACAAAAATCAGGCGATATTCAGACACTTCACAGAAGCAAGTAAAATAACTGACACATAGACAGGATGACCACAAAAGAATATAGATTAGATTCTTTTTCCTTTACAGGACCCTTCTAAGGTTAAATATGACACAGGACAGAAATTGATGACAGGAACATAATAATCTCAAGAATAGAAGAGACAAAAATCATTATTTCAAGATCTGCGAGAAGTACCATGTTTGAGGAGCCAACCGGTCAGTCGATAGGAGCTCCTGGGCTAGGTAACTTAGTTTCATATCTTCCTTCAGATGCTGCAAGAAAAGATTTTTTTGGATCCACGTCAGGCCTATAATAACTCTCCCAAAAAAAGAGGAAAAGAACGTGTGTTGCAACTGCTTCAGAAATTGAGAACATTTGCTCCCGATGTCCCATTTACAATTGTCATAGTCAAATTCTTTTGGATAAATTTTGCATAATTTTGACTTCAAACTTATTAGCAATTTAAAAATACAATTTATTGAGACTGACAAACTGTGACGTGACCAAAGGTACTTGCTCTAATTGCCTTCTGAACTTTTAATTTTTACATAACTGCAGGTTAACTAAATGGTCAGGAGATTGCTGGACATTGTATACAGAGCAGACTGCAGAATGATAACCACAATGGATTCAGAGTCTACATGGTCATGTCCAGTTGAACTAAATAAATATAAAACCTTATTCACCATGCAGACAGAATTTGATACAAAAAGCTACAAGTTTGGAATTTTCATTAGATACAGGGCACTAAACTCACATAAAGTACAGTAGAGTAAACATCCATTCCATCCAAACTGTAAGGGCATAGGCGGCGAGCAAGACTGAAGGCACGATCTGCTTCTAAATAATCAACTAATTCAAAATAAGCTCTGCCAACCTACATCAAGACAAGCAAACCTATAATTTTAGCACAAAATGTTGGGAAAAGCAACCAAGAAACCAATCTTTTTACAGTTCTATGAAATTATACAAAAACTTGTAAAAAATATTAATAATAAACAATAGTCTTTAGACAATTTATTCAGTAATGATCTACAAAGACAAACAACCATCAGGCTAACACGATAGGGGAATACTAAGCCAGTTTTAGCTATCTCCAGGAAAACTCTTTCATTGGCTTGGAGCAGTCTGAATTCTTATGTGGAAAAGCTAAAAACAGAAAGTGTACAAATTGTGATATAAACTCTCCTTCATGAAGGTCATTGATAAATCAAACAGTTTTCTTGAAGGCAATCATGCCTAAAATGCAGAATAATATATCATGTGCAATAAAAGGTACCGCAAAAGGCATGAAGACTTTCTCTCCAACTTTATTAACATATAAGCACAGCAATACAACCATTATTATTATGATCATCAGCAGTAAACACAGTAATAGAAGCAGACACCAGGGTGGATTACACCCATAGATACCAGGATCACTCCAAACCCTTCCCCCTCCACGGGCGATCTAAGAATGAGCGATCCAGAGCCAAAATTAGACTAAATTTATGCAAAGAGCACCGAACCACATTCTAGACTAAGCAGTGCAGGAAGCGTTCCTTGTAACTAAGAAATTTGCACCATTCACATATGAGCATAAAATGAACTCTCATAGGGTTAAATTTTAGTTAAAAACCTATGCCTTGAATAAGAAGCCTTTCTACAAGTTTTGGCTTAGATCAAGAGACACATTGGTCGAAAGCTCGAAATGTGTGCCATATGCAAGTTAGAATCTCTGGTCAGTTACAACCCAAAAGTGAGGATATATGTGTTTTCTTAAGTTTCCTTACTACTATATACAGCTCATAGCTGAGCTTGGCAGATTAAAGAAAAAGGTTAAGCATTTCCCAGTTGCAGCCTCCACAATGAAGTTGAGATGCCCTCAAATTCAGTGAAGTTGAAAATATTATAACTATGAATGAAACAATGGTGCCTATCAAAAGACTGATGCAATCGCCTGAACCATGTAGTTCTAATTTTTAGAATCCATCACCAGATACCAGAACCAAAGATAACACACAGAAAATATAATGTCCTTTGTTAAGCAAGTCGATTTGATTGCAAAATGGTAGCTAAAGCAGGAATAGTATCCGAACTCATCAACAGAGTGAAGTGGCGATCACCTGAGAAAGCACCCAACCAGTATTGTAATGCTTGGGAGGAAGCTTTCGGTAAGTGTCCAATGCGTCCTGTACAACCATACAAAAACAGGGTCACTGGTCTGATGCTGGAACATCAAGCAGCACAATTAGGTACCCCAAAAGGACAAACTACCTGGCATTTGTACAAGCATGATAGCCTGTAGCCTTCCCCCAGAAGTCTCCACAAGATCAAAATTTCTTTAGCACCATTCTGGATTCTGGAATCGTCATGAGCAATCCTGCTTAAATTCAAGGCTCCAGCATCCTGCTCAACAGATCTAGCATCATAGGAGGACGTTGGTGTAACACTGGCTTGTGCATTTAAACGAGACTCATCGAATGCGTCATGGCGAAAACCTGACCAAATGATAAAATGTAAGAATCCTTGAAGTCACCAAGATTTAGCAACTAATCATACACATAAAGCATTCAAACATGCAATAATAGAGACAATTCCAGTATTAATTCTAAAGTACAGTGGAAGGGACCTAGAAAAGAGGCTGAGAAGGTAAAATAGCTTTAGAAAATTGAGAGCGAAACAAAAGGATAATCATCCATATTCACTGCCCACTTTCATATACTGAATGCTTGAATCTGACTTTCTTTTAAAAACTTAATCATTTGGCATTGGAACTTCCAACCTTTGAAAATGGAATGGCTACAGCTACGTGCTTCCATACGGAAAATTGAACATCATAAACGGAGATATCAAACATTCAAAAAGCTGGGGAACAATGGGGGAATAGCTAAGAATCTGAACAAGAAATGAACTCATAATGGCCCCCCTGAAGGTTTGGGAGCATCAAGCTTGACATTTCATTCATGGGGTGAAACAAGGCAATTTTATGATATTCAAATTAGTAATTTCCTTAAAACTTTAAAGACCTAGCTGTGCACTCATGAAGGAAACATCCACAGTCAATGTGAATATAAAACCTGAGTTCAGACCTTGAAAATGTGTGCAGGGACCTAAAGCTTCCATAAACAAAAATGAGAAACAGCAAACTTCTCACAGCAATAACAAGTCGTCAAAACTATGCACACAAACATTCGAGAAATTACCAACACTTAAGCCCACTCATCAAATTTTAAAATTGGTAAAGGGAATATACGACAAGATTATCACCTTCTTCAAAACTCTCACTGGTCCAGGTCTGTCCTTTACGGATTGTCACAGAACGTAATCCTGCATTGCTCAACCTGGAACTCCCCATATATTTAGTGGAATGACTTGTACCATTCCCAGTTGACGCCATTAAGGCTGTATTGGTGCTCCCACCAGCATCTCCAGCAAGTCGTGTACTTCTTCTAGGACCAGAATCAGAAAATAACCTACCTGATATCTGAAAGTAAACACAAATGAAAATAATGAGAATCCACCAGATGCAAGCAATGCAAAGACAGACAAAAACTCCCAGCACCATCTTACTCATACTATGTTTCCAAAGAAGCAGACAATTTGTTCCAACATCCACGGAATCTAATGTATCATAACACTCACCCCCATGATATCATAGTTAGGAAATATTAACTGAAACATCCTAAGAACAAAAAATGCAGAGGCTTAGGTCCATACAAGTGTTTCAACTGACCAAACCAGCTCTTAGTTAGAAAGAATTATATTAACATTCAGATTACAATGATCGCAATGAGAGGTATAATTAAACCATAGCACAACACGAAGGCCTTCAAAAATTTCTTTTCAAATTACAATGATTGCAATGAGAGGTATTACAATGATTGCAATAAGAGGTATAACTAAACTATAGCACAACACAAAGGCCTTCAAAGAAATTATTTTCACGTGAAAGTTCATCTTTAAGCCATTCCATCCAGTATCAGCACAAACAATCACTCTAGTTGTCAATTTTGAAGGTTCAAGTTCACAAAGTGTATATCAACAGACACTGACTAAATTTTCTGAAATGACAAGTCAAATTCAACAAGAAATCCTCTAGGTCAAATCTCAAGTCCAATTCTTATTATCGTCTCAGGAATTTATTCTCAATTCGACTATTCATCAATCAATAGATGCAGAGCTTACAGACAATAAACAATAAGAGAGAGATAAGACAAGAACCTTCCGCAATTTCCCTTCATCCACAAACTTTCTTCGAGGGGCTTGTAGAGTTGTATTT
Source organism: Talinum fruticosum (assembly GCA_021018815.1). NCBI lineage: Eukaryota > Viridiplantae > Streptophyta > Magnoliopsida > Caryophyllales > Talinaceae > Talinum > Talinum fruticosum. The sequence continues at coordinate 1,104,376 of JAITYX010000072.1, read as the reverse complement.
ACAGTTGACCTTGGAGAGCTTTCACTGCTTGCTGTTGCAACATTTTGCTGCACATTTTTGCAAACAGGCGGGGAGCAACGCCAGACAGCTGCCATAAAAGAAAAAATTTGAGGCCATGTAGCTATCTAGGAAAGTAAGTTTTTCATAGAACAAACAGCCATCCATACATCCACAGCCCTAGCATAGCCATCTCAAATTAAATTAAGTTTCTACATACTTCTGCATCAATCCGGCACTAGAAAAGGTCGTCTTTGTATAAAGGAATTAATTCACAGGAAGCTGAGGATGCACATTGGTACACTCATGCACGTAAACGTAGGGGTAACAAAATATTTATGACGCTTCACATCTAAATTCTTCTTTCACTAGTGCAACCCCAAAAATTGGAGTCGGCCAATCAATTTTTGTCTCATCACTTGCCATCTGACTAACAATGTTTCCTTCAAATCTTAAGCATCTATCCAGCATCACATAGGGAAGCAGCTTGTCAGTCATTGATCTTGTTAATTTGTTACAAGTTTATCCAATGCAGAAAGCTAAACCTTCCAAACTTGAGCTTTCTTTTTTGTTTTCTTCTAGGTGACAATGGAGATTTACGCCACTTCCTCTTTCAAAGAACACAGAAAAATACACAGCCCTGCTCCTTAAACTTATCAGGAATAGTAGTTAATACGAAGACAGTTTCACATCTTCACGATGAATAGATGCTGCCATGTTAGCCAAACAACATGTACCCATAAATCAATGATACAGAACAAACAAGATGAAATTGACAGTTTAACTACCAATGCTACACAATTCCCTTTTTTACTTGGTGAATGAGTGCGTGCGGGCGTGCGTGTGTGTGTTTGGGGGGGTTACCCAAAGCATTTAGAGCCTCCAGATAGTTCCAGACTACGCTGTCATTGGAACCAAATACTAAGCCAACACACAACATTGATCATGGTGTAAAACATCAAGCCCCTTAACTTAGTTAAGTTCACTTAGATGATTATCAGAAAAGAGAATCTAATGAATGAATCAAAAATCTGACACAACTACAAAGCTGAACAGACCCCAAAGTAGCTATCCATTGCATTTCAACATCAGACCCAAGTCTATCACACTGCAGCAGGAAGTAAGGAGTATGAAGTATCTTTCAGAAAAAATTAAGAGCAGTATTTGAAGCCCACTCTGATGTTTGAATTATGAAAAAATCATCCCTTATTAGTTTTGTCCTTGAAAGAAAAAGATTGTCCCCTCCGCCCCAAAAAAATAAAATAAAAGCGGGAGGGGAGAGAGAGACCTACCGTAAAACCAATAAAGCATAAGAAGGCCACAAAGGAGGAAAGAAAGTGAAGATTGTCCCCTCCGCCCCAAAAAAAATAAAATAAAAGCAGGGAGGGAGAGAGAGACCTACCGTAAAACCAATAAAGCATAAGAAGGCCACAAAGGAGGAAAGAAAGTGAAGACTGTACCTTACCTGTGAGGCCATTGGTGAGGGAGTGCTGTAAAATGATAAGCTAGAAACAGCACAATTAGGAGGCTGGTTGGCAACAACAGAAGATGCAGCAGATCCCTGGTAACCCCCAGGAGCATCTTTTATGCTATTGCTGTTGGTGTTCTTAAGCTGCCTTGAACTTGCATCTTCCAAGCTGCGAGCAGAAGCTTGATTATGATCGTCACTGCCCGTAACATATTTCTGAGAACTGAATGCATGCTGTTGCTGCTGCTTCTGTATGGTTTGAACAGCTGCTTCACCAAAAACTGCAGCTGCCTCTTCAGCAGAACCTGCAAATTGCATTCAGTCATGTCAGAAAAAGATCATGCCATTGCTTTTTCAAGAAGCACCTCATGTTACAATGTTAAGATTAATTCGCTTATTTTCTAGTTGTATTAAGAACCAGAAAGTTACATCCAGATTCTAGATCTAGTCAATTTTCAGTGATCGGTAATATTCTTTTCTGAACAGCAAAGAGTAGAATCAGAGCACATACATGATAATTTTGAACCTACACAGAAAACTCAGTAGTCCACTCTTTACTGTAGGTTAAGATCTTACAAGTTACTTCAGCTGAATCATGTTACTTGGACAAGTGTCCTATATGGATACACGTCCCAGAGCAGGACTCGGCAATTTTCAAGAAATTTTGATCGTGTAGTCTACTATGGAGCACCCCAAGTTTCATACCATGTCCGAGTGTTGTGTATACGAGGGTGCATCAGGAATAAAACAAAGACTCCAATTAACCCTTCCAAAAGAACGCTTGCACAAACATCAGGGAAGTTGGGGTGAGTTAATCAACCTTTGCACTAAAATTAGTATAGGAAACCCCCAAGAACATGACCAACTCTTTTGATGGACACAATAATGACGTCTTTGAGAAGTTAGAAAATTATTTTACCACAGAACATATAAGTACACATTGTGACACAAGAAAATCCAAATTCATGCAACAGTATTCAACAAAATATGCACCAATTATTTGCTCTTAAAACATCTTGTGCACATCGGTGGCGAACTTCCTGACTGCATTATTTTTGGACCATACAACATACCCTTTCATAGCTATTTAGGAAATTGGTACAGCACAAATTGAACCATACAATTTATGGAATCCTAAACAAATTGAACCATCAGCATGACAGAGAACACAAGTAAAGACTAATGCTTAACAAATAACAACATTATACAATACAGGAACAGAACACATCTAAGTCCCCATGAAAATGCCGGGCAATTTATGGAATCTGACAATTTGCTCAATGTGGATCCCAATAATAAGAAATGAGAGATTATTATAACTAGATCTAATAATCACAATAAATAATTGCATTCTAATTTTTTCATTGTCTTCTTGGATCTATTTACAGGGATTTTTTTAGGTTAGTAAACCTTGAAATAGTAGCTTTAGTATATTTAGGAAATTAGTAATTTAGTTATATATTAAGACATTAGATTCTTTCGCTTCTTTTGTTAATAGTTTTTCGGGCTATAGATACTAGATAGCTCTCACATGCTATTTTATTTTATAATTCTGGTATGAATGCAATTGATTTGAGTTCACTCGGAGTAGTTCCCATCATTGCAATCCTGTAAGAATTCGGAATTTGTGATTCCATCAGCAAGACAGGTCGAGAAATAGCAGAATTGAAGACATAGATCTAGTAAATGACTCCTAAGTCCAATATGATAAAACAAGAAGAAAAGGCAAAGAAAGAAATAAATGATTAGCATAATAACAATAAACATACCCAACATACAGAGCTCCTCATATGCAGCCCAAAACAATGGATCCATGGACAAGGCCAGCCTAAAGTGAAGCATGGCACTTTTTCTTCTATCAGTATACCTGAAATGAATATGTAAGCATTCTTTATCTTTCAATTAATCCAATACGGAAAAGGGCGAAAAGAGCATGACAGATGTGCATCAACTACTACAGGTTACTGATGAGCAGTCACCCAATGTAGATTTCCTTTTTACTTGTTTCGAGTGGAGGCTACTTCTGTTCTGAGCAAAACCAGAACTTATAAAGGCCATAGCATTTAACCAAATATGCACTTTACTGCTTACTTTCCCCAAACAAAAGATTGCAATTATACTACTCATTTTACCACATAATCTCAAAGTAGAATGTCAAAGTTCAGGAGATGATCTTATCAAACCATGATGAGTGGATAGGGATCTTGTTCTTCCAAAGTACTCAGTGATGTAGAAGAGATAGCTAGTGTCCTTTCACTGTCTGTGTCAGTGCAACACAAATTAATAATCAATGTGCATAACACAATGCTTTTTGTTCCGTCCAGAGTGCAACAAGTTTTGTTCCAGACACTACAGGGAAAATCCAAAACTGTAATTGCTCCTTCTCCCCCGCGCAAAAAAAAAAAAACAGAAAAGGCTAATGAATTCATATTTTGTTTCGGGTGTCAAGCTGCCAGAGGGAAGATTTTCCTCAGAAGTTTTGAGAGAAACCACTTTGGTTGAAAATAGAAATTCCATCTCAAACACTCATAACAAGTTTGCAGGTAATCAATGAAGGAGTTTTGCAAGGAATGAAACAAAAGGAAACCCATAATCAGGGAAGTCAAGGAGCTGGTCACTTGAATATTCATTGTTTTACATATATGATAGAAGAAGAAATATACGTATGAAGGAAGACAACACACAACGGAAATTTTCAAGGCCAAAAGAAATATCCTGAACAGTTATTGTACATAAGTTGCTTGCACTATTTTCATGTTCCAAGCAAAAGGCAATCATAATAGTAACATTTGTAATAGAAAGCCTATTTGGTGGATTCTACACTACAGTTGGAGATAAAACTCTGTATATGAATTTACTAACTCTATTTTAATATAATTAACTGATAAAATGTTGTCCGCTAAAAAATAAATTAATCATAGGAATCTTTTACATTTACCCCTTGTAATACTTGAGAGATTAAGAGATAAGATTAGAAACAAAAGGATCTAGCCCACCTAACCAACAACTAATACCCAAGAAGAAAACAAATAAAGGTACATAACCTATAAATGAGTCCAAGAAGATAATGACCAGCTGCACCATTTGGGACCTGCAGAGAAAATATAAGCAATGAGGTTATGCAAGCCTAGAGAATAGGATACCAGGACAACTAAGCACAGCATTGGCTACACCATCAGGTATGAAATCAAAAAGAATCAAAACTTAATGTCAAACTATACACCAAACCTACAGAAAATTTTATGAAACAGTGGCCAGATGCATTCCATGCCAAATATAAAAAGAAAAGGGATATTTCAAAATGATAGCGAGAATTACCTCTAGGCTAGAGTCATGAGTAGGTGATAATGCTTTTTCTGCTTCGCCTAAGAGATCCATCTGGAAGCATGAAAGAGCAAACAAATAGCGGGATTGAGCCATTTGTGTGCCTAGATAGAATACAAGCAACATCACAAGATCAAAAACATTGTAACAAATAAGAGGAACAGCATAACTAATTTTAACAGAAAGAAAGCTCTATAATGTACTGTACACAGTTGCAGTGTTAATAGTCAATAGCTAATCTCATATCAGCGGCAAGGCTTAATCTCAACTGCAAAGCTTCCACAAACCTTTCAATATATGATACGCAGCATAAGCTTGATTATTGCACAGGTAACAACTAGCTAATAACTGCAAGTTCACCTACACCCAGAGGGAAACAAATGAGGCATCAGTCAAAACAAAAAAGCATAGCAATACAACACAGCAACTGGTTGCCTTTGCTTACGAAAATCTGATAACTATAAATCTTCTTTCTGTTCATTTATATTGCAACAAGGTGCACACACAGCTTAGCATGAAAGACACCTCACTATTCACTAAGCGCATAACCGAACTAACCCAGATGCAAAGAAAAGTGAAAAGGATGCTACATGCATATGGGTCCCAAATAAATCTACTATCAAAATGAGACGGGAGACGCTACACCCAACACTAAAATGGAGTTATATACAGCAAATGACATTCCTCTTCACCCAAATTCCACCTCTTTGAATAATGCTCTAATCACAATATAATATCAAGTCAAGAGGATACCAAGAAATATTTCACTTCCCAAATCCCAACCCATCTAAAATGGGTCTCTCGGCAACCCTTTCAAACTCTTTATCAACATAAGTTTCTACCATATGAACCTTACTAAATCGACATGGCGGAAATTGCAATAAAATGAAACAAATTTCATCCTCCCACAATCTCTATTGAGCTTCATCAATACAACTCGGGCAAAAATGATAGGCATCAGGATGGATGCCCATACCTCTGACGGGAACTCGGCGTAAAGACGTTCACAGATGAAAATGGCATTTCGATACATGAAATTACGCAAGCTGTTCTGGACACAGTCAGTGAGTATGGCTTCCATAGCTGCTCTGCACAAAATGGGGCAAACACAAAAATGAGAAATTTTTCTTCTTTTACATCTTATCAAGTTCCTGGAGCTTAATTTTCCAGTTTTTAGCCTACTTCTTTGCATTACGTTTTAGGTCTTCAAGAATTTAACGAGCCGGAAGAGAGAGAATAGCTAAAAATCTATGTTATATATAAAGGGAAGAGGATTGAATTGTTGTATAAATTTTAATTTACTATATTTACCCATTTTTAGATTAAATTAAAGGATAAAATTGTCTCATACAGTTATTTCATATCAGTTTCCTCCCTTCCCCTCACGTGAGTTTCCCCTCTTCTCTCAACTATCTCCTTCTTAACAAACCAGCACGAATCTTCTGAAGAAATTTGGTCACCAATCTTCTACAAATAATTTACGTCAGTTATTATTATTTTTTTTGGTTTAAAATCTGTAAAGGAGCTCTAGAAATTCAAGCAATCAAGCATTCACAAGACACCACAGATCTAAGTTCATCCAAACTCACAATTTACAAAAGTAAAATCAGGAATTCGGGTAAAAGGAGAGAAGACAGGGAGGGAGAATGAAATTTCCAGCAAGAGGCAGAGGCACAGAACAACAATTCGGGATTGTAGATGTTATGGCCAACCCACATTATTATATACATCTGAACCTTTCGTTTCGAAAGGTAAAACATAAAACATAAAACATAGATGTAATTATTGAACATACCAAAAACGATGGAAAGAGGCACCATTTTCAGATCCAATTGAACATACCTAAAAACGATGGAGACAGCGAGAGCCGGAGAGCGAGAGGGAGCCGGATAGCAAAACCGGGCCGGATATCAACAGCAAGAACGTGCCGGAGCGGAAGATGGAGAGTGAGAGCCGGAGAGAAATAGGCCGGCGATGGCAGAGCGAGAGTCGGAAAGTGTGAGGTAACCGGAGGACCAGAGAGAGCCGTAGAGCGGGAGGTAGCCGGAGAGCAAGAGGGAGCCGGAGAGAGAGAGCCCAGGACGGCAGAGAGGGAGCCTGGAGCACAGACCGAGAGAGGCGCGGGGGGGTTAAACGAGGGAGGTGTGAATGAGGTATGCCGGCGCTGCGGCCAACGACAAGTATAACGAGAAAGTTTGAATTCTACAAAGAAAAGAGAGCGCAGTGAGAGAACGATTATTAATTGAATTTTTTAAATTTTTTTTTGAAATTTTTATTTTGTAAAGTGTTTGTTCATATTTAAATATGGAGGATGAAATTTAAATATTTTTTCAAGGATGTCACTCGAAAGTTACTGCTATGATACCAAATAGTAATAACTAATGGTGATTTAAATTAAATTAAATTTAAATAAATAAAGAAATTATTTTTTATTATTTACTTTGTGCATTTATCATTTTTTTATATTTTATTAAATATAATCCGTTGACTAATGATTAATTTTTTCTCATATAATGTAAATTATTCTAAAGGATTAGGTTTTTTTGTGTTCCTCTGTTACTTCTAATTGAGTTATACTTTCAAAATTATAAAACTAAATCCTCACTAAATATTTCATAATATGGGTATCAAAATAAATAATATCATAAGATACATTAACTTCGCGATTTTGCAAGCTAATCTATAATCTACAGTATAATTAGTCTATCGATAATAGTATTCTATGTTAATGTTCCAATCATATTACATTGATAAATTTTAATATTCTTTAATAAAAATAAATAACATTGTTAAGATTTGAAAGGTATGTGTTTGCTTATATAATAAGTCATTGAATTAAAAGGGTTGAGTGTATCTTGATTATTTGCAGCACCCCATGATTGTCTTTCAATTCATTTTAATTACGTATTCGTAATTTAGTTACGTATTTTCTCTATGTTTGAACTATAAGTAGGCAAAATTTGAGTATATCAATAACCCAACTCTTGAGTAAAAAGACTACCACAAAATTCAATTTAATTAAGAGTTTTTATTTTATATATATATATATATATATATATATATATATATATATATATATATATATATATATATATATATATATATTTTTCATAAATTTTATTTTATGAAGATCTTTATCATTATTTTAAGTAATCTATGTTATTCAAACACTGATTTGAATTAAGCTAAATTATTAATATGGTTAACAACCTATGCAAATAAAATAGGAAAAAGTGAGTAATATCTAATAGAGCATATAAATGTTCGGAAGGGTAAAGAGTATAATGTATCATACTCTAAGAAATCTAATTTAATTAGTTTTTAATTTTTAGATAGAAAAATTAGTAAGGCACATCAACTTACGGAATTCCCGTACGATACTTATAGAATTCTTAAATATGAACATCATTGATCCGGATACAAGAAACTATCTTTATGCGAGTTCCCTAAACACTATCGATGAATTGAAACCTCACATACTTAAAGAACGAGACAAAGTAATTAAAGAGTTGTTGGCCGAATATATATATATATATATATATATATATATATATATATATATATATATATATATATATATATGCGAATCCAACCGATAGGGAAAGATTTTATATGCAATTGTTGCCCAATCATATTAAAGGTATATAATCATTTGCACATCTCAAAACTGTTAATGGTATTACTTATCGAACATTCGGAGAAGCTGTAGAAAAATTAAGTCTCATGCATAATGATGCGGGTATTCGATGATGTTTAATGGATGCATCCATAACGAGAATATCATCATTATTTCAATGGTTATTTGTCACTTTTTTGGTATACTATCAACCAACCGGAGTCTGTAACTATTGGGATGAATTCTTTCCATTCATGGCTGAGGATTATGCTTCAGCTTCCTCAGGAGATCATGATTTTGCACTAAATTATGTTCCACTTGAAATATATCGAATGCTAAAGCGAGTTAGGTCATAAAATTACAAAGTTTAACCTCCCACAACTAACTCCAAGCCGATAAAGGGGTTCAATTGTCTAGGGCTTTACATGCTAAATTATCCGTGCCAATGCCACCTAAAGATATTCATTGTGCCCAAAATCTCAATGATAACCAACGATATGCATTTAACACAATTATGGAGGTTATTAGCATAAACAACGGTGTCATGTTTTTGTAGATGCCCTAGTGAGAGAGGAAAAATGTTATTATATCGTGTCATTCTTATTAATATGAAACTTGAAGGTCAATTCGGACTCACTGCAAGTAAACTCTTAAATTGTTGTAACACTTTTATATAAAGCTAAAATAACACATAAGACATTAGGATGTATTGTCAATGTATTGTCTTACTAAACAATATGTAGAAGTTCATTTGATAAAACATGTTGTAATTATTATATAAGATGAAACCACTGTGACCCATCAACGTGCATTGAGATTATTGGACTTCTTCATTTGTAGGGGTGACTATAACTTTATCAACTATAGAGGTTGTATCACCTGCATGTGAACTTAAATTAGGGAAGATTGCATCAATTAAATCATCAACGGGATTATCATGATTAAATAATACGGGTGTTGATGGTGGCAACTTGATCATATCCTCATTGATGGTACATTCACATCCATCCCCCACTCTAAGAAAGAAAGATGCAAAATCCTCATCCAACCGAGACCTCATGTTTTGTGTCAAGTAAAGTACCCGAACATGTGTCCACAATATTGATTTGATGAAACAAGCATTAATTGTTTCAGCTTTAGTGTCCTTCGGTATGACCAGTAAGACTTGTCTAAAATCTTTACCAAAGACCATCACTTTGCCTCCAAAAGGGAGGTTTACTCCCATAATATCCCTAAAACTTCGATCAACGACCTCAAATGCATGTCGATGAGTCATAGTGGCTTCATCCCATATAATAAGCTGCGGCATGTTGTATCAAATATGCTTCGACGAATTGTTTACTAAGATAACACATTGAAGACGCATGCAGAGTAATTGGAAGTCCAAAGGTCTTATGTTGTAACACCCCGTCCCTAAGAAAATAATTAACTTTAAATACATTCAAGAATAAGCACGAGCGCGTGCATTTCAAATTTTCAAATATTTTCATATTATACATGTGTATATATATATATATATATATATATATATGTCAATGTTGTTTAAAATGAAGGAACCGGATGACGACGACTGACTGACGCACGAGCATATTCTATAAATTTTAATGACTCATAAGATAATTAACATTATTATTTAGCTAATTTATTTTGAGTTCTAAAAATCCGTAAATAAATAAAATTAATATAATTTTCTTGTAAACTTACTATTATTAAAAATAAAATTTCTAGATTAGAATAAGTTTATTGAGCAAGATAATAGTAAGCTTGGAGGATTAGGAAGTAGGATGGAGTTTAAGGAGGAGATTAAGATTGGGCTGAAATGAAGGGATAACTTGCTAAGGATTTGGGCCAGAATTAGGAGGAGTCGGTCGGCCTAGTGAGAGAGAAAGCAAGAGGGGGTATAAAATCCTTAGGAAACTAAAAGCTGTCATTTTTCCTAAACCTAATTACTGATACACTCATAGCTCTCTCTCCCTCTCCCTCCCTAGCCCGGCGCCCTGCCTCTGCCCTCGTTCCACCACCACTGCCAACTGGCCACCGCCGCAGCTTCGCTCCGGCCACCCCTGGTTCGACGCCACCATCAACACCATCGATCGCCATCAAAAACCTCAACCGCCAACGCCCACCCCCACGGAAATCAAACCCCTTCACTCCCCGCGGCGCTCTGTTCGGTCGCCGCCCAGCGCCCGTAACCACCGCCGGCTACCGTCTGCTTCTACCTCGACCACAACTTTGTCACCGCCCAGCCACCAAACACAAGTATACCACTGGTTTTGCGCCGGTTTCGGCCCCGGAATCGCGACTCCTTGGCCTCGGCTGCCCCGACCTCCGGTCGATTGGGTCACCGCCATCTTCCGGCAGGTCGCCGCCGCCGCTCATTGCCACTGACCGTCGCTTTAGCCACCCTTCGATCCTCAGTCCTCCAACCTTCAACCAGCCCATAAACCCTCCTAATTAACCTCCTCCATCTAATTGTTTAGGGTAAAATTTTCAGATTCAGTTCGTTAATTTAATTCCTTAGAGTAATTTTCAGATTCAGTTAATTCCTTTAATTCAAGTATTTAAGTTGTAATCAGTTGTTTTCTTGTTCTTTTTGGAGATTAAAATTGGATTATGATATGTATGTGGTTGAGTCATGGAGTTTGGGAAGATTTCATGACAAATTGATGATGTTTGGACATACTGACACTGCAGATAGATTGTGGACAAATTTTTGTGGACAAATTTCTGTATAAAAGACGGCCATCAATAATTTGAGTTAGAAAATGTTTTGGATTAAGTTAGCTAATTACTTGACCTAATGGTGAGATTAGCAGAAATTTTAGAAAGGATTTAACCTACTTGAGGAAATTGTGAAAGCTGAATTAATATAGGAATAGCATGCCAGGATTGAGCATCTCTTTTGCGTACCAGGACAGAATGGGTCAGAAAATAGGTGCATAAAAGATTAAACAAAAACATTTACATAATAAAATAACTAATAATAACAATTAAAGAGATACTATCTGACATTAATATATACAGATGTTTATGTATGCATCTTATAAAAGGAAATAAATAAATAAACCTTATAGGTTAGAATTAACGTTAATACTATAGAGGAGAAAACTATGTTTATTGAGGTTAATGTCTATATATATATATATATATATATATATATATATATATATATATATATATATATATATATGCATGTATTTAGAAGAAGGCTACATATATTTTTTTTAAGATTTATATATATGTATATAGATATATATGTATATACTTATGCATGGTATAGAATAAGATGAATAGATCGTATATACTAAAGATATCATTAGTATCCTTTAAAAAAGGTACTTCGTTAATTTTCATTTCGGAATATATTTGAAGTGAGTTAATAAATAAGAAATAAAAATTCAGTTTATTAATAAAACTCTTACATCCTTAATTAAGGCCATTCAGCGCCAGGCGTCGTGCGTTCATCCGGATTCCGCCGGAAAGAAAAAGAAGGAGGAACGTCGACAAGGTACGTTCATTGATCGTGCCCTTCGGTGTTTTATTTACAAATCAAGGTTGGATATGGCCGCCATTAACAATAATAAAGAATTGTTTGCAAATAATATTGCCATCATTAATATGGACCCGCCCATCAAGTGCCAATATTTGGTACGCCCAATATCCAGAGTTGGTAACCCGTAACGGTTAACCGCCTTCAACCGGACTATCCGATCGGTGCAGGTGTGTGCACATGCGTTTAGGGAAACCCGATGATCGTAAAGGGATCCATTCGGATAATTAATTAGCAACAGCTTTTACATGATTCACTCTCCCTCATTTACAAATGAATTGAAATGCATGCGCTCAACTCAATTACTTCATAACCATTATTTTACTTGCATGATAGTGAACGTATTGAGCTTCGGCTCACATTTCGAAAATGTTTTCTTGTTTTGTTTTAGGTAAAGATGTGGAAGATTTGAAGCAAAGGTCCGTTAAGGACTTAGAGGCTCGCAGAGAACAACCTAGTTGGGGTAACAAGGGTTAAGTGTCATTGTCGTAGTTTATTAGGCTGTAGTCTATACTTATGCTTAATCTTCGTACAAGTTAGTTTATGCCTTATCTCGAGACACTCTTTGTTAGTGGCAAAGCAAGTGTAACCAAGGTTAATCATATATATAGATATAGCCTTGCCCTTTCCTCCGGTAAGGGCGGCGGTAATGCCCCTGACCTACTTTCCACTGCGCTAATCATCGGCTAGCGGCTTGCTTAGTCTAAAACCGGTGATTACCCGTTTGGGGCGTTACATATGTGCTTGTTTTGGCCCTATATAAAAGTGTTGCGAGCAATTCCATAGCTTGTTGCAGCGAGTCCAAAGTAACCTTCAAGTTTCACTAGTAGCAAGAATGACACGATATAAGAATGTTTTTCTTGTTCCACTAGGTCCATCTACGAAAAACATGCCACCTTTTTTTATGTTAATAGCCTCCATGATGGTGTTAAATGCATATCGTTGATCATCATTTAGATTTTGGGCACAATGCCTATCTTTAGGAGGCACTCGTGCGGACAATTCAACATATAAAGCCCTAGACAATTGAGCATCTTCATCAACTTGTATAATTAGTTGTGAGAGGTTAAAATCTGCAATTTTATGGCCTAATTGTTTCAACATTCGATCTACTTCAAGTAGAACAGAATTGAGTGCAAAATCACGACCTATCGAGGAAGTTGAAGGATAGTCCTCAGCCATGAATGGAAAGAATTCATCCCATAAGTTACATACTCCAATTGGTCGACAAGTATACCAAAACAAGTAACAAATAACCATCAAAATGACGACGAGCATTCTTGTCATGGATGCATCCACTAAACATCCTCGAATACTGGCGTCATTATCCATGAGACGTAATTTTTCTGCACCTTCTCCGAATGTTGGATAAGTAATACCATTAACAGCTTCCGAGATGTGCAAATGATTGCGGACCTTTAACATGATTGAGTAACAATCGCATATAAAATATTTCTCTATCGGATGGATTAACATTATATATTCGGCCAATGACTCTTTGATTACTTTGTCTTCTTCTCCAAGTATGTGATGATTTAATCCATCGATAGTGTTTAGGGAACTTTGCATAAAGATAATTTCTTGCATCCGGATCAACGATGTTCATATTGAAGAATTCTGTAAGCATCGTACGGGAATTCCTTAGTGAACCAACAATCTGTTGAACAGATTGATTTGTTCGATATCTTAGTTGTTGCATATTAGGCAAATGGAGTTGCAAATGTTCAACAGATGGACACATTCGCGTAAAAGAAAATTGATATATTTTCCACATAGCTTATGGTGCACAAACTTATCTAGCATCCACATCTTGATCTCATTATAATCGGACTCACTTCGAAGCTCCATCGATACCCGATTAGGACCTTTGTGTATATATTTGTACAAATACTTGACACTCTTGATGCTGCTGCAAATCTCAACATTGATATGACAATCATACTTGAGTAAGAGTTAAGGATTGTATGGAACAACCCAACTATTGCCAACCATTATTCTCCTATTGTCATGTAAAGGAACAGGAGGTCGGTCGACTCGACGTCGATATATTGGATATTAGTCACTACTTTGGAATGTAGTTGATGAAAATCGCTTAGGGAATTCACGTTTGCAAACCCCATTCTCCATGCAACTTGCATTTTGATGGCCATGACCGCATGACCCATGTATCATATGCTTCGAACAGTCTCATATAATGAAGGTTCTTCATCCCTATAAGGAATCTCTGCTCTAACAAATTGATCATAGTGATTGGGAAATCTTGGTTTCTCATGATCATCGAAGATAAATAACATATGTACATGGGGTAGACCTCTTTTTGGAATTCAACTACATATACATAGGCAACAACTTTTCCGAAGACACCCCGGTCGACAATATCCCTTTTCAATTATTCAAGTTTGGTGTGGAATATCCTAACTAATAGATCTGGATGATCATGAGGACTTTGACCTGGCAATAACTCATTTGTAATTTCTTGCCAATTTGGGTTGCGGGTCATGGTAACAAAAAGTTCTGGTTTCCCGTAATATTCGACCAATGTCATTGCATCTTAATAGCGATGGCTCATGTCTCGAGGACTTCCAACAAATGAAGAGGGAAAAATAATATGTTGTCCAACATTATCCATTTATGATAATAAATATATAAAGCGAGTGTAATTATAACGATATATAAAAGATAAATTACTATATTATATCGAAAATAAGAAGCGCATATAGTAAACATCTTATTATTAGGATTTGATTCTCCCGCATGCAAAGAATCTTGTAAACCTTGGTACAACTCTGCTTGGATTATATGTTGATTGTCCTTAATCCATCTTAATATTCGAGCTTGAATTTTTACATAATTGTCAACAACATATTGTTGTAAGAGACGTCCCGACCTTAGAAATGCGGAAAGTGAATTTGGGCTTATCCGTAAATCATAGTAATAGATGTTATTATAGAAATTTATGTAAAGTATAAGTAAATGAAAGTATTAGTTGTGAAGGACATATTTGAAAGATAAATGCATAGAATGCTCTACAAGGTATAGTCCTCCCATCACTTCTTAGGATGTTAATTGTCCAACCATATGACCCGAACAGATATAATAAAGGATACCGTAAAGGATCATAATATCCAACTGTGTCCCTAATATTCACTAATTCACCGGAGGTTGATTAAACCATGATATCCCTTTCATTTAAATTCCCGACCTCTTCACCGCCAACAATTATCCTAGCCACTTGAGAAGCAAGTATGTAAACAACATTGAGGTCTATCCAATGGTTGCTCCCGAATTGTAAGTCTGCAGAGTGGTGTATGTCTTCTTATTGTGCCAAATTTCGAAAGTTTTGAACAAAAGGGTTATATCCGTCAAGAATATCGTTGAGTTTTTGAATCATATCAGGTCGTAAGGTATTATTCTCTCGAAAGACGATGCTCAAGCTCATGATCCGTATCATATATATACAGCTGAAGAAAGCGAGGTCGACATTGAGGTGTAGCTGGTATGAAACCGCCTATCCTATGATATATAGAACCTTGAGCCCAAAAAGTGTAAACCCCATGATGAGCATTTGTTAAGCTGTCGTCTATATGTACACCCATAGAAGTAAAAGAAAATACATAGTTATATTTTCTAATATTCTTCATAAAGTGCACTCGCCTCAGGTGTTTGCTCGTGTAAAGTGCAAGCAACTCATCCGGAACTGGAATTTGTGGTGAATTAATATTTCCGGATAAACAATATAATTCCGATGTTTCATGCTCAAATAAGCGAGCTTCACAATGGGGACATGATCCTGGAAAAGGCAATCGTAGGATAGGAACACCACTTTGTTCGTGATAGTTAATTGTAGAACGAAAGTGGACTCTTTGTCTTGGAACTCTAAGGGTAGAATTTCTTAGCATATTTGACCGACTCGCTTGAAGCGGTTTAACTCGCTACTTTAACCGTCATAGATAGGTGTATTGGTTGTTCTATTTTTGGATGCAGATAACAGTGTTATCTAGCACTAAGAATGAAAAAAATAACATTAAGTTTGGATACATTAAAGAGAAAATAACTAAAGGTATAAAGTATTGTATGTAATACAAAACGTGCTATAAACCATATTTAACAAAAATAATTGTTAAGAAATTTGATGATTTCATATGTTTTATTGTATAGAAAAAGAAAATATAATATAATTTATGTTATGAATTCATAAATTGTATTATATGAAACTATATAATAACATGATTAGTCGATTACACTTGCATGATTTGATGCAGTTTGTAAAGTTAATAATGTCCATATAGAAAACAAATAATATATAGATATATATACATACTAAGAAATAAAATGGGAACATAAAGTATATGAACATTACTTGCATAATCCGATTGGGAGTTATTTTGTAACACGTTTGAAATATTGGACAATGGTGGCCTAGAGGAACCCGAAGTAGATGGCATAATTTGAACAAGAACTTGTGAACACGATGGATTTGCTCCTTTATTTTTATTTTGTTGAATAAGCCTCCTCCTTCGTCTTCGTGTGTTATTTGTGGCATTTTCTTGAGCGAGTTGGTCGGATGTCATTCTTTGTCTTCGTAAACGTTAATAAGTAGCGGTACTTGGTCTTTGAAGTGATCCATCATCCATTGGAATTGTGTAACTAAGGGAAAATGGAAATAAAATTAATAGAGCAATTGTTGTATTGTATATGACAACTTTAGTTCAGTCAAAGAATATAATAATTTAGTAACTTTAAAAGAAATATAAATTACGATAATATCACTATTTTAATATTGTTATGCATCGAGTAGTTATTTTGATAGCCTATCTATGGTATTAGGAAGTTCATTAGGTTTGTTAATTTTCCTATGTAAAAATAGAAAAATAAATTAAATTAGATTTCTTAGAGTTTGGTATATTATAATCTTGACTCTTTTGAACATTTAAAACTTGGTGGTTAAAAAATAAGATTTAGAACTTGGTACGTCTAAATCAACAACGAAGATTTAAAAGTTGGTGTTGAAAATAACTAAAGATATATATATTCGATTCGACAAAAGAAATATTTTAAAAATATTTTATTATTTTTTTATAGAAAGTGTAAATTCAAATTAAAAGCATTTTATATATAAGTAAAGAATTTTGAAAAAAATCTATTCACCTAACGAGTGAATTTTAGTAGTGAAACTATCTAAAAAGAATCAAGTGTTTTGAGTTGGACAGAATTTGTCATTATAAAGTAATTTTTGCAAAAAAAAAAAAGCTATAAAATAATGGGAAATTTTTTTCTTATACCATTATATACTCGATATCATTTTATTATTTATATTTCTTTTGTAATTATAATTATCATTCTATTTTATCATGTCTCATTAGAAACTTATTTTGTATATTCAATTGTAATGCATTAGAGGCATATTATAAACATGTACAATGTAAATTCCACTAAGGAAATATAATGATATTAGTATCCTAACTCTTTAGAACCCCACCCCTTTTTCTCTCTGCCTCTCATACTTCTTTCACTTGCATACTAATTATTTGCTTTTTCTGAAAATAGAAACTTTACTCTTTGACAAAAAAAAGATCCACTTCCCAAAAAATAAATTAAAATGGAAATAAAATATTAAACAACTAAGATCAGAGAGAGCTTTTTAAGTCCCCTTCTGGTTTTTCCTACGGCCAATTCTTTTATTTCACATATCCTTCATACGTTTTGACATATTTGTGGTGCATTCAATATTTTGGTTTTTTTGAGGCTATGAGAATTAAAAATAAATTTTAAGGCCATACAAAATGATTATATGAGAGTTTAGCTATGAGAATTAAAAATAAATTTTAACATCCATAACCTATGTTATATAAGCCAAAGATAAACAAAGTAATAAAATTTTTTTGATAAAATTTTTTTGAGTCTTGCAATTACGCAGCTTGTACACCAGCAGTAAAGACAATTACTATTAGTAAGATGAAGAGAGAGAGAGAGACAGAGAGACAGAGATGAGTTGAATTAATGTGCCACTGTCGAGAGACAGAGAGAGAGTCGTGTGAGGGAAAAACCCGGATTCGTGATGAGCGATTTGGGTCGGATGCATCAACCGAGAGGTTGAGCAGAGGAGACAGAAAGAGGAGAGTGAAGAGAGAGTGAAGAGAAGAAGATGAAAAGTGGAAGGGTAGGAGGAGGGGTGGGTTCGATTCCCACGGAATTGATGAAGATGGTGCGGATCTTCGACGACATCGTTTGGGTCGATTTTCGGGGTTGTCCTCCTTCCCCTTTTCTCGGCATCCTCCATGGGTGCTTCTCGCCGTGCTGCCCCCTCTCTTGATCTCTGCTTCCATCTTGCCGGCCAACCTACCCGTTCAGCCATGTATCTCGGTATCCGCCTCTGCCAACCTCTTCATACTCCTTCTTGTGCGTGTTCTCCGGCTAGACTGCGCTCGCCTCTCTCTAAATCGTTTTTGGGTATGTTGAATTGGATGTGAACAATGCTCCTCTGCCCCTGTCTCAATCTTTTTGGGTATGTTGAATTACATATATGTTTTATGTTTTACAATACCGAATCTGTCAATCGTTTTATCTTTTATGTTTATCGCAGACCCATAACATCTACAATCCATAATTGTTGCTTGTCTCTCGCCTTGCTGGGAATTTCATTCTCCCTCCCCTGTCTTTTCTCCTTTTGCTCGAATTCTAGAATTTATTTTTGTAAATTGTGAGTTTGGATGGATATGTGGTGATATGTAAAATTGATATGTAAATGGAGGACAAAAGAACATGAAAAATTATGCTTGATGCTTGAATTCGTACGGCTTATTTACAGGTTATAAACCAAAAAACAAAACCAAATTGAAACAAAGGAAAAGAAAAAGAAATTGGTGAACAAATCGAAACAAATGTACCGGGTGGCTTGATGCGGAAGATTGATAACCAAATCTGAAGCTTCACGATCGTTTGCAGAATATTGAATCTGGTTTGTGAAGTTGAGAGAAATGGAGTTAAATGAACATGAGAGTTGAGAGAGGAGCGAACCGACGTAAGGGGAGGGGGTAAACCGACGTGAGAGAGAGGCGCAGGAGAAGGGGGAAATAATGAAATAACTGTAAGTGATAATTATAACCCTCAAAGTTAAGCTAAAAAGGGGTAAAATTGGTAAAGTAAAATTTATACAACATAAAGCCCCTCTTCCCTTTATATATAACATAGATTAAACACAAATATTATTTATGAAAATATGATAATATATATATATATATATATATATATATATATATATATATATATATATAGCCGTTCATATGATTCTTTGATAGAAAAAATAACAAAAAAGTATGTTGCTATCATTTTTGAAACGATTAAAAATCAATCAAGTAATGTCTAAACCCAATACTTTAAAAAAGTCTTATTATTATTATTATTATTATTATTATTATTATTATTATTATTATTATAGTTAATGATTAACTTTAAATATTATTACAGTGGGAAATTTTCTAATGCTTTGACTACGGTGGGAAAGTTCCTGCTCAAGATCTTCAGTGGAAAATTTTCCACTATACTATATATAGTGGAAAAATTTCTACCATAGATTCAAGTGTTAAAACAATGAAAAATTTTCCATAATTCAAACACACAACTTGCTTGGTAGTAGCACCAAAAATTTGTATACAACCTGTCTAACATTAAACAATTCGATCGATTGCTCCATAATTGTAACAACCCGACCCTAAAACACATTGTTTATTTTATTAATTCATTAATTACAAGATTTATATGATTGAGCGCGTGTACTTCAATTCGATATTTTATATTTAAATTATTTTTATATATGTGTTATGCAGGTAAGGCGACGAAGTGGCCCTATAAAAATCTCATAATAATGATTATAATTTACGTACATGTTTAAAAGAGAAAATTAAAAAAATTTACATGCAGTTATGATCGCTAACATTATATTTCAAGTAAATCGTTACAATTATAATTGGTAAACATCATTATTAAAATAAAATTAAAAGAAAAAATAAGAAAATAATAATAATAATAATAATAATAATAATAATAACAATAATAAAAAATAAATAAATATAGAAAAAAATAGAAATAAACAAATCAGATTTTTGATGGAAAAATCCAGAGATGGATTTATCTCGGAATTGTTTATTAAAAAAAAAAGGGCGGTTAAAGATAAAAACAATCGGGCTTTTCAATTCCATTTTCCTCATTTGCGTTCCCCGCCTGCGCTACCTACTCCTCTCGCTTCTTCCCTCCCCTTCGTTGTCGCTGCCTTCTCCGGCCACCAGCCACGACCGACGCCAGCTGGAAGACCGGGGCCGGCCATTCATCATCTTTCTCTATCTCGCTCTCTCCCTCTCGCGCTCTCGCTGTCCCTTTCTTCCTCTCGCGGGCGCTGCTCGACTCCCGCCGCGGCCACCTGGCGGCCAACCACCGGCTGTAGCCGCCGCCGAAGCCCTCGCTAGTACTCGCCAGCACCGCCGGATCCCGGGGTACCGTCACCACTCCATCTTCTTCTTGGTTTCCATCTCTCGAGTTTTGAAGGTAATACCCCAAACCCTATATTGCATGCTTTGTTATTTGTCGGTGATTGTAGTTGTAAATTGAATCATATGATCTAGAAATATATTTGTGAAGTGAATTTAAAGATTGATTTAGGAAAATTCGAATTGTTGTGGACGATTGAGGTGTGGCGGTTTGATGGATTGATTGGGTATGAATATGAATAAATGTGATTCCTCTTGGGAAATTATAATTTAGTGAATGAGATTAGGGATGTTTTGTTATATAATTGAGTAATTTGATGGATTTTGTTATATTGGAAATGGTTATAGTGAACAAACGAAGGCGAACGAATATAATGTCTCTTGTAAAATTGTGATTTAGTGAGTTGAATTGGGAGTATATTGGCGTGAATGTTGAGCAATTTGATGGGTTAGTTACATTTTGTAATTAGCTAGAATTGAACATAAAGGAAGAGAAAAATTGTGTGGGGAGAGTGTATGTAGAAGCTGAAACTAGCTAATGTGTAAGTACAGAGGTGTGAGAAAATAATTCGAATATTAAGCATACCTAATTGTGGTTGTGAATGTGAATTCTGTTGAGAAAATAATGCTTAGGCCCTTAAAATGGTGTATGTATGAATTTTGGGCAATTCGGCAAATTGTGAAACCTTCCTATGGAAAGGCATTTGACGGATTAATTAATTACTTAACTATGAGTTTTGAATGCGGGGAAGGGAGAAGGAATAAATTAGGAATAAATGATTGTTTATGTATATATACGTATATATATACCATTTTCAATCCAAATCAACTAACAAATTAAATTACATCAAAATCATTGAGTATCTAATTAGCCTTATCAACTTCTTTAATTAGTATGTATTGTATTCAATATTTGAAACGGAATTAACGCAAGTAAAGTTGAGTAATAAAAACGTTAGTTTAATCGATTTTCGTATAAGTATAGGAAATGAAATAAATTGTCAATGCTTATACAAATTCAATTATTAAAACTCAAGAGATACATTATTAACAACAAAAATCTATTTGAAACGTAACCGAGGCCACTTCGGTTGCTCGACTAGCTAGTAACTTAAATTTTTATTAAAGAGGAGGAACAAATATTCTCGGTTCAGGTACATTCATTGCCTGTACCCTTCGAAAATTCACATATTTCAGCAAATCTCAACATTTCTTATATAAATAACTAATAATGAATCATTTGCAAATCAAGTTTTGTCACCTAATTAAGTGGTCCCCGCTCAATTATCAATTATCAATTATCGGGGCTTAGGCCCATCAATTCCACC
This sequence comes from Talinum fruticosum, assembly GCA_021018815.1. Classification (NCBI taxonomy): domain Eukaryota; kingdom Viridiplantae; phylum Streptophyta; class Magnoliopsida; order Caryophyllales; family Talinaceae; genus Talinum; species Talinum fruticosum. The sequence goes on along the minus strand of JAITYX010000072.1, from coordinate 1,082,610 downwards.
CGCGCAGCTTCAACTCGGATTCTCGGTCGGCCGGGAGGTGTGCACCTTATTTAAAGATCGTATCAATTATCAAGGGGTTCCACTTTTAGATAATAACCAGGCAATCAAGTTTTACTCATATTCTTTCCCCCGATTTCAAACTAAAATGAATTAAAATGCGCAAGCTCAATCAATGTGTTTTAAAATTATTTGACTGTGTAGGAATGTTCGTACTGAGTTTCGACTCATTGTTTGAATTATTTTAATGTTTTTGTTTTTAGGAAAAGCATATGTAAACGAGTCCTTTGCCTAAGAAGCTCGACGGGATCAAGACTTAGCTGGATACTTCATTATCATTGTTCTATGATGGGTTAGATGCTCACAGTGATTCTCTTCCTCGTTAATTTTGGGTTTGACCTTGGATTGTAATTAAATATTGCGTATTTCCTATCACAGATCGTTGTATTGGCAGTTAATATCTGTAAATATTTAGCAAAATTGTACTTTGGGATTGATTTATTTAAGTTGTCGGCATGACACCCTGCGATGTAGCATTTAATGTTTCCCGACTTACTGAAGCATAACTAATAGACACAGACTTATTATGGTATTTTAATTCAGCCTTGTCCTTTTGTTAGGCGGCGGTAACGCCTTCGATCGTTAACTTCCGCTGCGACCTTACCTAATATTCTCGAATTAGGGAATTATTAAGTAATGGGGATTGGGGCGTTACAATAATAGTAGTACATATCTCCATATGCAACAAAAATAACCCCAATTTAACAAATTATATTGCCGAGCAACCAATGATGTTTAACATCCGTGTATATACATCTATATGTTTAACCACAAACACTTTTACCAAAATATACAACCATACATATACATCACTAATGTTAGAACCAAAAGTTGTAAAAGACAATCAAAAGTTAGGAAGTGACACCCTAACGAACATCATCATCATTTAAATAATCACCTTCACCATCATTTTCAGTATCGTTTGATGACTCTAGCACCGGTCTAGGTTTCGAGATGCTAGGATTGAGGGTCTTCATAAGCGAGTACCATTCCAATATTTGAGTGTGCATATTTTTGATAGCTTTCACATATTTGCATGTTTGTTCTAGACAAGCCTCGGACTAACTATGGGGTGACTACTCCTTGGCCTTCCTAGCTTGGAGAGCTTGGATTCTCTGCTGAACCTTCAATATCTACACATAATATAAGGAAACAATGTGTGAGTTCATTAGGAAGTAGTAATGAACAGGAATGTGAAATTGATGTTGCATAGAAAGAAGACAAATAATTAATACGACAAGAAGATTGACCCTTTGATACTTAATGGTCATCGGTGTCATTTTCTTTTTCCGAACGGTGAAAAAGGGAAACATTTGTTTAACAGGGAAGCTGGTTGCCACTTCGGATCAAAGTGACACTAAAACAAAAGCCCCTTTTTCTCTAAAGTAAACATATATCTCTTCTCTTTCGATCCCTTTCCAAGCAAGGTGGACTCTCCTCCCGATTTTGCTCGCTGATTATGTGTTTGAGTAGAAAAACCAGTCAGCTCTCTTAAAGTCATATGCTATCTATCAGACTAATATGTCCGGTTGTGATTCACATATAGACTTTCTTATAGTACTCTTACCCTTTTTCAAATATAGACTTTCTTAGAACCACATTCTTATTGGTATTTCCATTCTGCATAGTGTTGAAACATAATAACACATATGCCCTTAAGAGATTAGATATAAGAACTGAAGCGAAATGGATGGGTTGCCCACTAGACTGGGGTCGGGCCTACTAAAGATCAACCCGGACCACGCTATTATTGGGTCAGGGTTGGTATTATAATTAAAGAAAATTTAAAACATTTCCTTTCTCAGGGAAAAAAGGACAAAAAGTTCAAAAGTATGATTCCCCTGTATGACAATTGATATCCTCTCCCTCATGCATTTCCTCACCATGGTGTAATGCATTCTAACTTTTGAAAAATTCAACCATAAATCTGAGTTTGATTTCAAAATTACCTAGTTTTTAGTACTGATGATGTAATGCATTATAAAGGCTAATACTGAAATTATGACACTGTTTAAATAGTTGCAACTGTAACCATAATTTAGTTCTACACACATAACTCCCCTGTGCATTCTGTAAACAAACTAAAAGAAGTTATTGAAGATGGCATCTTTGAATATGTTAGTATTCATGTAAGGGAACAAGACAAAATGGTATGAATTTTTGAGGCCAAGCTACCTTATGCTAAATTAAATAACATAAAGTTATCGTCAATGGAATATTTTTACTAAAAACTAATGTAGAAGACATTCCTTTGAGCTAGGAGGAGACAGATAACCTTATTTTAACCAACATCTTTAAGAAAGTTGACATTCTCACCTGAGAAAATTAATTACTTATAGTGAAAAAAACACTAATTATTCCAAGGTCTTTTCGTAATTAGCTTCTCTATTAGTTAGACCAAATAAAGATAGGTTAACTACTGGGTCTTAAGATTCTCAGTGTAAGAATCATTCAACTAAACCCTCACTATTCTGCACCAACCTTTTTAGATTGAACACCGTAACGAGTCACCAAGTACCCAAGCTAAACCAGTAAAAATTTGGGAAAATCCAAAAGTAGAAGCTTGTCCCAAAATAAAAATTAGCCTCAAGAATTGCAAAAAACTCCCACAGAATACATCCATTTTACAACAATATCATCTTCTTGTAAAAGTTCCTTCATTTGATGCTAGTGGGTCAAGAAATCCACCCACCTAATCACTGCCCAATTAAAATTCAATAAATAAATGTTACTGGAAAATTAGTAGGAAATAAGTTTTAAATAAAAATTAAAATAGTGAAAATATTTGGTGGTGGAAAATCAAAGGAAATTTAATGGGATATTTTTCATTGAAAATATAATAGTGGGAAATCAGTGGAAAAAATCAAGTAGTGGAGAAACAATGAAAAATTTTCCACTATGATTTTTCGGAGGAAAATTACAGTGAAAATTTTGATGATTTTTGGTAGTGTTAAATGAACATAAAAGAGAATAAACGAATATAAAAGAGAAGAAACAAATATAAACAAATAGAAACGAACATAAAAGAACATAAACGAGGAGAAATGAGTTGTTAAAATAAGAAACAAACAAACATAAACGAACATAAAAGATATACGAACATAAAATAACAAACGAACATAAAAGAATATAAAAGAACATAAATGAACATAAACATAAATAATTATGTTTTTCATGTAATTTCGAACAGTGCCCTTAGTAAGAGAAGAATATATATATATATATATATATATATATATATATATATATATATATATATATATATATATATATATATATATATATATATATATATATAATCTACTACTAATATGAAATAAATCTATTATTTATTAATCAAATAAATATCAATGTCAAGATGATAATAAAATTATGATTAAAAAAAGGTGACAATAAATTAAAAAGGAAATAATACAACTTAAGAAACTCAATTTTAGCAATTTGAATAGACATTTATCATGAAAAAAATCAAATTGTTAGATTATGATTTATTTTTTTCTAATGGGTAAGATCATTACCACAAAATAGAATTATGTAAATTTACTTAATTAATGGGTAAGTTAGGAGATTTTATTCTTTTATCTCTATTAAATTATAAATATATAAATGGTAGGATTGTGTATGCAACTATAGCTTGACTGATATATAAAGATAACTTCATGATAATCTCATAAAACTATTCTATATGAGTTTTTATTATAATTAATTAGTTAACTACTTTGATACATTTTTAATTATGATCTATACATTAATAAAAAAAACTCTTTTATATTTGTATAGATTTTAAATTGGTTTCATTAACAATAGTTAATGAACTAAGTTACTAATATTTGTAAGAAGCATTCAAATATGACATAAAAAAATTATTTTCATCAAAGGCTAAAGTATTCAAAATAAAATAAAATACTCTAAAGTGTAATTGTAGCCTTGCACATAAAATGCAAGGTTAAATATGTTTTTGAATTACAATTAAAGGTAAAAAGTATGATCTAAATAAAAAGTACAAATTTCAACTAAAAAAGTTTTAAAATATGCTACTATTAGGGTGGAGTTAGAAAATAATTATTAGAGAGGCCGAATTCGATATTATTTGAGACTAATTTTTATATTTATTATTTTTAATTAATTTATACAATTTCTTTAGCTCTGCTTCTCCGTACAACATAATCAATTCCGTTCAATTTACCTTAATCTTTTTCACTAACTAAAAAATTAATTGATCAATCTAATCTATAATACTTTTAAAACTAACTCATGTCAAAATAACTTTTAAATACTTTATGATTTTTTAACTCCTTAATAAGACATGAAAATAAAATTGAGGTTGAAATATAAGTCATATAGAATTATCTTTAAAAATCCTCATTAAAATAATTAATATTGTCTTATTCTCATATAGTAAAAAACTAGTAGTTAGCAACCGATAAAATTTATTATGAAAAATATATTAAAATTCATAATGTAATAAAAAAGGAGTTTAACAAATTAATAGAAGTCGAATTAATTAAGATAGAATAAAATAGAAAAATATAAAGAAGGAAAATAAATAAAATAAATGATGCAAATGAAGAAGCAAAACTAAATGGTAAATTTAATGAGCCTTTAAATTTTCAATGAATAAAAATTAGAAGTATAAGTAAGGAGACTCGAACTCATGAATAACAAAGTAAAATCATCATCCTTTACATGCATAATTATCAGTTACAAAATAATTCTTTACCTTAATTTAGTTGTAATATTTCAATATATAGATTTTGGGCATAGAGGGGTCACTGCCCACACTGGCCCCATCTAACTTTGCCCCTTATCATCGTGTTCCAACAATAATATTTTTCCGGAATGATATTATATGTTATTATCTAGATAACATTAATACAGTATTTTCTTTAATTTCAATAGTAAGACACATTATTAAAGAAATTTTCTATATATTATCATTGAATATAAAATATTATATACCTTTAACTTAATAACATTGGTAGAATATTAATAAAATTGAAGCTAAATAATCTACATGCAAATTTTCAATAATAATTATTATAAGAAAATATAGTATAAGTATTATATTTACTTTTATAGGTCATGTTTAATAAAATTTTTATCCTTTAAGATTGTAAGTGGATATATTACAATACGAGTGATCCGATACCTATTTGTCGATTTTTTTAAAAAAAGTGAATAAAAATTGTTTAAAAAATTTTCAAGGAAACTCTTAAAAATTAATAAATATTCAATAAATTCCATAAAATTTTGAATGGGGCATGTATAAATAAAATTTTGAATCTTTACAATTAATAAAAATCGACCCAATTTATTAATATCTAATAAATAAATGTCTTATTTTTTAATAACTATTTTCTTTAATTTAAAATCCGTGCTAAGACACAAGAATAAACTAGTTTAAAGAAATGTTAATGAATTAATCTATTCTATCGATTAAATACCACTAATATCCTTAGTATCTAAATTGAAATCTCTCATATGTCATTTCAAAACTTTTCTCCTTCCCATTATTTTTAAATTGAAAAATAAGGGTAATTTGGAAATATTTATGGATTTGAAGCCTCCACTTTTAGAAATGGACATCATTTGGAAGAATCTCAAAGTAGAATAAGGGACGTTATTTATGAGACAAAGGAAGTATCTCTTTATACATTTATGTCTTCCTTCAATTTAGATATTCACATTAAAAGTGAGTCATTGGTAACATCTTGACCTAAAAAAACAAACTTAAAACTCAAAATTCGAATCGAATGATCCAGTAATCATACTTAATCCGACAACCGAAACATGCTCACTCACAATGAGGATCTAAAACCCAAATCGTCCCAAATTGAACCGAATACGACTCGAAATTTCCAACAAAGATACTTCTTTTACAACGCAAAACTTATTGTACTAAATTTCGGTTGACCTGAAATCAATACAATCTAAATCTAAACCTAAACCTAAACCAAATGAACCAAAAATAATGTTTTCTAAAAGAATAATCCAATCAAAATTAATCCAACCTATACATGAATCAAACTATTCATTTGCCTGGTCTAGTAATATCTTACTGAACATTTAAGTCTAACTTCTTAATTATAACAAATTTTGAGAAACTAATTCATCACCCACCTCCATTTAAAGCTAACAAATCATATGTTACAAATAAAATTATGGGAAATAACTACAACCCAAAGAGATATAGTGCTATAGTAGTAACATAATTATATAGTCAATGGATGCACATAAATGCTATTGTTTTTTAAGGCAAAAATTGTGATGCAGATGACTTGAGCTGGTACATAAAGTGGAGGGTAGCTACGTGGTCTAAGGCATGGAAGGAAAAGCTTGCGTATTCGCCTGAGTAGATAGCTAGGAATTTCCACTCAATTTCTTACATGTTTCCGTAATGCTTTGTGTAGCATCTTGTGGGGGACTAGCTAGTTTGCCAGTCTGTTGTCTGTGTTGTATGTTAGTTGATGGAGTGAGGCTGGTTGTCCTTGCTGAGCTTTTGACTCTTCTTGTACTAGCCTTATGGCTTGACACTACTAATAAAAAAAGACTAGGGAAATGAGGAAATAGACACTACTAATCCGTTATGGTCACTAATGTTTGCAGTTGACCTTCGTATTACATAATTCTTGTCATCCTTATACACCAGAAGAAGATTGAGCAGAGACCAAACAATTCACCCAAAATCTTTTGAGATTGAATTTCAGGAGAATAATTTTGTGAATGATTCTAATGAATTAAGAATCATGATTTGATAGGCAAGAACACTAGGGAAATGAGGAAATAGACAAGCTTATAAAGCTTAGACAAAAATCAAGGAGAATGGCTTAAGAATAATTGGACAAGGTTTCAACCTAAAGTTCATTGAAGGACATTAAGAAAACTCCAAATAAAGTGTATTTTTTTCTCATATTTTTTATGGTGGACAGGGTTATCTTTCTTTCCTCTTCATCAAAGTGTTGATCCTATTCTAGAGTAGTTTTTAAGTTATCATATTTTTCAAATATATCATTTAATTTATATTTGTACTAGATAATTAGTTATAAAATTGTATTAAGATCGATATTATCTTAAACTAGTCCGGACTCGTGTTATGCACGGAGTAATGTTGTACAATATATACCTTAAGGAATTATTAAATCACGGAGCGATGTTGTACTTGTAAGTTTCTTTTTTCGATCATTTCATTTTATTGAATGATTTCACATTCAACAACATTCTTTTACAAGTTATCCTTCCATAGGGAACACGCTTTCTTAACTCATCAAATTTATCATAACCTAACACATAAAAATCATTAAAACCCAAGACATATTCATCATCAATCATTCTAAATTTCTAAAGAATAAATAAAGAATTGTTAGGAAGAATTAAATTCTAAAATTGTAACCGCGAGTGCACGGCGTAGTTGTAGCTAGCCAGCAAGCACGAGTCGTGTCCACAGAGAGTTGTGTTTCAAATATCAAAGTTAACTTAAACTTTCTGTCTAGGTGAATCAAAACAGATGAGATAGATGTATATGATGATTAAACTAACGTAGAAAGCAATAAAAATATACTTGGGTTGTGATTTTACCGCTTAATAAACTAATTAATCAAGTCAAGTCTAAACCTACCCAAGTTTATACAAGTATTTAAGAGTGTTCGGTTGCACCATCAAAACCTACTCAAGCCACACTTTCGAGGATTATGAGTTAATTTAATTATTCTAACCACCTACTTTTGTGGGGTTAACCCAATTAGATTACAAAAATAGCAACCTCGGACCTCGTTAGGATTCAAGTTATTTTCAAACCAAAATCTCAACTATTCTCTATACCCACATTAGCAAATTGATTTCACCTTTTAGGCATCTCATCGAACATGTGGCGGGTAAGAGAAATAATCCCAAAATACTAGCATAAACTAGGTGAATTAAGGCTCGAGACAAGATTAATTAAGGTTCGGAGTAATCACAACCAAAATAACACAAAATAACATAAACTAACAACTAATTAACATGAAACACAATTAATCTAACAATTAAATTAATAAATATCGACTCAAACAACGACATAGAGAAACGAAAAAAGTTACCAGGAATGAATCGAATTGAAACCGAAAACTATCGGAATTGAACTAATAATTAAAACTAAAACAATAATTAAATCTAAATTGTTTGAGAGTAAATTTACAAGAGGAAAAACTAAATTCAAACTAAAATTAACCTAATTCTAACCTAGAGAAAGCTACGGCCGCCCCCTAAAACTAAAGGCTAATTGCCTTTTTATAGTACTTAATTGCCGCCTAAGAAACCAAATCCCATCATAATTCCTCTAATTGCTAGCTGCCAAATTCTTTTTATATTTTCCAAATAAATATCCATTATAATCCAATTCCTCCATGATATATCATCCCGGGCAATAAAAATCTACAAAATCCACTTTCCACACTTAACTAAAATTCTCATGGGCCCCACAAAATTGGAGAGAGAAAACTCTTGCACTTTTGGAGATCAAGCCTAAGCCATCTTATTAAGAGTGTATTAATAGGCAACTTTGATAATAATCTTGGTTGGGTCGGTGGAAGCAACTCTTCCACGAACTATCTTGCTTGGCAACAATTTCTCTGTTTACCGTGCTCAATTTATTACCACAAAAAATAAATAATAATAGTAAAAATTTTTAAAAATATATTATTTTATAAAACAAAAACTAAATAAATAAAAATAAAAAGGACTAAAATGGGCTGAATTTCATGGTGTGGGTTTGAGTGCAAGGCTTGGTAGGAGGAGAACTACGGGCTAGCCCATTTTACCCTTTTTCCCTCTTTATTTTCTTTTCCCTTTTGCTATCTTGTATTATTTTTTTCAAGAATGTTTTGGGAATTTCGAGTGATACGGAGAAAGTATCAGATAAAATTGGAACAATACAGAGAAGTAAGATAAAAATTTGTACTTTTACTAATATAAAATTATAATATTCAACAACATTTTTGAAAAAAGACGTTTAGGCTCTATTTGATTCCAAGAAAATAGGTTGAAAAGAAAATTTAAATGGAAAAAAAGTAATGAGGAAAAAAAGTTAAGAGGAAATTAATTTTTTTCTTATGTTTGGTTCAAGGAAAAATAGAGGGAAAAAATTATAATCATGACATTGTCATGGAGACCATAGAGAAAATATTCAATAGTATTGATTAATTGAGAGGAGAGAGAAAATTTTTAATGGCATTTCTTAATAGAATTCTCTCTCTTTTTTCATTTCTCTCTCTTTGTGAAATTTTTCTTTCATTTTCCTCTCAATTTTGGAAGGAAAATATGATTGACCAAATTGACAAAATTTTCCATGAGTTTTTCCATCAAACTTTTTTTCTCTCATTTTTTCTTCAATTCAAACAAGGGAAAGAAATTCATTTTCCACATTTTTTTCTTTCCTTCTAATTTTCTTAGAATCAAATAGAGGCTTAATCTGTATTTTAAAGCAAAATGATATAATTATGGAGTATTGTATAAGTTATTACACTGATAGAGTTAATTATTAACTTTTATTATTAAGAAATTATTTTTAACTAAAAATTTAAACTAATTGTCAAAGGCATACTAAAAACCTTATAATATATTCTAACATGTTGATTTACACGAATATCATCAAGGTTTTAAGAATATACTCGTGATTTGGAACATTAACAAACTAGACCCCTCTAAGAATCAAACAATTTAAATAAACCTCACTCATACGAGTATAGAAATAGTGCGACAATATATTTGGGTATGAAAAGACAAAAATTAGTCGGAAAAGGAATAATATATGATTGGTAGATATTGAATTAAATGACCTATAGATGACAATAAATATCATTATGTCACAAATTAATATTACAATACAAAGTACATCAAATCAATAAAATAATATCAATCTTTAACTCATAATTTTTTACAAAGTCAATATTAATTTAACTTAATCGACTTTTACATAAATATTTACATGCAACCTACTAAAATATCATTGACTCGAATATTACACGAACCCTCAAAAAGTATACCTATACCCATAATTGATCTCAATTTTTTAAAATTAAAGGGTGAATATGATGATTTATCCATTCTTACCTACCTCTGCACACAAAGACAATGTTTTTTCTCCTACACTATTCAGTCATCATCAAGAGGTTGTAGATAATAGAAGTTAATTATGAATAACTTCAAGCTGCGAGTCCACCATGTTAATCATAAATGACTTCATGGTGAGACTCCATTCCTTATCTTCTTACATTTACATCCTTAAATTAGTTGTATTTTTTAATCACTTGCCTAACATCCAACTCAACTTATAAAATAAATTCACATATTTTAGCTTCACTTCTTACACTTTCAAAATTAAATTTGCAGTTATATCTACTCTTTAAAAGTTAGAACGTCCTAGTAATCTAAAAGTGAATGAGGAAATTCATTAAAAAATAAATTTACTTGTTGTAAACATTTACACACAATGATAAAAGTATGTTGAGAGAAATATCATTTTGCAAGTTTACCCAAAAATTCTATAAACATTAAAATCATTTAAGATATAGAAATATGGTGGGAAAGAATGACAATTTTATTTTTGCATAAATTAGCAAGTGAAGCATATAAAATTCAACTTAATAATTACCAAATTAGGCTTCATAAATTATACTAATGAGTAGGCGGTAAACTAAGAAAACAGTTTTACGGGAGAATATATACGAATCCTAGACACAAGTAATTTTAAACAATTTTTTTGTTGGTGCAATTTAACAAGTTAGGCAAAAAGCACATAATGAAGATATCTCATATACTTGAGATAAGTTATTGAAATGCCTTTAATTTGTTTTAAGCATTATATGACAACCTTGATCATCTAATTTCTATTTTTTGACTCTATATTTGCAAAGAAAATGTAGGTAAAATTAAGTGGAAGGATTCATCGTTAATCAATCGAGATAATATATTAACCATCTCCTCCCCAATTTAAAGTACACAATATTATTCGATTAAGGTCCAAATTAAGAAATGCTTGAATACCAAAGCTAAACTACCAAAACAACTAAACTTGATAGAATTAGGCATCTATAACTCAAAGTCATAAACATTCAACTCTGTTCTACATTATTTACGAAACCCCGTTCTCTTTTCATCACAACAAATATGTCACTTTCTTGTTCCTAAATTTTGATTATCCTAAATGACGTCTCTATTATGTTTATATGGCAAACAACTAAAATTAAAATAACCTAAATTAAATCTTGAAACTGTAAAAAAGAAATGTGAAAGGTGAAATATCAACTCCACATAAGCCAATTGCCATTATTCAATTTGTTTCAATATATCTAGGAGCAAAAAATACTAATAAGATTATATTATTACATACAAAAAAAAAAAAAGAAAAAAGGAAGAAGAGAGAGTCTACTTATAAAAAAGAATTTTTTTTCATTTGGACAAAGTATAGTTTTTATTTATTTAATTATTTACATGAGCGACTAATATTTAATGGACAAATAATTTTTATGGGTAAGATTACCTTAAGCTTCTACAATTACTCCCGTTCCAATATTTGACCAATTTGAAAATACTACTATTGTATATTACATAGATTATTATTATTATTATTATTATTATTATTAGATTTATTGTGGTAAGGAGTAAAAGAGAATACATGGATGAATGTATACCTATTTTTTTCAAGGACAAATAATTTTTTTATTGGATGAAACTCCTAAATTCACTCTTAGGCCACCATTTCATAATTTTGAAAAGATTGCTATTATATATAGTATAGATTAGATATAATTTGTGATTTAAATCTTTATACTTATTATCAACTTTAGATACTGAGTATTCTGTTAGTTATAAGACTCAAAATTATTAATTGAAAAACTTGGTAGAAAATCAAGTTAGATAAATAGTTTTAGGTGAAATGTCATATCTAGAAAAAATTGCAAATCAAATGCTTTATGTGTTATGTTTTAATTTATTTTTGGATATAATTCTTGCAGGGATTGGATATAAAAACTTTGAGTTGGCCACTCTGGCTCGAACAACGTTACTTTAGCTCCTCTTTCGGCCTTGAAGAGATCGAGCATGGCCACCCTCATTGGCAAGGTCAAGTATCTATCTCTACTGCTTCACGTCTCATAATTCATAATTGTTTGAGGCAAGTAACTCTAGTCTATTGTCTATATCATGACGTATGTAATTCCAACACGCCAAATATCTTATTCTTGCAAATAATACTTTCTATTATTGCTTGCAGGGTCGAAACCAGCTCTCATCTAAAGGGGTCATAAACTAAATTGAATAATATAGATCATAATATTGAAAATTAAGTTAATTTTAGTCAATTTATAAAACTGTATAATACAGAAATAACTTATACATAAAAGGTTGAGGAGGGCAATGACCACCTTTCGTCCACTCAATGCCACATACCTGATTCCATGCCATAAGGACATAGTTGACGACATATGATAGTACCCTTCCCATTGGTGCATCTACACTGGCGGAATTAGGGGGACCCCGGAAGGCGTGGTCACTTCATGATTTTGGCCAAAAAAAAAAAATCGTCAAATTTTATTCTCAATTAAAAATTTGCACAAATTTTTTCAACCTTTATTTTATGACGATAATTATTCAAGGGAAGCTTTATATTAGTGGTAAGGTATGATTTCTTATCTAAGTTTTACATAAATTTTCTTTGTAGCTTTTATAATGGATTATAACTAATATTTGATATAAGATAATAATTTATTTTATGAGTTATATAAATAGTATTCTCAAACTACTCCTGAAAATATTTTCTGATTTCGCCCAATCCATCTACATTGAGAAGGATGGTATTCTCAACATCCGTCAGTCGGAATATTTTTGTAAATTTCTATTTAAAAATCATCAAAGTTCATAAGATTGATCCACTAAACTCTCTGGTTGTTCTTTTCCCCATAAAATTTAGATGTAGCAAACAGTTTTGTAGAAATAGCATCCGTTCGGCTGTATGTAAATTAGCATTTAAAAAGATGTTGGTGAGTGGTAGTTGCACATCAAACACCAGAGATCTTGTCTCATCACAACTTTGATAAACAGTACCAGATTTGCACCAATCCGAGCTTCTCAAAATTTCTTATAAAATATCAACAGTGATATCCAATGGGGTCTTCCAGTCCATATTAATTACACACTTGTCCAACTAATTAGAGCATGCTTATTCGACCAAGTAATATTTAATGATAAAAGGCATTTATGACGTATTGTTTCTCGGTACCTATAGACCTAAGTTACTACATTGGTATTTTGTTTTAATTTAAAAAATACACCTTTTATTTTTATGGTCCCCTTTTTTAAAGAATTGGATACTTCTCTTAAATTATGCCATCTCATCGAATTTATAGATAAATAAGAGTTAATGGTATAAATATTGTCCAAGTTCTCACCGAATGTACCAATTGCTCATACCATATGCAAATTAATCTAATGAACCGTGAGCTCACATTCTGCTTTTATTTTGTCATTGTCTTTCTATTGCTCCAACATTTTAACCAAAAACAAGTAAAGCTTGAAGATAAGTTTTGTACTCTATTAATTTCTGAGTCCCTGTAGTCCGGTGGGAGCCGGTCGGCCGGTCTTTGCACCTACATCTCTCAAAAAAATCATACGTGTGGGTCTCCAGACATGCGGTTCATGCCATTCAAAGTGGCCCAGCATTCCCCCATATATGAATTCCTCAAGTTAAATTTTTGAGACTGCTCAACCTTAGAAGCTAATTCGAGTGTGGTCTGTTGTACTGTTGATTTTGTCTGTTCATTAAATTTCCATCTTTACATTATTTATATAGGCTCACTTCCCCTTTTACCAAGAATTCATACACTTCTATTTGAAATTTACGTAAACAATTAATTTATGAAATTTATTTGTAAATTTCTTTAAATAAAACAGATTATTGAAGATACCATGACTATAAATTTTAAAAATTCGATAAAATATAAATAAGGGAACAGAGATGGATAAAATTTTTGAAAATATGAATAGGTGAGGAGGTATATCTCTATCTGCCTCAAGCGTCTGCAGGCACTCTGCCTACCTTCTCCTCATTATTTAGAAAGGCATTGAAGTCACCCATAACAGCTAATATGCTTCATACTCTGATGCGACAGCTCTCATACCATAAATTTTTTACTGAATTCATCAGTATTAGGTCCATGCACAATAATACTAATCTTTTATCAGATAACTTATTGTTCAACGCTGGTGTGAGACAGTTGGTCAGAAAACCGCCCAATATTAATGTGATCAAAAATTAGTTGAAGTCATTTATATATATTTTTAAATTTAAAAACATGAATATTTAGAAAAAATTTATAAAGTAATGATACTTGTTTTTATAGTTGGTGGGTGAACCTTTATTTCAGATATTTCAAAAAATAAATAAGGGATATGTATTTTTTTTTCAGATGAAGGGACTGTCATTTACATTACATATCATGAATGGTAAGAAAAGAAAGAACTATATGTTCCTACAAACGTCATATCCTTAATTAGTTTTGTTTTGCCATTTCTTGAGGAGCCAAAGAACAGAAGAGAGAAAAAAACAATGGATTTGATAAACGACTTGTTGAACATAGTAGCTCCACCTTTCATCTTCTTGTCATTGTGCCTACTTGTACCACTCTTTCAGTTGCCCAAATTCCTCCTTTCTGTTCTACGTCCTTTCTTCTCCGAAGAAGATGTCGCCGGCAAAGTAGTCATCATCACCGGGGCTTCCTCCGGCATTGGCGAGGTTAATTTTCTTCTCTTAGAATTAAAAGATCAACTTGAAAATTTCATGCTAAAAATATTCTAGAATTAGAAGATGAAAAGAAACTGAAGTCCATCTAGCTATTAGCATCTATGTGAAAGTTACACTAATGACTGATGAGATATCATAAATTGTAAAACTTGTGCAGCAATTGGCTTATGAGTATGCAAGAAGACGAGGATGCCTAGTACTAGCAGATATTAGGGGGAACTCCTTGGAAAAGTAGCCAATACATGCCTTGAGATTGGCTCCCCGGATGTTGTTAAAGTTACTGCAGATGTTACAGATGTGAATGATTGCAAGCGCATTGTCGATTCTGCCATTTCACACTTCGGAAGATGTAAGCAAGTCCGCCAACTTCCTGTCTTATTTTGCATTCAGTCTAGGGAGAATCAAACCCTGATCTTGCCCAAATGGTACAGGGTAGGTTGATATTAGATTTTGCCACACTTTGAAACAAGTATATAGTAGGTGATAGAGAACTGCATTTTTCATTAGGGCCCTTAGGGTCAGTACATGGTGAACTTCATATACTGCATTTGATGATTGTGGCTATTTTTTATGAATCTGAAGTGGACCATTTGGTGAACAATGCTGGGATTGTGACAGTTAGCAAGTTCGAAAATTATGAAGACATCACTAAAACACGATGCATTCTGGTGATTCCACTTCGAAACTCCTCTTTTGTGAACTGTTTCTTGTCTATGGAAACAACTTGAAATTACAAAATCTAGAAGTTGGCATAAATGTTTCGGAGTTTCTTGCAGGATGTTAATTTCTGGGGTTCTGTATACATTACTCATTTTGCGATTCCACACCTTAGAAAGACTCGTGGAAAGATGATTGTCACAGCGTCCTCTGCTTCGTGGGTACCTATGCCAAAACTGAGCATCTACAACGTATGCTATCTTTTTGCCTCAACATTATAGGAATGTCTACTGAAGAGCTTTTGCACAAGCTTTTTGGCCAAAATTTCAGGTTTTTTTTTTTAAATATGGGTATTTGATAAATTTAACTTCTTAAAATAGCTTTTTAATCGGATAAATTAATTTGAAAATAATTTATACTACTAGCCGAGTTTTTTGATAATTAGCTTTTTGTTTCACATGTTTTTTTTAATTATCATCAACAGCTAATTTTGCAGAACATTTAAACAAATTTCACATTAAGAACTTTTCTATATGTCGCCTTTGGATTATTTTCAGGCGAGTAAAGCGGCACTAGTATCATTTTACGAGACATTACGAGTAGAAGTTGGATCGGAGATTCATATAACGATTGTGACTCCCGGGTTTGTTGAGTCAGAGATGACCCGTGGCAAACACCTTGCAGCAAATGGTCAAATGACTGTTGATCCGAATGTAAGTGATTTAAGCTTCTTAATTACCGTAGTTTTCTTGTACCTTGTCCACATGGAGGTAATATATGCATATTGCACTTGCATTTGGAAGATTAGTTCCTCCATAGACGTTATTTCTGTCACAAGATCCAATGATATATGCACTTCAATTATCAGTAGTCAGCAAGGAGATAATTATTTGCAGGATTTGTCAAGAGTATTCCCACCGAGTAAAACAGACAGGTGTGCAAAGGCCATAGTGAAGAGTGCATGCCGAGGTGACAGGCGTCTGGTATTTCCAGCCTGGTACAGGATCACCCACTGGTTGGGAACGTTTTTCCCCGAGCTTCTGGAGATGATTCTCAAGCTGTTATACTTCCCCAAACGCGAGAGAGGGGTTCGTCATTGAGTAACATGATTGTCAAGCCTCCACCTGAAATTAAGGCCGAGTAGAATGAAGATTTATGTCACTCAGACTTCCGATATGAGATCCTTTTATTGTTTATCTTCTGAACTCAAGGCATTCATTCAGTCTACTTATCATAGCATACGATACCTTATGCTTCTACTTGATCATCTAGAGTTATTATCTTTTATTTGAGATCTGAGTATCAAATTGATATATAATAGAGGACCCAGACTATCTAAGTCTAAGTGGCTATAACTTGATGATTCGTATTTTGTGTTCTTGTCTTTGCTAGTACTGTTTTATTGCCTAACTATTGCTGAATAGCATCTACATTGCTCAACAAATTCTTGATTCTTTCCTTAACTACCTATATTATATCTCCTGTATATTACCTGAATATATTTTGACAATATCTTGTTGTTGGGAAGAATTAAGTTTAAATTTGCAACCACAAGTGTACAACATAGTTGTAACTAGCCGGCAAGTAGAGGTCGTATCCACAAGTGAGTTGTGTTCAAATATCAAAGTTATTTTAAACTTTCTATCTACGCGAATCAAGAGATGTGAAATGTATGATAACTAAATTAATCTTAGAAAACAGTGAAAGGAACACTCGAGTTGTGATGTCACTGCTTAATAAACTAATTATAATTAAGATAAGCCTAAACTCGATCAAGTCTATACAAGTATTAGGAATGGTCGGTTGCACCATTAAAACCTACTCAAGCCACACTTTCGATGGTTTTGAGCTAATCTAATTGTTTTAATCACGTACTTTCATGGGGTTCGCGCAATTAAACTATAGTAGTAGTAACCTATACCTAGATAGGATTCGAGCTATATGCCAAAATTCCGACTATTTGCTATACCCAAGCTAGCAAATTGGTTACACCTTTCAGTTATAGACCAATCACCAAAAATCAAGATGAAATCCCTTTCAGGTGTTTCATCGAATACGTGGTCGCCAAGAGAAACAATTCCAAATAGCAAGCATAAATTAGGTGGGTTAAGGCCTAAACGAGATCAATTAGCCATTAGAGAGGCTAATCACAACCACAATAACCAACTTTAACAACTAATTAACATTAAAACATAAAATAAATCTAATAACTAAACTAAAGAATAAACTAACACAAACCGACGTGAACAAGAACATAAACTAATTAGTTAAACTCAAACATGAAAACAAACAATTAGTACAACTATAATTAACATCTAAAGTAAAACGGATCTTTAAACTAAATTGAAAACTCAAAATAATAAATTTAAAGTAAAGTGGAAGAGAGAAAGAAAAACTTATACTCGAATAGAAATTGAATGCTTGAATCCAAAATTTTGTACAAATTATACACTAATATTCCCCTAATGGGATTTTATTTTGGCTAAGTAAGGATGTCTCTTAAAATCCCTAAAACCGAGCTCCCCAAAATCAGAGCCAAAGTTGTCTTTGTATAGCCTGTAAAAATTGAACAAAAACTAAACTAGGTCGTCACACGACCATGCAAATTTGTACGGGTACCGTGTGAGCCTGCAGAGCCGTGCGAACCGCACCGGTGCCCGTGCAAGGCTCGAAAACTTTCCGGTCATGTCGTACGATCGTGCGGGTCTACACTAGTACTTGTGCGAGTCCGCAAAGCTGTGCGAAGCTACATTGCTGCCTATGCACACCATTATCTTCCTCATTTTGCTTTCTTTTTACTCAAACTTTTTCCAATTAATTAGATTCAACTTATTACCTACAAAAGGTAAATAAACCGAGTAAAAATCCCAAAATATATTAATTTACAAGTTAAAAAATAAGTAAATAAGGGTGTAAATAACGTAATATTTGACTGAACATATACTCTCACACCTAACTTTTGCTTGTCCTCGAGAAAAACAAAAATAAATAAAACTTAACTCACTTTCGTAGGAATAGCAATTGCACTTAGCATGCAAAAAGTCCTTTAAACCCCTTGATAGCCTAAGTGGATGAGTGAGGTCTCATGAGGGTTTGTAGAAGATATAACAACAAAACCTTGAAAAAGAAAAGAAAAAGAAAAAGAAAATAGAAAATCTTTCTAGTTTTTCGAAAATTTTCATAAACATATATATAATGGGAAAAAAATATAAACATTCTAATCAACCATATCACCTTGTATGTTGGATATTAACATGTATATATAACGACAATGCACAACTTAAGACACTTGGTCCTCTATTGATGACATCCACATACCAAATTTTCACCCTAAACAAGTAAATGATGAGTAAGTTAGGCTGGTAGAACATCACTTTAAGGTAAAGTGTATCACTCTCACTCATGTGTTTAGAATATATAATAATGGTTCACTCAAAACTCATTCGAATAGTGCATCCTACCATAGGCTTGGTCATACTCTTAATTCTCCACCGCTATGTAGGCACGCATTCAAAATGCAATAAGGAGGAATTTTTAAGGGTTGTAATGGGGCTACAGTTCATGGGTAAGAAGGGAGTCAATCTGGGAAATGTGGAGCTAAATAGCCAAGTGGCCAAAATGACTGAGCAAATAACACTTCCAAAATATCAATAAAAACTTCCCTCCCAATTTACATTTTTAAGCACAAATAAACCTTCAAAGAACCTAAAGAATGAACATAAAACCTTTTAAGCTTTCCTTTTGCTAATCACTTATTCTTTTTTTTTTTCAATTTTTTCTCTTTTTTTTTAATTTTTTAATTTTATTTTTCTAAACAAATAATATTAGCATGAGAATCATGAATATAACTCAATTTCAAAGGATCTATCAACCACTGGGGGATACATATGAGTTTTTGTTATTGTGAATCCCTCTTTTCAAACCATAGAAACAAATAGAACACCATTTTTAAACCAACCCCAAACTGTCCATCTCAAGAAGTGCTACTTCCTAACCTTGACATAAAATTGGAAAATATATTTAGGCCTATGGTAAAGCAAATATAGGTGCAACAAAAAAGGCATGTCAAAGCTATCAAAGGCTAGCAAAAACGTATATATAGTAGGGTGATTTTTGGCTCATTTAGTTTAAAAACGAATGAATGTCTTTATCATATTATATTATGCACATGCCAAATGTAATCTCAAAGAGAGAAAAACAAGTTCTCGAGGAAATACATCAAGGAAGAGTCACACATGAAATAAAACATGAGACTAGAATTGATATACAAAAACACTACCACCAAAAATAAAAGCAAAAACAAATCATGAGTATAAACATGTGGGTGATTATGGCCGTCATGGCTCAACATCATTCAAATTTTATCCTCAAAATGATCATCACACAGAAGCATAGCCTAAATATCCACAACTAAAAGCAAAAGAAAAATTACAATCCTAAATATCCACAACTAAAAATTTTAAAAAATAAATACAAAAAAAATAGAAGAAAAAGAAAGAGAGGGAAACATACCAAGTTAGGTGATGAGTGCACCTAATCTAATGCCTCCTAAGATAGTACTAAGAATGCTTAAGGAGCATCAGTCACTCCTTATATTAAAGTCAAGCTCCAACTCAGATGTTGTCGAGTTCTAATGAACTTATCAAATACCCGAGTATGCAACTTAGACAAATAAAAGTAAGATAACATAAGAAAAATTACATCAATGACATTCAATGCCCTCTTAAATTTATCATATGTCTTAGAAAAATCAAAAGAGTGATTGAAAAAAATGATATAAATGATTTTCTAGGCAAGTCCTCTAGGTATGCATGAAAGGGGTCAAGGGAGGACTTATAACCTCTAAAGGTACCCAAGGACATAATATTGTCAACCAAATCTCCCTTGACCATGTCAAATGAATTATTCATATGGCCCATATCCAAATTAGAAACATACATCATATAATAGTTAGTGGGCTTACTAAAATGGTACTCATGGGAAGGGGAGGGCGGTGAAGAAGTAGGGGAAGCAAGAATAAAAGCAAGTAGGTCTAGGAACACATGATCATCAAACTCAAGACTAGTAGTTGACACCTCGATCACAACCACCTCACATAACTTTGTTAAAGGAGTCTTTAGATTGGGCTCCTCAACTAAAGTATCTTTTGACTCACAACATAAATCACCCTTGCCAACTAAACTAGTGTCTACACCAAAGGCAACCTTAGTATCATCCCTCCGTGTGGTAAATAAGGATGGAGCAACAATGGGTAATGTAGTCAAGGAAGGTTCAATATCTTCCTCTAGTCCAAACTCTAAAGGAAATGAAGACTCATCATTATCATCATAGAAAATGACTTTAATTTTAGTAGAACTAAGACTAAGATCAGTTTTATGCGATAGGTCACACTCCCTTATCTTACCATTAAGACATGTAAGTTGCTCATTTTGTTCATCCATACCCCTTATAATTTTATAGATATCACCTTTGTGTTCATGAGATGAAATAATATAATAAAGACAAGAACTAGTATCATGATCGGAAGAGTTACACTTTTTACACGAAAGAGAGGCAAAATCAACAATGCAAGGGGATTCGAGTATAATAGTTAGCACGATACACACAAGGGTTAGGGGATGAAAATCCAGAAGAACTACAAGACTTTTCAAATTCACGAGTATTCTAAGAAATCCATTCAAGAAAATCTCAAGCTTCATTAACACTTTTCGCAGAAAAATTCCAATGCTTTAAGAGATCACATGTTTCACTATTCACACCCTCATAGACAACATCTAATACTTTCCATTTATCCAAACAGTTATCAAAAGAGCAAGGAGAGCATTAAGTCGATCAAAGTACTGGTAAAATAATTCATGCTCATACTGTGGATAATGATAGGTATACATTTTTTCATTTTTTAATTTTTTTTAGATTTTTTTAATTAAATACTTATCTAGAATACTCAAGTAAGCTCCAATATTAAAATGAAACAACTCCCGAGCAACGATGCGAAGAACTTGTTGGGAATAATTAAGTTTTAAATTTGTAATCGCAAGTGCACGACATAGTTATAGCTAGTCGGCAAGTACCGATCGTGTCCACGTAAAGGTGTATTTCAAATATCGAAGCTATCTAAAACTTTCTATCTAGGAGAATCAAGAGAGGTGAAATACATGATAACTAAACTAATCTTAGAAAACAATAAAAGGAATACTCGGGGTTGGGATGTGTTCGAAGCATAAATGGCGTATTTTATACGCCCTTTAACACTTACTTTTGGCTCATAAATAATATAATTTTATGATTTTTACTTGTTTTATTTACTTTTGTAGGAAATAAACCAAACATGACAGACTTGCGAAGAATAGAGAGAAAATGATGATGATTTCGGCAAATCAAGCTTCAAAGATCCATACTCAACTTGTTGTAGCCATGTTGGACCATCCGCAAGCCCATGTGAATGTTCTATAAGAGTTTCGAAAGTTCGAAATAAAGTTTCGAATCACCACACTCAAAGTTCAAGAATTTGTGGCTTTTGGGGACCCAAGAAGAACCTCTCGAGGACCCTTTGGAGCGATCACGAGCCGCAAAGATCATGCCAGACCAGTCCCAGTGCCGCCCAACGAAATTCAAAGTAAGAAAATGGCATTTGGAGGCCCCACGGCCTGCCCATAGGCTATAGCACAGCCTGTGGCAGCTCCCACGGTCTGGCCCATGCCCATGGGGCAGGCCGTGGTGGCCCTATTTTGGGCATTTTTCTACCTTTTCAGCTAGAGCCTTGACACGGTCATGCCTGTGTCACTTGGCATAGCCATGTCAAGGCCCCAGGTCTCAGTTTTGGCTATTTTTAGGCTATTTAAACTGGTTTATGGCTTACATTTTGAGGAAGGCCTCTTGGAGAGAGCCCTTACTTAGGGCTTAGGTGTTAGATTAGTCTTGTAGTTAGCTAAAACTCCATTAAGGAAATTAATTAAGTTAGATTAGTGTAGATTTGGGTTGAAGATTGTGTACCATGGAGCTTTGAAGCTTAAATGGCTAAACTTTCTTCTTCTCTTATTTATTTCTTACTTTGTTGTTGTTAATTTCATTAGATTAATGTTAGTTTAGTTAATGTTTTATTTAAATGTTTGCTATTTTGTTGTTGATTTATGTTCATTTGTTTGATTTATGAAACTTAGTTTAGTTTTCTCTTTCTTTTCCATGCTTATTTGTTACGTTATTAGTTTAGACTTTAACTTGAATTTTTCTCATGTTTAGTTAGTAGTTTGGTTGGATTGTATTGTGATTAGCCCTTTGATGGCTAGTTAGTCATGTATTAGGCTTAGCCACACTCCATTTATACTTACAAATTTGAGTTTTCACTCATGCCTACCAAGTGTTTGATGAAATGTTTGAAAGAGTTTTCATCTATGTTTTTGGGCAATTGACTTACACTCGAAAGGTGAGGTTGATTTGCTAGTTTAGGATAGTTGAATGGCCGGGATTTTGGCATGAAAATAGCCGGAACCCGATCGAGGTCCGAGGGTTACTAACCATGTGGTCTATTTGGGCTAACTCCATGAAAATAGGCAGTTAGGGCACTTAGACTAGCTCATAACCTATAAAATTGGGCTTGAGTGAGCTTTCTCGATGTAACCGACCATCTCAATTTGCTAACTTAGGTTGGGTAGATTAGGGCCTTGTCTTGGCTAATTAGCTCGTTAATTGGAGAAATCACAACTTAGCCACCTCTTTAACTTTCTTTAATTTAGTTTTCATTATTTAATTTTCCCACATATTTGATTTGGCCTATCTTGCGCCACTCGAATTAGGCTCCAATACTTAATACCCTACTCCTTGTGGTTCGACACCCTCGAATACTCACTCAAGATCAATTTCATTTGTGAGCCATAGAAACTGCGACGAACAAATTGGCACCGTTGTCGGGGATGGAGGCGTTAAATTACTACCGATTTTTGATCGAATAGTGTATAGAAATCCTTGTCTTGCTTTGTTTTTGAAAAGATTAAAAAAATAATAATATAAAATCTAAAAAAAATGAAAAGTTGTTCTTGTGTTGAATGAGTGTGTGGTTTGTAGACCCAAATAGTGGTAGATTAATTAAAAGAAATGAAATAACCAAACCCTTACCCCCATTTTGCCAAGACATGGCTGAAAATGAGTAAGAGAATGAACAAGAGGTTCAACCTCGTAGGACTAAATGACATTTTCTATCTACCGAGGTCCACTCTTCCCTTTTGCTTCAATCTCCTGGACCTCCAAGTTGTAACTCAATTTGTTCTTCGGTCCCAATATACTCAAATGCTTCCTACTTTTTCGGGGATCGAAGCACCCTATATTTTCTTGAGAGAGTTCGAGGAAGTGCATCCAATGGTGTACTTTAATAATGTGTCAACCAATATTGTAAGGCTAAGACTTATTCCCATCACCTTGAGAGACGCGACAATGAAGTAGATATACAACCTTCCCGCTTGCTCCATTTCTACATGGGACGAAATTTTTTAAGTCTTATATTTTGACTTATCTTCCTTTTTGTTCAAATTTATGACATAAATGGATTTATAATTTATAAAAGTACGTAAATAGATAATAAATAAATAAATATTTTTTAAAGATATGTATAAATATGATCACAAAGAAAGAAAAATGATCACCATGATCAATTAGCCAACATTAATGGAGTTGTATTAGTGATACTTTCTTTACTTGATCTATTGATATTAATGCTTGATTTATGATGATGATGATGATGACGACGACTGACGATATTAAAAAGGGTGTACTAATATATGTTTGAACTTCTTGGCCTTTAACTATTAGATTTATAAATGAATATTTTAAATTGATAATCAGAATAAATTAAACATAAGAATACAATTAATTTTTTTAGAAGGAGGTTTTTAATTATTAATAGTAAAGAATAAAATCAAGCGGCATAATAAATAGAAATAGTAAGATAATTTAATAGTCTTTTACTAAATTAGTTATTTGCTTGCTCATGAATATATTTTACCTTAATATTATCAAATTAAAAAAGAAAAAATAGCTACTTAAAAGCAAAAATCAATTATTAAAACCCTATAAATATAAAAAGAAAAGTAAATAACTAATTTAATGTTTTCTTTATAACATTTAATACATCTTCTATTTATTTATTTTTTGATGGAATTTAATGCATCTTCTAAAAACAACTTCAAAACCCAAATATATATATATATATATATATATATATATATATATATATATATATATATATATATATATATATATGTGATATAATAATTAATGTGTCAATGGTGTTGAAGAACCATCTCAAACAAAAGTTTAAGTTAATGTGTGAAGGTTCAAGAATAGATTCATACTCTAACATGCCCCCTCACACAAATGCCTTTGGGTTTAAAGCGTGGATGCAATAGAGATTTCTTACTTTGTGCAACAATCCATACAAGGACTACTAGTATTTGAACATGAGAACTCTCACTCATAAGGGTTCTTATATTATGTTCAAGAATCAACTCAATCAAAAGTTTAACTTAATGGTTGAAGGCCTAAAAATATATTTAATACTCTAATAATTGAGATTGTAAAGTAATAAATATTGTGAAAAAATATTAGTTAAAGTGACTTGAATTGTAAAATTAATAGAGTTTAATTTTAAAAAAATGGATACAGTTCCGCCCTTAAACCATTCATAACATTTTCCACTATATTTCCATTTTTCAAGCCCAACCTGAGTTAAATTTCTGGGCAGTTTTTCAAGCCTATCTTCCAAAGGCTATATATAACTCGAGACCTGAATTTTAGAATAGCACATATAAACCGAATTTGGAAAGATCTAAAGGCATGTTTGGTTGGATGTAATGAAAGTGCTAATGTAATCAAAGTGGTAATGATGATTACATTATCATGTTTGGTAACAATTTTATAATGCAATCAAAATTGTATTGTAACCACATTAACCTCTACTTATGTAATTGCAATTACTTAGATATTTATTGAACAATCATGATTACATCCATCCTTATAATCAAATTTTAACATACTTCTAATAATTCTCTCTCTCTCTCCCTCTCTCTCTCTCTCTTTCTATTCCGTATCATTTTCTCTCTCCTCCTTAGCAAGTATCTTAATATATGATATGATCGGTTGGTCATGAAGAGAAAAATTCAACTTCAATATTTTGAATTCAAAATTTAACTATTCAATTAAAAAGATAAAAGAAGCTTAAATTAAAATTTTTATATCAAATTTTTTTACTTGTCAACATTTATCTTTAATAAAATAAATATTTATCATCAATAAAATAATTTCAGTTTGTATTTTTTATCAATGAAAAAATTCAAAACTTAATTATATGATAGAAGAGATTAAAAAAGCTCAAATCTAAATTTAGAGTTTAAATTTTGTTATTTGGATAACATTTATCTCCATTACAACAAACATCTATCGCCGCTAGAATAATCCAGTTCATTTTTTGCCACCAAAAAAATTTAAAATTAGAAAATATGATATAAAGATTAAAAAAAATCTCAAATATGATTTCAAATTTAAAATGTTTTCATGTGGATAACATATATCTCTATTACGATATTTATTGTCATTAGAATAACATAGCTAATATTTTTCACAAAAGAAATAAAACTTGATTATTTGATAGAAAATATTTTAAAAAGCTCAAATCTAAATAAGTAGCTCAAATTTTTAGTTAGATGACATTTATCTCCACTATAATTATTTATTTACTATTTTTTGTCATTGAAATAATTCATTACCAATGTAATTACATTACACTTTTATATAACCAAATTGGTAATGTAATTGTTATCCCATTAGATTGTATATCTAATTACATTACATAGTTGATTACATTATACTTCTGTTACATTACATCCAACCAAATACCAAGAATTTATTTTTAGATCTACGTTGAGGGTTCCAAAGTAAGCCAACAGTTCGACGTCGATCTCAACCCAGCTTTAATTTGCACGTATACAGTTTCAAGAGAAAAATTATTTCTTGGCGTCGTCATTTCTTTACAGGCCTAACTTACTGAATGAGAGTTTTTATGTTTCATAAAATTATTGAAAATTATATGCCAAAAAGATTCTAACGGAGATGACATGCAAGCCAACATCTAGCAAGTATAGCATCTTTGTGGAAGTCGCAAACCCTATTTGACAATCAACTGTTAATTATTGTCTGTTAGTTAATTGAATTGGGTGTTAGTTGTTGACTGATTGGATTAACTGTTTGTATTATCTATTTATGTTTAACTGTTTCTAGAAAAAGTGTTTGGTAAAATTAGTTATTTCTTAAAAAGTTGTAAAATAAAAAGTTAATTTACAAAAAGTCAATAACAAAAAGCTATTTTAGTTGTTAAAAGATGACTTTTTAACGAAAAAGTTATAACAAAAAGTCAACTTATAAAACATGCTGCGGATTTTTTAATCATTTGCAATCTAGAAATCCATATAGGAAAATAGAGGCCGCTTAGGCCAATACAAAACTGTCGCTAAACAAAAGAAGTTATGTGCTGCACAACAGCCACTAAGTAAGTACATGCATAACCGAAAAAAATATGGAAATAATGTTCACATCAACTCTATTGCTTTGTAGATTCCTTCAATACAACGCCTTCCAGGTTCTAATCTGAAAGTTGCGGTTTGAGCTTTGAGTTATCATAACTACAATTATATAACTTGTTCAGCAATTGGCATACGAGTATGCAAGAAGAGGAGCGTGCTTAGTACTAGCAGATATTAGAGGAAAAAGCCTTGGGGAAGTGGGCAATATGTGCCTTGAGATTGGCTCCCCAGACGCTGTTGCAGTCTCTGCAGATGTTTCCGATTTAAATGACTGCAAGGGTATTGTTGATTATGCCGTTTCACACTTTGGAAGAAGTAAGAAACTTCAATTTTCTGTCTAATTTTACATGATGTAATCTATAAGGAGAATCGAACCTGACATTTCTTGCGATAGCAACTGATCATACTACCACTAGACTACCCTTGGGGGAGTGAGGAGAGGTTATTAGATCTTGCCACACTTTGAAATTAGTATATGTGTGGTAGTGAACTGCATTTTTATTAGGCACTTAGTGTCTTTCGTAAACAGGTTTACTTATATCTCTGAATATTTTCACTTGAAAAGAGAAAAGGCGTCTAAAGCTGTTCACCTTGGTATGTTGCATTGATGATTGTGGTCACTTTTTATGAATTTGAAGTGGGACCATCTGATGAGCAATGCTGGAATTTTATCAATTAGCATGTTTGAAGACTATGAAGGCATCACTAAAATACAATCCGTTATGGTAATTTGCTTCAAAAGCCTCTCTCTAGTCTTGCTCTCTCACAGTTTATTGCTTCTTGTTCTTGAAAACTATTTATAAAATACCAGAAGTTGGCATAAATGTATTCTGAAACTTTCTTTTTAATGAAAGCAATCTAAATCTTCTTGCAGGATGTAAATTTTTGGGGTTCTGTATATATAACTCATTTTGCAATCCCACACCTTAGAAATACTCGTGGAAAGATCATCGTCATCACATCCTCTGCTTCTTGGTTACCTATACCAAGACTGAGCATCTATAATGTACATTACGTTTTTCTGTCAATTACATATATACATGCTAATAAGCACTTCTAGTATTATATGAAGTCAAAGCATTATAAATCTCAGTCCATCGATATGCAAATTAACACTCACTTCAATCTGATTCCAGTAGGAAATTGGGTATAACTGGTGTAGAATTGAGAACACTGCTATGTGAGTTGAGAAAATTAGTACGCAATTGTATGTCTTTTATCTCTGTCAGACGAGTAAGGCAGCAATGGTAGCTTTTACGAGACATTAAGGGTAGAAGTTGGTATGACAATAGTGACTCCTGGATGCGTGGAGTTGAAATGACCAAAGGCAAACACCTCGCAGGGGATGGTCGAATGATTGTTGATCAGCAATTGACAGATGTGAGCTTCTGAATTCCCTTGTTTTTTTGTAACTTATCTGCTATTACATGTACGTGTTATGTTTGCTAGATCCCATATCATATAATTAGATGGAGATAATATATCATTTTCAGGTGTTAATAAGTGTAACTCCAGTGTGTAAAGCAGAAGCATGTGCAAAAGGCCATAGTGAATAGGGCATGCCGGGGTGAAAGGTATGTAACTGTACCAGCATGATATAGGGTCACCTACTGGTGGGAAGCATTTTTCCCTGAGCTAATGGTTACGCTCCTCAGGCTGTTCTACTTGCCCAAATTCCGGGGTTCATCCACCGGGTCATTGAGCAAATGGTGGATTTTCCAGGCTTCAAGGCGATGTGCTATCCATCCGCGATTCTTTCACCTGAAATTAAGGCTGAGTAGAAGTTGCGCTTGGTACTGAGCGAATCCAGTTTGGATCCTGGCTGGCTCTGTGAATGTCATGCTGACAAGTGATGTATAACCTCATATAGCCACTTTCTGTTGGCCCATGATGATGTATTGACAAAGCCCACCATGACAGATAACCTTCTTAACTCCCACGTGCCTTATAAGAACCTTTTATAAGAATCATTTCAGATTCATATCCAAGCTAGAAATGAAGGTGTTAGCTAATCTAGTTTGGAGGATTGTATTGGATACACATGTTTGATGTTTGAATATTGGGGTATTATACATGAGTAGAATCTCATATCGAATTGACAGTTGAAGATTATCAACAAGGATCATGATATAAGTTAGCGAGGTACTCTGGTTTGCTAATTTGTTTTCTAAGATGGAACCTTGGGCATAGCTTGCTATCACGAACCTAGGTTGAGATGGATGCCTTCTTTTCATCTTATTAACGCATAGTATCAGAGTCAATGGTGAGCTTAATGGAGCAAAAGCGGCTCATTTTGTCAATTGGCCTTTTAGGGCTTGTTCCTGAGGCGGTTAAAATGTAGCATTGTTTTAGGTGCTATTGGGTAAGAGTGGTCGAAATGTAGATAAAATGAATTTTTTTGGGAGGGGTTGAATGAGGGTGAGAGTGGACGAGAGTGGTTCAGTGTGAGTTATATGTAATTTAAAGGAGCGGGTGAGCAGTTAAGTATGAAAAGGAACGGTTAAGTGTGGGTAAGAATATTTAAGTGTTAAATTTTTTTTTCTAGGAAGAAAAAGTGATTAAAAATAGTTGAGCGTGAACAAACCACACCTAACAAACCAAAAGAACAAACACTAAGTGTGGCTTATTGTTTTGATCCTTTTCTTTAACATGGCTAAATCAGGCGACTGCACTAAGCTCCTATTCGGCGATAGCATAGTGGGGTTGTTTAAGCCTAGAGGAGGGAAGCTCAAAGGCTTGTTAGCTACTCTCCTAATTGGAGGTTACCACGATTTGAATCCGAGCCATGTTGTTGAACAAGTGGCAAAGATACCATACCACTATCCCAAGAGGTCTTCGGCTTATTGTTATGATTCTTGGTGTAAATGGAGTCCCTACTTTGTTTTCCCAATACTAAACTATATCTGTCGAGGCCTTTCTGTTTCTTTAACTTGAATATGCATATTAGAAGTGAATATTTGTTATCTTAATGTTAGGAAATTAAGCCCCGCTCTACATCTCACTTTGAACATGTGAAATTAGAGTAAAGATGCGAAAGCAATTTAGGATGACAAAACAATATCGAGAATTTATATGGAACTCAACAAAAAAAGGAGACAAGGATTTAACGTGGAAAACCCAAATCGAGAAAAACCACGAGCGAGCTTGAGCACAAACAAATTTATATATACCCCAATTTCACACCACTCTCCTTACAATACCACTTTATCATCTAGGTAGGATAGCCATGGGATGCCCCCTAGGGCTCCTACCTTGGTGAATCTCTCACCCCACTTCGTTTGCTCACTCACTCACCACTTTGTTCGCTCACTCACTCACCACTTTGTTCGCTCACACCTTCCCCACTCATCACAAGATGTACATAAGCTCTCCTTTTATAGAGGTAGGAACCCTACTACAACCTCCCAACAAAATCTCCTAAACATATCAAAAATACTTACTCCTAATTCTAATAGGTAACAATTATTTAATACAAATAAGAAACAAACTCTTATCTAAATACAATTAGGTTTGGGATTGTTTACTTGAAACCGAATCAAGCATACACGAACAGCTGACCGCTTTGGGTTTCAACTTGAAAGTGTCAACTGGACTTAAACACGAGATTTTAAGACACCATCTGACACTTAATGAACATACAACCTTTTAAAAACAATTGTCTTTCATTTTTCTCTTTCTCCCTGTGACCCGTCTGTTGGACAAGGTGATTTTTTGATAATATATACTAAATTACTCCTATCCTTTGGCCAATAAATTTTTTTATCTGAATAATTATAAAAAGAAGTACAATATAATTACAATTCAACATATAGAAAAGAATCACAGTAATTAAAAAATGTACTGAATTAATTAGTATTCTGTTTGGACAGTAAATTAAAGATGTGGACCATGGGGCTCCAACAAAACAAGGTAGAGTGAAGAGTAAAATGCAAATGTGGACCTCAAAAATGTGAGTTGACGTGGTGCGTGTGCTTTCAAGTGGAACTATAACCCTTCAACTAACGTTAATTATGTGATAGCTGATAAGCTCTCTCAAAGCTCACTCAAAGCTCACAAACCCATCTCCAATTTAATGCATTATCCACTAACATTTAAAGCTAACCACTCATATTAACACCATTTTTATATTACATCAATATAAATATTTTTTAAAAGCTAATTACTCATATTCATAGGATCCCTTTATACGGTATAAGTCTATTGGATTTATGGACGTAGTGTAGACATAGACGTGCACGGGATGAGGGGGAAGGGGGAGGTGTGCACAATTACTGGATTAGACAGAACAGAGGCCAAGTCTTAACACCATACCCACACAAGAAGCCTACAGAAGTCAACAAAGTCCACCAGAAAAATTATGTCCACCTGCATATAAACTCTATTCACTCTATTCGGGAGAAAGGAACTCAACTATTATGCCAATTGAGCAAATGTTCTTGGTAGTATTGCCAAATCATGGTTGTGCCTTTGATGTCTTCGTGATTGTGCTTTAAGTTGCAGGAAATATATTTAAGCCTAGATTGCTTCAAATAAAAGTCTTGCAGCTGCTGAAACAAGAGTAGTGGTTAGTGAAATTGATGAGCAGATTTCAAAAATTGCAGGTGCATAATTTTGATGATAATGACAGGAACTGGCTAACCAGTGAGAAGTGAGGAGATTACCCCACGTAATTAAGGACCCTACCTTATTAGGGACCAACCAATGCAAAGGGCACAAACAATTGAAGGGAAGGGACCAGCCAGTCTCTGACCATAAAAGCATCATGAAAAAGGTGAAATTATTGTGTGATTTTAATGAAAACATAGCCAAAGAGGCTTCGCTAAATAGCATATGCAAAAAGCTGAAAAATGTAAGCGTGTAGGTTTGTGTTGTTGAGAGAGGATATGAATGGCTCTCCTCCACAGTGGCAGATTTTCTTGCAGGGATGGGATGGGATCCCCAGCTAACCCTCTTTCTACAATCAATGGGGACCAAGCTCGAGGGAAACAAATGAAAGGAACATGTCTAAAAGTCGGGGATTGGTAGGTTATATTTCATTCCTATGGATTCCCCCTAAATTTTTTGGGTTTCTTTTAAAATTTTAAATAGGTGAGGCTTGCATTAAAATAAAATAACATATTATAATTTAGGAAAGAAATTGAGCGGTCAATTGAGTGGTTAAATTTGGTGTTAGTTTTCATACTAATTTGAATTTGGTCTTTTATTCCTTCATATTCATTTCTCTTCATTATAATGGAGGACAATTATGAGAAGGGTTGTCTGCTAATTGTTGACCTTACCTTTTTTTACAAAAAAATTATTATATTTTACTTATTTACAAATTTTTTGCATATTAAATTATAAAATTCAATATCCAAATGTCTTATTTACAATTGTGGTCTTGTTCTTCTTTTGTTTTATATTTTCACACCAAAAAAAAAATTATGTTTAATATGTATGAAAAAAGTTTTTATAGCTTAGATACATAAATTATTTCATAAAAATTTGAATATTAATTTTTGTTGATTCACAATTGCCAATACGAAAAAAAGAATAACTTGTTGAGGAGTAATTATTTTCTTACAACCAAGTAATAACAGATTTGGAGAGGATTGTAAAATATTTACGAAATGTTAGCTGAGAACACATTAATTTCAAGCTTGTAAAATATTTTATTAATGATAGAAAAATAAATTCACAAAAAAATTAAATTTTATATTTATAAAACAATTGTGAAGACAATTCTAAACAAATATAATTTTTGGAAATGAAAAATATGTGCGGTTGTAAACAGATTATAAACTATAAGTTAAAGCTAAAGTTATATAAAATAGAGCAGTGATCTCGCAATATAAATTGTTAGCGTTAGGAACTTTATTTAAGCATAAGTTATGGGTGCGAGTTAAAGACTGTAAAAAGTGGGAGGATATGTCGTAAGCTTGAGGTTGACAAGGTAAATTCATTTAAACACGAGCTGTTAATTAATCAGGAATAGATTTCAAATTTGTAGCATAACAACAATGAGCAAAAGCAACAATTGATCGAGGGAGATACATGCATGCACAGAAATGGAAGAGAAACTTGAATTATCATGCAAGCTTCAAAAGGTGTCATCAAATCATCCATCACATATTTAGACAAATATTTAGACAAAGGAAATAGAGGATCAAATTTTTTATTTTTTATTTTATAAATAATGGGAAAAGCTAAGAGTATTACCAAATAATTAAAACAATAATTATAGGTACTTAGACAAATGAACCTAACGGCTGAAGAAACAAAACAAAACACCAAAACAACTAAAAATAAACTCTTTACCTTAGATAACCCAAACCACCTTAGATTGTTACTAAATTTTAGAGGATCAAATTAGGCAGCTAAATTTTGGATATATATAATTACTTTACCAACTGATAATTAGTTGAGTATTTATTATTATGAGTTAAAAAATAACGCCCTAAAAAGCCCATTCGCCAAAGAGGATCTCATATCACAATCTTACCCTAAATTTTACTGAATTATAAAATTACATAAATAATAGTTTCTAGATTATTATCAATGATAACTTGAAAGTTGCTCAAAAATCTTGCACTTACCTTTTTCATAACATAATGATAATTAACAACTCCAATAATAAAGTAAGTTTAGTCGACTTAATTACTTAATGTGTTAAGTTACAGCTTTTATACATAAATAATTAAATAATAACCTTTCAGTGTGCAAACTTTTCAGAAATTTAGGTTCAAATTTCTGGCACTTATCAACAAAGTGGCTTTTTACTGGAGGAACAACACCCACATTTTCAAGTTAAGAATGTGCAAGAGGTGCACATAAATTTGCGTTCAAAAAGAAGCAATTTTTCTCATCTAAATCATTTTCATTTAATATGAGTAATAAATACTATGTAGTTTACTCACATCTTACTTAATTGATTATCGTGTTCTAGTATTAAATATTAAGCCGTGTACTCGTAATATTTTTGTTTCAGATGAAATCATTTTCGAGAAATTCAGCGTAAGTTGTCAATTCCATCGATATCAATTTGCTTTAATTGAGTCCTTAATTAGTCCTTACCCAAACCAGCCTTGCTCCCCAAACAAACATAATTATTAAACAAAATACACAATAATTTGACCAAATACTTTTAACCTGAATTGTGGTAGGAGGATGAGTATGTAGCTTGGAGGGGGAAAAATCTCCATTTTTGCAGCAAATGGGAAGCAGTTAAAGAAAGTTAATTAGGTGTGCATAGGTGGCAGCTGCTGGATATGTAGAAAAATAATTAATTGTACCAACATGATTAATTATATAATACTAATTAAATTATATTTTCTGATCATCCAATCCTAAGATTGGTGGGTGGCAGGAATTGAAGAAAGAAACAACCAACAAAATTCTTCCAGAAAAAGAGCCACATAAGATTACATAATTAATTATTATTATTCCTCCACCAAGCAATGATTAATTTTCAGATCCTATGCTTAAGTATATCCCAATTTTTCTTATCTCTTACACGCGGCAACATTTGCCTTCCCCTGCTCCATCATCACTGGAACACTTGCTTCATCATTTTATATATAATATGGTCATATCAATATATATTTTTTGTTATTATCGGTAGGTTTCCGTTTGGGTTGAGCGTGATGTATGTGAATTTTTAGAATTAGATAAATATGTCTTGTTTTGCCATTAATTGTTAGATGTTTATATTAATTATTTGTTATTTGTTATTTGTATTATATATTTGACTTAACTATTGTATTATGTATTTGCAAAAAAATTATTTAAGTTTAAATAATTATAGTGACCTAAAATCTCGCCGCCTCCTCCTCCTCATCTCTCCCCTTCTCTCTAGAAAACTCTAACTTCTTTTCTTAGGGGCTGCCATTGGTATTTTGTCAATGGTAAACCCCAATATCTCTTTCTTTTATATTTTATCTACTATTTTATGTACAAATAATTATTATCTCTCCATTTATGAGAGTTTCTCCATACCCTATTTGAATGAGTGATATTATCTCTTGCTTTTGGAGCGATTATATCAGGTTTTTTTCGTGGTATTATAATCGTATGTAGGTGAATTGTTGATTAATTGTCGGATCGGTCTCGCAACGAGCATATATCCTTTAAATTTGGACTACTACAACAAATACATCTATTCGACGGAAAAATTATATGAGATTTGTGAATCTCCTTATTAAAAACTATAAGATAAAACAACGATTGAGTGGAAGAGGAGTATTCGAAGAGTTTCAATTATTTCTTTCAACCGAAAGATTTATTTTGTTATTTTAGTTATGAATTTGTTGGAGTTTGATCTTTATTATAAATGTCATATGACCTTTAATTAATGAAATTCATCCATTATTCTAAAAAAATCTATTTGTGAAAAAAGTGTTTGATAAATTTAATCATTTCTAACAAAGTTATTTGGTAAAATTTTATTTATGCCTACATCTCAATTTTATTAATTATTTTAAATATTATAATTATTTATATTCCATATTCATATTTCTTCTCAACATTAATTAAGAATTATATAATATATAAAATTATATTTATATATATGTTCATTTTTAGCAATATCTTTCACATTTATGTGACAACTATTTATTTATTATGATATACTAAATTATTTATTAAAATAAAAAATATATTAAAATAAAAAAATATTAACTTAAATATTTATAACAATCCACAATTCTACTTCCAAAAGTAAAAAATATGAACTAAAAAATCAAAAACATTGCATGCAACATTTAGGCATGATTTCACCAAAATATTAAAGGAAAAATGGTAATTCTGATTATTAATTATAAAAAACTATCTCAAAAAATTCTTTATAAAAAACTAATACGAAAAATTATTTTCCAAATAGCTCAATTATCTTTTTGACCCGGGTTAAACAACTAATTGCCTCAAATTTGTATTTCCTTTAGCTTTAACTATTTAGGCGATCAAGGATATTTGAAATTACGAATACAAGTCTTCCTAATGTAATCAATACGAAAAAAAAAAAAAAGGGATTGGTTAGGATTAGACCTGTCAATTCGGGCAGGTGGGTTAAATACGGGTCGGGTGTATTCGGGTTTGGGTAAAATATGGGTCGGGTGTATTCCGAGTTCGAGTAAAATACAGGCGGTTGTATATCGGGTTATACGGGTTTCGGTCGACCCAACGAGTTAAGACCGCATTTTTATCAGTTATTTTTCTTTTTTAATTATAAAAATTAAGCATAATTTTTGCTTGAAATTGCTAATAATTCTACGAAAAAATATATTATTTGTATTTTCTAAAAAGAATATTCAAAAATATTCAAAAATTTCATTATGATATTTGTGTAAGGTCCCATTGAGCCAAGCGGGTTGGCACGCTTGACGACACGTTTAAATAAGGTCAATGAAAGATTTGGTCAATAATGGGTTGAATAATAATGACTTGTTCCGTAATGATTAATTTAAGGTTACGATGTTTATTTCACCGTTTATATTATACTAAGAGGGTTTATATGCATATTTAATGCATTTTAAAACACATCGAGAAAGTTTTGACTTGGGTAGGCTTAACCGATCCATTTCATTTACTAGCAAAAATTTGACTTTGTTTTAATTCGGCTCATTGCCCACCTTAGGAGTTATGGTTCAGTGTACGAGTAAAATAGTTTAAAATAAATAAGAATTAGAGATTTATTAAAATTATTATTTTTAATTATAACATCAAAATTTTACATCATTATAGTAATATTGTTTGTACAAAATAAAAGTATATTATTTAGATATGGCTAGGTATATTCAGTTCACCAAAAATAAAACAATATAACTTTTACACTTGTAGTATTTTAATATATTACACAATTTGAATCCATATATGTTTTTATTGAAATTAATTATGCATAATTTTTGTATATAATGACTTTTGTTAATGAGGAAGAAGTTGAGAAATGAAACAAGTATCGGACGAAATGATTGCAATAAATATGTAACGTCTCTCTAAATAATCGGATATGATAAATAACCATTATTAAAATACTTGATAAATTGAAGGAAAAATCATATAACGTGCACAAAACATTTAATCAACAAGCCACAAAGCTAAAATGGTTGTTTTTATTACCTTGACCCAACGGTTCAAATGGGTTCGGGTCGAATTTGACCCGCTAATTTGCGGGTTTATCGGGTTCGGGGTCAAGAAAATCGTGTCCAAAATCCAAAACTTTCGGGCGGGTTCGGGTCGGATTTTCGGGTCGGGTCAATTTTTGCCAGGTCTAATTAGGATGAAAAACTAAAGGCGCTAGAAAATTATCATGAAATTAAAGATTTTCATGAGAAGATTGCTAAAAAACATAAATCTTTGCCCAAATTGAAAACGAGAATACAACTTGATTTTTTATTTTTTCATTGAATACAACTTGATTGGAGATGGAATTGAAATATTGTCGTAGATTCTGATGATTTTGAAATGAAATATTGTCCATCACTAACTGAGATGAAAGGTTTCCGTAGCTAAATGGTCATAATTCGTCGCAAATTATAATGATTTTTGCAACGACATGTAGTCCATCACTAACCGAGATGAAAATTTTTCGTAGCTAGTTGGTCCTAGTTCGACACTATCTCAATTGAGCATAAAATCTATAGGTGAAGCTATTTTTGAATTCATTTCTATTAATAATAGCAAAACATTGCAAAGAATCGAAACTTATAAAATTGCATATAACCACCACATCCATTCATATTAATATAACCATACGTCAAATTACACAACTAAAAGATATTGAGATATAATTTAGGAAAAATTTTCCTGAATTATATCTCAATACAAAAGTATCATAATTTGATATATAACTATCATCGCAAAGTACTATCTCAATCAAAATATCTCAATACAAGTATACAAAAAGACAACCTTCATGTGTAATCTAAGTGCATGGAGTAATGAGATCAGAAGAGGGGTCCTCGGCTGAGAAAGTAGGTGAGCAATCATTTATATCTGTAGTTTTTGCTCCTTCCTAGTGGCCCTATGCTCCTCCCTCGTGGCTTGAAGCTCATCCTTTGATTTTTTCAAGTGAGTCTCCATTTGAGAAATCACTGATAGAGTGTATGTTTAGGATGCTAAAGATGAGCGACAAGCGACCCTGGGTAGTAGGCTACTATTGGGTCCTAAGTTTGTAGACAATCTCCTTCTTGTATATCCCTTCAGCTCCTTGATAAAAAAAAAAAAAAAAAGTTCATCATTATCTACTTGGGTTCCAGATTGCGAGTTATTGAGCTTTAAATGCTCGTACTCATCATGGAGAACCGGACACAAAAGGCCTTATCACCTCATCATTTATCAATGCCCAAAATTTAAAAAGTTTCATTGTTGTACACAACCAGTATTAAAATTGTAGTGTACACCTCAACAATGTAACACAAGAGACGTAACGATTTCCAAGTCTAAAAAAGAAAACCAAATTCACAATAGTTGGGGGAATGGAATATAAGATTTCAACCTCCAAATAGAAGTATGGTTAATCATTTTAGTATTCATTTTCTTTAATTAATTAATAAAGGTCAGTTTATTTGTACAATGTATGCATAATATTTCATGATCACAGTGGATTTACCAAAAAAGGAGAAATTAAAGGATAAGTCAAAGAGGGAAATTGGGGTTTTTATGTATAAATTATGGAATTGACGAGTAACTATTGGCTAATCAGCATCTTTGTGACATTATCCGCATCGGATAGTCCTATTGTGTTATATACAACCACCGATTACTGAGTTTATCGACAGGTCGTAAGCTCACGAGTGTATGGTTATAGCTAGCCAAGGTCGATCCCACAAGAACTCAATTCTACCAACGCAATAAACTAGCCCTCTACTCAATTGTTAAGCAAATTGGGTTTTTGGAGTTTGTTCTTTCCGTAATCTAATTCTAACACTAAAATCAAGAAAACTAATTTTAGATTTAATCAATGGATAAAAGCATCTAGAGATTTGCTTTCCTAACGCAATGTGTTTAATTATTAAGACATAATTTGTGCAATCATTCTTTCGATTGAATCAAGGATCGATAATCACAAAATTCTACTGCTCTTTCGATGCTTAATAGAATTGCTCTAATTAACCTATCAAACAACTTTCGTATGCCTTTTAAGTTAATCAAAGTTAGAGATTTCAAACTATCAAAGTGATCCCCTAATTTACTAATCTTTTCTCAAATTTCATAAACTAGGTAGAAAAGGTTGGTTGTTGGATTATTCTATTTCACTTTTCAGTACATGATGTATTAATCTCTAAACACAAGTATTCTAGGCCTTCAAAACACTCATGAACATGATAAACACAATCTTCTATTGATCAAAATAAGAATTCAAGCACAAATCATGGAAAACTAATCAAACTTCATTATTTCGGATTACAAATCCCTAGATAAAATAAAACTACTCACACATTGTTATTGAAAGCTTAAATAAAATCCAATATATGGAAATCAAACCTCAAATAGCAAAAAACAAAGTAAGATGATAGACTTGAAGTACTCCACTTGAATCTCTTGACTTCGAATGGAAACTCGCAATTGCTTCAATCTTTTTCTTCGATCTTCAAAATTTTGGTTTGATGTGGATGAAGGTAGGACAATGGAAATGGATGAGTGGTGGATGAACAATGGATAGATGCAGGAATGGATGCCTCGAAAAACAGCCGAAAATCAGCTTAAATAAGCCATTAAGAGGCAATCAAGAGCCAAAACAGTCAAAACCGAATCGTCTCGGCAGAATTTATCGCCAACATGGGCCGTGTCCGCCGACATGGGCTGCCCGTGTTGGCTATTGGAACATCAAAACTTAATGGAAACACCGAAAACGAGTCGTGTCAACGGACACGGCCAACCCTTGCTCGATGCAAAGGCTCGACCTCCAACACGGGTCGTGTCGGTAGACACGAGGCTGCCCGTTGTTGGTTGCTTGGAAGGCATGCGTCAAACCGATTCACTCATAACTTCCTTGTCCGATGTCCAAATGATGCGATTCTTGATTTGCGGAAAGCTCATTGAGTCTAGTTTCTAATTCTTTCATCATTATTTTTGCTTCATAAATGTGAGAAAAACATGATTCAGAGAGTAAAGAAGTGTCGATTACCGCATCCTTCTTACTTTCCGGCTCATATCTTTTCCGTTCCTCAACGGAATTGAGCTTATAATATGTCATCCGAAAAGATCGAAAATATGACTAAAAATCATGTCCAAATTACTAGGAAGTTGAAGAAACAAACCAAAAACACAAAACCCAGGTGTAAAGCATAAATGGGGCATAAAGTACATAAATATGAATATAAATCCCCAAAAATGACAAGCAACCTCCTTTGAAATCTAATGCAAATATGGCACTTATCAAAGTCCCCCATGCTTAAACCTTGCTTGTCCCCAAGCAAGTACAAGAGTCAAACAAAAACAAAATCAAAAAGAAAATAAAAGGACTCAAGATGAAAGAGAAAAATCTATTTATATATCGTCCTCATGTAAGCATCGGTAGAATTCTCTAACAACTAAGTTTAACCAAGAATAGCCCGAAAGTGATAAAAACCATTAAGCACAAGTAAGAGGGAAGTTTTTGAAAAGATTTATGTAAATCATGCAATCAAGATCAAATCAATCACCTTTAATCTCCAATGATAGCAAGTTGGCACATGTATAAGCATAAAACTAGAAGGATTAAGAACAAACCTCACTTTAGGGAAGTGGAAACACTCCTATCATGTGTTTGAAAATATATAACAATGAAAGTTCTCTCAATACTTTCACCAAAGAAATAATCTACCATATGCTTGCAAATAATCTCAACTCTCCACCACGAGTATGCAAATGCAAATGACAATCAAGAGGTCTTTTTAAGGGTTGTAATGGGGCTAGGGGTTAAGGGCAGGAGTGGAAAATTATTTGGGTAAAGTGGAGTTAAAAGCCAAATTTGGGGCTAACTCATCAAATATCTCATATATACAAAATTAACCACTCATAAACATTCAAAATAAACCCGAAATACCCTATTGAAAACCACCTTAAATCTACAGAAGCTAATGCCAAAGCACTTTATTCTTTTTCTCTTTTTTATTGATTTTTTAAAGAAATTTTCTATTTCATTTTTTTCTCTTTTTTTCTTTGTGAATTGCAAAACAAACAAATTTATAATACGAGGCAAGTTTCCAATTTCCAACCCAAATCAAACTACACAAGTGAAGAAAAGTTCAAGAACTGAATTTCACAACCCAAATGTGTAGACACGGGCTACCCGTGTTAGTTGCTCGAAAAGCATGCGTCAAACTAATTCAGTCATAACTTCCTCGTCCAATGTCCAAATAATGCGATTCTCGATTTACCGAAAAGCTCATTGAGTCTAGTTTATAATTCTTTCATCATTATTCTTGCTTCATATGTGTAGGAAAAACATGATTCAGAGAGTAAAGAAGTGTCCATTACCGCACCCTTCTTACTTTTCAGCTCATATCTTTTACGTTCCTCAACGTAATTAAGCTTATAATATGTCATCGTAAATTTCTTTCAATAAGAAAGTTAGAAACATAGACTCAAAATAGCTTTGGATCAAAAATATGACTAATAATCAAGTCCAAATCCCTAGGAAGGCTGTAGAAACATACCAAAAATGCAAAACCCATGGGTAAAGCATAAATGGGCATAAAGTACATAAATATGAATACAAATCTCCAAAAATAACAAGCAACCTCCTTTGAAATCTAATACAAATATGGCACTTATCATTTATAGCTAGTCTTCCTAGACCAAAACAGATTAAAGCAATACTACAATTTGAGCAAATGACACTAATTAATTGAGGAAAATTTCACTAACAAATCAAGCACATTAGCTTTTAAACACCAAAAATTGCAAAAGGCCACAAAAATATAATATCAAATGTCTACAATTTCGACAACCGAAAACATTCAAAAACCCTAACCCTTAAGAGAGAGAAATTGGGTCGGATAAGCGCGATAAGCGGAATTGTGCTCAATTCGAAACTCTAACCTTTGTAAGTCATCTGTTACCCTCAAGCAAATGTCGGATAACCACCCTCGAGCAATGCAGGAGAATCCTCGTAAAATGAAAAGGTCGTCATTAGAAAGAGAAAGGGGGAGATAGACAGACAAAGAGACGAGAGAGAACGAAAGGACAACATAAAGAATGAGAGGACAGAGAGAACGTTTACCTCACCGATTTTACATCGTAGACCGAAATCTCGACTGAAGAGGAGAAGGATTCGCCAACGAAAGAGAAAGGAAATGTAAAAAATGAAAAGGATGTGTGGGTTGGTTTTCCGGGAATTCAGCGATGATTCGGTGTTAAAAGGGAATTCCATAGTAGAAGGCAATGAAAGCATACCAATAGCAACAAAAACAAAATTCATTGTTAAGTGAAAGTAGTATTGTAGCAGGCAGCAGCGTCTAATATTTTCGTCGTTAGGTTAAACTAATTCATCGCTAATTTTATTTTGGAAACCAAAAAAAAATTCATCGCTATTTAAGCGTTTTTGTAGTGTTTGTGAACTCAATTGGTCGATCAAAGAGTTAAGTGAAGAACTCTTATGATGTGAACTTAGTCTCATTAACAAAAGTAAAGGTTAATCTTAAGGAAAAAACAATCCTAAGACAGTCACTAATCCAAAAATTTGGATATGAGTTAAGATCGTGAACAATCAAACGTGCTTTGTCTCAATTATTTTCGGCACTATTTATCTTGATCAGTATTTGAGTTTATTCTAGAACAAAGATTTGAGTCTCAAACAAAATTTTTTACTACCCTATTCATCACGTGAAATCTGAATCTAGTAGGACTAATAGTAAGTGACGAGGAGTTGCATATGTCAATCAATTTCCAATATACAACGTA
The DNA here is from genome assembly GCA_021018815.1 of Talinum fruticosum. NCBI lineage: Eukaryota > Viridiplantae > Streptophyta > Magnoliopsida > Caryophyllales > Talinaceae > Talinum > Talinum fruticosum. The sequence continues at coordinate 1,039,695 of JAITYX010000072.1, read as the reverse complement.
CATGTTTCATCCTTTAGATGATGGTGATGTATAGTAGTTCTATTGGAATAATTGCCTACAACTCTAAAAAAATAATTTTTTTATTCTCAAACAAGCTTAATTTTAAGAATTTCACAATGCATAGCTATATGGCATCCTATGATTTGGGTTTATGGTGATGCCCATGAAATTGTTAGCATGGAGAATGTTTTGACCTTAGTGGACTTTTTTATCATTATGGATGAAGCTTGCTCCAAGATTGTTTTAAATCATCCAATAGTAATGGTCTTCACTTATTCTAAGTCTAGTGTTACGATGTAAGGGCAAGAAGATGGGTCCATGCCATGGAGGCTACCCATGTTTCCTTTCCAACTAATTATTCATTTGTGCCTTTTGATTTTCATTCTTAATCATTGACTAAAAGGGAAATTTGTATCTTAATTAAGTGGCTTTACTTTGTTAGTTGGTTATTGCAAATGGCAATTAGTCAATACTTATACTCTCCATAATCATTGCATTTTGATGATATATATGTTCTTCTTGTCCAATCATTACACATAATTAAAATTCCATTCTTTCTTTTGTTATTTGGTCATATTAATAATATAAGTTAAGTAACAAATTAAAGTACATATATTATCACTTTAATAATAATTTGTAAAATTATAAAGAGTTATCGTCTTGTAAAACACATATATTAAGAATTCATTTTTTTCATGACTAAATTTTGGTTACATAACACAAGTTCAAATTGACCACTTTCTGCATTTAATTGGTCACATCAAAATCATAGCTATCTATAAGTATATCATTAAGATCTCCGTCCATGACTTTATTGTGAAGATATATATTTTGGTACCACACAAGAAGAAAATTTGTTTTCATTCTGATTTGTATTATATATATTTTTTCTTTTTAAACATGTAGTGAAAGTTGATCGATCTCTAAGGGGACAAGGCCAAGAATAAATCCAGCCCCAACCGACACGAAAATTGTGTACTATTATCACTATTCCAAAATCAAACCAACTAGTTTGCTCCATTATTGACTTGCTTGGAACCTAGAAGCTGCCCCTATATGCTTTATTTCTTCTAATAATCAATTACATAAACGGTGACTAATTTTTATTTGTTGGTTTTTTTATAATTTTAAATATTATATCGATGATCCTATTAATTTTTAATATGAATGGGATATACCAAATTTTATATGCTATTATATCAAATTAATTTTTATTGAACAAAGTAAAAGATATTTATTTACTTTATGAACAGAAAGTAAGCTTGTACATTACAACACCCTGTGAAACTAATCTTTAATATGGATAAGATATAACAAATTTATATACCAATATCATTATATCCAACATATATGAGTTTCAATTGTTTACAAAAAGTATTAAAGTAAAAAAATTCAGAAAATAACTTCTTTTTTTTTGTCCAATACCTACCATTATTGGGTTGATGCAAATGGGTATAGAGAGCAGTACGAATGGGAACGTATTAGCATTTAGCTAGCTAGTACAAAACTGAACACTAATCTATATCTATCACGGCATGATATTGAAATCTATAGCTGCTCCCTTGCTTCTTTATTTTTTATTAATTTACTTTTTCCTTTTTAAATGAGATTTTCACTCGTTATAGTCCTTGCCTGTCTTTTTTCCTTTTTTTTTTGTTTTTGGGGTAGGTGAGTATAGTCCATTACCCTCCCATCTCTAGGTATCTAGCCTTGTTCAACAATAGCGTTTGGAGTAACTTTTAGTGTTTTGGCTAAGTTAAAATACTAACTAAATATTAGTGTTCGGTAAGGTCATTGTTTCAACTAGTGTTTGTAGTAGCTTATAGCGTTTAAAGTAGTGTTTTTGAAAAGTTGAGAATATTAGCTTTTCACACTTAAAATTAGCATTTCATATTTTTTTGACAAAAACATCCCTTTATTAATTTATATTTAGCAAATTATCTATATCCTTTTATGTCAATTTACAATAATCGACTAACTCAACCAAGTAAATTTACCGAACACATTTATTCAACCGCTCAATTGAACAGGTTATCGGCTAACGGTTAAAATCTAACGACTTTCAACTACTTAAATAGCTATCCACTACTCAAATAGACTTATTTTGCCAAATAAGGTCCTATTGCACTTTAATAGGCCAAAGGATGACGAAAGTCCATGAATATTAGTCCCCCAATCTAAAACGTAGTCTGGATTTTGCACTTCGCCGTAATCAAATCCTATTCGACTTCACATGAAAAATATAATCTATTTATGTTCTTTTATATTCGTTTATGTTTTTTATGTTTGTTTGTTTCTTATTTAACAATTCGTTTATGTTCGTTTCTGCTTATTTTGTATTTGCTTTTATTTGTGTTTATTTATATATATGATTTGTATGTAAGTTCGAACAGTGCCAAACAAGGGAGATGGCTGGTGAGATGATAGATAACCAGTCTGAGTCATAGAGCTATTTTTAGTGGGTATGCGTAAACAACAAGAAGAATAACTCTAGTGTTGGTCTTGCTTTTTGTAGGAATTAGAAAGACTCAAATATAAGCAATATTACGAATGCAAATATTCCTAATTACATAGAAATCATCAGTAAAGTAGCTAATACACTGTCCTTCAAATAAATTAACAATTTCTGCCAAATGCCTTGTAGTATTGGCCAGATAAGTCAAATGCAGGCCAATACGAATCAGAACTATTTAGTATTTATCTGGTAAGAAAATGGACATTAGTCTATGATATCATACTTAAAATTATCGGTACTTATTTCTTTATTTTATTATTTACTTTTTCCTTGTTGTTGAGGATTTCACTCATTAGTCATTGCTATTTGTAGTCTAGTATGAATAAACAATAACAACAAAAACTCTCAATTATTGTCCCTTCTTACGGAATTCACAAAATTTAGATTTAGATAACTTTATCTTTGTAAACATTTTTGCCTATAGAAAGAGTGTTAGTAGTCTTATATGTTGTTCTTTAAATAAATACTCAATGAGGTCAAAGTTTATCTATTAACTCGGGATAATTTTTCTAATTGTATGGGTGCAAAAAAATTGACAAGAATGTAAATTCAAGTCTTCAATATGATACTCCCTCCGTTTTAAAATATGTGTCGTTTTAAGAGATAAGGAGAAATTAAGATGGATAAAAAGGAAATTAGTTACATAATAAAATATCTAATCTACCCTTCTTATCTTCAGGAAAATTACAACTCTTTTTTTCTCTATCTTATCACTATATCATCTCTCTCTTAGTAAAATAATTAAAAAATATACATATATTAGGATATTATATACTGAAAACGATAAAATTTTAAAAATAAAAAAATATTTAAGAAGGATAAAATTGAAAAACTAGTAATCAATATACTTATTATTAGTGTAAACCGACGAAGTATTATGAAACGAGAAAAGTTAGTTAAAGTGATATATATTGAATTTGGATTGTTAGTAGATGGTCGAATGAAATAAGGTTGTTTATGAATGATGTGGACAAAGGCAAATGTCATTGAGCGTTGTTTTAGATAATAATCCAAAAGACTTGGCTTACACATTGCTATTTATTACGAGTGTAGCTGAAAAATATTGGGAAGAAAAGCGTGAAGTTTGCTTTGAAGTGAGTCCAACCAACAAGACTGACTGACTGACTGACTGACTACCTTTAGTATTATATTATTTTGCTAGTGTTTTGTGTTTTGGAGTCAATGACCTTTACTACTCCATTTGCAGGTGAGGTGGCCAATAAAGAAGTGGGCAGGTGGAAGTATTAATTGGAGAAAAGAAAGACAGGAAATGAAAGTGTGAAGTTGTAAATTGTAATGTAAATAAAAGAAAAGGGGGTGGAAGGAAGGAAGGAAGGTTTGAAAGGGTGAATTGAAGGAAGAAAAAGGGTCAGTGGAGTCGCACCAAACAGAATAATTAAATGATAAGGCTGGGGTAGCCATCAGGATCAGCCATGTGTGCCCCTCTAATTCACAGTTGGGTCTTTATTGGAAGACCCAATCATTGCTGCTCCAATCATGCAACCTCCCCCTCTCTAAATTTCTTTTTTTCCTGTTCAGTAAATCATTTACCAAAAGTAATTAAAAAGGCTCAAACTTGGGGGAGAATAACTAACTTCTTGCCCCTCCTCAGTTACCAGTATGTCATTTCAAGGGCACGGGTTAATTTTTTTATTTACTTCTATTTAAAACAGCTTTGGGAAAAAAAAAAAGTCAACTCTATATTGTCCTTACTCGACCCATTTATTTACAAGGACAAGCCCAATGACACCATCCCGATCAATTGTCTACCCTGCCGTCATGATTTATTTTCATTTAGAACAAGAATCAAACTAAAGAGAATTAGAGGGTTTTTTTTTAAAAATAAGTACACAAAATAACTGAAAAATACACAAGATATAGTGAAAAAAAAGATGTAATATTCGATGAAATTTGAACGCATATATATAATGTTATTGTAAGCATCATATATTCATATGGTACAAAAAAATATAAACAAAAATTCTATTGTTAGTAAAAAAATTATATTAAAAGCATATATAAATATATTGTGATTGGTCGACTTTAATCTTATTGTAATATCATATTTTTTAAGTAATATTTTCTATTTAATTATACCTCATTATATATTAGTAAAATTTTAGCATCTATTTTGTTAGTGTATTGTTGATTGTGTTGTAATTATGAGAATATTGTAGCTATTGTTTAAACCAAAAATAAAAAAGAAAAACAAAAAGCAAGATAATTAATACCTATTTGGTGATAAAAACTTTAGATCAAGCTTGCAAGGATAATTTAAGGATACCCAGAGGATCAATAGTTGAAAACTAAACAACAGTCTGAGTACTAAAGACAATTTTACTTTTACTCATAGAAATGTTGTTTTTTATTTATCAGTATTTGTATTTCTTTTTTGAATTTTACCCAATTAACAATTAAAAAAATAGCTATACATAGCAAAATCACATACACCATCATAAAAATGTATGTCTTTTTTCGATTAATAGATGTACTGAAGGTACATGAATTATAAAAATAGGTCAAGTGGCCATCATCAACAAGATGAAACGGAACTAAGCAGAGGCAATCCACCATGAAGTTCTTTCTTGAAAATTAAGGCTCTATTTGATTCTAAGAAAATAAATTGGAAAGAAAATTTAAATGGCAAAAAAGTGATGAAGAAAAAAGTTAAGGGAAAATTAATTTTAACTTTGGTAGACAAGAATTTTAGATTGATTCGCCACTGATAAGAATCGGTTAATTTGAATATCTCCTGAAGGGATAGTTGGCCTATTAAGTTTACTAACATTTTTTGACACGTTTGGAATTATATAAATAGGATGATATTCTCTTAATATATATTGTCAAAGAGAAATACTATTTATGGAACAATTTTTTTATTATTCCATAAAAATCTAACTTGTTAATGAGAATATAAAGATTTACCCTAATAAAAAACCGCCACCTTTATCAAACTAAAAAAATACAAAGACTTGATTATCTTAAGAATACGTTAACAGTATTTTGGACTCGTTTGAATTTTTTTAATGACATCATTAGGAATTTTATTTTTTTAAAAAATTCCCGCAACAAAAGGCAATCACGTGGCAATCTTGGAAGCTCCAGAGGAAAATTTAAGGCAAGCTTGGGACTACAATGTACCTCATCTTATGGGCTTGGAGGTAAAAGTGATCAATAACGTGAGACTTGATGGGAAAGTGAACTCCTTATGTCGTTTCTAAAACAAACAAACTCATTCAATGAATATGGAAAGTTTCTATTCACTGTCGGAGGATAAAAATCATATATGTTTTTAATTCAATTAGTTACTTATTTTAATGAGAGGTGTCGGTTCGAAATTATGTAGAGGTCATTGCGTAATATAAGGATGAAGCATTTACAACATTCACGCTTCAAGTTCAAATAATATTCGTATGAATCTATTATTAGACTTTCAATCATCAGATTAAATTTTTGGTTGAGACGGTTCTTAAATATCTACCATACTCTCCATCTTGTCAATTTCGCAATCTTTAGTTTGAAATACTAGGTCAAAATAAAGAGAGTAGAGTACAAGAGAGAGTGAGTCGATTGTTACATTTGTTTAGCATTAATAAATAATAATTTTAATTGAGTATTTTTGCTACTAAATCTTGTTTGTTGATATATAAAAAGATGCGATATCCGATATAATATCATTATCACTACCAATTTCAAAATTCGAAAATTAAGTTACAATATGTACAGTAATAAAATATTTAACTTTCCTTACATATATTTTAAGGCTTTAATATTATAAGTTATACAACTAAAATGAATAAGAGCTTGTTTTCCATGAGGTAACCTAATATGAATCTAATTTAACATCAAAGAGATATAATATTAGGCATATTTGAATAGATGGATCCTACAGCAGGTTGAAAGGGGGGCCATAGCCTGGGAACTTTAGCTTAAATCTGGAATGGATGATGGGTTGAGTTCAAATGCTTTCTTTCTCATAGTCAGATCATCCTACTTTTGGACATCATTGGCTCAAATTACGTGGCCTTTAAATTCACTAAAGAAAATTCATAATGCATTGTCCTGTTTTGGTAGATTCTTCCCTGTTTATGGGAGACAATACAATTTTCCATCAAATTCAACTACCAACCCTATTTTATTTATTTATTTATTTATTTATTTATTTTAGTACGAACCAATCCTATTTTATTGGTTTTATTGCCTCAAAAATAGTTGATATGTTCTCATATAAACAAACATATTTTGTGATGTATGTCCATAATTAAACAGTTTCATTTAGTCAAAATCATCTTATTTAAAATTGAGAAATGGATTTTTTTTAATTGTTTAGCAGTACATACAAGTAGTGCATAATGTCTACATCGTCTGCACCAAAAAAATAATATAATGTCTACATCGTACTTCTACTTGTAACATCGTGTTAGAAAGTTACGGTACCTTCGAAACTAGTAAAGGGTGTTACTTTTATTTGTGATGGAGTTAACATATACATTTAAGGATATTCCTTTTTAATATTTTTAAATTTTATAAGTATTATTATTTTTTATGGGTGTTACAATACCTTTCGAAGCTAGTAAAGGGTGTTACTCTTTGTCCGGGACACCCTTAACAACTAAATAGCTTCACCACTGCTCTTTATAACCTATATAACTGTTGTAATGACTCTTAGTATTTTATTTTTTTATTTACAAAAGAGTGTAATTCGTTCCATGTCGCAAATGTTTAAGATAAAACCCTCCCAATAAGCACGCTTTGGGGATTTGAACTTATATTCTCCTCCTTATTCGGATAAGACCGTCATTATCTCAACTAATACTTTATTGGTTAAGAATATTAGTATTAATTAAAAGAGTTATTATTAATCCAATCATTAGGGGTATTGGACATTATTAATCTAACCTATAAAATTAGCCTTCAATAATCTTACATTTCATTTTATCTATTACTTTTAATATGCCACCGAGTTAGGGTGATAATAACTAGACGACGTGATTACATGGCGAGCACAGCCGTTGGCTTTACCAAAATAAAGTTTATTTTTTAACTTTTTTAAGTATCATGACAACTATCTTAATTTTAATTAGTAAAAATTTAAAAAATTCGTCAAGCATCTATGTTGTGGTTACATTTTACTACATGATAAAAAGTTGGATTTTTACTTGTTAAGGCGAGTTGACATGACACTTTAAAAATACTTTACTTTTATAAAGTAAATGACTTTGATATCATGTCATCGCTTTACTAAGTTGTAATTACTCTAACTCAATAACGTCCTTTAAAAAACAATAGATAAGGTTAAAGGTTAGATAATAAAAAACTAATTTTATTGGTTGATTAATAGGTCCACTACTCCAAATGTTAGATTAATAGTGTTCATAACATCAAAAAAAAAAAAAAATAATATGGACTATGTAGTAAGAAAACTAATTTCTACGTGGCTCTTCTATCTCCTTTCTTAAAAGTTGGGTATTCAACAAAAATTGAGATTAATTATAATTTATTATTTTCATAATTGTTTGTTCATTTCATCGGTTAAAATAAATTATTATAGTTGCTACAATTGTTATGAATCTGTTATGAACCGTTAAAGTTAGCAATTAACTGTTATAAGCTATTATGCATAGTCTGTTATGAGTTGTTACGAGTGGTTATTAGTTGTTATGAGTGATTATGAAATTTTAAAGATACCGTTAGTGATATTATTTCACAAACAATATATATATTGATCAATAATAAATTTTATAACAATTATTTTTTGCTAATCAATTATGTTTTACTCGCTTACAAATTTTGATCATCATATTTTATATGAATGTTATTTGAAAAATAGGTCCCTTTAACACCTATGTGAAGAAATGAAAAAAAATACAATTACAATGTATATGAAATATTTTTTAATACCATTCAATAATAATAATAATAATAATAATAATAATAATAATAATAATAATAATAATAATAATAATATATAATATTATGATTAACAGATATAACTATTACAGCGGTTATAACAGTTAAGAGCTATTATGAACTGTTAAAGTTAGCAATTAGTTAGCGATTATTAACACTTTTATGAACGCTCATTCAAATCAACATTATTATTATTATTATTATTATTTGGCACATACATTCATATATAAAATATTCACCTTTTATAAGATATAAGATTTTTTTATTATTATCCTTGACTCTCCATTTCATTAGAGCCAAATGCTATTACTAACTCATAAAAAATATACCATTATAAAATTTTCATTCACAGAAATTTAACATTTCTACTTATTCATGTCAAATCATTTAAATCAACATGCGTTAATTTTATAAGGTAAGTTTTAAATCCCACAATCATATACATGTTTGTGTTATATTATCTTGGCCAAATTAATTAATTTATTTTATAAAATTAATTAATTAATTAATTAATTATTACTTAATAATATATTTATACATTATAAAACTTCAAAAATTCAAATTCACCAAAGATAAAGGTTTTATCAAGTAGGACCTCACAAGTCTAGAAGGGTCCTCCTCCTCCTCTCATCTTTTCCAAAATACCCAAAAATCATCCAACACAACCACAAAAAAATTCTATTCTCTCTCTCTGTCTCTCCCCCTCTTACACACACACATACACACTCTTTCTTCTTCCCTGCTCCCCACCACGACCACCACCACCACCACCACCATCATGGATGACAACAGAACCACAGAAGAAAAACAGCAGCAACAACAGCCACAGCTACTAACCACCGCCACCGCCGCTGCCACCACTGCATGCAAAGACGACAACCACCAGAAGAAGCAGCAGCAACAGTTAGCCCCAAAACGGAGCTCCAACAAAGACCGCCACACAAAGGTCGATGGAAGAAGCAGAAGAATACGAATGCCCGCCCTCTGCGCTGCCCGAGTCTTCCAATTAACCCGAGAATTAGGCCACAAAACCGACGGCGAGACCATCCAATGGCTTCTCCAGCAGGCGGAGCCGGCGATCATCGCTGCCACAGGCACCGGCACCATCCCGGCCTCCTTCCTCACCACCGCCGCTTCCGGGGCCTCTGTTTCTCAGCAGGGCACCTCTGTTTCCCTCGGATTGCACCCCAAAATCGGCGAATTGAGAGCGGAAAGTCGGGCTAATTGGGGCAATTTTGGGGATAGTCTCGGAAGATCTCAATTGGGTACATCGATTTGGCCCTCAATTGGAGGCGGGTATGCTCAGGCTTTCGATACTTCTGCTTCCGGGGCTCTACTTCAAATTTGGGTGCTCAGAATTCAAGTTATGTCACCAATTTCTCTCTCCAAGGAGTGGGGTTGCCTACTGCTAACATGGGGCTTCTTAGCTTTACCCCAATTTTGACAAGAGGGGCTCAGATTCCTGGGCTTCAATTGGGGCTTTCACAAGATGGGCATGGTGTTATTGGCCAAATTTATCAGCAACAACAACAGCAGCAGCAGCAGCAGCAACAACAACAGCAACAACAGGGGCAAGAGCAAAATAACAGTGGTGGGGTTGCTGAACAACCTGTGCATCAGCAACACTTGCAGTCTCATTCTAATGACAATTCAAGAGAGCAATAAATTTTGCTTTCTTGTGTAGAATTGTTTGTGTTTCTGTATTTGATTTTTGGGGGTTTTGAATTAGTGTTTCTTTTCCCTTGTTGATATCAGTATGATGAAATTTAGGGAGATTGGGGATTGATGAGGAATGTTTCTAAATCTAGCTAAGTTAAGGAAGTAATTTGAGGGGAGGAGAAAAACAAAAATTAAAACACAGAGGGTTGCATTTAATTTCATTCTCGTATATAGTAGTATTTTTTTAGCATTTTCTTTCTGGGTTTTCCCCACTTGGATGTTGTGTATCCCTTTACAGCTTCATGGGGATTGTCAGACTGTTCAAAAAAAATGTAATAAGGTATTATTTTCTTGGGCCCCTGGTTTTCTTTTTTTTTTTTTTATTGTTTTCAGAATTCAAATTTCTATTTTTTATTTTTTGAATTATGTGTTTGACTTCAGTTTGTGACATCTCTCATCTCATCTTTCACAGCCCTCAAATGCTTGATTTCATTTTCAAAATTCTGAGTTTTGATTGCGTGAAGCTGTGGAGACTTGAATTGGTCGTTTATGATGACAACATCAACATGGATTAGTGAAGAAAAATTCCTCGAGGTAATTCCTTGTATAAATGATTTCGAGTTAGCCGAACTTGTGGGCTTCCTATTTTTCCAGAAATTTTTGCTGAAATTTACAAGTTTTCTAAGAAAAATGCCAATTTGTCAAGATCAAAGATAAGGGTTATTAGCATTCTGTTCTGGATGTTTACTTTTCTATATTGCTTATTCAATGGAATTCCACTCTCTTTGATTGGAAATCTGTCTGTTATGTTATTGGAATGTGATATCCTTGGATTCCTTTCCTTTTTAAATTATAAGATTATTGGCCTTTTGCTGTCTTCTGGGAATCTTATGTATAAAATAGACTTTATCTTGAATTTCGTCATTCCTACTTAACCTGCCATTGTTTTAAAATATTCTCACATGTTTTGCCTTTTGGTTTAAAATGCAGTGTAATTATGACAATTATACCTGTGAGAATGCCACCTTAATACAGAGGTAAATATCATCATTATGCTTTTTGTATCTGACTTTGTTTAATGTTCGAAAAGTTTGATTGTTACATCTGAAGTTTCATCCTTGAGTTGCCTTTTCAGGTTGGCAATGACTAGCACTGGTTTTTTCACAAAACTATCCAACTCTCGTGGATCAAATTTTCGTCATAATTAAAGCTTATGCTTCCCATATCAAGCTATAGTTCAAGGCTGGTAAGAAAACGCGTTGTTTACAGCTTACAGCATTACTAAAGTATCGTTGTTTTGGATTTACCAAGAAGAGGTTTGATTTTACTTCTCAACCAGGAGTCCTGTAGGTCACAAATGATCATAAGCAGAAGATCTCATATGAAAGCCTTCTTAACCCTATTCACGAGATAAGATTCTGAGCTTCAGTTTTTCCTAAGAAATGCTGCTTCTAGGCATCCAATTTTTGTGGGTCTTTGGTATCAGCTGGCCATTTCTTTCTTCCAAAATAGTCTAGAACTCATAACTTTCGTAGATACTTCGTAAAAAAATCTTGCGACTTGATATTGGTAAGGCTATGGATATTATGACCTTTCTAGAATGGGTTCTACTCTGGGATTCTTTTTATTGTTGAGCTTCTTAAGGTGCACTAGCAGACATTGTTGTCGTTGTAATTATGGCCAGCTACATCCCAGTGATTTATGTTTGTACATGCTCTCAAAGATGGCACTTATAACGTAATCTACATGCTCTTGCCAGGCATATTTCAGTTGAACTCCCAAAGGCTGCTCTAGAGGGAACACCATGATTCTATTGGACACTGACAGAGTGGTAGCTCTTGAGTCTGAGGTTCCAATACTCTATTGAAAGTAGACTGAATCATGAGATGTGGACTCATAAGTCTCATGCAGCGGCCATGGTATTTGTCACAGGTTTATTTACTGGATGTCAAATCCATGACAATAGAGAGAAGAGATTCAAGATCAACAAGATTTTCAGCATTTAATTAAACAACTGCTTGTCACGTAAACTGATACCTGGAAATGGAAACTCAAACAATGTAAAAGTTGCAGAAAAGGAAATAAAGGAGACCCTGATTTTAATGCCATTACTTAAAGGAGACATATTATTGTGTTCAAGGATGGAAGCCATACAATCATTGAATTATGGTCCTATGATTGGCTGAATCTCTTGCTCGACTCTGTGCATGCTCTGGTGGATATGAAATATGTAATTTCTCACGCAGCATTGCCAAAGGAAAGACAGCTGCTTACCGGGTATGTCTGGTATTAACAATTGTATCATGTTCATGCACCATTGATGTGGCCTGTGGGTTAAATTCTGTTGGTGCTATGCTTGTGTCGTAATCATGCTGGTGTGAACCATCGATCATTGTGATTTTGTGGCATCAATTCTAGCTCTCATGTTGGTCATCCTGGGTTCAAGCTTGGGAGGCCACATTACAGACAGGAAGCATGGAGCAGATTGTGCCTTGCGCAGCTTGGTCCCCCTCCTCCCCCGGGTCCTAGAACGTCTAGGATCGGATCCTGACCTTACTCTCCACGTCCCTCTGGCCTTGTAAATTGAGATATCGTGCCAGTCTGATGGTTATAACATTATATACGAGCCTTTGATTATGTTATGTTCCTGTTAATGTGGATGCTGGTGACGTCGGTTTTCTCTTAATCATTTACCTTGGTTAATATTGTCTTTGAGGTGGAATTGCCCTGCATTACAAGTTAAGCTGTGAGTTTTGTGGTGAAGCTTTGTTGATTTGCCACTATGAGAAAGTAAATGAAAAACAATAGGAACTATCGTGTCTATGTTAGCAGTAATTAAGTGTTACTAGACACCTTGGAGTCCCATCTAAGGCTGGTTGTGAGCTCATGTGGGCTTTTACATGCTTGTAACTACATTTTAATAGCAGTGAGGTGGTTTATGTTGGAACTTTGTTTGAAAAGGCATTCACTTTCTACTACTCTATGGCAAGACGAATAGGGGACATCAAATAACTTGTATTTTGCTTTACCCCACTACAATTTTGAATTCGTAGTGAGAAAAAAAAAGAACAGAAAAACACATGTTTCTTTGAAATGCAGGAATAGTCTATCGAAGCATATTGATGGATGTCCAGTGAGCACTAAGCACAGAAGCCGAGGTCAAGCATGTCAGTGCCACAGGAGGTTCTTCATAAAAGCTATTGACAACTCATATACTAAGGTAAAACGCTATACAGATGAAACTCTGTATGCTATGAAGACATCGACAGTATTAATCAGACCTCACTACCAGGGGTTGAGCTAGAAGTTACCCTTTGTTTTGGGGTAACTTGTGAGGTGCCTACAGCCCCTTGGGCGTGGTTCCTTTGCGTGCTAGATGTCTATTTGGCTAGTTCGGTCTGTGACACCCCGGCCAAAAAAAAATCCCATTGGGTCAGCCTTGCGCAAGGGCTCCTGTAAGCGGTTGGTCAGTAAACGCAATTATTTAATGCAGCCAAATCTGGGAAAGCAGTTGATCAGAAAATCGTTGATGAGGAACAGGAGCTAAGTAGGCGAAACTTGTTGCCATTGAGGAGAAAACTCGGTTGCTCACCGTTGTTTCATCCCGGAGAGGCCAAAGCTTTCCTGCTTGATATCCTAATGAGGCATCTAACTTGGCAGATTGACTGGTCCAACGTCTTTCAAATCAACATGCTCTTCTACATCTAACTACTTTGTCATTGGCTTCGATTTTGTTGGGTCTTTCACCACCCAGTTTTGTAGGGTATTTTCGCATTTTGATTGAGGAAGAGCTTCTCTGTAACTCTGAAACAACTGAAGACTGTGAGTGGCTTATGAAGTAAATTGAGTTTCCAATAAACATCCCAATTTGAATTGATACGTTTCATCTGTTTGTGCATCGATAGCCTGCACATCACATAAACGAACTAGTTTGGAACTCCGTCTTCTTATAAATCTAGGTTAAGAAATTAGAATGAGGGCAAATGCAATTAGGAAACTATCATAATAGGAGTTAACTATGGCACCAATTTACCTTGTTAATCTCTTGTGCACTGCAAGAAACGATACACATAATTAAATTGGTCAATTTTATATATTCATAAGTTTATTTGTATTACACTAGAATTTTTAGATTCAACTATGAAAAAATGAAAATAAAAAATTTTAAATAGTCGTATCCATATCAGACCTGTGTCCAACTTTTTATAAAAAATTATCGTGTCTTATGTGCATATCGTACCTTATCCGAGTCTATGTTTGTGCCTTTTGAATTTTACAATGTGCTCTATATTGTGTTGCACATGAATTATCAACATAACCACAAGCACTGTGTAATCAAGACTTTCTTTCAAATAGTAAAACAAAAGTCTTCTGTTTTGTTTTTTCAATAAAAACAACGGTATTCATTATGACATGATAGAAAATTAAATACTTTATTTCATTAATGGCCCATTAGCTCAGTTGGTTAGAGCGTGGTGCTAATAACGCCAAGGTCGCAGGTTCGAGACCTGCATGGGCCATTTTTTCGTATTCTTGTTTTGCCTTTTTAGAAGGGGGTGGGGGTGGGGGTGGGGGTGGGGGTGGAGGTGGAGGGGGCTGGCTATTTTCCGTACTATTGGTACACACCAAACATCGTCAACAATAGATTTGGCTTCCCAATTATCTCCCCTTGAAGATGAAAAAGAAAACTAAGTCCATCCAACATTTGTTTGAGCCCTTGGCAAAATTATGAGTTTCAAAGCCATAAAAGCTTTTTACATCATCAACATCGTCCCTTCCCCACAAATCTCTTCTTAATTAGGCTCGAAAGGGAATGAGCTTTTGTAAAACCCTTATTGGCTCAACGAAAATTTTCATAGATGGTAAGTTTAATAATTTACCTAAGTTGCCTTGATCTATTCAAGTTTGCATTCTTATTAGTTTATAACGTGATATATATTGGCAAAAAGTTATAGTGAACATCACTATATTACAATTACGATAATTGTAATAAATCTCCACCGTATATGTGTATTCATTACATCATGACCATTTATGTTTTTTCTAAATATAATTAAGTTAAAAAATGAATTTTAAATAATTATTTAAAAATTTCATAAATAATTATTGAGTTTATGTTTGATATTCGATTATCCATCCATTAACTTTAAAAAAATTACATCCATTAAAGGAACCTATGATCTTCAACCCTTCCCCCACCCCCACTAATGTCATACTTGCAATAACCATTGGCGCCGATGACCATGAATTCCGACAATGCTTCTCCGGCGAGTTGCATTTTATGTTTTTTCATGGATTTCGGCGAGTCCTTTTTCATGTTTGATCGGCGAATGCTTATTCGTTTTTATATGTTTGATCGGCGAAATTCAAGAACTTGCCCTGAAAAAAAAGGAGGGTGGGGGAGGTTGCCATGCATCTGTGACCATGGAGAATTGTTAATTTATCGTTATATAATTGATTCCTAGATATAGGACTAGAAATTGTGGGTACCTATCGTTATATAATCTCATACTTGCAAGTTAAATGTGTTATTTTCACTAAATTGAGAGAAAATATGAAAATCTCTTTGATATTTTCTTTTCACATTTATTTTTTTAAATTTTAAATAATAATTTTTAAATTAAATTAAAGGATAAAAAAATGAATGGTTGTGATTAAGTTAAAACAAATAAATATATGGTGTAAATTTCGCTAATTATAGTAATTATCTTATAATAACAATTATTATAACTGCGTCCTACGTATTGTCCTAAACAAATTTATACAATAATGTATAAATTTAATAGTGTGACAATAAGGCCTTAGTAACATTATGAAATGGGGGACTCGTACAACTATCATGATTTATTTCACCTTTGTCATGGACTTATTTATTGTCAATGGGTAAAAAAGCAAAATCAACCCTAAGGCTAAGGGTAATATAAAATTATTTTTCAGAACTTACGGACCACTTTGTTTAATGGTCAAACCTCATATACTGTCGTGTGAATTATTCTAATAAATCATAAAGCATATGGTTTTTTAAAAAAAATTGTGTTAGAAGATTAGTATATTTGACTGGTGTAATTAAGATTCAGTAGTAGTTGCAGTCAACGCAAGTCAACAAATAAAAGAGGTTTGAAAGCCTTCCAGCTAGTTTTCCACGTTTTATTTGAAGTTTGCATGATTATTACCTATTTCATTCTATCAAATTTTATAGTGTTTTTTAATAGCATAGAATATTGGACCCAAGTTATTGTCAAAGAATAATGCTAAATAAAACACTCCAACATGGCACATGTTGGGTTTTGTTTCAATTCCATATTGGAAAATATTATCTTTTCTTTTTTCTGTCATATTTTATCTCGGATTCTAAGTAGTTGATTACAACTATAAGACTTTATAAGATTTCTTAGAGGTTTTTTAAATATATTAAATTATTTTACCTAGTTAGTTGTGGTTTATGGCATAAACAATATGTGCCTCTCGACACCGTCCATGATTATTCTCATATTCCACATACCTAGATTGAGAGTCTTTGAGTTTTTTTTCCCCTTTACCTTAATCTTATCGAACTCATCGCTCTAAAGAATGTACTTTATACTCACTCATCATACCAAAAAAAAATAAAATTATGAGGCACCTTAAATTTTGAGCCGCTTATGTTTTAGACCCAAAGTTATCAAAAATTAATTTAAGGTGCCTTAAATAATTGGGCCAAATATATACATGGTCCAATTCCGAGCTCGAGCTTCAATTTTCCGATTATTTGAGCGAAAAATTAGAAAATTTAACTTGAACACCCCGTATTACCCTTATTATAACCTAAAATAATGATTTTGTTTTTTGTTATTTTCCTCCTTTCCAAGGTCATCTTCTTCCTTTTCCTCTTCTATAGAGCTTAGGGTTTCTCCTTCTTCTTTCTCCCCCTCCACCTCCATCTCCATGAATTTTCGTTCTTCAATTTTCTCTCTCGTCTGTTTGTCCATCTTCCATGTGTTCCCGTCGCCTCTTGTTTGCATTGTTGTTTTAAGCTTGGTAGTTTCTTTTCTTCACTGTTCTTGTCCCTTCCTCTGTTTCTTTATCCTTCTTTAATCGTCACTAGTTTTCCACTTTGACAACCTTTATTCATTGCCTTTCTTCTATTTCTTCCCCTATTGCATCGATTTTTTTGTTTCTGAAAACCGAATATAATTTGGGCAATTTTTTCTGAAATTTGGGATTGATTGCTATGGTTTTTTTTTGTGAAAATTTCAACTGGTAAAAGTGGAATTGGAATTCTCTTTCTTCATGAATAGCAAGTTTGAATTTGTGTTTTTATTCTCTTTTTTCTTCCTTTAAGTTTCCCCTTTCTTCTTCTTTGATTTCTTTCCCCTCTTCTTCTTCTCGTTCTCTTTTTGCTTCTGGTTTCCTTTTCGATTTCTTTCCTCTTCTCGGCCTCCTCCGATTCCCGCTATCTCATTCGTTTGCCTTCTTCTTCCTCCTCCTTTTCGCTGCCTCCGGTTCTCCCTCAATTTCTAACTCCGAGTTTTTCAATCCCTTTCTTTCTCTCACTCAATCTCTTGCTACATACTTGAATCATCCTCTCTATCTTTTTCTTCTTCTTCTTCTTCTTCCTCTAGCCTTTAGTCCCCTTCTCACTCTCTGCTTCCCTTTCTTTTCTGTTCTAACTTTCGTCCCCTCTCGCTGATGGTTCTTGGTTACCCTTTCGTTCCCGTAAGCCTAGTTCTCAATTTACTCTCTCTCTATTTCTTTTTGATAACCATGGCTCCAAAAAGATTTGCAGAATTGGGGATGGAGGGACGAGAGAGAGAGAGAGATAGAGCGCTTATCGACATGGGTTTAAGGCTTACAGGAATTAATTCTCACTCTTCCTGCAGATTCTGTAAGGGCATTTTGGACTTTTAACAACTCTATTCAAGCTCAGGCCCGAAATTGGACCGTGTATGTAGTTGGCCCAATTATTTAAGGTGACTTAAATTAATTTTTCATAATTTTGGGTCTAAAAATAGTTGGCTCAAAATTTAAGGTACCTCGGAGTTTTTGACGCCCGCGGTTTTTCTCTATTTGGATTTTCCACGTAAAATCTATATGTCTATCATATTATTTGTTATTTGTTGATTGTTTTATCAACTTCCCTACATTCGAAATCAAATTACTTTTTTTGCTTCCACTCGTATATCGAATCTAACCCTAACAATATATTTGTTGGATATATATATATAATACACGATTGGTTCAATTGCTACTCCGAAAGTAAAGTTGTCCATGTGCCTCTCTTTCTTGAATCATTATTACATATTTCTGGATACATCACCCAAAGATGATAAATCAAAAACCACGGTTTTAGATTCCAATCTCATTGGGTTTCCTCGCCCAAGGGCAATGATATTGTACATGATAACTAGAAAACTACGGTTAGAGGAAATTATGTTTCAGATTGTTTGCAAATTAAAAAGAATTAAGAGCCAACTTAAAGATTAGAACAAATCGACCAATCTTAAATTTAAAAACAAAATGGAAAGAAACACTCGAAAAATTACAATATGTTGAGAACAAGTTAATTAAGGAAACACAAAGCTTTAGACTCAACCCATTGGCTTTGTGGATTGGTCAAGCAGCGTGAAAAGTTGCTGCTGTTTAACCAACGTTATTGGGGGTAAGCTTTCTAGAAAGAAGTGGTTAATGGAAGGTGACAAGAACTCAAAATATTTTCATATAAGTGCCATGACAAAAAACGAAAAAGCAATCACCCTGGCTAAGAGATAATTCCGGTATTTGGATCAAGAATATGGCCTCTATATGCAATTCTTTTGTTAGTGATTACAAAAATTAATTCACGACCAATCCTAATCGTATAAAGATATTGTCAATGATCCTCAACAAAATTGATGATAAACAAAGAGAGGAATTAAATAAAAATTTCTCTATCGAGGAAATCAAAGATGCAATATTCCGGATGGATGCTTCCCAAGCTCCAGGACCGCATGGATTTGGTCCGAGTTTTTTTCATAAATACTGGGATGTTGTGAGTTAGGACATTTTTTCCATGGTTAATGACTTTCACAAGAAAGGAAAAATCCTTAAAGAAATTAACCACATATTTATCACTCTTATCCCAAAAGTCGATGACTCGATTATCACGAATCATTTTAGACCAATTAGCCTCGTGTAACAATATTTATAAAATTATAGCGAAAATTCGTACTTATAGATTGAGAGCTTGTTTGAATTTTATTATTTCGCCTTTCCAAGTGCATTCGTACTAGGGAGACAAATATACGACAACATTCTAATTCCTCACGAAATTATGCATAAATTTAGAAATGTTAAAAGTAAAACAACCTCGGGTCGCACTTAAGGTTGATATGGCAAAAGCTTACGATCGGGTCGAATAGGATTTTCTCCTTGACTATCTTACTGATATGGGATTTTCATTTGAATGGAATAGTTGGATCAAGGAGTGCATTTCCTCTATTTCCTACTCTATTCTAGTTAACAGCGATCGAGTGGGTTTTGTTGCCCAACAAGAGGACTTAGACAAAGTGACCCCGTTCACCTCATCTGTTCCTTATATGTACTCGGAGCTCTTTCAACAAAAAAATTTCTCTCTAATTCAATTAAAAAGCATGGAATTGGTATCAAGATTAGTGCGAAAGGAAACCTCATCCTCGCTTTGTTCTTTGTTGATGATTGCATGCTTTTTGCAAAGCTAAAGCCCATACGTTTAGCCACTTAAAAAAGATCTTAAATGAATTGTGCGCATCTTCTAGGCAACTGATTAACATCCATAAGTCATCGATGAGTTTTTCCTCTAATGAAAAAATAAGGGATAAAGAGATATCTTCGACCATTTTCTATATTCTTATTGTCAAATCTCTTGGTAAATACTAGGTCTGTTCGGCTATCTATTATAAAAGGAAAATACTTGTTTTTACCCCATTAATTGACAAAACCAATTGGAATATTAGCTCTTGGAAAGCAAAGTATATGTCCAAAGTAGGAAGAGTTGTGTTAATCCAATCGGATTTAGAATCACTTCGTGTTCGTACAATGCGAGTGCTTTAAGCTCAAAGCACACAACTCACTCACTTGATAAAGTACGTAGGAATTTCTTTTGGAAAAATAATGCTAATAAAGGAATGCCAATGATTGCACGGGAACAAGTTTGCTAGCTAAAATGTAAAGGGAGGCTAGGGTTACGGAAAATTGAAGATGTTAATACTACTTTCCAATGTAAACTTATATGGAAATTGGTTAAAGAACCAAATAACTTGTGGTTCCATAATGTGAAAGCTAAATATGCTCACCAATGTGAGTTGTTTTCTAAGCCCCCAAAAAATAAAGATTCTTAGGTATGGAAAACATTGTCTAATTGCTATTCTACCTTCTGCAAAGGAATCCGGTAGAAACTTGAAGATGGATCTAGCATTTTGTTCCGGAAAGATATATGGTGTTATAACTAAAATCTCCTCCATATTATGGGGTTTGATCCTCAATCACTCATCCTTCAAACTAAGGTTAGTGAATTTATTAACAAGGACAATGAATGGGATACACCTAAACTTAAACTTGTTCTACCGGATGAGATTATAAATATCATAATTAGTATTCAACTACCAATGTTTGCTAAACCGGATGAATCCTATTAGGGCCTCTCCGGAAATGGATCATTTACCACAAAGACGACAACTCATCTTGCTTAGAATTTCAAAGGCATGATATATGGGAAGGACATTAGATCTGGAAAATAAACATTCCACCTAAGATTAAGACTTTTATGTGACAATCCTTCTTAATGGAATGCTTCGAGAACAACCCTTGTTGACAGAGGTATCCAAATGGACTCAAGTTGAAAAGAGTAGTCACCTTTTTTTCAAATGCCCAAGATCATTTCAAGTTTGGGCCACAGAAAAAATCCACCACTAGCTGAACCATACCAACTTTATCAACTCTCACACCTATGGGGTTAACATACTCCATTCATCACACGCGTCCCTCAAATCGGATCGGCTTAATCGCGTCATCTTTTTTCTATGAAGTACTTGGAAGGAAAGGAATTTTTGGATTTTATATAAAATTTCTTATTAGAGCAAAGAGAGTAGCAGCATAATGGAAATCAAGAGAAAGCTACACCCCGAATAATTGTAATAGAATGTCAACATCTACCAAGTGTATTCACCTAGTTAAATAGAATAGACTGGAGCCTAGGCACATCAAGCTCAAATTTGATGGATCGTTAAACAATTGTAGTGCTACCATGGGATTCCTACTAAGATGAGCATGGCAACCTTTTCACTTCAGGTGCAGCCAATTTGGGGCACACATGTATTTTGGTAGCAGAAGAATGAGCGCTCGGATTTGGAATTCAACAAGCAATTAAGGCGAATACCCGAAAAATCCATATTGAAGGTGATAATAAAGTTATTATTGATCTGTATAAAAGGGAAGTTTACAACACCATGGAAGGTCGACTTCATCATCAAAGATATTACGCATGTGATGGTACCGTTTGAGAGCCACAAAACCAATCATATATTTAGAGAAGCAAACTCCGTAACATATTTGTTGGCATACTTTGTGCACACTCGTTATCACTCCAATAGTTTGGGGAAAGCGTCCCTCCCCTTCCCTCTCATGTCCCATGAAAAATGATAATTTAGGTAGATCCCTTGTGAGAAGGATTGTCTAAATTTGCCTTTTGTCATTTACCATTTGAAAAAAATATGCATATATTCACATGAGATGCCTGTTCCTTGGGAGATCCAAAACGCTTATTCAAGACACACGGCGTTATCTACGAAACTACAGCCAAGTTTTTCCAACATACGTTTCGAGAAGGGAATCGGAATGCAAATTGGGTGGCTAAGTTTGGCATTTGTATTTTTGTTTCATGATTTGGTTGTCTTTTCCTTCTTCTTTTCTCTCCACTTTAATGGAGGATAACTTAGGTAGAACCCTTGCGAGTACTACCGATTTGTTGTTTCATTTTAATGGCAAGCACTCCATACTTTCATTCTCTATACCTAGGTTTGAATTTTGTTAGAGACAATCGCTTTGCAAGTTTAAGATATTGCGAGCTTGGATTTGACTTACCTCTCGCAACCATATATGCATCACAAAATTGTTGCTCCGAAGATCGTACCTTATACTTACTTATCATATTACGATCGATTAATGGAGGATAACTTAGGTAGAACCCTTGCGAGTACTACCGATTTGTTGTTTCATTTTAATGGCAAGCACTCCATACTTTCATTCTCTATACCTAGGTTTGAATTTTGTTAGAGACAATCGCTTTGCAAGTTTAAGATATTGCGAGCTTGGATTTGACTTACCTCTACAACCATATATGCATCACAAAATTGTCGCTCCGAAGATCGTACCTTATACTTACTTATCATATTACAGTCGATTACATTGTTGCCGTCTATGTTTTTTCAATTTGGATTTTCCACGTAAAAATTATATGCCTATCACCTCACTTATTATTTTTTGATTTTAATTTATTAACTTCCCTACCTCCCAAAGCAAATTATATTTTTTCATTTTCGCTGCATATCGGATCTAACCTAACAATAGCTAACTTAATTTTTCTTAAAAAAGAGGACAAAGAGTAATTATCTCACCTACTTCAACAATCATTTTAATTGTTACATATTATAAAAAAGGAAATTAATCTTGCACTAACTCTTCCAAAAATGTCCCATGCTGGCTGACCCACCACAACTTCAAGCACCGCCCATTCTTATTTAACAAAAATCCATGTGAGCGTCAAAGTCATGTAATTGGTAATAAATTCGTTTCAAATGTCATAACTCTTAAATTTACACTGAAATCTTTGAGAAAATCAGTAAGTATCCATCAAAGTCCAAGTCCACTCCTAATTAAAATACACCATGACATGGACTCATATGATCGATTGTCTTAAAAATATATCCCATAATTGTCTCTCAAAACATAATCTCACTTCATATTTTTAATTACTTTGAATATCTTGTCATAATGTTATACATTAAGATGTGCTGCATCACAATCGGTATACACCATAGACTTTTTCTTTATTGCTCCCTGTTTTTCTGTCATGGACTCATCTTCAACTCTTCAAGCAAGCCATAACTTCGAATACTGCCCTTCCTTGTTTAGCAAAAGCCCATATTGGTGTCAAATTAAAGTCACTTAACTGGTAAATTTCTCTAAAAATGGCATATTTAAACAAAAAAAATGATTGAGATTGCCCAATATATCTTAAAAATATAGTTTCTTGTGATAAAATTATAGTGACTATCATAAAAATATACCCAGTATATCTACATCAAATGATTGTGTATCCAAAAGTATAACTCAATTTACCTTTTTATTACTTTAAATATCTCATCATTAAGCCAGATATATTTCAATTGGCTAAAAAATGACCTTATATACATACATGTATAATAATATCTCAAATACATATATATTAAATTTTATGCATATCAAATTTTATACATTTATTTGCATCAAACGGATTAAAAAACCAAAGAAAAAAAAAGGGAGAAGATTACATATCAATAAACTTTTTAAAATACGGAGGTAGAAACTACCCCTAAAAAAACAAAGAAAACAAGATTATATACCCCCCAAAAAAAAAAAGTCAACAAAAAGAAAAGCGCTGTCTTTCTGTGTCTGCTATATGTAGCGAGGAAAGTCACAAAATCATAAAACAAAAATCTGTTTCTTTCCCCATTGCCTCTGTTTTTCTCTCATGGACTCACCTCCAAGAAAACTAGAAATAGCTCATGACATCTCACCATACCTCATAGAATACTCAGACGGGACGCTTGAACGTCAAGGCACCGAGCGGGTCCCACCGGGCTTCGACCCCGATACTGGAGCCACCTCCAAAGACATCACCATCATCCCGGAAACCGGTGTCTCCGCCAGGATCTATCGCCCGGCGATCAACAGCACGGGCAATCAGAAGCTACCACTTGTCCTTTACCTACATGGTGGGGCGTTTGTCATAGCATCCCCTGCCCTGCCCTACTACAACAACTTCTGCAACGCCCTGGTGGGGTCCACCAACGCTGTCCTGGTCTCGGTCGACTACCGGCGCGCCCCTGAGCACCCCCTCCCGGCCGCCTTCGACGATGCGTGGGCTGCAGTCCAGTGGGTTGTAGCCCATGCCTCTGGTGATGGACCTGAGGATTGGCTCAATAAGGAAATGATCGATTACAGCAGGGTGTTCCTGGCAGGGGATAGTGCAGGTGCAACTATGATACATCACATCACGTCTCGAATTTCTGGGTCGGATCTGGATAAACGGATAAGTATCGAAGGGGTCATCTTGATCCACCCGTATTTCTGGGGAAAGACCCAATTGGGTCAGAGGGCACAGGCCCTAGGAGAGCGATGGTGAACAGATGGTGGTTGTATGTCTGCCCGTCTGACAGAGGGTGCGATGACCCGCTTATCAACCCGTTTTCTGATGGGGCTCCGGGTATCGATCGGGTAGTGTGTGACAGGATGCTAGTGCTGGTTGCAGGGAATGATGTGCTGAAGGAGAGAGGAAAGTTATACTTTGATGCAATGTCAAAGAAAAGAGAGAAAGGGAAGGTGGAGTATTATGAGACAGAAGGGAAAGATCATGTGTTTCATATCTTTGATCCTGGTTGTGATGAGGCTGTGGAGTTGAGGAAGAAGCTGGCTTCTTTCATCAACCTAGAGAGAGATTATGATATGTGAATATTTGGATTTGGGTGAATATGTTTAAAGGAAAGACGCATCTTTTACACTATGTTCACATATATACTATTATTTTCTGAAGCCTCAGTCCAATATCAACTGTTATGATACAATTCTCCACCCCCCTCTCCTTTTACAATCAGTTTTGATTCGATTTTGGTTCAATAGTAATACTGGCAAAATCTTTGGATCTCATGAGAGGTGGGCGTGGGTCATAGGTACACAGGAACTCACATGAGACCAGTCAAATTGTGCTCATTACAGAGAGAAATTGCCGCTCATTCTCAAATTTCCAAATCTCATATTGAAAGTTGTTCTGGTTGTTTGATATCCTTATGGGTAGCGGTTTGATATGGAAATTTATAAATGAGAATCCATAATTGGAATTGGGAGTTCAATTATTCTCATTCTATTATATCAAACATAAAAGTTAAATCGATAATTTTTTTCCTGTCCATAAATTTTCATATACCAAACGTCTGCTTAGGAGACCAAGGCACACTGTAATGGAGACACACTTTAATAAGGCTCTAATTTAGAAGAACAGGAGTGGCTAAAAAAGGGTCTTAGACCAGCAAAACATCAGAAAAACTGAGACAACGTTTTAGATTGCGTAGGAGAAGTGGTGTCTATGGAGGGAAAAAGAACAGAGGGCAGGAGAAGGAAGGTGACTTATGTTCATCTTGTTTAGATGCGTCAATAAGAATAACTGGGGGCAAGGAAAGTAAAGTCATTGACTATCTTCCATTCACTATTAGGTGTAAATAAAAACCAAGTGATAGAGGATGAATGATGTCTCCCCTCTCATTTGCCCCCCAAAAAAAGACTCTCAAGCACACTGTAAATTCAACTAATGTAACTGATAAACTAGCATCATAATGTCGGTTTTCAACCTAAAAGTAACAATTGGCTAAATATATTCTTTGTTACTGGATGCTCCTCTTGAATGGAGAAAGAAAACAACCAACACATTTCTAGTTCCCAAAAGTTAGACACCATAACTCGGCAATTCTAGTTCAAGTTCCAGTTTTGACGGGGGAACCTTTTCCAGTTTTAGGTGATCGATGGGGGTACATGAGGACATTCACTACCAACCGACCAGAGAAACAGTACCCCCATCAAGGGACATCCCGCAACAAAACTGATGATCTCGTATTGATCCTATGCAGTGAGATTTGGGGAAATTAATCCATTATGCAAGTTAAAAATGCATAATTCAAAGCTCTTGGTGCATCCAGGATAACTGAGCATGCGCATCCAGGGGGTGCACAAACTAGGTAATGGAAACAAAGAAAGGAAACTACAGAGCTTATCCAACAAGGACATTTCTATTCAATGAACAACCATTCAGCAACACAGCAAGTTTGGAACAACGTATTAGACTTAGAGTAGTACACCTACAATTGCCAAAAAAAAAAAAAAAAAAAAAGGAAAACTGTGATCATTGTCTACAGCGAAACTTGGAGGTCGATAAAGAATTAGAAGACAATATTGTCAAGCATTGTACCCAAGGTCTGAAATATGCTGGAGGACATCAGGTTTGAGACATGTTCTTCAAGATGCTTCTTAGTGTCTTGCCTTCCCAAGTTTGCAATTGCTAGCTTCCCTGGGGGCAACTCGTCCTCTTCTTGAACTGCTTTGCTGTACTTGATGGCTAGGTCCAGCATTTCCTACAAAGATTCCATGAGTGCTAAGGAAATATGTCAATGCATATGACAGCATATGCTATGCACAGAAAGCAGTCAGCACATTGCTCTCAAAAAACTCAGATAAAGCTATGGTTTAGTTAATTTCAAGTAAGGTCAGAATTGGTCATTAGATACCTGGATTGGATCAAAATTGGGCCAGATGCAAATCAAAATTGGTGCCAGTTCCAGGACAAGTTTGGTTTTAAGTTGTTCAGGTTAACTACTGATTAAATTTACCAGGTCTAAAAAACAAAAGGACATGCAAAAAAATACAGATTTTCGATCAGGAAAATGTCATACCACAACATCCGAGTAATGTTACACAGTCATATCCATGTCAGTACATCTATTGTCTGACACAATTGGCTATCAGACTATGGAATTCCCTAAAAAATCAGCATGATATTTGAAAGGATCTATTGTGCATATCCATGACAACTGTAAAGCTTCAGACATAGGTACTCATGAGAAATGAATAGTCAAAGTAGCATAGGCCTCAACTAAAATTTAATTTTCAGGATGTATGATCTGGCATGCCTGATGGGCAATTCCAAACGAGAACACATATGCTCACTATATTTCCAGCTGTGGTCTTTGGAACAAAAGTAACAAGTGCCCTTTTCCACACAATGGCTCATGAAAGGAATATAGAAATCCATCGTTCTACCACCACTATACTCCTCATCTTTTTTGAAATTAGTGATAAAACAACCAAATGCTAGCAAGTTTTCATGACTGTTTCACTTCCCCAAATCAAGCCTATTACTGATATTAATTTGCCGGCCTAGAAATGCTGCTATGGAACATGAATTACAATCACCTATTTAATAGCAACTTAGAACCAGAAAAGCATGTCCATCAGCAATGTCAACTACTTTGAGACTCAGGAATATTCGCTGACCTGAACAGTCTATATACATAGATCTTAGAATGAACACGCAAAATCATCAGCCCACTTCTTTTCGTGAAGATTTTGGTAGCATCTTCTCCTCAAAATCATTCTTCCTGTTGTTGATGGCTATGAAGTTATAGTGTTCGTTCCTTCGTTTAAAAGAGCCAAAAGCATATAAAAGCGCAGAGGATCTTGGGGCGTGGGCTTCGAGGTGAAGGCGTGGGATTTTTGAAACGAGACGCACTCACTTAAAAATGCTTGAAATTCATTACCAAGCAATGTTTTTGGTCAAATATACTGGATGATGACATAAAATAAGTGATTAGATATTATTGTAACTATGAAATATACCACAAAGAGTTTTAGATTGTGATACAATTTTCACTAAGAAGGCAAGCTAAAAAACAGCAGAAACTGAAAAGAAAAAAGGAGCAACTTATCCACTTACTCACAGTCTAACAAAGACAAACAAGAGAAAGAGGGGGAAGACAGAAAGCGAGAGAGAGAAAAATAGTAAAAAAATAACATGAGGTGCAACTTCACCCTGACTGCTATGGTGTTCGACCCAATTAAAATGACAGTGAGGCACGGGAGGCACATGAGGTGCAATTTCACCCTAGGCGCTCACCTCAGAACACTTTTTGGAGGGGATGGGCTTGACCCCTTGTACGGCACAAGGGGGTGGGCTTCATGCTTTTGTGTGCCTAGGTGCACCCTGGTCACGCTTTTTAAACTAAGGTATGTTCAACCCTTGGTCAATGCCAGGAAAAGAAATGTCATCAGAGGGGAGAAGAAACACAATATGCAACAGAATTCAGGGAGGATAAAAGCACTATTAGATTAATACTTACCTGAACTGACGGTTGGTTGAGGTGCCTAAGGTTGGAAGGAAGTCGTCTGATGAGGCTCTCGACCAAGCATCACAATCTCGGCATTCAGAAAGAAGGCATCAAGAACTACCCTCCCCTTAAAAGTCTGAATTGGATCCACCATCAGCAACAGCTTATTCCTTCAAAGCTGCAAAACTCTTCAGACGGTGTTGCTAGATTTAGGTACTGATCTGAACACTAAGCAGGTTGGTGATCATGTTTCTTAAGACAATACAATGTGATAAAGTACAGCGAGCATAGTAGGCGTGGAAACGGGTCATCCAGTACGGGTATGAGTCGAGTCATTTTTCAGATAAATGACATTTCCATTGAAGTTGGGTTCAGATTGGGTAGACGTCAATTGGCGTTTAGTTCCGTATGCTTCTCTTCGAAGTTCACTTAGGTTCATCACAACACAGTAGACACAATCCAAGCTAGAACAACGCATAAGCTCTCAGCTAATAGAAACACATCTGAAGATCGTGAGCCATATTATGTACCTAGGAAATCCTCGGATTTATACGTATGTATGAATTTTTGCACATCTTCATCGAATTTTCCATCTGCGCATCTTCACCTCTTCGATGCTAAATGAGTCATCTCTAATATTTTTCACAAATCCATATTTCATCTTACATATATGATGATATGTCGGAGGTGTCTTAGGGTTTGTTACTCCGGCATTGGGTGGCCCTCCGCCGCCGTCGAGCATTCTCGATCTCAACCCTCTCTCTTGAATTTCGAGCAGTGACGATTGACCGGATATTTTGAGCATAAAAAGCATACCGTATAGATCTTAACACTATAAAAAAAAATTTTTAAAAACAAAGAAACAAAAAAGTGTTTGAAACACGGCTGAACTTCGAGCAGCGGTGGCGGAGAAACACATTTCACGTATGGGTGTGCCTTTATAAATAACGTCAAATTATATATTATAAATTAAAAATCATACCATGATATCAAATTTAATATAATTCATGATTATAATTTTTCTTTGCTAGATGTCATGCTTTGAAATCGATAGTCATTAGAAATTGACTTGAATTTATATTATTCCAACCTTTCACATAGCATTAACAATTATTAATATCAAGTTAACAACTAAGTTTAAGTTATTTACAATTCACGACTCATAATTACCATTCACCAAATAATATACAATAACTCACTCAAATCACAAATCACAAATTAATTATTTATATTTCATAAAATTAATTAAATAAATGAAGAATTGTTACTATAATTTATGCAAAATTCTTAAATTAAAAGCCACAAATTTTAAAAGTTTGAAATTCTAACCTTAGAATTTAAAATGCACTTTGAGACTAGAGAGTGAAGGGTGGCCTGGGTGCTAGGCGTCAGTGCATCGGGCAGCCGGTGAATCGGCATCGGTGGCAGGTATGGGGATTTGACGGTGGTGGGCAAGTGCCGGCGAGTCGCCGAGACCTTGAGCATAGGTGTGGCTAGACTTAAAGTTAGACACATAATAGAGAGAGAGAGAGGCCGAGCGAGCGTGAGATAAAAAAAAAAAAATAGACCGTTTACTTATTTGGGATGCACACTTTTATTCATGAGTGTCCAATACATCAAATAAAAACTCAAGCCTATTACATACTAAAAGCTTTTTCAGGCCCTTGACACCCATAGACCCTTCGTAAATCCGCCTCTATCAAGCAATGATATGTCAATTTTGACTTGCATCTCTTTCTCTTCTCAGTTCCAACATGAATACAAGAAATTACGCCCAATAAATGGGAGCATCTGCAACCACCACATATGACAGCAATCCAAAGGCTGCACCTGGATATTCTTCCCCTTTTTTAACAGCATCATCTCTCTTTATCCTTCTTCACTTTTTTTTTTTTTTTCATTTTTCTTTGCTTCTTGAATTTTTTTTTATAGGTGAACGCCATGAAATTTGGCGGAGAAACTAAACAAAATCACAGTAAAAGAAAGAATATGGGACAGGAACACAGAACTTGGCAACCATTAAAATCGATAGGGAATTGCACTACATATATAAACAAAAATTTAAAGCACTATTAAACACTCTTTACATAATACCAGTGCGGAAAACTGAAGTCCTGATACATTAGATTCAGGTTCAATACAAAACAAAACATACACACACTTTATATAATGTATCGAAAACAGTCTCCTCAATACAAATATATATAGCAGTAACTTCAAATATCAGACCCAAAGTGTGCACCGCTGCATTAATTTATTTAAACAGAAAAATGACCCTGAAAATCCAGATCATGCCACTTCTATACCTCCATGATGAATGCAGGCAATAAATAGGATCAATCAAGCAATGAGGACGTGGACACCAACGCCAACGAGCAAGATGGTGATGAGGCCAAAATAGATGATGGCGTGAATGAGGATAGAGGGGACGCTGGTATGCATAGTCCCAAGTTCAATGAACCTTCCGGCCCTCCCCGGAATCTCAAACAGCAGCCCTGGACTCAGCAGCACGAATAGCACCACCGCTACCACCACCGCCCCCAAATCTACTCCCATTCTCTCTCTATCTCTCTGACTGTTAGTGTTTCTTGAGCAGTGGGGAGTTTTTGTGGGTTTAAAAATGAGGTTAGAATTTTGGGGTGGTGCACGTTTGTCATCGGAGTTCCTCGAGCTCCCTCTATTTATATAAGAAGGGAGGGGAGAGGAGGTTACTAAAGGGAGGGAAATGGAAGGGAGGGGAAGGGAGGTCAATAAAGTGGAGGCAAATGCAATGGGAGGAAATGGAGGTCAACGAAGGGAAGGGAAATGGAAGGGAGGTCAATAAAGGTGTGCTATCTGACATAAGGAAATCTGCCGGGACAACCAAACTGGGAGGGAGGGAGGGAGGGGAAGGGAAGTCAATTTGACACTGTGCCTCTTCAACAAAATTGAAAATTCTTAATTAAGGGATTAATTATTTAAGGTATGATAATCCTCAAATAGCATATAGTAAGTGGTGATTGGCTATGCCCTCATCAATTTTTTTGTTTTATTTGGATGGAGAAGCGTAATAAATAATAAAGTGTTATAATTTAATTTCGACATGTTCGATTTTACATGAAAAATAAAATTTATTTATATTTTATATCCGTTTATATTTTTTTATTCGTTTATGTTATTTTGTATTCGTTTTGTTCGTTTCTTTATGTTCGTTTATATTTGACCAACTCATTTTTGTTTATTTATGTACGTTTATGTATCGTTTATGTTCATTTTTATTTGTTTATGTTCATTTACTGCTATTTTATGCCCGTTTACGTTCATTTCGTTTATATTTCTATTTAGTGTGTTTTATATATAAGTTCGTTCTCTCTTTTCTCAAAAAAAAAAAAAAATTAAACCTGTTTAGGGTCCAATAGAAGAAGTGTTCAACTATTGACACTATTTTCTGAGGGCAATAATGTGGATATATGAAGATGGAGATTGATGTATCAATCAAGTGAGAGAAAATGACATATAGCCAACCTCATTATATGAAAGGGCTCGTATTTTTCCAAAGAAATTAAAATAGCAATACAACCCTTTTATTAATAAATATGAATTACAATAAAGTAACTAAAGGGGATTCAAAAAAAGGGTGAAGACGCATTAATCTGGATGATGATCCGTAAAATAGAATAGAAGTACAATTTTAACGTTGATATATTTCTATATAATTAGTTTAGAGGGGAGAAAAAGAAAAAGAAAATTTTGGAGAGAATTAAACAAAGATAATATAATAACAAAAAAATAAAATAAGATTAAAACTAATAGAAAAATAATTTTTATTAGTTATCTTACTTCCCCATCCCTTTTTCACCCTCAATTTGGAGGGAATGAAATAAGGTTAAAGGAGGGAACGGTTCCCCCACCCTCAACCCCTTTTTACTTTCCAAACAAGGGGAAGAGAAGTTAATTATCCTTCTTCCCCTTCCGTCTCCTCCCTTCCCCTCCATTAACCCTAATCCAAACATAGTGTTAACCTCCAATCTAAACATAGACTTAATGTTCTTCTGCGCAATGGACCAAGAGTCCCCCATTGGTTGCGTGCAGGATAACAATGGGACAACCTTTGTTTATGTATTTCTATTGTTTTGTCCATGTCGATGTCTTTAGACTTTATTGTTATATGCCCAAAGTCCTCCACCAAATAGAAGAGACCAACATTTAAATGGAAGCTATTATCCTAAAGTTTTCATTTTTTTTACTTTTAGTTTTTTTAATTATTTGAAGTAGAAGCTTTGAATAATAGTTTTATAATTTTTTAGGTTAATTATTTATTTATTTTTTATTATCATTTTTTAAAGAAAAATTATTTTTCTAACTTTATACTAAAGTAGAAAGAGCTAGATATTGGTTGTTTCAAAAAAAAAAAAAAAAAGACAGAGATATTGGAACATCATTGTAAATTTTTAAAATATTAAAAAATAAAAATGAACTCCTTTCTTTATTTTATCATTCAGCAAAGTTATAATGAAAAAGAAAAATAATAAAATTTTCAAGTAATCATTTAAAATTTAGATAAATAGCATACAAAGAATATTTCATTACTTAAATTACTATTGCTCTAATATTATGTTTGAACAACTATTTTCTTTATTAAGTATTTTGCTATTATGTTGATTTTAAAATTTGATATATGTGTAAAAGCATGGGTACAGACTAGTAGTTATAAACCAAATGGGAGTTTTAGAGTTTTTTTTTCTTAATTGAGATTTTATGCTTACATTGTATAGTAATGAAAATAAATTAATTCAAGATTTCTTATTGAGATTTATTCATTCATTTTGGTGAATTGAAGTATTTGGAACGTTCCCTTCAAAAAAAAAAAAAAAAAAAAGGATTCGGAACGTTTATTAGACTAAAACATAATAATTTGTATATGTTAATCTAGAGATATATATGTAGCATTACCCGGGTTACATAGGCAAAATTTTTATGTTAACATATCAATTTATATAATTTAAAATATATGTAAAATTCCCATATTGACATAAGCTTATTTTGAGGTATATTTTTTGAGTTAGGTTATAAGGTTTACTATTAATTAGGATTAGTTAGGATTTGGTGGGAAAAGGTTATATATGTGTATAATGCTTATGATTTAAGATTTAGGGTTATTATTAGTGTTTATATTACAAAGTCAGTTATTATGATTTATGGTTTCAAGTTAGTGTTTATGCTATAAAGTCACAAGTAGGCATGAACACTTCAGCGAGTACCTTGGAACTTGATCGAAACTGGTCAAACAGGTAAGGTTTCGAATTGGAATCATTTTATCATTTACGGGTAAGGTTCCTAAAATTTGGAAACTCGTCAAACAGTGCAGTTCGAGTTCCAATAATCAAACCCTATAACCTGGAACCTAAAACCGTTAAGACAGGTTCCACTTCCCGACACCGTAGGTACCTAGAACCATTAACAATGTTCTAAATTTTCAACCTTTTCGGTTTTTAGTTTTAATAATAAATCAACGCGATTTTTACTTTTCGAGTTTTTAATAAGGCCTAACCTAATTATTGATTAAAAAGTTCTATTAGTAAGAACCCCCACTTTTTTTCTTTTTATAATAATAATGGTATGGATAGGGAACTACGAACCAAAATCGGATCCTAAGATTCGGGTTTAGGTTCTTGAAATTCATGAACCAGTCAAACGAGGTTTCGTTCAAGTTCCTAAAATTCAAGAACTAGTAAAACAAGTTTAGATTTAGGTTTCTAATTTTAGAACAAGATATCCGAAACCGCTCACCTTAGTCACAAGGAATGAAAAACTTGCCTAATTGAACAGTAGCATCCTCTAAAAGGCCAATAGGAAGGTTGATCCATTAAATTGCCCAATTGAATGGACATTTTTGTTGGGCTTTAGTCACCTAGGTGGTTCTTGCACAAAGAGAGGGGTATCAGACCACACTAGGCTCCCAAATCGGATAAGGTTCTCTAAATTACCGAATAAGTATTGACCTCACACTTTCATCGTTTTCATTTGGGTTCAAACCCGGGCTTTTTAGGCATGAACTTGGTATCCTTATCTCCCTTGGGTCTTCAAGCCCAAGTGAGATTATCTCCGAGATAGAGACCAATTGAATAATCTATATTTATCCTTGTAAAAAAAAGTTCACTAAAATTTTCATTATCAACTAAGCATGGAAAGGATGGAGAAACTTCCCGAACTTTGAGTTTTGTAGAACTTTTGCTCGTAAGAATTTCACTACACACCTCATCAATGAGAATCATAAGTTTGTCTTCAACTTTTTCTCTTTTTGTGGATTCCTTCAAGAACTTCAAGCATGATGACATCTCTTTGATAGCTTCATTGAATGGAAGGCTAATGGAAAGCTTCCTCATCGCCTCAATGAACTTTATACATATAGGATCCACCTCATATTTTACCATTTTTTATAAGAATGGAGGAGGTGACATATATAGTTTGACCAGTGGTGATTGATCTACCTATTCACTTAGAATCTTATTCTCAACTTCATCACTCTCCTTAGAAACCTTACTTTGGTGTAGCACTCTCTCACCTCTTTATTGTACACCCCCTACCTTTCTCCTTCATAGTCATGGTGGAACCCTCAAGTTGCTTCCCACTCCTCAAGTGAACAGCATTAACATGCGCTTTTGGATTTTCCTCAGGTTGACCCGGCAAATGACATCTTGTTCAAGAAAGATGTTAGGAAAATTGAGAAAGTTTCCAACATCAAGTAGCCATTATTCATTCTCCCTCCCCCAAAGCCAAGGGAAAAAAATGAAGTTGGAGAGAGAGAAGCATCAAATATGTTTGTGGGTTGCCTTATGGATTCCTCAGCCGAAGCATTAGTTTTCGATTAAGCACGGATAAAAACCCTTTATGAGTTGCTTAGTGGAGTCGCCAAGAATCTTTGTGGAGGTTGATTTTATGGAGCTTGGTTGAAAGAGGCCTAGGTAAGAAACTCAGTTTCAAGGGATGTGGGGTTTTATAGGAAAATTTTGGGTTGTCCCTCCATATGAGGTTAAGTTTGGGAATATGGATTATTTGGAGGTCTTTGGTTGAAATTTTGTAGAGCATTGACTTGTTCAAAGGTATGAAGATTAACTTGCCGAGTGTCCTTGCACTCTACAAATCTTGCCATCAACATAACCCTCAAATTGTACATCGAAGAGTATCCTGAAGTAGAGACTTGCCAATTAAGTTCACCTTTTAAGTGAGAGTATCTAACTTGTTATCAAGAAGTGGCATGGCATCAATCCCATGTCTTCCCCCGATCTTTTGGTCTCGGCTCTATTCGGGGGCCAATAGTAGCTATTTGATGCCATATTTTTAATAAGTGACTTAACGTTAGTCTCACCTTTAGCCATGAAAACTACTCTGGCCATGGCATCAATAGCGAACCGAATAGAAAAAGGCAACTCGTTGTAAATTGTTTGCAAGATCAACCAATCATGTATGTCATGGTGAGGGCATTTCTTTTGGAAGTCCTT
The DNA here is from genome assembly GCA_021018815.1 of Talinum fruticosum. Taxonomy (NCBI): domain Eukaryota; kingdom Viridiplantae; phylum Streptophyta; class Magnoliopsida; order Caryophyllales; family Talinaceae; genus Talinum; species Talinum fruticosum. The sequence goes on along the minus strand of JAITYX010000072.1, from coordinate 1,004,008 downwards.
TGTTTCATATAATGATTCCCCATCCTCCATTCGGAAAGTGGAGATGACATTGTATAACTTCATCATCTTTCCTTGTGGGAAGTACGCAGCAAGGAAGGCATTTGACAAGGAATCACAATTGTCATATTTGTTAAGGTCTTCACTTCACAACCAATCTTTGGCTCTCTCCTTCAAAGAGAAAGGGAATAGTCAGAGACAGATTGCATCATCGGTTGCCCTATTGACTTTGATAAGTTCACATTTTTCCAAAAAAGATCCAATGTGATGGATGGGATCCAATGTGATCAACAAAACAAGCATGAACAAATGAAAACATAAAAGTAACTAATAAAGAGGAGAGATTAAGAACCAAACTTTGATTCAGGAGAAAAAAAGAGTTGTCAATCTTCACAAATCCAAGCTAAATGTTCAATCTCTTAATTAATCTAATCACTAATCCCAAAATCTCTCTCTAACCCCAACTTTGAGGAAAATTAGTAGATATAAAGATAATCCTAAAAGGGGAAGGGTTAGGGGTACTTATAAACTCAGCACAAAGCCCAGCGGTACAGGCCGTGGCAAAAGAGATGGCTTGCCGTTTGTAGGTGCGGAAAAATAGGGCAAGAAGTTGCACAGAGACGACACAATCGTGTCAGGCTAGCCATAGTGTCTGCCATGGGCCGTGGCTTTCACCACCGGGGGCCATGGTAATCCTCACGGCCAGGTCATGTCGTGGCCTTCGTGCTCTGCTGCCTCTGCGTTTTGGTGGCATGGTTCGTCTTGTCCCATGGGTGCTCCATATGGTGTTTTTCCAAAGTTTGGAGCCGGATCAAATGTCCAAATGATGACAACTTCCTAATTGGAACAGCAGATATAGCCCGAAATGAACCTCTTGGAATAAATTGCACCTATTCTGGAATTGAGTTATTACCTTCAAAACAACCAAAACCAGATGAAAATCCTAAGAAATGTCATCCATTATGGGCCAAAACTAGGTAACGAAGTAAAAAAATACGGCTTTTTGGGACCGATTAGTAGTTTTGATGATGGGCTTGAAAAAGAAATCTGGGACGGCGCACAACAGAAAATAATGGATGACCTCCTCACCCAAGAGGAGGTGGATATAATAACGTGAATTCCTTTATGTGATACATTGATTCGTACGAGCTATTTTTGGTTGCGGAATAGAAACATGACCTATTCGAAGATATCGGGTAATTGGGTTCCTATGAAGGAGATGGTTGAGCAAACAAAAGTGAGGGAAGGCAAGTTGGTTTTAGAATATGATATATGGAAGCCTTGAAGTACCCGGTTATGTACAAAAATTTATTTGGTAAGGGTGTCACGATTTTGTCCTCACAAATTGAAATTTGGTCCAGAAACATGTTTTTGACAATGCAGTGTGTGACTTAGCTTGTGCAATTTTGATGGGGAGGATTATATTGTTTGGATCTTCCATTTGCAATCAATTTGGGGTCTACTTGTAGCTTCATGGAGGACTTGTTGACAGCACCGTGGACTTCTTCCAAGGATTAGGCTACAACAAAAAGAAATTTGGGTAATGATGACGTATATTATTATTGCCAACCGGATCAAAACTCAGAACATTACAGACCTAAAGGGAGACCTGAAAGGTCAAGCCTTTAAGTTCAAAAAGGAAAGTAATCTGTCTTTGTATCTCCTATTCTTGAATTTGTTATTGACAAATTCAGCCTCATATGGGTATTTACAAGTATCATAATGATGTACTGTACCTTCACACTTTAGTAGAAGAAAAAACTCTAGAGCTCCTCTCTCTCCAAATAAAATAAGTCCCACTAGAAATCAGTAGGCTAATTACCTTCCTGTGCACTACAGAAGTTCTGCATTTCCTTTTAAGAGTTCTTACATCCGTAGCTTCATTATGTGGACTGCAAAATCATATACAGCTAGCACTTCCTGAAGATTTGTTGGCTCACCTGACTATAGAAGAAGATAAGCTCATGACTTTCAACATCATTACGACATGAAGGGGGTCATCTACTTGTATGTGCATCCTCTGCAACCTGCGTTTGGTATTGAGTCTGCAAAGCCGAGCTCTCTGAAGGCATATTGAATCCTTGGGATATTAAACCTTCCCCGGATAATGTCAGCTTCTTTATACTTCCTGTGCAGATCCTGTACCCCTGGCCCCAATTGAAACCATTGCAAACTTTTAAGTTTTATCAATTTCCTCCAATATTTCCAGGCGTCAGATAAATCCCATGAACCCTCCTAACCCAGTGACAACTTTTCCCACTGGCTATGCCATTGATGCTTAGCAACAACAGCAGAATTCCATGAGTTGTAGTCCATAATCCCAAGACCCCCATTTTTCTTCTGTAGCCACACGTTGTTCCAAGCATTGGGTGGCATCTTATGATACTCATGAGATTGACCCCAAAGGAAGTTTCTACATACACCATCAATTCTCTTGATGAAGCCTTTGGGTAAAATAAACAAAGCAGAACAATAATTATGCAAAGAAAATACAGGGAATTAATCAGTTGCAATATTCCCATATAGGAAAGATCCCTAGTAGCCCAGCACTTGATTCATTTCAGTATTTTCTCCACCAAACTATCGCGTTCAGCAGCAATCCACCTTTTATGTGTCGAACACACATCTAATGTACTTAACAGGGAAATTATCTTCCCTAAAACCCATGATGATCAAAATTTGATCTTTAGTGCTCATTGACAAGCTCCACAATGTCCTTTGTGAACGATCATCAAGTCATCAGAAGCATAAATTAATAATTTCATTACTTTGCACAAGGGATCTTCTTGCCTTAGTCCTTTCTGGCCATCAAACTGCCCATGGGTTTTGCCGTTGACAGTCAAAGTGAAGCTACTAGTGGATATAAATTCCATAATCCTATAACATAACTTAGGTGGGATTATGAGATTAAGCAGCAATTTATGAATAAACTTTCAAGATGTCAAATCATAGGCTTCCTCAAGTCATTTTTGAGTAACCATATGAGAGATACATTTTTTTCTTTTGTAAAGCTTGATTGGATTTGTTGACAAATCATCACATTATAGACATTACACCTGTCCTTGATGAAATAAGATCGATTGTCCTGAAGGGCAGGCTGCAACAATTTTGGACTGCAGGAGTAAGGAGGAAGCTTAAATTTGTTTTTGCTACGCATGGAGCCATGGTATGCCAGGACCAATCGACTTTGGCCTGACAAAGTGGTGGGCCAAGAACTTGTAGCACTGAAGCTGAGGCATCGCTTAATGAATACAAGACAGCCAATAAAGATTACTTCAAGGCCTGTATGCAGTAAGGAGAGAAGGTTTTCAATCTTGGTAACGACCACCTGAAGGTAGGCCATAAGTTAATTTTGATGCAGCAACTTTCAAGGAGATTAGATGCATTGGCATTAAGGTTATAGCTCATGATCATGAACTTGATGAAGAAATTAGACAGTGTGTTGGAGGCTCGACTAGCAGAGGTGCTTGCTTTGAAGTAAGCACTTCAACGGGCTCATGAGTCAGAACTTTGTTGGAGGAAGCACACAATTCCCTTGAAGTGGTTCATAGTAGTAGTGTTAAGGCTTTTAATTATTTGTTTAATGATTTTTATTCTTGTTATATTGGTAGAAATGCAAATTATCTAGCTTGTTTGTTTTTCTAAATTGCAAAAGTGGTTCATAGTAGTAGTGTCTTGGCCCTTGGGTCGACGATTCCCTAACATGGGAAAAAAAAAGTTTTTGCGGGGTGGAAACAGAAAACCACAGTAACTAATGAATGACAAATTAGAGATGCATTGTGTTGTGTGGAGTCCGCCTCTAATAGAGTTGAACAAGGGTTTCAGCACCAAATTATGCTTAAGCTGGGTTTCCATTTTGATTGGATCAATTTAGTAATGCACTGTGTGGACTGTGGAGTCCGCCCTCTTTTTCATTCGTCATCAATGGGGAACCTCGGATTTATGTTAGGCCATTGAGGGGGCTTCATCAAGGGGATCTTGCATGTACAATTCACCAGTTCAGAACCATTTGGCACACTTGCGATTTCAGTTCCCAAAAGTTTAAAAACTGTACATTAGTCATTCAAGTTCTAGTACGACTTCTGGTGTTTGACGGGGTAATTAACATACATGCACGTTCTGGCCATTGCTCCCAACAAAACAAAGAAACAATAATAATGATCTTGTATGGATCCCATGCAAGGTGGGGTTCTGAAAATCATTCCATTTTGCATGTTAAAAATACATATCAGAGAGGACATTACAGAATTGGGTCGAGTGAATATCCAGTGACACAGAGTTCGGAACAAGCTGTCAGAGTAGTATATCTCAAGTTGCAAAAGACCAAAAGAAGTGAAAAATCTAATCACCGTCTAGGTAAACCTCCAAACTTAGAAGACAACAGTGTCGAGCATGGTACCCAAGGTCTGAACTATGTTGGAGGACATCAAGTTGGAGACATGTTCTTCAAGATGCTTCTTGGCATCTTGCCTTCCCACATTTGCAATTGCTAGCTTCTCTGGGGGCAACTCGTCCTCTTCTTGAACTGCTTTGTTGTACTTGATGGCTAAGTTCAGCATTTCCTGCAAAAATCCCACAAATGGTAAGGAAACATGCCAACGAGTATCACAGCATACGCTAAATAAGGACATAATTGATCAACAGATGCCTCAGTTGAATCAAGATCATCTAGGTCCAATTCAAAGTTGATCCACCTTATTAAAGGTTTAGGTCTGTTCAGGTTGACTAGGATTAAACTAACCACGTACATATGTTGCAGTCTGGAGTTTCAGAAACACATACTAAAAGAGAAATTAAGCATCCGAGTAGCAGAGGCACCCATTAAAAATTATTTTTTAGAAGATATGATTCGGTATGGCTGATGGGAGGTTCCAAACAAGGACTAAATATGCTTACTACCAATCATCGAAGTGCAACTAATAAGATGCCGTTCCCACAGAAAGACATGTGAAAAGAATACAGAAATCTCACTTTAACATGAATATGTTCCTTGACCTCGTACAAATTTTTAGCAATGGAATAACTAAATACCACCAAGTTTTCTAGAATGTTCCACTTTCCCCATCAAGCCTGTTACTTTGACATTAATTGGCCACCATATATAAGAGATGTGCTGCTAAGGAAAAGAATGAATTACATCACCTATGTACTAGGGCACTTGAGACACGTAGCAACTTAGAATCAGCTATTCAGCCGAGCATGTTATTATGCTAATTAGCAAACAATTATTTCAAGACTCGCAAAACCTTCACTGACCTGAACAGTCTGCTCGTTAGTCTTAGAATGGACATCAAATCTCTGAAGTGTTAAACCATCAGTCCACTTCTTCTTGTGAAGATTCAGTAGCATCTTCTCTTCAAGTTCATTCTTCCTGTAGTTAATGGCTATGGAGTAATAATGTCTGTTTAACCCATGAATCAAAGCCTGGAAAAGAAAACTCATCAGAGGGGAGACCAAGACACACCAAATGCAACTAATTCAGGACAGATAAATGCATTATTAAATCAACACTCACCTGAATTGACGGTTTGTTAAGATGCCCAAGGTTGGATGTAGTCTGACGAGGCTCTTGACCAAGCATCATGGTTTGGGGGTTGATCAGACGAAAGGCATCAATAACAACCTTCCCCTTGACACTCTGAATTGGATCCACCACCACAGCAACAGCTCGTTGATTTAACGCTTCAAAACTCTGCAAGATTTTGCTAGATTCAGTTACTAATCTGAACTAAAAGCAGGCTGGTGAAATGTGTTTCTAGAGAAAATGCAATGTGATAAACTGCTGCATTGGATTGTTGTAACTGTCCACATTGTATAGTTTCTTGTGGTCCAACCAAGGACAAAAGTATGACACAATGTGAAAGACACAATACATGACACAATAAACACAACCCAGTAGAACACAGCTCAGCAACTCTATGATCATACAAACACGTCCTAGAAATGCTGAACCACCACACCCAAGATGAATATAAGTAAAAGCAAGGTAATATGCTGTAGGCAAAATACAGTAAATCTTGTGAAGCTTATGATACTACTATGTACTTGATAAATCCCAAGGTTTTTGTCCACTTAGAATCCATCTCAAATAAGTATATCACCTCTATATGACATAGACTTGAGGAAATGACATTGAAAAAGATGGCATGAGAAATTTATAAGATGAATAATACAAGAAAGTAAAACCATTTTAGGAGGTAACCAAAACAGAAATCAGGTCTACTATGATAGAAAGTGAAACAAACATAAAGCATCTACAAGAATAAGTTCATTAAAGAAGCTTTTTCAAGTACAACCACAACATGTAAAAAAATCATACTACGATGATATACAAGGAAGCAACATCTCCCTATGAGAGCCATCTCAAAGATCAACAGACACAAGGGCGTCTCCATATGACAATGGGGGAATTTATATAATACCGGAACAAGTATAACAATCAACTCGCTCAGAGTGATATAACAAGAAGAAAAGAAGAACAAATGTTCAAGTAGGGTAGACACAAAACATATCACATCAGGGAGCCATTTCTCCAAAGCAGTAAATTATATCAGGTGCGACACCTAAATATTTTGAACCAGTATTCACCAGCAATTACATTTAACAAAAAACAGTTTAAGTATTTCAATAATAAATACCTGCTGAGTGTTGATGTCAACACCAGAGAGCCAACAACCAAATCCAGGATGTGAATGGTACCATCCAACAACCATCTCTGGCCTGCAACACAAAGAACATAAAAATTCATCAAGACCAAAATGCACCATTCATGTATCAACTGCCAAGGGTAAAAGAACATAGAAGGCAGAAAGAGGATTAGTTTACAATACCAGGATCCTTCAGAACAAGTACTAAAAGTTAGAGTAGACGGCAAATGCAAAATTAACACATCATGGGGGCAGTACTACCTCCTCAGAATACAAAATGTAGCAGTTAGTTAGATTTTGGGCCATAGGTTAGAATACTTCAACGAACAGGTTTCACAGGTTATAACCGCAGAAATACATGCATGTTGTTTACCAATAAAAAAATAAATAAATGCATGTTCTGCAGATATAATACAGAATCCAATAACGGAACAGTCGCCAGTAGTTCTTCAAAAAAATGAGATACCATTATCAGCATTATTTCCAGACACTGTATACATGTTTTAACTGCTTTCATTGTCACAAATTCGTCCTACTTTCTATTTTGGGCTGTTCCAACAAACAGCTGTAGTCTGCTTTTAATTCAATAATATCAGCTAAAACCCATTACCATTTGTAATTTTCGGCAGTTTCTAATATTTATCTGAGACAACAGAGACAAAGAAGTAATCACTTAATGACTTTCTGTTTAGCAACCGAAGGAACAAGCATAACTAATGCCGTTGCCCAGGGCCCTGCCTAGGGAGCTCAAGAAGAACAAAGGAAAATGGAATTATCCAGTTTCCAAACTTCACTTGAATTAAGTTCAAATCTCCTCCATCTTTCTATATATCATCAACGTCTCATTAATTGAAAACAAGATTATCTAGAAAGCATCGATCTCTGTCTGTAAGTGCAACAATGCTCATAAAAGTAAGACTGTCCACATTGGGATCTCCCCAAACCCCTCACAAGTGGGACCTATATTGGGAGTTGTTCTAAGATTATCTAGAAAGCAGTTTAAAATTTGTCAAAAATCTTCCGGAAAATTGCAAATCCAGAACCTGGAACCTCTAGGTAGGTTAATCCTGGCTTCTATTAAACAGTCTTAGGTTAATCCTGGCTTCTATTAAACAATCTTTAGAGCATGTTCAACTAATTTTTTGTTGAATTGAACTTACCTGAGCTTATTTTTTGTTGAATTCTCAACTTACTTTCACTTAAGTGAACTTATTTCAACTGAATTGGATTTATTTTTGCTGAAGTGCACTTAATTCTGCTGGATTGAACTTATCTTAACTTACTATGGAAAAGAAAAAAAAAGCTCAAAAGAACAGGCTGTTAACTGATTCTCAGAATGTAATCAATTCCGAGACTAGGTCCTGCACATTTTCTGCAAATTTGTGCTGCTTATGCGAAGAACGGGGCAGCAGAAGCTCTCAGACATGAAGAATCATCTAAGAACAAGAGCAGACAAGGCTCAAGATGTAGATCAGAATTCCATTGACTGTCATTGATTGGGTATACAAGTAGGTTATAATCAGTTCTATGACTTTTACGAAGTTAAAGAAAACATTACCAGAAAAAGAAAACTTTAAAAAAAAACCCTTCCAAAACATGGAAAACAAATCAAATCCATCAGCGGAACAGAAGCCCAACATGCGTGAATGAGACAAATGGGTGGGAATAGATAAATAAGAAAGCAAGGAAAGGCCAAACATAAAAATTACCACTAGAAAAATGTTTATCAAGTCAAAAGCATAAACACAGAAAACTATTAGGAGAAAAGCAGATAGTGGCAAGTTAAAAGTCAATAATTATCATTGCTCAAGGAAAGAATCCGTCACTGTATGCAAAATGGTTAGGTTTGCCTGCCTTGGAAACCCAAAAGAAAAGGAAGAGAAAATTTCACATGTCCTTCCACTTTACAAGCAACAAGAATATCTACTATAAGTCTCGCCACTGCAACAGGTAAGATTTTGGGAGGTGAAATGTAGGTAGTCTGACACGAGAAGGTGTTGACACTTGGAGCTGTTGTTTCCAAAAACTTGCATGCAAAACCATTTTTGAAAAGTTGCATAGTAGAAGAGGAGTAATCATCAAGAAGTAGCAGTACTAAAGTGGTGGTAGCGGATAATAAGTTTTTGCTTGTGCATCGCATACATCGACAATTTGTATGCTCCAGTCACCAAAGCAAACCTTGTTCAACAAGTATGCCATCAACCACAAAATCAAAAGGCATGGCAAGCTAAGGAACCAAAAACTTTTACCGATGATCCAAATGATACTACACAATAAGCTCATTAACTAATCAAGTTGCCAAGCCCAGCTGATAAACACTGCAAAACTGGCTCAAATTTTTACCCTTCAAGAAAGGTTTTCAATTGCTTGGATCTAATTTCAAGTAGCAGCAAGATACAACCAATATTAGCAACTTGGAATCGGCCCATGATAATTCAAACCATACTGTTCCTTCAGTACAAGATGATAGAATGGTAATACCAACATGCTGAACAAAAGGGACGCTACATTCTAAAGTATCATAACCTGCTACTGAATATGCTATTATTTCATCATACACCATTACGCAACGCAATCTTTTGGTATACTCCCCCTAATAAAAGCTTAGGGAATTTCTAGCAATATAGTTTTAATATATCACATACATCCTTAGTTCAAAAAGCGAGCCTAGGCACACCAAAATGTGTGAAGCCCACCCCCTTACACCTTGCAAGGGGTCAAGCCAATGCCCTCCAAAAAGCCCTCTGAGGCGGGCGCCTCACTGGGATTTTTTCTGTTTTTTTTTTTTGGCTATTTTCTCTCTCTCTCTCCTTCTGTCTTCCCTCCCCCCTCTTTCTCCTGTTATTTGATCATCAAGATGTAAGCGAGACTGAGCAAAACATATGATGTTCTCAGCAAAATGGGTAAAATCTATGAACTCCTGACCTAAACATAAACACGTCTTTTAACTATTTTCCATAAGTTCAAAAGTAATCAAGTGGATTTTAGCCAAAACAACACAGGTCGCTATCTAGAGAAGTATGTAAGTCACAATGATATCAAATAAGAAAGTTGAAACTAACACCTCCATGTACATCTCTTCCAGAAGCCTTTGGTTCATCTAAATCTCCACGACTTCTACATATTGAACTCTTTCTCCATTCAGGCATCTCCACTTCTCCAGTGTTCAATCCCTTAGGGAGCTTAATTTCCTTGGATTGATATTTATCCTTGTGAATCATATTTAATCATTTCCACATTGCTCACGACAAATCCACATTTCGTCATACAAAACCCCCTATGAACTAAATTCATTGGCATCATTTGTGAGCTTAGATGCAAAATTGCGAATTGTTCAATACATACCAAAGGCGAAAAGGAAAGGAAAGGCAAGATATCGCACACATAAGAATAAGAATGGAACCAAAAAATCCAAGCTCAAAGATGTTCGAAATACCTTCCCGTCTGCTTAAGCATATCAAGCATATTAGTCTGGAAGACATGGTCAACAGCTTCAACACTAACACCAGTCCCACTTTGCGGCATTGCGAACACATCGACAACCCTAACGGTGTACTCATCCACGAATTCACCCAACATGAGTCCCATAACTTCCATAGGCACACCAGCTCTTCCTAAAATCCCCAAATTCCAAATAGTAAGCAACAAATCTAAATTAGGTTTTTGGCAACATGATCGGAAAGTTCGGAATTAGTAATGGGGGTTTCTTACCGTGTTTAAGCATTTTGAGGAGAGCGAGGGAGGAGATGTAGACTTGCTCGGAAGTGTCCAGGGTAGGCGAGTCCGGCGGTGGGTGGCCCAATGCTCCTCCGGCGCCGGCGAACATTCTAGTCAGCCTGTCCATAGCTCTCTCTCTGTCTCTCGATTTCGAGCTTCGACAAAATTCGACGAGTTTCAATACATCAGCGAAGCGCGTCTAGCGCATAGAAAACGAATTAATTTCTCAAAAACTAGTTGCGAATGGGGCAATTTCGATAAATAAATAAAATTATATTATTGTAAATTTTATTTTATCTTTTTAATTAAATTACGTAGAATTTTATTTATATTTTTCTGAGATTTATAAGTCTTAAATTTTAAAAATTGTAGCATTTATTTTAAATAATGGTATACTCATTCAAGTATAAAGATGACCAAAAGAGGTTAGGAGAAATAAATATAAAAAAATATTAAATAAATTGGTGAGCTTATATATAATAAATTGTTATAGTCAAACTAACATTTAAAAAATAATAATTATTTCAATATTGAATAATCTATATGAATGAATTTTGAATTCGTAATTTAAGAGAAATTTTAAATATTTTTACATATTTCTTCAACGGGGATTATAATGAATCAAATTTAAAAATAATTTAATACGTCACTTTGAGGGTAGTGGTGGTATGGTGTTGGGTTTCTATAAGAGTAAATAAGGTTTGATTCTCCTGTGTTTATTTGTACATGTAAGAGCTCCAAAAGAATAAGAAAATTTGTACAATATGACACAACCAGCAAAAATACAAATAACTTATCTAGTCTTTCTTTTTCTAATAAACAAAACTCTATGTTGTTTATTTAATTTCAAACATAAACGTTTTCCCCCTTTGTTGTAACTATTGAGAGTAAGAAGTATTAAGTTTTTAGAATTTATGATATAAATTTAAGAGTTTGTAAAACTAAAATATATGTGTTTAAATTATAAATTGAACTATCAACGTAGTTTACTATAGGTAGTATGATACTTTCTATATATTTTTTATGTAACACTATTACAATAACCATTTTTCATTATAGTTCTAAATGACCTTTTACTACAATTACAAGACAAAATGTATGCGAGGATAATATTAGATGGGCATCTTTTACTACGATTTAAAATTGTAGTAAAAGATAACTCGTTACTACGATTCAATTGTAGAACCATAGTGATAGGTATATCTATTACTATGGTTCCTTCTCCGAACCATAGTAATACCCACATATTACTATAGTTCTATAAATGAATCGTAATAATAGGTTTTGGTCCAAAGCACCCCCTTTTAACCAAATTTTTTAGGGAGTCCACCTATTACTACGGTTTTTACCTAAGAACCATAATAATAGGTCTGAAAGTTTTTTCATATAATTTTCTTTTGTTTTTCGTACCTTATGTACAATTTTATAACCAGAATATATATACGTATATTTTATAACCACAACCATTTACGCAACATATCACCTACAACCTCACTTATTTCGCAACTTATTCATAATCACACAAGATATATACATATATGCTATACAATTAAAAAATCACAAAAATTACCAATTAAATAATGAGCAAACAATAATTTGAATACCTATTTATGTGTAATTACACGTCCATACACAAATTGCGCCCAACCCTCTCTAAACTCATCCAACACAGCTTATGTATAAAGGGTAGTGGTGGACTTCTTTCCGGGAAATATTTGCGACCAATGTTGTAAAACTAATTTTCTTATATTTACGTCAAGTGCAAGTATTAATTATGCTAAAAAGAACATGAAAAGATCAATTAATTTTTATAAATAAATGTAACAAAGGGTGCTTAGAATTAAGTACCTTTGCGAGATTAGATTCATGATCATCGAAATTCGGTTGGGTCACATCTCTTTCATGTATTGAAGAATGTAGAAGTCACACTCCACGTTCTCCGATTGTTTATAGCACTACAATAATCTAAATAGATTCCTAACACATGGAGCATTAATTAGTGATTACGTCGGAAATGAAAACTAATTTAATTCTAAGCAAGAAAACTTCACCTTAATAGAGATAACACTTGGGATTTTTGGCTTATGTGAGTCCCTCGAGCCTCCTTGCATACCTTACACTCCGAGAGCACTATTTTCAATTGGATGAAATACAATTCAAATGAAAATCATGTATTGTTCAAATATATCACAAAGGCATGCATACAATATACAATCGAAAAGAATACTTAACAAAAGTAATGAAATTGTTTTCTACAACCCTATTAGTGAAGTGAATATAGCCCTATATCTAAAAATATTTCCAATTACATACAATTTCTATCCATAAATTTTCTTCCATTCATCCCTAAACCCTAAACCATAAATATTTCCATTTTTTAAACCCTAAACCCTAAATCTTTATTTTCATTTTCCTAAACCCTTAACCATATTCCATAACTTTTTCCATTTTCCTAAACCCTAAACCATATATCATTCTATTTCCCTAAATACTAAAACTTAAACCCTAAACCCTAAACCCTAAACCCATTTGTCAAAATCTCAAACATTTAAAGAATTCTCAACTTCACAAACTAAAAAAATACATTCAACATTCACCCACATTCTCAAACATTTTAAAAATATGAAACTTAAACAAACCAAATATGTACATTCAACATTCAACTAATTACCATACATTCAACTAATCAATTTTGCAAATAACTTAAAGCAAAAAATAAGATAAGGAGAGAGAAGTTGCATACCGAGTACTACGACACAAGAGTGAGCGAGAGGCAAGAGGGAGTAGCTACCACAGCGACAGGTGAGAGGCGAGAAGACGTCACGATAGCGACAACGATGAGGAGAGCGAGAGTAGCGAGTGGAGGGCGAGTGAGACGAGAACAAGAGTGGAGAGTGAGAGTAGAGAGCAGAGAATAAGGAACTAGTGGGCAACAGGTCCGATTTTCTTGTCTTATTTTTGTTCAATATAACAGACTTTTTACTAGGTTTTAATGAAAGAACTGTAGTAATAGAGATACCTTTTGCTACGGTTCTTTCATTGAAACATGGTAAAAGACAAGATATGACCTATTATTACAGTTCAATGAAAGAACCAGTGGTAATAGATGAATTTTCTTTACAAAAATGTCACAAACTCATTTTTTAGTACGATTTTTATTTTTAGTCGTTGTAAAAGGCCTGTAGTAAAAAGTCATTTTTGTAGTAGTATAATGCCAATGATTTGACTTTGGTTCAATAAAATCAAAAAAATACAAATTAAAGTAAAAATCAATTAAGAATTATTGGTTTTTAATATCTTGAACTTTGAGTCATATTGTTCATAATATCCCGAAATATTAATTAGCTCGTAACATTCCCAACTTTAACACTAATATTTTTTAATATCACATATTTTAAAAAATTAGTGTATTAGTGTCTCAAATTGGGAAAACTAAGTTTAATTTTTCAAAGCATGGGATATTAAAAAATATTAGTGTTCAAGGTAGGGATGTTATAAGCCAATTAATAGTTCACATGACTAAAAGTTTAGGATATTAAAATTTAATATTCCATCGATTAATATAATTAATGAGAGAGATAGGATTTTGAGTTAAAATTTTGCCAAAAAAAAAAACAATTGCCTGAATTTATGTGAGCCGGAAAAATAGGTTTGATTATGAATTTTTCATCCAAATGTTCAATTTGGACACAGAATGGTTCCTATTTTTATTGTACGTACCCAAAATTGACCCAACTGTAGGCTCGTCTGATTTATCTTACTAGAAAAAAATCAGATATTAAACAAAAATCTAATATAAATTTTAGACATTAACTCATCTGTAACATCAAAATTTATCCCAAGCCCACATTTTTTTAGCGATAGTCTTACCCGCACAAGTTTTTTAATTTTTTTAACTATGCAAAATATTATACATTAGTATCATATTTTAGTATCCACTCTTAAGTTTTTTTTTTTTAATAGACACTCTTAAGTTAATTCTAAAACAATTATAATAATATTAATTAATCCATTTATTAAGCATTCCAAGTTAATATAGTGAGGTTTTATCATAGTTAACTTTTCTTTCAACCATAGTGGTTGAATTTTCATAGAACCGTAAATTTTGGGTAGAGAAATCTCAACCATTAGTTTGATTTATGATTACCTATTGTGGCAAGTTACCCACTATCGGGTAGAGCTCATTAATTTATATTTATTTTCCTGTTAGGAGTAGTGGCCCTAGTGCGGGTCACTGGGTCAATTTACCCGGTTACTAAATGGAATTCTCTTCCCGTTTGGTATGAAAAATTGGAATGGAATGAAATCAAAAATGATACTCGAGAGGTTAGATATGCAATTTGAATATTCTCTTCAAGTGTTTGGTAAAGAATAGGAATGGAATGAAGTTTCAGTTCTTGTTGTTTGGTTGTTAATCATGCGATCAAATTAAAATTGTTTTATTTTTTAAATTATTTTATATCATTATAAATTATTATTATTAAAATTATTATTAAATATTATTATCATTAAATATTATTATTATTATTATTATTATTATTATTATTATTATTATTATTATTTATTATTATTATTATTATCATCATCATTTGATTCTCACTTCACTAATAGGGAATATATCAACCAACAACAATGGCAATGTTAAATTATATATTAGAAGAGAATATATCGCACACAAAAGAATAAGAATGAAACAAAAATAAAAATTCCTAAATTTAAAAAAAATCTATGTTTTTCCCTTTGATGAATGAAAATATTTAAAAGAACTCCATAAAGGGATTAATAATTATATAAGGGATTAAAAAACTAAATATTAGAAGAGACCTACACCTAAAGTTATTCTCACTTTGTAATTCATCATGGTAATGAACAAAACTATGATTGGAGCAAAACAAGGAAAGAAGGGAGGCTGAACGGAAAACCTAATAGCCAAAAGTGAAAAAAAAAAAGTGGGTGATGAATTAAGCAATTGCGTTCATGGTGATGAACTTTCAATAATAGTCCAACCGTCTAAAAATCAAGATAAAAAAAGACTTTTTTCAGGTATCTTACCAAACATGTGGTAGATAAGAGAAACAATCCCAAAATAATAGAATAAACTAGGTAAATTATGGCTCATATAAGATCAATTAGCCATTAAGAAGGGTAATTACAACCAAAGTGACACAACTAACAACATAAAACATAAATAAATCTAATAACTAAACTAATATATATATCAATTTGAACAACGACATCAACTAATAAATCAGAATTAAACATAAAATTAAACAATTAATATAATTACTATTAACATCAAAAGATAATAAAAATCGAACATTTAAACTAAACTAAACAAATAAGAGAGAAATGAGAGACAAAAGGAAGAAGTTACTAGGAACAAATTAATCTAAAACCGAAAACTATCATAAACCGAATTAAATAAGTAAAACTAACGTACGAATTGGATCTATATTTACAACGAAAAACTAATTAAATCAAATTAGAACTAACCTAAAAACTATGCTAATTACCACCACTAAAGCTATCGCTCCCCTCCCCCACCCCTTGGTCGTTTGATGATCAACGGGACCTTTTATACACAATTTAATGATCGCTGCCCTTGAATTTTTAGACGAGATAGACTCAATTTCACGATGATGATGTCACAATGATGTGGAAAATTTGATCCCATAAGTATTATGTCCTTCCCCTTTATTTATTGCCACGACTGGGTATGGTGAGGACAATTTTGGGTGTGGCCCATATAATTGGTGAGAGAAATTTGGAAAGAGGCTAGACACTAGAGGTGTGTGCTAATTCTGTTCATATGTTGGGCTTGCATTTTGCCCTAACTAGGGAAATGACACAGCTTTTGAACGCTCTGAAAGCTAACGGATGATTCACAAAAGGGTAGAGATAATCCGTAACTTGATATGATGTAATTTGTCACATCCAAAGGGCTTCGAATCGCCAAATCTTCATCATTTTTGCATTGATTTTCCTCAACTTATCGTACTCGATTTATTACCTACAAAGATAAATAAATAATAAAAGTAAAAATCCTACAATTATATTATTTTACGAGTCAAATTAAGTAAATAAGGGTATAAATAACACAATATTTAGGTTGAACACTATCATGAAAGCAAGCAACCACTATTACAAGTAACCATCTTTTACTACGGTTACAAGACATCGTGTATGTGAGAATCGTAGTAGATGGGCATCTTTTACTGTAGTTTAAAATCATTATAAACACTACTAGAAAAGCGACGAATAGCGACGGAAATAGCGCTAGAAATTTGTCAAATAGCGACGGATTTTTGGAAATAGCGACGGAATATTTCCGTCGCTAAAAACAGAGGTCGCTAAAATTTAGTGACGAAAATTTCCAATTCCTTCGCTAATTACCGATGGAATAGTGACGAAATACATTTTCCGTCGCTGAATTTAGTGACGGAATTTGCGAGTAATTCCGGCGCCGATTTCCATCGCTATTCCATCGCTATGTGGGCGGAATTCCAAAATAGCTTTTCTAATTTTTCATTAACTTAGTACAAAAAATGTGAATGGATATACGAATCCAACATTCACATATATGACAATTACATTTGACATTTACTTATGCCGGCCACAAACTACTCATCCAAGTTGGATATACAAATCTAACATATAGTTCACAATCATAAACAATCCAAACATATTTACAACCAATTCACAAGTTCACAAAAACAACCATACAAAAGTTCACAACGAACCATAAACACATTATGTGAAAAGTTCGCAAAATGTTCACCAATACACAAAAGTTCACAACGAATTCAAGGTTCTCACTCTTCCTCTTCCTCTTGTAGTTGTACTCGGTCTACGGTGAGATCCGGATGCTTGCTGAGATTTCATAAATTCGAGTGAAGCGTGCTATTGGTTCAGCTAAACTGTCCATCTTTTCTTTGAGCTGCTTGTTTTCCAACCCAAGCACACGAACATGCTCAATCCATTTATATAACTCGAAGTTAAATTATGCACTATTACTATCAAATCTGAGTCATCCGGAGTAGCAGGTTTCGGTGATTTGAAGGACATGGTTGGTTTTAAGTTTTTAGCCTCGGATCCAAGTCCATAAATGCGACCTTTGTTATTCGCATTGGCTTTCACCCACAACTCATGTTGTGAAGGGGTGGATACACGATCCTCGAAGAGTTGGGGTCATCGGTAGAAGGTTGAGTGGGTTGAGTGTTTTGCAACTTTTTCCACTCCTTTTCAAACTTTTCCTGAATAATATATAAATATTTAAGGCATGTAACTATCACGAGTTGTCAAAGAAGACCATATATTGAAACATATGAAAATTGCATATATAAGGTAACTCACATAAATGGCCTTGGATTTTTGGTCAACCCATTCGTCCTTTTTTGTTTTGTGGGTTCGTGAAAATAGTTGGGTCGGTAGAGGAAGAACTCCTTTAAGCTCCTTCATCTAAATACAAAAAAGTTAGTAGAGATTCAATTTACTAATATGAACATGTTAATAGTTGCATGCGCAATCACTAAAGGGGTATGTACCAATCGTCACTTATACTCCGTCATAGGGATTGAGCCACAAGTATGGAGCGATGAACCAAGTCCACCTTGATCAACATTGCGGGTTTTCGAGCCTCGCTCACGGAACTTCTTATACTCAGCAGTTTCCCAATATTCTAACAACTCTCGCCAGTAGTTGTCACCCAATCATTTCGACTTCTTCTTATTTTTCCTTGCTTTCAGCATGAAGTCATTCAATCGATCACTTCCTTTCTTCTCAAAATTTCTTTTTATTTGGACTTCATCGGTTGGAGACCAAGTGTAAAATTTCTGTATAAATACAAAAGTAGTTTATAAGTTATGAAATTATAATATTATGCTCAAACATACACAATAAATCATTATGTTACCTCAAATTCGGAAAACTAAAGATTTATCATTACCTTGAACTCGGAAAGCCACGAGATCACG
This sequence comes from Talinum fruticosum, assembly GCA_021018815.1. Lineage (NCBI taxonomy): Eukaryota > Viridiplantae > Streptophyta > Magnoliopsida > Caryophyllales > Talinaceae > Talinum > Talinum fruticosum. Next base: position 985,674 of record JAITYX010000072.1, on the reverse strand, counting down.
TTGTGATCGATGAACTTTACCCCATGTAGGCCATGCTCCTTCATACTTACTTTGGAAGATGTGGGAAATCGTGCCCACAACTCTATCGATGGGGAAGAACCTAATCAAGAAACCTATAAAATAGTTAGTTATACTATTCGACTATTAAGCTTAATTTATTTTATTACTTATTATCACACTTACCTTTCACCATCCGACTCAATCCGAATCTTTTTCCCGCTGCTAGCATTGCTTGATTCAAGACTAGCATGCTCGTTGCCTGCATCGGTTGCCCCATGTAACGCCCCAATATAATTACTATATAAAACACACTTATTGAATAAATATAATATAACCAAGCAGCGGAATACACTCGTCATATTAGAGCGTTACTCGTCGTCCCTCCTCGAGAGACTAGGCTAACCTTACAACAACCACACGATAATTTTTTCAATTTACCCAAACACTTAAATTTGAAGTCTTGTAACGTGAAACCCAATATGTACATAATCTAAGTCACCAAACATGAGTACGTTCTCCCCAAAATACATTATAACATTTAACAATTTTACCATCAACCGGAATAAACTCAGCAAGCAAATTGAATCCACGGTGATTTCTTAACCAAAACACAACCATCAAAAGTCATCCATAAAACGTTTCGAGAATAAAACCAAAGTCCGATCATCGATATGAGTCAACACTTCCTGATTCCTTTGCCCTTGTCACTTCGTGCTCGACATTCACCTTCTTTTCTTTCCCTAAAAACATTTAAGAAAACATAAAAACAAGAATGAGCCATAGGCCCAATGACGCTACCCTCGTATCGTAAAAATATATATTATAAAAGTTAGTGAATGTGCGCAGATAACTAAAATCGGTTTCGAGAGCTATTTATGTGTAAAGCTAAAGTAATTTCATTATGCATTAAGGTATTGAAATAACTTAGGACCCATTTCGTGATATCATCATATTCGTAATCGTGATTGTATACACAATTCATTTATCTCGATCGATCGAGGAGGGCCCTCGTGAACTGTAACCGTGTCCGTAAACTGTATCGTGAACTGTAATCGTGTCTCGTAAACTGTATCGTGAACTGTAATCGTGTTCGTAAACTCTACTGTGAACTGTAATTATGTCTGTAAATTGTACTGTGAATCGTAATCGTGTTCGTAAACTGTAATGTGAATCGTAATCGTGATAAATTTACTGTAAACCGTGAACTATGACTGTGAAGTGGGTCCAAATTATTTGTATTATTAGAACAGGAAACTCAATCACAAAGATAAACACTTTGGAAAAGGTACAAGCAATAACGTACCTCGGTCGATCCTTGCCTTTTAATTTTAATTTTGTTTACTTCCTTAAATAGTCGTTCCTATAGATGTTCTCGTCTTCAAACGAAATTTAACCTTTGCATTAGTAAATTTACTTGGACTTTCTCGTGTTTATTTTTGATAAGTTTTCACATTCGTCTCCTTTAACTCTTCATGTATTATCTAATTAAGCTTCAATGTCTAAGGAACTATTTTATGTGCCTTACACTTATCAATTGTTTAACTCATTAGTTAGTTTAACTTTCTAATTTCCCTCTTGATATTAACCCCAATCGGGACAAATCCGCGGTTGAAGATTAGGAGTTGGCCACAAGGTAAACCAAATTAAAACTCAAACATTCCCCTCTACCTAACAAAACCAGCAAGTGAAACTAGCTTCCCTATTCCAAGTAACATTGTTGGTGACTTGTTTTTGTTTTTCAACCCTTCGAATCATGGTATATGCCTTGTTAATAGTGGGGAGAGGTTCCGGAATCAAAATTTGACCTCTAACCGTGTCATAATCCTCATTCAAATGTATTAGAAATTGCATGAGTTTCTTTCTTTGTTCTAACTCAATGGTTTTCTTAATTGCAGAGCAAGTAGTACTACAATTACATTAAGGCACTTCGGGCAAATCATTCATTTCATCCCACAACTTCTTTAGCTTTATGTGATAAACATCTACACAATCATTTCCTTGATATAAATCAGTAATATCCTTTTTCAACTGATACAACAAAGGACCATTATTCTAACCAAATCTTTCAATCAACTCTACCCACAATTGTTGAGCACAATTCACATAAGGGAAAGCTACAGAGAAATCAAGAACCATAAAATTGAGCAGCCAACTCACTACCATATTATCACATCTAACCTATTGATTATATGAGGAGAAGTAGCATTTGGCTTTTTGCAGGTACCCATTCTCATATAAAAATTCAATAAGTATATGCACAATTTGAATAACTCAAATAAATTTTCAACACGTTATGAACATATACTCAACCCTACTTTCACATATAACCATACTTCAATTACTCCCCAAAGTTCTTCCAATTTCACCACAACCAATTCAAACCCAATTACAACATGGATTACAACATCTACTTGTCTAATTATTCGATTATAACATGAATTTGGGATATAATTTATTTAGAAATTAGGGATTAGAGAAATACCTTAAAAGGGGTTAGAGATGAAAATGGATGATGGAGGTTCGGTGGTAAAGCTTGAGGGTGTCGAGGTGGCGTTAGACGGCGGCGGACGGCGGCCGGGGAGGTGGCTCCAGCCTTGGTCGGTGACGACGGCAGCGGCGGGGCGGGTTATGCCCCACTAACGCGAAACAGGGGAAAGGGGAGAGAAGTTGGTGGCGGCAGCAAGGTGTCGGTGGAGGCGCCGGTGGAGGCCTGCTGGCGGCGACAGAAGGACCGGCAGTGGCTGGTGGTGGTCGACGGTGACTCGTGGCTGGGCCGGTGACAGCCCGCAGGGAGGAGAGGTAGAGAGGGAGGTGGGAAGAGGAGAGCAGAGAGAATGGAGTTTTGAGAGTGGGTTTTTGATTTTATTTTTTTTTGCGGTAAGTAATAGCCCCTGCCCCTTTTTGTTTCATTCCTGCACCGCCATCATGTTCCGGTAACTTCTTTTTCTTTTTTTTTTGTTTTATCCCTAAGCATATCGATTAATCTTTCTAGCTCAAAATCTGTGTTGTTCCGACATATGTATATCTCTATGAATTTAAAAATGTTCAAATAATTATCCGTACATATAAACATTTATTAATTCGTAATGAAATAAATTATATAATTTTAGTACGTACGCTTGTTCACAATTTTACGCGACTCACTGACCTTAAACAATATTAAAACAATAAAATACAAATTTAGAGTAATTAAATAAGATTAAGACTCGGGGTGTTACACCCCATCATTTGTAAGCCTTTGTGGGGGCCTTTGTTCGGCACTAACGTGGATGCGTAGTATAAGGGTCGTACCATATTGGTTATATGCGTACGTATAGGACGGGTTTGAGTACATATGAGCATGATGAGAATATGAAGGATTTGGGATGAAAGACCCACCCATTGGACTTTGCATGTGCGGGATGTTTGGAGGTTGGAAATAAGGAGGGTTAGGAATGAATGACCCACCCATTGGAGTTTGGTTTTAAGGGGAGTGTGGAGATAGTGCTCCACCTACAGGAGACTGAAGGTAAAGAGGGTTCCGAGGGGGCTAGAAGTGCTTACATGATTACCTTCACCATCGGTATTGACGTTTCTAACCCTTCTCCGAGTAGCTGATCTTTTCGACTTGCCTCTACCTCGCTCCGTATTTCCTAACATAAACAACATAAAAACATTAATAAACTTTTCTTATATATAAATTTCTTTAATTTATATATTTTACTCTTAATTATTTATTTCATCATTAAACTAACCATACCTAATTAGCATAAATAAACTCAAACAAATATAATTGATTACATTATTTCTACCTAATTAGTATAAAATAACTCACACACAATCATTTCATTTCTAATTTCACACAAGTAACCACTATTTATTAATAATTTGTCAAATGTTCAATAAATTTATAAATAAACCACAAACAATTGCACATATATAAATCACAAATAACATTTACTTTAACTTCAACAATAATTTCCAACAAATCTAACCTCACATACTTTAAACAACACAACATCTAAACATAAATAACACAATTGCACATTTTTCTTTTCAAATTCATTCACAAACTACATTAATTTGCAGCAAATTATATAAAATCATCAATTTGTACTAAATTATTGAAAACCTTAAATCTAATAACAATTAAGAAAACAATACCTTCAAACTAGGCGGCGCCATAGGCAGCACGGCGACAGGACGAGTGGCGGTGACGACGACCTCCTCCAGCGGCAGCAGCGGTGACCCAAGGGGCGGGAGCAACCAAGGAGAACTCACCCCGTCTTTGGCTTACGGACGCGGGGCGGTAGACCAAGCGGCGGCGGACGGAAGCGGGCCGGCCGGAGACGGGGCGGCGGTCAACCGGCGGTCGGAGGGGGTTATGGATGCGTGGTGGTGGGCTGGGCACTCTCGCTCACAAAATCGCTCGCACTCCTCTTTCTCTTCGCTTTCGGGTTCATCGGTCCGGCCGAAAGGCCATATTTGAATTTTATTAATCGATAGCGATGGACTGTTCAGTCGCTATATACTAAATTAATTTAATTTTACTTTTTTTGGTTTTTCCTAGATCCGAAAATTCTAAATACCCTGACTACGGCTTAGCGACTGAATATTCCATCTCTAGTTCCTTCAGCGACGGATACCTTTTTCCGTCGCTAATTCCGTCGCTGTCGACACGGTTGTTGTTTTTTGTCGGTTTTCATCGTTGATTTCGTCGTCTGTTTGGCGACGAACCGTATCTGTCGCTAATTTCCGTCCCTAATTAACAGCTTTGTAGTAGTGAAAAGATAACCTATTACAACAGTTCATTTAAAGAACCGTAGTAATAGGTTTCTAATTACTACGGTTCCGGAGAAGTAATCGTGGTAATAGGTACATCTATTACTATGGTTCCGGAGAAATAATCGTAATAATAGGTACATCTATTACTACGATTCTTTCTAGAATCATAGTAATAAGTCCAATACCAAACACCCATTTTAGCCAAAATGATAGAGGGTAAGATTAACTTATTACTAAGGTTCTTATCTAAGAATTGTACTAATAAGTCCGATTTTTTTTTATAAATTTTTTTTGTTTTTCGTACCCTTTGTACAATTGTACAACCAAAATATTTACAACCATTTACGCAACATACACAAACTGTTTCATAATATATATACAACCAGAATATATTCTAGAATATATACAAGCAATGAGTCTCACTTGTTTCACAACTAATTCATATTCACAACTAATTCATATGCTATACAATTAACAAATCAAAAAAATTACCAATCAAATAGTGAAGAAACAATCATTTGTAAATATATACCTATGTAGGTGTAATTATACATTGATACACAAATGCGCCCAACCCTCTCTAAGTTGATTCAGCACGACTTGTGCATAAGGTGTAGTGGCGAGCTTCTTTCCCGAGAAATACTGTAGCCAATGTTTTAAAAGAAATTTTACATATATTTTACATCAAGTGCAAGTACTAATTAAGGTGAAATGAACATGACAAGATAAATTAAAATTTTGATAAACAAATGTAACAAGTGCAAGTACCTTTGTGGGATTACATCCGTGATCATTAAAATCCTGCTAGGTCACAATCTCTTTCATGTATTGGAGAATGTGGAAGCCACACTCCACGTTCCCGATTGTTTCTAGCACTAGAATAATCAAAATAGATTACTAACACATGAAGAATTAATTAGTAGTTATATCGCAAGTAATTTTGCTAGAAATGAAAACTAATTTAAAGATAAGCAAGAGAACCGCACCTTTATAGGCACAACATTTATATGGGCTTATTGAGCCTCCCAAATAGCCGTACACTCCGAGAACACTATTTTTCAATCGGATGAAAATAAAATTCAAATAATGATCATGTGTTGTTCAAATATATCACAAAGGCATGCATAGAACTCGCAATTGAAAAGAATAATTAACAAAAGTAGAAAATGAGTAAGTAATGAACTTACAAGTCGAGTACTATTTTGATATCTTTCCACACGGGATGACCTAGAGGATCGAGCCCATGTGCGTGATGTTACTCCTCGGATATATGACATCAAGCTTCCAATGGGCCCAACATCGACACAAATAACATATATAAAAATGTAACTATTAAACCATCAAAACTCCATTTAAGTTATTTGTACACTTACCCCTCATTGAACAGTTCCAAGTAACATGTTTTTGCGTCGTGGTCATGAGGTTCGATATATGTCATAAATTTGGATCGATCCTCAATTGACTGTCCAATTGCTTGAATGGCAACAGGACTCATAAACTACACATATTAGATTCCTAAGGAACAAGCCATCTCGAAGAGCCACCTATTACATATTAATTGCACATATATAGTTAGATATAAAAATTAACGAGTTCAATGAACTTATATATATAGTAACTCACAACATGCTAAGCATAATAGCAGATTGCGTTGATCTCTTACATCTGCGGAAATTACAGTATGTCGTCAAAGATGAAGACTCGGACACTCGCTCTATATCTTTCCGAGTCATGCAAAAGGAATCGGGTATAACGATGTCATTTATATAGAGTTTTGATTCCAAGGCATTCTCTGTGTCTTAGAAACTTACTTGAGTTAAAAAGTATCTTTTCTATGCGATTCGGCCTTCACATATCTCTTTAATCGCTTTTCGGTTAGCGACTCGGAAAACTTGTTCTTTATTCCGAGTCCACTCTCACTCGAGTCTAACTTGTGGCTATTTACTCTATTGTTTGCGAGAATCGGCATTCGTAGTTCATTTCATGCTTAGTCTATATCAAGTTTTTCTATCTCTACTATTTGATTAGAACTTGATTCCTTGCTTAAGACTAAGTATTATGGAATTCCGAGTATCATGGATATTAGACTCGGAAAATTCCATTTCTTCTCGACTCGGATAATCTGTTGGTTAATTATCATGATTATTTTATTATCCGTGTCTAACCTTGGACCAAAGTACTCTATACTTTGAGAACCAGAAGGTGTTTTACTTTTGTAGGTTATTCAATCGAGGATATCTTTTCAAACTACAAAAGTAGCCGGCTTCGAACGTCAAATCACCGGCGAGATATGGCTTTTCACCTTCCTCGCTTTAGTCCCGAGAAGATTGTGTCGAAGCTGTGCGCTTCCATATCCGGAAAGCTGGAACGTTAAGCTTAACGGTGGTTTTCACCACACTTTTCAAGACACAACCAATGGTTTTGGGACTTCCAAGAGAGTTAAACCGTTGTCCAACGTCCATATTTCAACGGATACTTTCCGAGTGACTCGAAAGCCTTTCACAATGGTCACGAGAGGTCTCTCGGTCGGCGAGATGAAGATAACGGCTACTCTGCCTGGTCATCTATAAATGGAAGCCACTTCACAAGACTTGAAGGTTGCAGAACATATTGTCTATACACTTACTTGATAGAAGTCATTGTATTTACTCTCAATCTTCAACTTACAACTCCCACTCTGTAATTCATTACTTTACGAGTTGTAAGGTCTTGTACTTCGTTACAAACACTTCTTACATTCTTTGTAAGGTCCCTTGACTAAGCTGTAAGGGTTAACTCAGCTTAGTTGTCCCTAGCTGTAAGGGTTATCTCAGCTAGGAAGTACTAGATCGAGATAAGGGAATTTCGAGTCTAGGAAAACTTGTATAGAGTTGTCCAAGGGAGCAACTCGGGTTCGATCAAGTTCACGGTATTTTGTGGACTCAAAATAGTGGATTTGACTTCGTGTCCGGATTGACACGGGCCGTGGTTTTCTGCCCGGGAGGGTTTCCACGTAAAATCTCTGTGTTCACTTTACGAGTTCATTCTAGGCTCGAGACGGCCTTAGTGCTCTTGCTTCTTCGATTCACCGACTTCGAGTCCAATCTTTTCGACTCTGTCTTTAGACTCGAGAATCTATCTTTGCCATATTTCTGCACAAAAGTGCGAATTTTCTAAAAGAATTTTCTATCACCCTATTCACCCCCTCTAGGGTGACTCGAGACTCTCCCAGAGCAAACCTTCAATTGGTATCGAGCCTAGCCTTTTATAAAGGATCTAACAGTCCAAAGGTTTAAAGATCGGATGGCTCGAGAACACCGGAGAGTTCGACGAAGGTAGATCTTCCAACGAGGCCACCAAAATTCAAAGGTTCAAATTTCGGTCCTTTGGAAGAAGGCGATGGAATGTTTCCTTATGGATCACGACGAAGAAGTATGGGAAATCATACAACAAGGAAACTACATTCCAACAAAGACGAGATGAATTCGAGAATGCTTCCAAAGACAAAGGCTGAGTTCACGCCGGCGAAGCGAGAAGTTCGAAAGAACTTCAAAGCCATGAACATCCTCATGTGCGCCATAAGCTCGAGAAGAATATAATCGAGTCTCTGCACTGTGACTCGCTAAAGAGGTGTGGGACACTCGGTCAACACCTACGAAGGTACAAGTCGGGTGAGACAAGCGAAGATCGGCCGAGTATCTTCACAAATATGAGCTTTTCAAAATGGAGCCGGAAGAGAACATTACTCGGATGTTCATACGCTTCACTTGAGATCACCAACAATCTCAAATCTTTGGGAAAGAAAATCTCCCATGAAGAAATGTGCCGGAAAATTCTCGAAGCCTACCCAAGAAACGATGGGGTCCGAAGGTAACTGCCATAGAAGAGGCTCGGAACCTCTCACTCTTGAAGCCGGACGAGCTCATTGGAAAGCTTCGACTCATGAGATACATACGGAAGAAGAAGATGCTGAGGGTACTTCCAAAAGGAACATCACGCTTAAAGCCTCGAGAATCCAAAGAAGCAAGTCCAAGCTCCTCGACTCGGAAGATGATCCCATGGCACTCATTGCAAGAGGCTTCAAGAGAATGATGAAGCACAAAAGATGGGACAAAAGACCAAAAGAAGAATTCTACAAAAAGGACAAGAGAGACGAGAAAGGTAAGTTTTCTTCATCCTCAAAGTTATCTTTGTCTAAGAATTCCGGATGTTTCGAATGTGGCAGCAAAGATCACATAGTCAAGGACTGTCCAAAACGAAGAAGGGACGAGGAAGAAGAAAAAGGCCATGATGGCAACATGGAGTGACGAGGATTCATCCGAAGACGACGAAGACTCGAGATGACTCGAAGTGTCCGATGGTAATTTACGCCTCGAAGGCTGAAAGAGAGTCGGACTCGGACTCGGACAACGAGGAAGCCGATCCTCAAGAGGTAATAAACTACTTCCTCAAATTCTCCAAAGTTGATTTAGCTAAATACATCTTTACTTTGGAAGAAAAGTCCAATTCGATTCTTCTCATTTCAAGGAACAACTTGAGTCAATCACTACTGAGAGCACCTTTTTAAAAAATGAATTGGAAAAGCTGAGACTCACACTCGAGAGAACTCAAGACAAGTGCTCAAACTAATGAGGCTGAGTCCGAGTTACTCGGGAAAGAAAATGAGCAAGCGAAACGAAGCTCATTGAGTCTCAAGATCTGGTTTTGAAGTTTTCTCAAGGACGGAAGAACCTTGATATGCTCTTAGGATCACAATGTGTCTCATTTCGAAAAGAAGGTCTTGGTTTCAACAAAGAAGAAGAATCTAATTCTTACTCGGAATTGTTCAAAAGGATTCCGAAGCTGTTAAGTTCAAAAGGCTAAGCATGGTCCCATTCACAAAAATGAAAGGAGGACTAAACCCGGACCTATTTACAAAAAGAAACCATTTTCCTCTGTTTCAAAAGGAAAGGTTTTTAAAAGGAAAGAGACACAAACTCGGTTCTACGAAAAGAAGGAGACTCGAGAATCGGACTAAAACCAAAGTCATTCAAATCCGGGTTCCGAAGCACCTTCTTCCTCGAGAAAGGACCACGGTAAGGAATGTTACTTGGGTTCGTTAGAGGAAGTGAGAAGGGTTAGATGTTCTCTGTTTTGCGGGTCACTCAGAAAAGATCAAAAGGACACTGGTACTGGACAGCGGTTGTTCTCGACATATGTCGGGTGACCAAGGACTCTTTTACGAGCTGGAGTCATATAAAGGAGGAAAGGTGACCTTTGGTGATGACAGCAAGGGCAAGATAGTGGGCATTGGGAAGATTGGTAATGGAAACAATCTGGTGAGCCCAGTCTACCTTGTCAAAGGACTTAAGTACAACTTACTTAGCATCTCCCGAGCTTTGTGACAAAGGTCAAGAGGTAAAATTCACTCAATCCAAGTGCTACATCACGAGATGAGACCACCAAAGAGGTAAAGCTCTCGGGTAAGAGATCGGGTAATACCTACATCATCCCTCTCTCGACCCAAGTCGAGAACTTATCATGTTTAAAAGCATTTCTTCAAGATGATTCTTGGACTTGGCATCGTAGATTAGGTCATATTAGCATGCATACTATCAAAAAGCTTGCATCTCTTGGTATGGTTAGAGGATTACCTAGCTGTGCGTTTGAGAAGGATAAAGTATGTGAAGCATGCACCGAGAGGAAACAAGTCGGGTCTTCATTCAAATCTCTGAAGACAGTTTCCACATCCAACGTGCTTGAATTACTACACATGGACTTATGTGGTGAAATCCCTGTGAAGAGTCTCGGAGGTAAATCTTACATACTTGTTATTATTGATGATTTTTCAAGATTTACACGGGTGTGTTTTACGAAGCATAAGAATGAGGCCTTTAAGGAGTTACGCAAGCTCGTAGAAAGATTCAAGTTGAGTCTCGGACTCAGATTCAAAAGATTCGAACCGACCATGGAAGGGAGTTCGATTACTCGGAATTCTCGAGTTTTGTGACAAGAACGGAATTTCTCATAACTTCTCGGCACCCAGAACTCCTCGGCGAGAATGGAGTAGTTGAGAGAAAGAACGAGAACCCTTGAAGAAATAGCAAGGACGATGATGATTGAACACAACTTGCCTTACTATTTGCGGGCGAGAGCGGTAAACACGGCCAACTACACTCTCAATCGATGCCTCATCGGACCCATTACGAAGAAAACACCTTATGAGCTCTACAAAGGAAGGAAGCCAAATATTTCCTATTTCGGATCTTTCGGATGTAAGTGCTTTGTCCACAACAACGGTAAGGATCATCGACCAAGTTTGATGCTCGGTCGAGACGAAGGAATTTTTCTAGGTTACTCTTCTCATAGCAAAGCTTATCGTATATTCAACAAGAGAACTAACAAAGTGGAAGAAAGTATCCACGTAGTGTTTGATGAGCTTGAACAGGGAAAACCAAGTGAATCTTCATACTCGGAAGCTGAAGCTCAGAAAGGATGATGACGAAGATGAGTCTATAAAGACTCGAAGGAGACCACTCGAACGAGGAAGCTCGAGAATGAGACAACTCTAGAGGTCGCTCGAACGAGCAAGTCAATGAAGAAGATCACTTAGAGCAAGCTTACGAAGATCAAGCAATTCAACCAACAAACCTGGTGAATCAAAGAAGCTGGTAAAGCATTCAAATTTACTTCCAGTCATCCCCAAGAAAACATTATTTCGATATCAACGAGTGGGGTAAGAACTCGTTCTTCTCTTCATAATCTATGTGCATTCACTGCATTCATTTCACTAACTGAACCCAAAAATGCACTAGAAGCCCTTAATGAACCCGAATGGGTAGAGGCCATGCAAGAAGAGCTGAATCAATTCGAGAGAAACCAAGTCCGGACTCGACCAACCGACCTTCGACCACCCAGTTATAGGAACCAAATGGGTTTTCAAAAACAAAGCTGGATGAGGGTGGAATAGTAGTCGAAACAAGGCTAGACTTGTAGCTCGGGGTTACAATCAAGAGGAAGGAATTGATTGTGGGGAAACCTTTGCACCGAGTAGCTAGAATTGAAGCCATTAGAATACTTGTTGGCATTTGCATCCTGCATGCATATTAAATTATATCAAATGGATGTTAAGTGTGCCTTTCTCAATGGTTTTATTGAAGAAGAGGTCTATGTCGAGCAGCCTCCTGGTTTTGAAAACTCGGAATTTCCAAATCATGTTTTCAAACTTCAAAAGGCTCTCTATGGTCTTAAGCAAGCCCCTAGAGCTTGGTACGAAAGAGCGAGCGACTTCCGGTTCAAAATGATTTTAAAAGAGGTCGGATCGACAAGACCCTATTCATAAAGACTAAAGGGAAAGATTTTCTCATTGTTCAAATATATGTTGATGATATTATTTTCGGTGCTACTAATGAATTTACGTGCCAAGAATTTTACGAGTTGATGAGCCAAGAGTTCCAAATGAGTATGATGGGAGAACTCAATTTCTTCCTTGGGCTGCAAATCAAACAAGACAAAGATGGAATCTTTGTCCATCAATCAAAGTACACCAAGGAACTGCTGAAGAAATACAAACTTCAAGATGCAAAGCACGCATCTACTCCTATGAGCAGCGAGTATAAAACTCGACTCGGATGAAACAGGTAAAGCGAGTAGATCGAAACTCTATCGAGGTATGATTGGATCACTACTATATCTTACTTCGAGCGGACCGGACATAATGTTCGAGTGTTTGCTTATGCGCACGATTTCAAGCTAATCCAAAAGAATCACATCTCACTGCGGTGAAGAGAATATTCGAGATATCTTGCAGGCACTCGAGTCTAGGACTGTGGTACTCCAGAGACTCGGAGCCGAGTCGGACCGGGTACTCGAGACGCGGACTACGCAGGATACAAAGTTGATCGAAAGAGCACATCCGGAGCTTGCCAATTTCGGGTCAATCCCTAATATCCTGGCACTCAAAGAAGCAAAACTCGGTAGCTCTATCAACTACGGAAGCTGAATATATTGCCGCTGGAGCTTGTTGCGCCTGATTCTCTGGATAAAACAACACTTGAAGGATCTTGGACTAACTCTCAACTCTGTCCCAATCAAGTGTGACAATCAAAGCGCAATCGGTATCACTAAGAGTCCTGTCCGAGCACTCAAAAACAAAGCATATTGAAGTCGGGTATCATTTCTTACGCGATCACTCGAGAAAAGGGTGACATTACACTTGAATTCATTCCTACTAATCTTCAATTAGCTGATATCTTTACTAAGCCTCTTGGTGAAGATCAATTACATTTTATTCGGAATGAGCTTGGTATGTTAAATGCTTAGTTTTGTGTTGTGACTCTTGAATATTTACGTGCTATGTGCTTTCGTTGTCAATAGCCATTAGTTCGGTTGATCATGTGATCTTGGGCTGATAGTTATTTACGTGTTTCGAGTCACTCGAAACTTTTACGAGTCAAACTCGGACGTAAGAGAAATTTGGACATCAATTTTTCGAAGCTATCTCTAGAACAGATGGAGAGTTTCGGACTATAATTTCAAACTCTTTTTCTCTCTCTTTCTCGAGCGCTGCGATCGGATCTTAACCGCAGATTTCAAACTACGATATCTCAACCGTTGAAGAAGAACTGTCACACGGGCATTAATGATCGATGGACGAGTGAGACAGAACGGAGTTACTTAACGGATAGTGAACGGGCGCGCGTACTCATTATAAATAACGTCTATCCATCTTTCTCTCGGTACTCTAAAACTCCTTCCCTCTCAAACGAAATCCCTCTCGCGGAAGTTTTCTACGTGAACAGTGTTCCACGATCGTCCGCGAGACGTCGAAGAAGCTCTCTTTCTCTCTCGTAAGTTTTCGATTGCTCTCTTCCCATTTTCTTCTACCATTTTCGTTTTCTTCTCTTCTACACCTCCTTCTCTTTCTCTTTCTCTTTCAAAAAGTTTCATCTTTTCATCTCTCACAATGCCTAAAAGAGGAAACCATCCCGACTTTCGGGTTTCTTCATCCTCCAAAAGCCTCGCTCCAACAAGCCGAAAGCTCAACCCCTTCTAAACCCATTGTCACCCGGCATCTTGCGTCTGGACGACAAGTTCTTCCCAACAACCAAATTCTCCTGGTTGTCTAATATCCAAACCATCGGAGTCTACCCTTTCTGTGTTTCAGCGAGTTCATCTATCCCGAACTCGTGTCCGAGTTTTATACTCATCTCTCCCACTCTGAAAATGTTCTAACCTCTCGGGTTCGGAACATTACTTGTTCGTATCAACACCTCTCTCCTTCACCGTCTGTTCAAAGTCTCTTCTCTCTTCTTGAACAGCAACCCTATCCCTTTCACTTGAAGTCGCCGACGACTTCTTTGAAAAGTATGCTAAAGAATTCCCCGGGTCCGAAAGAACTTTTACGTGACTCGGTTGAAGTCGAAGCCGGGCTTCGTGTTTCCTGCTGATGAGAACCTTCTTCTCACGAGCATTCTAGCAAGGAGAACCCCAACTCCAAGCACCTCAAAGCCCTCTTCGATATCACGGAGGGATACGAAGTCGACCTCTTCCCTCCATCATTGAAGCGGATGGCCGCTGTGCCAGCTCAACTTCAAACCAAGAAGAACACCTCCCTTCCTTTCGGTGCTCTTCTCACCCTTGTCTTCAAACAATTCCAAGTTCCTCTTCCCTCCGACCCTAACGCGGTGTGCGAGGCGGCCATTGTGGTCGGCAAGAAGGAACTCCGAGGGTACGGATACCGAGAAACTAACCACTGGTGTGCGGGTTCACAACTCGGAGCTGAAGCCTCCTTCTCCATCTCGGACTCGAAATCAACCCCTCTCCATCTTCCGTCTTCACCTGGTGGTGCCTCCACCTCCAGTGCTTCCAAAACTCTCTCCGCCCTCTTGTCCCCTGTCTTCATGGACAAGATCACCTCTGTGTCTTCGAATTCGGAGACATGCTCGGGGTTTCAAGTCTGTTCTTCGAGGTCGACCATCAACCAAAAGATCGGTCGAGTCCCAAATCCGAGAGCAGCGAGTCTCTTGTTCTTGAGATGAGAGAGCTGGTTAAGGAGCGAAGGAGCTGGCTGAGCTCCTCGAGAGAGACGGTCCAAGGCGGCTCGGGACCGGATGACTCGGACACATCCGAGGCGTCTTCGAGCCCGAGCCCGACCTCCTCGGACAGCGAGGAAGCAGAGCAAGCGAGAGGAAGAAGCTACGGATGCAGCGGAGGACGCCGAGGAACCTGCGGTTGAGGCAGCCCCTTCCGGGCCAAGGGAAGAAGAGGCCGTGGCAGCTGCCGAGGGACGGCACTGCTCCCCAAGCTCAAATTGCTTGTACTCGGCTCGGACGAGCGATGCGAGTGGGTCGGAAGATCTCGCTCCTCCGGCGAGTCGGCCGGAGCAGCCCCTCCAGCCCTCGAGGTCCCAAGGAAAGAACCCTCGATCCACTTTCTCCGGGTCGGCCACTCGGAGCTGAGCCCCTGCGAGTTGTTCCGGTTCTCCCTTCGCCGCGCTCAAGTACATCGTCAAGATCTTATCGGCGCCGGCGCACCTCCGCCTCCACTCAGAAATCCCCTCCTTCCTAGTTGGAGCCATGCACTCGAGTCACAATTCCTCGGTGTCTCCGAATTTCTGTTTCAAAACTTTCTCTTTGTCCGGACAACTTATGTGTATTACTTGTACTTTTCTCCCTTCTTTTTGTTTCTTGTTTTTGCTTTGAAAGGCAAGGGGAGAAAATGTAGTCGAAGCTGGTTGTCTTGTCTAGGGGAGTTCTTTCCGCCCTTGTAATTTCTTTTAATGAATTGATGCATTTCATTATTAATTTTTGAGTTCTTTCTTTTACGAGTTAATGAGTTCAAGCATACTTTAATTTGCTTTGATATAGTGTACATTGCTCGATCCATTCATTATGCCTTACTTTTACTCAAACTACTCGGAATCGATCTATTTTTCCTCTAACAAAGTTTACGTTTAAGTATGGAATGCCTTTCATCAAAAGGGGAGATTGAAGACTCGAGACACTGCTCTATATCTTTACGAGTCATGCAAAAGGAATCGGGTATAACGATGTCATTTATATAGAGTTTTGATTCCAAGGCATTCTCTGTGTCTTAGAAACTTACTTGAGTTAAAAAGTATCTTTTCTATGCGATTCGGCCTTCACATATCTCTTTAATCGCTTTTCGGTTAGCGACTCGGAAAACTTGTTCTTTATTCCGAGTCCACTCTCACTCGAGTCTAACTTGTGGCTATTTACTCTATTGTTTGCGAGAATCGGCATTCGTAGTTCATTTCATGCTTAGTCTATATCAAGTTTTTCTATCTCTACTATTTGATTAGAACTTGATTCCTTGCTTAAGACTAAGTATTATGGAATTCGAGTATCATGGATATTAGACTCGGAAAATTCCATTTCTTCTCGACTCGAATAATCTGTTGGTTAATTATCATGATTATTTTATTATACTGTGTCTAACCTTGGACCAAAGTACTCTATACTTTGAGAACCGAAGGTGTTTTACTTTTGTAGGTTATTCAATCGAGGATATCTTTTCAAACTACAAAAGTAGCCGAAGCTCGAACGTCAAATCACCAGCGAGATATGGCTTTTCACCTTCCCTGCTTTAGTCCCGGAAGATTGTGTCGAAGCTGTGCGCTTCCATATCCGGAAAAGCTGGACGTCAAGCTTAACGGTGGTTTTCACCACACTTTTCAAGACACAACCAATGGTTTTGGGACTTCCAAGAGAGTTAAACCGTTGTCCAACGTCCATATTTCAACGGATACTTTCCGAGTGACTCGGAAAGCCTTTCACAACGGTCACGAGAGGACTCTCGGTCAGCGAGATGAAGATAACGGCTACTCTGCCTGGTCATCTATAAATGGAAGCCACTTCACAAGACTTGAAGGTTGCAGAACATATTGTCTATACACTTACTTGATAGAAGTCATTGTATTTACTCTCAATCTTCAACTTACAACTCCCACTCTGTAATTCATTACTTTACGAGTTGTAAGGTCTTGTACTTCGTTACAAACACTTCTTACATTCTTTGTAAGGTCCCTTGACTAAGCTGTAAGGGTTAACTCAGCTTAGTTGTCCCTAGCTGTAAGGGTTATCTCAGCTAGGAAGTACTAGATCGAGATAAGGGAATTTCGAGTCTAGGAAAACTTGTATAGAGTTGTCCAAGGGAGCAACTCGGGTTCGATCAAGTTCACGGTATTTTGTGGACTCAAAATAGTGGATTTGACTTCGTGTCTGGATTGACACGGGCCGTGGTTTTCTGCCCCAGGAGGGTTTCCACGTAAAATCTCTGTGTTCACTTTACGAGTTCATTCTAGGCTCGGACGGCCTTAGTGCTCTTGCTTCTTCGATTCACCGACTTCGAGTCCAATCTTTTCGACTCTGTCTTTAGACTCGGAATCTGTCTTTGCAACATTTACGCACAAAAGTGCGAATTTTCTAAAAGAATTTTCTATCACCCTATTCACCCCCTCTAGGGTGACTCGGACTCTCCCGAGCAAACCTTCAAAAGAAAACCGATAAGCTAGTCCCATCGTCCCCGTCTAATAACCCAAACACATGACTTTGCGCTGTGATTTGGAGTACTGCGTCTTCCGGCAAAGTCTTCGGAAAACTTTGCAGACGAAAACTCCAATCCAAAGGTGACTCGTCAACAGATTGGAGAAGGAAGTACTTTGGATGATCTCTTGCATCGAGTGCCGCTTGATGCTTGATAGTGCCAACCGAGAACTTGGGAGTGCTCTTCCTCCCACTCACAGCTCCGACCACGACATCCTAGTTCGGGGACGACCATAGTATACTAATTCTATATATAAATACACACACACACACACACACACACACACGTTATATTAACAACCGATCTAATATGTTCAAATAAAATACCTTCGGTGTAGAGAGGATGACCAAACTCTTGGGTCAAGCAGCAAAACCGTTAACAACTTCATTAACGAGTGTGGAGGTATGGTGATTGGATCAGCAACTCACATGTGTCTTCCCTTGCACAACTTCTATCACCCTCACTCTTACCTGATCCTCTAAGAGTGATGCCCCATGAACAACGGCACTGACTACACGGGGTCAACAATACCCATTGCCACAAAGTGATCTATAGGAGATTGATGAAAAGCTAACATGCATTGCACCGACTGGATAACAATTAGCATAAGAATTAGAATCATGGGGAGAAACCTTGAGAGACAACTTAAACTATCAAGAATCTTGGAAGAAAAAGGGACGAAGTTTCCCTTAAAATTCAAACATTTTTCGAGGATAACGACCCTCATCCGAATCAACAAAAACAAACAATAACTAATTACTCAACAACCACACGTCGGAGTTCCACAACAAACAAAGTATATACACCGTTCATTCAATAAGTATACACTAATAATTAGTCAAAATAAAAACATGCATTCTCATTAGATCGCAATTACCTCCACCATATCTTCGAATTGGTCAGCGGGTGAGTTCTCCTTCGCGCTCGCCGGTGTCCGGGATGAGAATTTACCCTCACATAACTCTTCCAAGTTGGGTTCCGAGACACCCATCTTGGTAAAGTACGCCATGAAGCGGGCCGTCACTTTTTCTTCCACCTAGGCCACTTGAGAAGCCAATCGAGACTCCATTTGAGAGAGCATTGTCTCGATGTCCGCTTGGTTGGAAAAGATGGAGTGCTTCTTTCTAGCCTTGAAGTGCTCAAGTATCCCCACCTTCCCACCGACGGCTCGAACATGACCGAGATACTCATCTCTTTCTAGGGCCAAGGCTAACTTGTCCCTTCTTTTATTGGTGTCAACAACTTATGAACTCGAGGTATGCGACAAAGACTCCTATAAGAAGGAAATAAATTAGTATTGGGAAAGTCATATATTAACCAATAAGTTCTCAAAATAAATAAAGAAATAGTCAAACTCACGAGTCGTTACACAATAGATTGTATTTCTATTATAGTGAAGGTGTTATTTTTCTTCTTTCTTTCTTCGACCCACAACTTATCCTTCTCGATAGTGATCTGCGAAAGATCTAAGATGACACCTTCATCGGATCCGCCTTTCATCTGTTCAAGCTTTTGCTTGTACAACTTCTCTTCTACCTTTGTATTCCTCATGAGACATCGTATGGGGATACTCATTACTCTTAATCCTCTTTCGATTGGCATCACCTCATGCATGCGCAAGTAATTAAGACAACAAAATATCCATAAATAAGACTACAAATGTTAAATTCAAAAGAAATTATGAACTCTAAAGAAATATCCATGAGTAAGACTTATAAAAAAAAAGAGAACAAATGCTCATACCTTGTATTCCGGAGTGGAGACATATGCTTCAAACTTCTTCTAATCCTCCTCGGTTATGAAGTTGTAGACCTGTCATGCTTTACCTTCCGCCTTGATCTCCCTTGTCTTGTAGGCCCAAACAGTGGCATTGTGACACTTGAAGTTTCTAAATTTCTCTGCCACTGACATAAGGGTCTTATGTTCCACCAATGGGAGATCTGATTCCTTCACATTCAAGTTGAACGTTTTCTAAAACACAAGAACGACATGCATTAGTATTAACCATTTACACTAATTTGCAATTCTTAGTTGAGATGTAGTGCATTTACCCGTATATCATTCCAAAGGTTTTCCTTAACCAATTCAGGAATTTTGCTCTAATGAGGCTAGTTGATATTCATGTATGTGCGGGTTACCGCACCAATATAGCTCATAAAGCGAGTTGCATGCCCACCTATCAGGTTATGGTGCTCGTCGAATTGGACTCGGGTGAGGAGAGTTGGATCCTCTACTTCGTGTCAACTTTTCCTTGTTCGTCATTGTTCGTCCCCTCGACTTTGTAACTTTGGAAGGATCTATTTTATATTGCGCTAATCACTAAATTAATGAGGTTATTGTTACATTGTTAGCTAAACAACAATTCATATTTTCTACACTAAAAAGAAACATACTTAAGGCATGTGTTTAACCTTGATATCATGAGATATATCTAACTAATGCATGTTATATATGAATTAACTCGAATGAGTGAAAAAAGCTAATGAATGTAAAAAGCTAACAAAACTAATGATAATAGATGATCCTAGAAAATAAAAGTTGATACACAATGTCAAATTGATGATCCACAACTACTAATATCTCATTTACCCATATTTACACGTGAGAGTGAGTCTAATGACAACAGATTGGATAGTTAAATGATTTGATATGAAATTGTTAATACTTTTAAACACAATTTTCTAATTCTTGTTGATCATACACACGTATTATTGAGGTAGATGAATCATTTCAGGACTCAAAAATACATCCATAATTTAATTAAAATAACATAATAACAATGTAAACCCTAGAGAATTCCAAAACATGATATATAGCCAAAATTTTCATCATATCTTCCATAACCAAAAAAGCATACGTAAACATTCTTTACATTAATCCCTTACTTTCAACAACCCACATTCTCACAGCAAATTAACACAACTCACACAACTAGGCTAATCTTCTAAGCCATTTCAAAACACGGGAAATGGAAATCAATTACCAGTTTGCATTGCTTTACTATGTTTCTGACATCTGACTATTTGTAGCAATGACGGTTGGCAACTCCCTTGAACATTATTATATCAGAAATAAGATAGTATAGTCTGTGTGGCTCACAATGACACAATATTAGGTTTTCTAGACCATAATAAATAGATATCTCATGCTCTCGAGTCATGACCACAAAACAAAAAATCATGCATCCAACTCTCTCAAGTATTATATCCAACATTCTATCTATAACCTCCAGTTAAACCCTAATAAACTAGTGGACATCAACAAGAAGTCAAGAATGTAATAAAAATCTATGTTATACACATAACTTTGATAATTCCTCCTGCCTCAACTTAAATAACTTGAGCTCATTATAAACATATGCAACCCATTACTGATAATTTTGTATAGTGAATGGGAAGCTAAGCAGGCATAATTCTTTCCAACATCCAGTACACAAGGAGAAAAGAAGAAAACAACCGTAATTTACTACAAATCAATTTCGCTCAACTTTTATTTTTCTAAACCTTAAATCTTAAACCCTAAACCCTAAACTATATATCCTTTCATTCCCTAAATACTAAACCATAAACCCTAAACCCATTTGTCAACATTCAACTAACCAGTTTTATGAATAAATTAAAGTAAAAAAATAAGAGAGGGAGAGAGTAGTTGCATATCAGCAGCGACAACGACGAGAGTGAGCGAGAAGCGAGAGGGAGTAACACAGGTGACAGCGACAGCGACAGTGAGAGCGAGAGACGAGGAGAACGATTACGGTAGCTAGTGGAAGGCAGCAACGACGGCGAGGAAACCCTAGAGCGATGATGACGAGGAGGAGAGAGTAAGTGAGATGAGAGCAAGAGTGGAGAGTGAAAGTAAGAGTGAGAGTAGAGAGCATAGAGTGAAGGGTGGAGAGCGAAATCATATGTCAATATGTCCACTTTTTACTACAGTTCAATAAAAGAGCCATAGTAATAGAGCACCTATTACTATGGTTCTTTCAAAGAATCATAGTAAAAGTGGACATATTGATCTATTATTACAATTCGATGAAAGAATTTTAGTAATAAGTGAAATAAAAGAAAGGTTATTTATAAAAATTTCACCACCATATTTTTAACTACGATTGTTGTTTTTAACCGTCGTAAAAGGCACGTAATAAAAATTCATTACTGTAGTAGTAAACCAAGCAACAAAACAAAATTAGCAAGCAACATACAATTTATCATTAAAACCGAGGAACAACTCTCTTGTTTACTTTAGAGTATATATATATATATATATATAAGACAAAAGGCACCTTATACTTTGGTTTGGTGTAACAATTGTTAGGCTTCTCATTTTTTTAAAAATTAACTAAATGATATCTTGGGCTCATTTTTTATTTTGTGGCTACATCGAAACTGAAAAATGACTACAGTGCCTTTAATGGCGCTGATGAAAACAAAAGGAATTGTCAGTTCTTTTGACAATCAACCCCCTTCATTTCAATCTTCTCAAGTCTCACTCTCTCTATCTATCTATCTATCTCTATCTCTATCTACCGCTCTTCGTTGCTCATCACCAGTGACGAAGTTAGAAATTTCAATTATGGGTGTCCTCTATTAATACCGCTTTTGACAAAAAAAATTTTTTAAAAAATTATACAGTATATTTACTACTATGATAATTCACTACTAAAATTGATATTTTACATTAAAATTTACACCATAACCACTCACTTACTTCTTTTCTTTCTTTTCAGCTAATAAAATATAAAATCGGTTCGATCTAACTCAAATGGATAATATAGAACAAAAAAATTCATTAAAAGATATATATATATATATAATTTGAAAAAAATTCAAATATTACATTTGAGATTATAAGTAATTATTTTGTAACATGTCATCCAAATCAAATTAAATTTATAATTAATTATTTTTTACTCATCCCACCATTTTTTTTTTTTTGGTGTTGAAGAGGGGCTAGGCCCCTAAAACGGATTATTATTAATAACTCTAGGCCATGCGGCACTTACATTGTCTCGCAAAAAGAAAATCTCTAATATCCCTAGTTGGAGATTGAAAGAAATGATAACCTAGACTCATACTTAGACCTAAATTTGCCAGTTTGTCTCGCTACTTGGTTTGCTTCTTTGTAACAATGGGTGACTTTAACTTCCTATGTTGGGTTCTCCATTAGACTTTTGCATTGCTTCAATAATGTAGTAAATTGTGACCCCAGGTCTTTAGTGCCTTTGAGCATACCAACCACCAAGATTAAATCAAGTTGTAGCCAGATATGTTTCAATCCCAAATTCTTGGCTACTCCACCACCCAAAATTCTCGGTAAAGCCTCCTAGCCATTCACCTTTGTCACCCCTTATGACTCTTCCTCTCGCTGCTAATCCGGGATTACCTTTAGAGGCGCCATCGGTGTTTAAAATAACCCATCCCGGAGGGGAGGTTCCCATTTAACTAATTCAACTCTGCGTTGTCGGGTTTTGTTCAAATTAAAATTTGGCTCTTCACCTAAAGCACCGATGGTTTCTTCAAATTTCAACAAAAGGAACTCTCCTTTGTTTCTTGGTACGATATCATCCGAAGCAAAACAATAGGAGTTTCTCCATTTCCAGAGGTACCGGATAGTCATCAAAAACTTTATTTCCCAACGTGAATCAAAAGTCCCATGATTCAGATTTGCCATTAGCCGATCAATAAAAGGACTATTACTGGATCCCACGAACCACCCTTTGGCGCCAAGAAGTTCCAGATTGTAATCGCTTGGGGGCATTGTCGAATGATATGCTCGTAGTCTTTGAACTGGTGTCCACACACTCTACAACTAGGATCATTAGTCAATCCTCTTTTGAATCTATTGGTTTTTGTCATTAGCCTATCATGGAGTAAGAGCCAAAAACATTCGAACTCTTTGTGGAGCTTGGGTTCGCCATACCCAATTCCAGTTCGGGTCTTGAGTTTCTCTCACCAAGGACTCATTTTTAAGGAGGGAGATGGTTGAGCTAATAGTGAATTTACCCGAGGAAGAGGCTTTCCAATAAAAGTTGTCAGTGACACCTTCCTCCGCCACTTCTATCGCCGCGATTTTCGAAGAATCTCGAAGGGAGTAAATTAGCGAACCTATCCCAAGCCCAGTGATTATCAACACTCCCCATCTCGCGCACCTTGACGTCAATCTCTGCAGATGGAATTTCCAAAATCGAGTGACAAATCAATGGTTTTTCATCGACCCACAAGTCTAACCGAAACGTGTTTGCCTTCCATCTCCAATGGCGGATCCGATGCCTTATTTGAGCATAGGTAAAGTCGCGGCTATCCCTTTCCGAGCGTTAGAGGCAAGCCGACTAGTGCATAGGGTTTGTAGATCTCCCCACCGAGATATTTATGCTTTAGTATTTGCGCCCACAGCCTATTGGGCTTCTTTTGGACGCGCCAGCCCGACTTCATCGGTTGTGCATTATTTAAGTGCCGCATGGAACTAAGGCTCAATCCTCCGTTAGCTTTTTTCTTTGTAACAACCTCCCATGAGACCAAGTGAATTTTTCGTTTGGTAGTTGTTCCACCCCATAGAAATCTCCTGATTTTTCTATCCAAGTACATCACAAATTGAACGAGGTAGCTTGGCGGTTTGCATAGTGTACGCAGGAATGGCACAAATTGTTGATCGAATTAAAGTAACCCCGCTCGCTAGAGACAGACATTTGGATTTCCGCCCAGCAAGTCTTTTGTCTACTCTATTCACAACCTCTTGGAAAGTGACCTTGGTTACTCTGCCATTGATCGTAGGGACACCCAAATATTTTCCCAAATCAATCGTTTGTGGCATCTCTAAGGTATTGCAGATATTAGAGGTCAGTAATCGGTTCGATGTTAGGGGAAAATAGATGTTTGATTTTGCGGCACCGACCTTTTGACCGGAAGCTTCACAGTAACCAAGAGAGACAATTTTTGATCAAAGAAGCTTGTTCTAAGTTCGCTTCGCGAAGAGAACAACATCATCAGCAAAGAGGAGACTAGAGATTTTGGGACCTCCCTACTGATTGGAAACGATTGCCGCTTCCATCTCTAACCTTCCATTCAATCAAGTGATGAAGCCTTTCGATGCAAGCCACAAAAATATATGGTGAGAGAGGGTCTCCTTGCCTTATCCCACGAGTGCGCCGAAATTCCGTTGTGGGTTGCCCATTCCAAAGAACACTCAAAGAGCAGCTCATGATACATGACATGATGATCTCTACCAGTAATTGGGGCAGTCGCATCTCCATGAGGGTTTCTCGGATAAAGGACTATCTTAATCGATCATAAGATTTTTCAAGGTCAATTTTAATGGCCATCCACCCCTTGGAACCTTTCTTCTTTCTTATAGTATGTAGAGCTTCTTGCATGATGATAACATTGTCGCTTATTTGACTTTTAGGCACAAAACTAGTTTGAAAAGGAGAGATTATGTCCAGGAGAATTATTTTCAAGCGATTGACGATGCACTTCGTGACTAGTTTATACGTCACATTACACAGCCCAATGGGTCGAAATTGAGTCACCAACTGGGGTTGCTTACTTTTGGTATGAAAGCTAAAAAGGTCTTATTGATTTCATCTGGAAATTGTTTACCTTGTAGAATTTCTAACACGAGTGTTACGGACATCAGCCCCCACAACCGACCAATACTTCGAAAAATACCGCCCGAAACCCATCCGGTCCTGGAGCTTTGAGTGGTGCGATACTTTTGAGTGCTTCATAAACCTCTATAGCGTTGAAAGGTTCATTTAATTTGGCTGTGGATAATGCATCTATGCTAGGGAAGCATCCCGTGTGAAGCACTCGTTGATTCTATGAATTTCCCGATTCATGAAATAGATCAATGAAATAGTCCATTACTATTCTTTTGATCTCTAGAGGATCCTAAGTCCACTTATTTTCGCCAACTTGGATTGTTTCAATTCTATTGAATGGCCTTCTAATGATTGTACTAGTATGGAAGTATTTAGTATTAAGATCACCATCTCTAATTGCATCCATCCTAGATTTCGAAGCCACGGAAGATCTATTTGTTTGAGCACCTCATTCAATTCTATCTTTAGTTGGGTTTCCAATGTTAAAAAATGCGGAAGACATTGATCCGACAGCCTTCACTTGGATTCCTTGAAGTCTAGTCCAAAGAGAACGTTTCCTTCTAAACAAGTTTCCAAATACCTCTTTATTCCAAAGATTGAGTTCATTAGCCGGATGACGCAACTTAGGGATCGGAGGAGTATTAGTGTCTCATTTGTCCCGCAAAAAGGCTCAAAATGAGCATGTGTAGTCCAAGCAAGTTGGAACCCGAAAGGTCTAGGAATACCTAATAAAGGGGTAAAGCCCGTGGAGTTGATCAAAAGAGGGAGTGATCTCGAGTGACTCGTGAGATAAATGTCCGACCCCTCCTTCCCGAAATCGGGTGCGCCAATAAAGATTGCAGAGTGCTCTATCCAGGCGTGCACACTTCCTAGTTTCCGAACGATTTCCCCGCACCACGTATATTTTGGTCCGGAGAAACCCAAGTCAATCAAGCCATTGTTTTCCACCCAGTTCTTAAATTTTTCACAACGTCGGGCTAGGTCCGGATTTTCATGGTCCCGTTCCTCTAAATTGATGGTCTCATTAAAATCTGCTGCAAGCAACCAAGGCATATTAATTGTACCTGCAAATTCCGCTAGCTCCCTCCAAAAATTTCACGGGTATGAATATGGGGACTGGCATAGACAGCCGTAAAGAGCCATTTTGAAGATCCAATTGCTTCAACTTCTGCTGTGATAAACTGCTCGTGTTTCGTAGAATCTTCAAACGGATTTCGTTGGGGTTCCAAAACATCCAAATGCCCCCTGAAACCCTCGAGCTTCAATTCCGACCACTTCTCCAAAGTTAATCCGATTGCGAGACTCTATAAGCTCTTCTACCACTAATATGTGTTTCTGTAAGGACTAGGATATTGGGTCGATGGATTCGAATGAGTTCTTTGATCACATTTATGAAATTAGCACCCCCAGCACCTCTAACATTCCAAACCAGGAGTGTAACAACATTGACACTGTCATGGAATCGTGTGATGTTCTCATTTAGCGATAGATTTTGATCCATATAAAAATTTTATATGAGACATGGCAAAATTCTTCGCATGGAGCTAGTGTCCGATGGAATTATTGAGGTTTGTCCCCTCAATAATCACATTAGTCAAAATCCCATTTGCATCCAGTGGAATATTATGTTGCTCAATATTAAGAGAGCTGTTCTTATCAGCTTGGTTCAAATTGTCATGCCTTGGGCCATGTCCATCAAGAATCAAGAGTATGCTGGGCGTTGGAGTTTCCTCACGGGCCGTTGTTAGCAGCGGAGGTCTGGAAATGGGATGAGCCGATTATTAGTTGCATTACTTTTTCTCTCTCTCAATTAAACTCTTAAACGATACAATATTTGATTGAGATGAAGAAGCCTTGTATAATTTAATGAATATATATTTCATCCATGGTAGAACCACAAGATCAAGATAATGCCTGTTTGATTCGCTTCTCTACTTCAGTATTGCCTTTTTTTACCTCTCTTTTTTTGAGAAGTGGGCAAAAGCTTTTCATTATCAAACTTATCAAAACATACAGGCTGGATTATGCAATGCCAAATCTATCTATGCTCATATCATCAGTTCAATCTCATATACATATTTGATGTTTCATTCATATTCATTGCTCTACATTACCAAAATGGTTCAGAATTGTGTTCAACGCTCTCTTACTATTTTTAAGAGTTTGGTAGCGCAAAGAGGTTGCTTGATTTGGAATTTGATTTCTCATAATGGATAGAAGTCACCGCTTTTTCGTTTTTCTTTGTCTTTTTTTTTTGGTGGTTAATGATGTTGCATGAGAGGATTATTGATTTCCCTGTTCATGTCATGAGTTGAGTCTTCCTCTCCATCTCTAGAAACTTTCTTCGGAATATATGAGTTTGGAAGGAGGGGGTTTTGTTGGGAGGAGATGAAGTGAAGAAGTTTGGACTTGGGCGGGGGGGTTCAGTTTTAAAGGTCCAGCGAGGCTATTAAGGTAGTAATACGTTGACATTATGTGCACAAAAGTTGTGTTTTTGTATGAATGTATGATTAGAAACTAGGGACACGAAATTCATGATTTGTCTGTTTCGATTTTTGTGACCAAGTAATGATACAATTTCTAATTTTGTGCAAACATAAAGATCACATTTTGTGCCAATTTCTAATTTTGAAAAAAAGTAATGATACAATGGCAAGTTGAATTGACAATCCAACATATTGCTCCTATGGGGGAAAAGTAATATAAAAATCTTGAAGAATATACAAGTAATGGAGTTATCCACATTACCGATTAATTTTAGATGAAATTTCATGGCCCAATTATTTAGTAAAATTTAATAAAATCTGTTAGCCTAGAAACATGAATGATTAATGTTAGCAACCATTTTCACAATGTTATTACCTTAAATTCAGATGAGGTTATTAGTATGTTAGATTTTAGGTCTGATTTTCGAATCCCCTTCCCATTGTATGGTTACCAACTTCATCGTGTGTGTTCCCTTTCCTACTGGTTCAAAACTCACTAAAACATGGCTTCAATTTAGTTAAATAGACAACATATTTAAACATACATTACTGGTATCATTTTCTTTTGCACCAACAACTCTGACTTGTACATTTCAACGCCTCAAATTTTAAAACTTGAATGAAAATCTGAATTGTCTAATGCACCAACAACTCTATTAACCTTAGTAAAACAATGGCCAAGAACATATTTTAAATCCGGGTTAAGCAACAATTATTAAAAATCAATTATGTACATTTGAGATCCTTAATTGTTGGAAGAGAGTAATTATAAACATATCAAAGGTTGGAAATATTGTAATTGTGACAGTATTAATGAAAGTAGTTGGCCCAATTGAAGAATGAAGCCACTTGAAATGTGAGATAAACATAGATGGATCGGAAGAAACACAAGTACAAATAGAGACAGCCAAAGGGAAGAGGATACTTACATCAGCCAAAACTGGAGCAGAAATATTTAGAGCTAATTTTCATGAGAATGGAGAAGACTCTCCACCTCAGGATTGTGGCTGTGCTGCTGCTAATTATTATTGCATCAGGTAATTTAATTATCTCTACTCTTTTTAATTTATCAACAATTTAATATTAAACACTTGTGGGTTTATTTATGCTTTTGATTAATTTTTGGCAGTGATGCTGCAAACCTCTGCTGCTTGCCCATGTTTTCTTTGTTTCTGCTCCTTTAATTTCCTTCAATGTCATTTTGTCATTTGCCAACTCTCTGCCCCTTGTTGACTGCAACCAGTCGTGACCATAGTTGTTTTACTAATTTCCTTCAATGGAGGCATATCTTTTCCTGAAAATTTTGAACTATGAATATTTCATTCATCTTGTAGGAAATATTAGGACTAACCTTATCAATGCGGAAGTAATAGGATCGATTGTCGCTTAATAGCCCACAAGAATACCCGTCCGATTAATAGCCAATGAGTGCAAAATCCCGAGTCACGAACACGCCAGTCTTGATGTATTCCGAAAACCGTGTTCACCAAAATTGCCCGGAATAATATAACCGGCGGCTACTAGAGTCGCCGGAAAAACAGTCACGACGCAAACCCGAAGACTCAAGTGATGGTAAGTCTAACTGTGAGGAGGTGTTAAGGATTTCTAGGGAAAGTATCAGAAATGCAACGTGTGCAGTGTGTGCCTTTCTTTTCCCCTTAATCTTTCTGTTTTACTGTAACCGGATTTAAGTAGGGAAACAAACCCCTACATATCCGGGTGTATTAATGCTAGATTAGCGGTTAGGTAATTTTGAGTTAATGAGCCAAAGTGGCCGTTTCATGATCTTGGCCAACACATCTAATGATTGTAGAGTCACAAATTAAAGAAAATGTAATTTGTATTTAGTGATGACTTTGAGTCAACTATATATCACCGTGTCTCATTTTTTTTCGATAAATAATTGGCAGAGCCAAGAATCACACAATTAAACGATAAACGTATGATCTGAGAACTCAACAAGAAGAACGAAAACAAACTATACTGACATCGACATTCCAAAAACCACCTACCAACTAAAAATGAAAACAGCTCAGTTGTTAACCCATTAGAATGGGCAAGACTTCACAATTAGGGGAAGACTTGGTCTTGGTGGGTGGTTGTATTTGTTAATTTTTGTGGTTTTTTTGATAGGGAATAAAAGGTATTAAATTGGCTAATTGTTGTTATCGACTTAGTAACCTCTTATGAATCACTCGAGTGCTTGACGGGTCGAGCCAAACTTTCTTGAAAGCAGAATTGATCTTTCTGCTTGCACGATTATGTAATGGTCACATACTAAAAAATCACTCGCCCTCAATTAACAAAAAGGAGATATGTATTGTACCATTGATGGTTAGAAATAAGATGTATATAATAACTATGAAAATAATAAAATGAAGATTAGATCGTATTGACCGGAGCGTGCCCACCATGTAGATTCAATCACTTAAATTGTAAGATTAGTAAAGCAGGGCAAAAAGTTAGTCTCGCAATGCTCTAAGTAAATCTTGAACTCATTCGTACTTCAACAAAATATAAATAATTTAGATTTTATTTTTTAAATTTTAAATTTTGACTCGAAAAATCAGAATTTAGACACGCAAGCATATAAATAAATAATTATAAAATTAAGTCAACTTTTAAAAAATTAATTTTCATTACGTAAATATTCAAATATTATATTATCTCATATGTATATACATTGTCATCAGCGGAATTAGAAGTATATAGACTGGTTATTTGTGCTAGATGTGAGGTTAAGGCCATTGTATATCATGACTGCTGTGATGAAGGCTGTTTGACCATTGTAATTGTTTCCCAAACTTGTGAAAAAGAAAAGGGAGTGATTTATATCTAATAATTGAACTAGAAATTGATAAAGTATTGGTTAGGCTGGGAGCGACATTACTCTGGTAAGGTGGAAAACACATGAAGAGCTTTTATCTTAAATACTAATGGTCTGAAAGGGATTACACTCTTTATCAAATTAAAAAAAAAAAGTAATTGAAGTAGAAAACGAATAGACAAGCACTAAGTGTACCCCACCCCACACTTATATGTACCCTGTAAAAATTA
Organism: Talinum fruticosum; assembly: GCA_021018815.1. Lineage (NCBI taxonomy): Eukaryota > Viridiplantae > Streptophyta > Magnoliopsida > Caryophyllales > Talinaceae > Talinum > Talinum fruticosum. Next base: position 955,248 of record JAITYX010000072.1, on the reverse strand, counting down.
AACCAATTTTGCTAACTTGCTACACATGATTTCGTTAAAGAGTGTTTGACACTCCTGTACATATCTAATGCATGTAAAAAAAAAAAAAAAAGAAAAGAAAAAAGAACTTAGCTTAGATTGCATAGTTGATGGATGTTGCATTGGTCCATTAATTGAGTGCTTGTAATTACTCTTGTATTGTAATGGTACTGAAAAATTGTCTAGAAAGAGTGTTGAATTATGAAATTGTTTTTTCATTGTAAAAAGCTAGATTTTTAATATTGAACATGAAATTTTACAATAAATTATTTTAAACCTTTTTGTCACAATAAAAAGGTGACACTCATTTTTTAATTGTGGTGTCTTATCATAAATAGTAGGATAAATGTCGTTCTTCACACGATTTCATTTTAACCTTTCTCTTTTAGGGTCTTTATTGTGTCCATGACTAACTTGTTAAGGTGTTGAATTAATCATTTAATTTTTTTTTGATGATAACTAAAGCCAATTTTGCAAATACATGTCTAATTGTCCCCTCTCAACTTATTGATTTGTGTAAGCTACTATGGCCATATCTCAAACAAATACATGCATACATGCTGTTTGACAGTAGATGTATGTGATGTCCAAAACTTCTTTAGCTCCAACCTATAAACCTTTCCAAGTAATTTACTAGATTATAAGCTTCACTTTTTAAAGTGTATATATATATATATTATGAAACACAATTATTCCTAAATTATAAACATAATATTCAACAAACTTTAAACCCAAATCTTCATTTAGAAGTTAAAAGAATGAACAAAAGCTTAAAAAAAAAATTAAATCTACTAAATATTATAAAATGATTCAATCTTCAAAAGTGCAAACTAGTAAAGCAAAGAGTAATATTTGTATAACCTACCAACAAAAAAAACCCAAAAAATTAGTAAAAATAAAAAATAATATAGCCTAAAACAATGAGAAAACAGAGGAGTGAGAATAAAAAAATAGGAAAAGAATTTGATCTAATTTTGTCTAGAACATATGTTTCAGTATCCAATGCCTATTTATAATCACATAAAACTGGTAATTTATTGACAAAAATATGGATGATAGTACATACATTCACACTTCAACGTGATTAATAAAAGTGTATGTAATTCTTTTCTCATTCTCAAATAATATTATAATATCAAAATAGGCAGTTATTTGCTTTAAACATACATTCACGTTTAAAGTTAACGGGTACGTTATATCACCATGACTTTGCCCAACGGAAACAATGTTAAAATAATTCGAATTGGTTACTAAAACAAAATAATAATAATAATAATAATAATAATAATAATATTATTATTATTATTATTATAATAATAACAACATCCTTTAAAAAAATAATAATAATAATAACAACATTAAATACTTAATGATTAATTAATACATGGATAATAATTTTTTGAAATTCGCTATCTTCTTATTTCAGGTTGACAAGTAAATAAATTAAAAAAAAAAAAAGCAATCTTGAAAAATTAGTCCACATACTAAATGAGGAAGAAAAAAATCAGTAAATAATAAAGATTTTCACATTACTACATAATTTTAGTAAATTAATACTAACATATGCAATATTATTGAGGAAAGCTAAAAGATATGAGTTTCTCTAGTGTCATAAGTCAAGCACCTATATACATTTATTTATAATTAGTACAGAATTATTATAATTCGTTTATTTTTTCGTTGGATGCTTTCCTGGACTTTCTCATGACGTTTATGTAAAAAACTTTGATATTAAAATTGGGGATAGAGTGAGGGCAAAGGCGTTGAATTCTATACATAAAATATAAGTTACACCAAATTGATTATTTAACCAATTATAATACATTAAGTTAGATTAGGAGGTCCAAAATCGACAGTTAGATTAGGAATTCATGGCAATCACCAATTATATTGGTACCTATTATTATTATTATTATTATTATTATTATTATTATTATTATTATTATTATTATTTTGACCCTAAACTACATAAATATCTTGTGGGTATTCTATTTCTTTTAAAAAAGTTGTGGCCATTGATACCTTTTTTAAACACATTTCGTCAATATATATCATCAAAAAAAAAAAAAAATCATACATGAATACTACCTAACTTATAGGATGTTTAGATGATTGCGTTAAAGACTGTTTTTTTTGTTAAATTATATATCATAAGTTTATTATGTTGGATGTATATATGTAATAATTAATTTATTATAATTTTATGAGTAATATCATATAATATTGTGAATTTAGATAAAATATTGTCTTACCTTATAGACATTCTTTTTTCAAAAAAATTAATATTTTTAAGTTTAAAAATGATGAAAAAATAAAAAAAATGAGTTAAATATATAAGTAATGAAAATAAGTTATCAGCATCAAACATGGTGGGAATTCCAACCTAAAGGAAACAGGTGCTGCTATATCAAGAAGTTTTGCAGAATTAGAGACTATGTCCATAACATGGCTATTAGTGGCAAGTATCTAGTAAAGCAAGGATATTCATGGATGCTAGGAGACAAAAAAAAAGTCAGATGGGCAAGAATGGTTTGGAACAAGCAAAATATACCCAAGCACTCACATATACTGTGGATTATGATACAAGGAAGACTACCAACAGCAGATAGAGTGGTCGGGTATATAATTATGCTTTTGAAGAGTGTTGTCCATTATGTGAAATGGAGTCGAAGACACATGATCACCTATTTTTTCAATACTCTTTTGTGCAAAACATCGGAGGGAGTATATTTAAATGGTTGTCAATTCCCAACATTGACAAAAACCTCATGGAGTTGCATGATTCGCTACTGAATGGGAAATGGAGTAGAATGAAAACTCAGTTGGTGTATGCAACATATGCAACAATGCAATATCATATTTGGCAAGAAAGGAATTGGAGACGCTTCGGACAAGTCAAGAAGGAGCCAAACCGGATATATGATAATGTCCAAAAGGAAGTGAAATATAGGTTTGATTTTTAGCCACTGTAAATACAAAGAGAGCAAATTGGCAAAGTATTACGACATGAAACGTTGTAAGGACACATGTAAAGATCTCGTGAGTCGGGGAGAATTTTTGGAATAGTGGAAATGAAAAATCTTGCATTATTACAAAAAAAAAAAGTTATTAGAATAAAAAACATAAAAAAGGTTATTTTTATATTAACTATTTAAAAAAATATGTCCACTTATGATCCTTTTAAATTATTATTAATTTTAATTATTATAACTTAATTAAAAATAATAAAATTAAAAAAATAAATAATTATAAAATAAAATTAATTAATGCCCTTGCATAGCAAGGGGTATAACCCTAGTTATTTGAGTAGTTGATATACTATTATAAATATTAAATATATATTTCTTATAAAATTATAAATATTAACCTTAGAATACATATGGATGTTTTATAATCTAAGGGCTTGTTTGGTTGGATGTAATCAAAGTGGTAATGCAATCAAATTAGTAATGGTGATTACATTACCATGTTTGGTTACAACTTTGTAATGCAATCAAAATTACATTATAATCACATTAACCTTTATCTATGCAATTACAATTACTTGAACATTTACTAAACAATCATGATTACATCTATCCTTGTGATCAAATTTTAACACACTTCCAATAATTTTCTCCCCCCTCTCAATTGCATATCCATTTTCTCTCTCTTCCTTGGCACAAGCAAAAAATTTATCTATTTGATAAGAAACTTAATTTTTTTATATTATCTTAATATATGATATAATCATTAAGTCATTAAGAGAAAATTTTAACTTTAATATTTTAGATTTAAAGTTTAAGTATTCAATTAAAAAGATAAAAGAAGCTTAAATTAAAATTTTTAGATCAATTTTTTTTACTTGTTAACATTTATCTTTAATTCAATAAATATTTATCATAAATAAAATAATTTTAGTTTGTATTTTTTATCCATGAAAAAAAATTTAAAACTTAATTATATGATAGAAGAGATTAAAAAAGTTCAAATACAAATTTAGAGTTTAAAATTTTGTTATATCTTCACTACAACAAACATTTATTACCACTAGAATAATCCAATTGATTTTTTTGCCAGAAAAAAATTTAAAATTAGAAAATATGATATAAAAGATTAAAAAAATCTCAAATATGATTTTGAATTTAAAATATTTTTGTGTGGATAACGTTTATCTTTATTACTATATTTATTGTTATTAGAATCATATAGTTTATATTTGCAATAAAATTTGATTATTTGATAGAAAATATTTTTAAAAGCTCAAAACTAAATACGTAACTCAAATTTTTTTAGATAGCATTTATCTCCATTACAATAATTTAATTACTAACTTTTGTCATTGAAATAATCCATTACCATTGTGATTACATTACACTTTTTATATAACCAAACATGGTAATGTAATTGTTGTCCCATTACAATTTACATTGCATATCTAATTACATTCCATAATTGATTACATTACATCCCTATTACATTACATCCAACCAAACACCACATAAAGGTAATTATTAGGAGGAAGAATGTAAATTTTGAGTTACTTAATGAAAGAAAATAATTCTTCATCATGTGAACCTATAAAATAGCTTTCCAACTTATTATTTTCTCCCACCACATTTTAAAATTGAGACATATATGTCCCACTTTGTTGCACCAAACTCCTTTAAACATGTGTTCATTGTTGGATCTTTTTTATAAGTATCTCACGTGGTATTACTCAATTATATATAGAATTCAAACATATTATAATAATATCATTACTCACTATATATAAAATAAACACATGTGATTATATATATAATAAGAAAATTAAACATCAAATTATTAATTTCTTCTCAAAATAGTGTCCTACGTTTGTCAACACCTTGCTTGCGTTCTTATCGCTATATTTATATGCTTTTATATTATTAAATAAAATATAAATGGCAGAAGAGGGAATCAAATAACTTAATGTATTTAAAACTTTAATCTTAACCAACCAAATTAAAGCACGACATATAGAACTTTTTTGAAATGATGACCATAAAATTCATCTTATGAGTGAAGAGTCACAAATTAAAGAAAATGCAATTTGTATTTAATGATGACTTTTATATATCACCGTCACTCATTAGTAGAATGAGGGAGGACTTCACAATTAGGGAAGACCCGGTCTTCATTTAGTGGCTGCATATCAATCGTTGCTTGAGTGCTTGACGGGTCGGGCCAAACTTTCTTGGGAGTGGAATAAGTACACTATGGCTAAAATTGATTATATCTATGCTTTTATTTTCACACTACTTTTTGTTGTGCTTTGCTTCTCAGGTTGCGTTTTTGCTGAACACTTGAACGATGAATCCGCATTGCTATCCTTAAAGGGGAGTATCACTTATGACCCTTATGGCATATTGACCCAAACCTGGACATCCAATACATCAGTCTGTAAATGGTTTGGTGTTTTTGTGGTCTTCGCGACCATACGAGGGTCACAGCCTTGGATCTTCATGGCATGGGTCTTGTTGGAGTCATTCCTCCGGAAATGGGTAACATGTCGTTCCTTAGCTTCCTTGACATCAGCAACAATAAATTCCATGCGAGTTTGCCTGTTGAGCTGAGTAACCTTCGGCATCTGAAAGTTATGGATATAGGAGTAAATGATATCACTGGAGAGATCCCACCAAGCATAGGAATACTACAAGAGCTTCAATATTTTGACATTGGGAACAGCAGTCTAACAGGTAAATTATTTTTAATTTAAATTTGTCAAATTTTCAACACTGTAATTAACAGTGGCGAAATTAGTTGTTGTTGAAATCTAATTAAATTGATTTATACCATATTGAGCTTCAAATGTTATAACAATATTTATCGATTACAAATATTTATATGAATTGTTGTCAAATCATGACATATTATTTACGTTTGAAAAAGTTGCCATGTCTACAACATCTATGTCAAGTTAATGGTTCGTAATGTAAATGATGTAGGGGAGATTCCTTTCGCCATCTTCAATATTTCATCTTTTCAATTTATTAGACTCAGCGTAAACAAATTGACTGGAAGTCTTCCGGATGATATTTGCAATTATCTTCCATCCTTGGAGAAGATGTATTCTTCATACAATTATTTAACTGGTAATATCCCTAGCCATTTTGGAAAATGCAGAAAGCTTCAAATATTGTCTCTGGGAGATAACAATTTTAAGGGGAGTATTCCACAAAGTATTGGAGAACTTCCTGTGCTCAAAATACTATATCTATATGACAATCAATTAACAGGTATGACTTTTTTCACTTGAAATAAAAATGAAACTTCTTCATATACCTAGTTAAAAATTCTATTGACCTAATAACAAGGTAAGACCAATTTGAGTTTGGTAAAAAGCAAGTTAATTAGCAAGGGTTATTTCAGAATGCAAATAACGTGATGATCTAACGTTGTAATCTAGTTGAGGATAATTTTTGGATAAGTACTATCAAGCAAGTCACTAAAATGTAAATTATATTTGTTATCTATATTTTGGTTAGATTATATATATTTTGGGTTTACATTGAATTCATATGGCGTTTATTCTAGTTAAATTGTGTAAGATAAATTAAAAAAACTTGTAATTTTTTGGATCGAACAAGTCAGTAAAATGGTTTTGCAAGCTCTAAGTTAGATTAGCATCGCTTTTTGTAGCAATAAATAAAGCTCTAACTCGTTTACATGTAACAGGCAACATCCCTTCAATTGTATTCAATGTATCTTCGTTAAAGATAATCGGTATATGGGGGAATCGGCTAACAGGTGAGCTACCAAGTGGTAATCTTCCTGAAATTGAATACATAAGTGTCTCTATTAATCAGCTAAGTGGCCCAATGCCATCCAACCTAAGTTGTTGTAGAAAGCTTTGAATATTGTCCTCTACTTCAAGAGCTAGTTCTAGGCATGAATAATTTGATAGGTATAGTGTTGTACATATATCTTAGTGAGAGAGGACTCGTTAAAAAGAAAAAGAAAAAACGAAAGAGAGAAATAAGGCATAGCTCGACTCCTGGAATCAATGTTCTACTGTCTGCAAATGTTAGACTTAGTTAAGCTAAACATGACCAAACTCCAATCATTCTTAAATTGAGGGAACACATGATTAACTTGAATTAAGACAACATATGATTTTGGCTCAAATTTGATAGAGTTAATTCAGCCCCAAACCAAATCACCTAAAAATTTGTTAAACATATATATTTTCATAATAAGTTTATCTGATTGAAAATAATATTATCTAACCAATAACTCAACACAAGTATGTTCTATTAGTTATTTCAAGTAAACTGAAGTTAATTAGTACTTTGGTGGGCTACTTCAAAACAAAAGGAAGGTTGATTGTGTTTTGCGAGACATTTTGTTTTAATCAGCAATAGTTAGTTTCCTGACACTCATTGAGACATTATTATAGCGGCACATTGTTATAATATTTTGTTAACCTTTTCATTATTCCTTTTTTTCTTTTTTTTCTTTTTTTCTCATTTTTATAAATTTATTGTTATAATATCCAGTAATTTACCTTATATTCAATTCAATGGGACAGGAAACTTGTCAAAAGATGTGAGTAGCTCGTCAGTGTTGACGAGGTTCGGTGCTTAAAGAAACAACTTCGATGGAAATATATGGGACTCATTTTGTAATTTATCGAGAATGGAGGATATAGAATTGGATCACAATAATCTACGTGGTTCTATCCCTCTATGTTTTGGATATCTCCAGAATTTGAAGGTTTTGTCCCTTGGTTCTAATTCTCTTATGGGTACAATTCCACAACCCATATTTAATCTCTCCATGCTCGAAGAGTTGTATCTTCAATTCAATAATCTTTCTGGGCAACTTCCAGACAATTTAAGTGATTTGCTACCCAATATTCAGTTACTATGGCTCAACGACAACAAACTCACTGGAAGCTTTCCAAGTTCTGTCTCAAATGCTAGCAAACTATGTAAATTTCCCTAGAATTCAACCAACTTACACGGTATATACCAGCAGCCTTAGGGAAACTACATCAACTAGAGGAGCTTGAATTGCACACTAATCATTTAACCACTGAACCAACAACAAAAGGGGTCAACTTTTTATCTTCTTTGACTAATTGCAGGAGGCTGAGGATACTGGCGTTAGGAGCAAATCCTCTTAATTTAGAACTTTCAAGCTCGCTTGGAAATTTCTCGAACTCTCTTGAAGAACTTGACATCAGTTTCGGCGAAATCAAAAGTAGGATTCCTAATGAGATAGAAAATCTCACAAGTTTAAGGTTCTTGAACTTAGACGACAACAATTTAGAGGATCTTGTTCCTGGTCGCACTAGGGAGGTTGTCCAAGATCCAGGAGTTGTATCTCGATTACAACAAATTACAAGGACCTATTCCAATTGATCTATGTCAAACGAGGAATATGGGTAACTTGGGTTTATCAGCTAATAGGCTCCTAAATGGATCCATTCCTAGCTGTTTGGGAAATATGACTTCTCTAAGAGATATCAGATTACATAACAATCAGTTGTCGTCAAGCATACCGGCGGAGTTATTTAATCTAAGAGATCTTATTTATTTGGATATATCATTCAACAACTTTCAAGGATCTCTTCCTGTTGACATTGGGAACTTGAAAGTAGCAACATTTATTGATTTATCAAACAACCAAGTATCAAGGTATTCCAAGCACAATCAATGGCCTGCAAGAGCTGAGTAACCTTTCTCTATCTGGAAACAGGTTGCAGGGCTCTATCCCTGCTACATTTGGCCAATTAAGAAGTCTTCAATCGCTGGACTTATCTCAAAATGAATTATCTGGTGGTATCCCAAAAGAACTAGAGGTGCTTTCTTATTTGAACTACTTCAACGTATCTTTCAACAAATTAGAGGGAGTAATTCCCACTCGAGGGCCATTTGCGAATTTTTCAGCTGCATCTTTCATGGGTAACCCTGGGCTCTGTGGTCCGCCTAGACTGCATGTTCCACTGTGTCCACAGATATCTGAAAGAAAACACAAACTAAGTCTAATTTTGAAAATCATCTTACCTTTGGCAGCATTTGGCTCAGTTCTATTAATATTGACATTTTTCGTGATGAGACGAAACAAAAAGACGAGTGATATTCCTGTTCAAGATGATTCTCATATGATAAGAAGTACGAGGAGAGTTTCATACTTTGAGCTTTTAGCTGCAACCAATCAATTTGGTCAAAGTAATCTCATCGGTGCTGGAGCTTTTGGTTCAATCTACAGAGTTACGCTTTCATATGGCATTGAAGTAGCTGTAAAGGTATTTAACATGCAGGCACGAGAAGTTTCTCAGAGCTTTGATGCAGAGTGTGAAATTCTCAGGAATATCAAGCACAGAAACTTAGTGCACATTATTAGCAGTTGCTCCAACCTTGATTTTAAAGCTTTAGTGTTCAAGTACATGCCAAATGGTAGCCTTGATAAGTGGCTGCACGAAAGTGATCGCCACTTAAGCTTTACTCAGCGATTGAACACAATGATTGATGTTGCTTCAGCCATAGATTATCTTCATCATGGCTATTCAATTCCAATAGTACATCGTGATCTAAAGCCGAGCAATGTCTTGTTAGATGATGATATGGTTGCCCATGTTACTGATTTTGGCCTAGCAAGGCTACTGGATGAAGATCAATCGACAATACTGAGTAACAATTTAGCTACTATTGGATACATGGCCCCAGGTATTCAATTCACTACTATTAAGTGTACATCTTCTTTGCTACATTTTTAATCTCGTCTATATTGATTCCTTTTGCTATCAGTTTGAAAAAACAATCTTTGCACAACAATAACTGCATAAATATAGAAAAAGTTGAGCAAATGATGAATATGTATAATCCGAATGAATCTAGATAAATAAATGACATAAATAAATGTTTAGAAGATGGATAAGTCTTCATTTTAATTATTTAGAGGACCATTGCTTAATCACTATATATCCTTTGTATTTGTCTTTTTGCTGGACAGAATATGGATTAGGAGGTTTAGTCTCTACAAAAGCTGATGTTTACAGCTATGGAATCTTATTGATTGAAACGTTCAGTGGAAAGCAGCCAACTGACTCGATGTTCGAGGCAGAAACGAGCTTAAGGCAGTAGATTCATCATGAATGTTATGGTGGTAGCTCGTTGATGAAAGTGATTGATCCCAAACTTTTTGATGAAGACGAGGGTGATTTTTCATCATCCAAGGAGGAATGCTTTAGCTGGGTGATGGAATTGGCTTTAAGTTGCACGGAAGCAATGCCTCGCAGTAGGAATAACATGATTGAAGTGGCAGCTAGGCTCAAGAAAATAAAAAAACAATTCCTAGAAAGCATGAAGGTAATTATTTTAGTAAAATTGATACTAAAACACAGTTGATAAATGCTTTGCTTTGCTTATCTATTGCTGCTTCTATTAAGCACTTATTACCTTATAATGGAATCAAAGCGATTCTTAGAAAAATGGACTGAATTTTGCATTTGCTTTGTGATGCAGAAAGCTCGGGTTCAGAGGCGATGAAGAGGTGGCATATAGCAAGACCATACCATCCATGCCAAACGACATGCTCCTTTCATAACCGTATATTCATAAACATGAAAGTTTACCTTTTGTTTGAACCGTCAGTGACTAAGAGATCTCTGACTCGTTCGTTCTTGATCTCCATCATCTATGATATATTTCAATGTCTTACTGCTTTCTATTCTGATAGTGTTTATGAATAAGACATCTTACTCCAAATTCATCAGCCTTATTAAATTATACCATATTATTCTTCAAGGCGTTCAACGAGCCTCTATATTTAAGACATGCTTCAAACGAAGAGACATACGTAGCTGTCGAACATATCTTATTTTGACCCAAAGTTATGACAAGATTTGACGAGTGAAAGATGTCACTTTAATATTTTTTTATTTTTTTAGTATATTTATAAATTATTTTTAAGATTGACATGACAATACTATCACCTAGGGGTGTAAACGAGCTGAGTCGAGTCCGAGCCGACCAGACTCGGGCTCGGCTTGGTTACAAGATACAAAGAATCCAAACAATCTCATTCTTAATTAACTTCATAAGTAGCCACTTCACAACAAAAACTCATATAAGCATGTTTCAATCAATTATAATCAAAATAAAAAGGAATATCGAAAATTCGAGTGGCTGAAGCTGAAGCAGCTACTTTCGAAGCTCAAGAAAAATAAATCATGACATAAACATTTCAACATGGGGTTTCTAATTAGCAAAGTTATCGTTTTACCATTGCAAAGGACCCCATATTGTCCCATATGAGTTGTTTATAGTTTCACAAACTTACTACACCTTCACACCTTTAAACCATTAAAACAACTCCCTAAGCTAGATTTTTTATACTGAATATGAATTTTTGCAGTAAATTATTTTAAACCTTTTTCTTACGAAAAGGTGGCACTCATTTTCTTATTTGTGATGTCTTATTATAATAAATACTAGGGTTGTCCCTTGCTACGTAAGAACATTAATTAAATTTTTAATAATTTAATAATTTTTAATTAATTTATAACAATAAAGATTAATTATAAGTTTAAAAAGTAGTTATTTTTTTCAATTAATAAATAATAAATTGATATATTAGATTATATAATTAATTAAAAATATTAAATAGATATGTCTCTTTATTTTTTTCTAATTTGATTAATATAACTTTTATTCTTAATGTCTATTATATTTAATGTTAATGTGAATAGTCTCAATAATAAATTGAATTAAAATTGTATTGAATCTACCTATTCGGCATCATACGTGTCGCTCGGACATTGTTTGAACTCAACTTTTAATATACATACTAGGGTTATACCTCTTTCTATGCAAGGCCATTAATTAAATTTTTAATAATTTAATAATTTTTTAATTTAATTATTTCTAATTAATTTATAACAATAAAAATTAATTATAAGTTAAAAAAAATAGTTATTTTTTTCAAATAACAATAATAAATTGATATATTAGATTATATAATTTATAAATAGTAAATGGATATGTCTCTTTATCTTTTTTTATTTTTGATTAATATACTTTTTATTCTTAATATCCATTATATTTAATGTTAATATGAATAGTCCGAACATTAAATTGAATTAAAATTGCATTGAATTTACCTATTTGGCATATTACGTGACATCCTACGTATCGCTCATACATTGCTTCAACTCGACTTTTAATATATACTAGTGTTATACCCTTGCGTATAATATTTTCATACATATAAGCAAATAGAAATATTTATTTTGAAAAATATTTTTAGGTTTTAATAATATGAGTATAATATTTTCTTCGTTGTTATTTTATAAAATTTATTCCAAAAGATGTATTGCTCAAATATTTTTTAAATTTAAATAAGAATAATTAAATACATATGAGATCACTTTTTTTTTATTAAAAAACATATCTGAAAAAGTTATGTCTATTTAGATGATTAAATTTAATTTGAAATTCATAATATATTGTTCATCAACTAAAATTATATCTCAACTCATATCACTATAGTTAACATTGGTATTTTTTTAAACAAATTGTGTAAGTATAAACATATCATGAATAATTAGTTCTAAAGTAACGATTGGATTTAATTTTATTGGATTCTTTTTTATTAACAGTGTAGTAATGACAATTAACATTATTTTTTTGAAAACTTTTTTAATGTAGAATTTCTTTCAATAAATTTCTATGTAAAATTGAATCGAACTTAATAATGTAGAAAAATTATTTAGTTTTTATTTTTTGGTTGATTAAAAAAATTGTGCCACTTAGTTTGGACATATTGATATTATGTGAAATTAAAAGTCAACAATAAAAATATGAAAGCAAAAAAAAGAAAGAATAGATTATACTACTAAATGAAGATATTAGATTAGCGGTAAAAGTAAATAAAAATATGTTTGAAGAACTTGTTAACTATCATGTATCACCCTTTCGTTTGTATGTGACGGGCAACATCCCTTCAAATGTATTCAATATATCTTCATTGCCTAGCAAATAATCGGTTAACGGATGAGCTACCAGGTGACATATGCGGTAATCTTTCTAAAATTGAAGGTATAAGTGCCCTTGAAAATCAACTAACTGGCCCAATCCTATCCAACCTAAGCAACTGTAGAAAGCTTCGAATATTGTCCTTATTATACCATGTTTTAAGTGGTCGAATTCCAGAGAAAATCGGGATGTTGCCTCTAATTCAAAAGCTATATCTAGGCGACAATAATTTGACAGGTATATTATTGTATATATATCTTAGTGAGAGAGAACTTGTTGAACTAAACAGAAAGATATAATAATTGTGACTGATTTATGATTTAACAATGTGCAGGCACAATACCTGATTCAGTCTCCAATTTGACTTCACTTAAAATAATTACTCTCGAAAAAGCTGGCTTATCAGGTAGCATACATATCTCGTGTCTCTTTAAATTAATGCTCTGTGGTCTGGAAATGTTGGCTTAATTAAGCTAAAGATGAACTCAACTCCGATGATCTATTTCAGATTACCTGGAATCAATATTAAATTGCATGTTTTACTTTGAATTAAGGCAACATAAAAAATAAAAATAAAAAAGTTTGGCGCTCTTACCTATTGAGGTTCATGATGTTAACCTCTAAAAAAATTAAATTTTAAGTAACTTTTCTCGTATCACAATATTTTTCCTTTTTTCGAATATTCACAAAAAACAATGGACATAAATACCCTCTTAGGGATAGTTATGATAATTTATACTTAGCATATTTCTCTTGTTTTCATCTGACATGTCAATATCTTAAACCAATGGTACTATTTTCATATATTATCACCGATTAGGAGGAAAATTTAAACCCAAAAAATACAAAGTTGAATTAATTAATGTCCATTATCACCGATTAGGAGGAAAAATTAAACCCAAGAAATAATAGAAAGTTGAATTAATTAATGTCATAATGTTGGATCATAATTCAACGATGAGCTTATATGTGATTAAATATGCATCGTAAGGACTGTTATAGTTATAGCCCAAACTAAAAGTGATCTTATGAGGATACAATTAATTGGGCATTAATTTATCTAGTAGGGTGTGAGTCTTACATGTGTAGAGACCGGTGGCCCACTACTATTCTATGATGGGCGGAACACTAGTGTGTCAAAACCCTAGAAGGGTTTAACTATAAATAAAGGTTATGGTCCCTGTGTCACACGTACGAATTAATTCTCCACGACATCCCATTATCGGGAGATTGTGAGACTACGAGAAAATCTAAAGGTTCTCTTAATAGTACGTGTAGATCCGGAAGGCCTAATCACGTCATTCAAAGAGAACCGATGTCAACCATGGATTCGAGTACGTTCGTTAACTGTTCCTTCGATTCGATATATTGGATTCCGGGTTAACATAATGATGGACTTCATTATGTTTTTCCTAACAAGTGGTATCGGAGCATTCTTTATGTTTAATCTTTAGGAACAATTCGGATTAATTTTGGTGGTTATTCAAATTGCAAAATTTGCCTCGATTTTGTTCGTTTCCGCTGTAACCGCCCACTTTGATTGCTTCAATTCGCAATTATTCGGTTATGTTTGACGAAATTCGTTCAGGCTTCATTCTTAATGCATTATTCAGGTTAATTATGCAAGTTTAATTGATTATTTATGGTCTATGCATGAGGTTATCTGCGATTTATTTTCCGCGCAAGAACCCTAAAAATTTCGAGTACTTTACTTGCGAAATTGGGTTAATTTCGACCTTCTCTGGCTAAATTGACTGAAAGGATATTGTTTAATGCATTCTATAGCATGATTATGTACTTTCAATTAAGGATTTTAGTGCTAATCATAGGATTAATTGCCAGTTTTGCTTCCGCGGCTTCAAAACCCTAATTTCGGATGATATTTGCGAAATCGGGTCATAGTTCCTCTTCCTTTGCTGCAATTGTTTGAGGGGTTTTGATAGACTCATACTTTCAGTAATTTAGATGATTTTTATTGCAATTTATCTTGTCAAATAGCATGATTTTCGTAGCCATTGCGAATTGGGTGAAGAACCCTAATATTCGGTACTTAAATTGAAGAATTGGGGCTTAATTCGTTTAGATTAATGCAAATTGAGTTAGGGTTTTCTTTATGGAACATTTAATCATGTTTTGCTGCATTTAATTTCTATTTTCGTTGATTTAAATTTTCGGCCAATTTTGGTTGCAAGAACCCTAACTTTCGGACATAAAATTGCAAAATTGGGATTCAATTCGGATGCATTCATGGAAATTGACTTGGGGCTTTTGATTCTGGCATGGTTATTTGTATTTTGGAGCCTTCAATTTCAATTTTAATTGATTTATTTTTCTGGACAATTTCGCAAGCAAGAACCCTAATATTTCGGGCCATAGATTGTGAAATTGATGTTGATTTCACTTTATTTTGACAAAATTGGTTTAGGGGTTTTGTTTTCCAGATATTTAATCATGTTTTGGTTGCCTCAATTTTGATTTTCAATTATTAATTTTCTGGGCAAATTTTGCTTTATAAAACCCTAATTTTCGAACTTATTTTGCAAAATTGGGATTAAATTCGTTCTAGTTGAGTGAAATTAATGTAGGGGTTTTGTTTGCTATATTTTAGACATACTTTAGTGTCTTCAATTTGAGTTTTATGAAATATTTTATTTTGGCAAATTTCCGATTGATTTTTGCAATTTTTATGTGGTTTTCTTAAAGTATTTAAGAAATTTGGAACAAATCATGTTTAATTACATGAAAATTATTAATTAAAGTTTATTTTCAAAATGATTTTAAGTTCAAATATTGTGGGTATGGTTGTTTATGTTTTCGATTAATTAATTGAGACAATATGTTACCAAAGTGACCTCTCTTGTTAAGATTAGTTAATTGAAAATATAAATGGTATATTCGCGCAATTTATGTTAATATTGTTCAGCCCAAAGGAAGTTCAGTATTGATTTAAATTGTATGAATTTTGTGATGATGAACACGTGATAATTATTTGGTTTTGCATGTGATTATTGAATCGGCCCAAAGGAAGATTCTTTAATCGATATGCTTTTATTATCGATGTTTGATTACTGCGCCAAGATATCACTAAGAAGTTAGTATTTTCATCCAAAGATGGAATATTAATGGAAAATCGGTATCTTGATATGGGATTTCACCTTATTTGAACTTATTATTATTATTATTGTTTTAACTAAATTTTAAGGTTTAAGAGCATGTCTGTAACTATCTTCTTTTCCTTTGATACAGCTTGTCTCTAATTCTGCTAATATCACCGCCAAGCATTAACTCTATTCCTATGCTGAATGGCTCTAACTTCAAGTCATGGCAAGAGAACCTCTTAATTGTTCTCGGAGTCATGGATCTCGACCTTGTATTAAGGGTGGTCTTTCCTGCTAAACCTATCGCTGAAAGTACCTCCGATCAAAAGAGGGAATATGAAAAGTGGGAGAAATCAAATCGCATGTGTCCGATGATCATAAAGAAAGCCATTCCTGAAGCATTCAGGGGCACTATATCCGAAGATAAAAATACGGCTAAGGATTTCCTTACCGAAATTGAAAATAGGTTTGCCAAGAACGAAAAGGCTGAAATTGGTACGCTCTTGACAAACCTAATTTCGATGAGGTATAAAGGTAATGGAAACATCGGGAGTACATCATGGAGATGTCTCATCTAGCTTCGAAACTAAAAGCGCTTAAACTTGACCTCTCCGAGGCCTTGTTAGTGTATTTAGTTTTGATATCTCTTCCAAGCAAGTTTTAACCAGCTTAAGGTGAGCTACAACCGTCGAAAGAGACTTGGTCTCTAAATGAGCTCATCTCACACTCGTGATCGGGAAGAGGAGAGGTTGAAGTTAGATAAGACCGAAAGTGCTCACCTTGCCTCAACCTCTAAGTCCAAGAGGAAAAGGGTCAAGAGTAAGGAAGCTGCAGATAAGGCACCTCATAAGAAACAACAGAAGGCAAAACCAATTGCTGGAGCCGATAAAGGTCGTTTCTTTTGCGGTGGTGCAGATCATAAGAAGAAGTAATGCACCAAATATCACGCTTGATGTGCTAAGAAAGGTATGCTTCTTGGTTTGGTTTGTTCAGAGGTTAATTTAGCCTCGGTGCCTAGACATACATGGTGGATGGATTCTGGTGTAACTACTCACATCGGTGTGTCTATGCGGGGTTGCCTCGAGTTACCGAAAACCCAATGATGGTGAAAGATACATCTACGTGGGAGACGGTCAAGAAGTTGTCTGTAGAGGCAATTGGAAAGTTTAGATTATTGCTAAAGACTCGGATTTCATTTGGATCTTAATGAAACTTTTGTTGTACCGTCGTTCGGACGGAATTTGATTTCTGCTCCCATTTTGGATAAATCTGGTTATTATTGTTCATTTGGAAATGGAATATTCAGTTTGTTTCATGATTCAAAATTGGTTGGATCCGGTTCTTTATTGCATGGTGATAGTCTATATTCACTTGAAACAATTGCTTCATATTCTGAATCCCTGCATTTAAGTACACGAGGCGTAAAGAGAAAATTAACCAATGAGAATTCTCGCTGCATTGTGGCACAAAAGGTTGGGTCATATCTCCAAAAGGAGATTAGAAAGACTCGTGTCGGATAGAATTCTTGAACCTTTAACTTTCACAGACATGGACGTGTGTGTTGATTGTATAAAGGGCAAACAAACCAATAAAAGGAGATTTGATGCCAATAGATCATCGGACGTCTTAGAACTTATTCATACGGACATTTGTGGGCCTTTTCCAAATCCTTCTTGGAATGGTCAACAATATTTTATAACATTCATAGACGATTATTCTAGATATGGCTATATATATCTTATTCATGAAAAATCTCAGTCACTTGACGTGTTCAAAAATTTTAAGGTTGAAGTTGAAAACCAACTTGGCAAAAGGATAAAAAGTGTCGGATCCGACCGTGGTGGTGAATACTATGGTAGATATGACGGTTCAGTGAACAACGTCCAGGACCATTTCCAAAATTCCTAGAGGAATGTGGTATCGTCCCACAAGTACAACATGCCGGGTTCACCCACAATGAATGGTGTTGCTGAAAGGCGAAACCGGACTCTTAAGGACATGGTGAGGAGTATGATTAGTCACTCTACCTTACCGGAGTCACTCGGGGTGATGCACTTAAGACTGCAGCTTACATTCTTAACGAGTTCCAACTAAAGCGACTACTAAAACCCCTTATGAACTTTGGACCGGCAAGAAGCCAAGTCTAAATCACCTTCATATTTGGGGATGTCCAGCAGAAGCACGGCCTTATACGCCAAATGAGAGAAAACTGGACTCTAGGACAGTTAGTTGCTATTTTGTTGGATACGCTGAAAGGTCAAGGGGGTTTAAGTTTTTTGATCCCAAATCTAAGTCATTTTTGAGACGATAAATGCTCGATTTCTTGAGGATGTCGAGTTTGAGGGGGAGATTCAGTTAGAGACATTGTTTTTGAAGAGGAATATGCTCATATCCCTACAGGTGTCATTAGCATTGATCGAGTTTTACACCGACATTGTTTCGACACACCACAAGACAATGTTGATGAACTTGAAACTCCTGTACATGTAGTTGTTCCTCAAGAACAAACTCTTACTCCTCAAGAACCTATGCCATTAAGGAGATCCACTAGAGTGAGGAGAAATGCGGTGCCGGATGATTATATCGTATTTCTTCAAGAACATGAGGTAAACATTGGTTTGATGGAACCCGATTCTCATCAAACTAGTGAAAGTTCTAACTCTCAAGAGTGGATAGATGTCATGAACAATGAAATTAAGTCCTTAGTGATGGAAGATGATCCGCTCAGCTTTCGTCAGGCCATGGAAAGTGAAAATTCTCGAAGTGGCTAAATGCCATAAATGAGGAAATGCAATCCATGAAGGACAATGATGTATGGGATCTCGTCCCTTTGCCGAGAAGGTGTGAAACCCATTCGTAATAAATGGATATTTAAAACCAAGAGGGATTCAAATGGCAATGTGGAGAGATTTAAGGCACGCCTTGTTGTGCAAGGTTTTACACAAAAGGAAGGCATTGATTATACAGAGACTTTCTCTCCAGTTTCTTCGAAAGACTCTTTAAGGACTATAATGGCATTAGTTGTGCATTTTGATCTTGAATTACATCGGATGGATGTGAAAACAGCGTTTCTCAATGGTGACATTGATGAAACTATATATATGAGGCAACCAGAAAACTTTGTGGTTGGAGACCCAAAGAATATGGTTTGCAAACTAAAGAAATCCATTTATGGACTCAAACAAGCGTCTCGCCGGTGGTATGTGAAGTTTCACCAAGTAGTTCTCTCGTTTGGTTTTGAGTTGAATTTACTTGATGAATGCATATATCATAAGTTTAGTGGGAGCAAATATATTTTTCTGGTTTTGTATGTCGATGACATATTGCTTGCCAACAACGATATAGACTTATTGCACGAAACCAAGAGATTTCTATCAAAGAATTTTGCGATGAAAGATCTTGGTAATGCCTCTTTTGTATTAGGTATCAAGATAGATCGAGATCGCTCTCGAGGTATTCTTGGGTTGTCACAAGAGAGCTATATCGAAAAGGTATTGAAAAGATATGGCATACAAGGTTGTAAACCAGGAGACACCCCTGTGGCTAAGGGAGACAAGTTTAGTCTCACACAAGTGCCCTAAGAATGATTTTGAGAAAAGGGAATGGAAAAGGTTCCCTATGCATCAGCAGTAGGTAGCCTAATGTATGCCCAAATCTGCACTCGTCCGGATATTGCATACATTACAGGAATGCTGGGGCGATACTTAAGCAATCCAGGGTTAGAGCACCGAGAGCGAGTCAAAAGGGTATTGCGGTACTCACAGAGGACAAAAGGGTACATGCTCACATATCGGAGATCAGATCGGCTTGAGATCATTGGGTATACTCGACTTTGATTTTGCTGGATGCATGGATAGCATGAAGTCTACATCGGGCTTCATTTATCTCGCTAGCTGGAGGTGCTATCTCCTCGGAAGAGTGCCAAACAATCCATTACGGCTCCTTCCACTATGGCAGCAGAGTTCATTGCTTGCTATGAGGCATCTAGTTATGGGATGTGGCTGCGAAATTTTGTCATGGGACTGCGGATAGTGGATACTGTTCATAGACCACTTAAACTATTTTGTGACAATAAATCTGCAATCATGTTTTCCAACAACAACAAGAGTTCGAGAAAGTCAAAGTTTGTGGCTCTCAAATTCTTAGTTGTGAAAGAAAGAGTACAGAGTGGGGAGTTGTCAATTGAGCACATTGGTACAAACTCTATGATTGCGAATCCGCTTACTAAGGCGATACCACCCAATCGATTTCATGAGCATGTGGCTCATATGGGTGTTGTGTCTTCTTTTGAGGATATTCGGTTTTAGTGGGAGTTTGTAATTTAGATGCACATTTGACTTATGTAATTTGGTTTTAAGTTATAAGGATATTTTCTGCAGAAATAAACTCATATTAAAGTTTTCCTTATACTTTGTTTATATTTTGGATCTCACTAACGTTTAAAGTGGACCAGTTGAAAATAGACATGTTGAGATCACATCACATGAAATTTTCATGCTACACATCCACATCATAATCCATGTCATTCTTGGTATTAGCATAAGTGATCATTGATGGGTCGAGTTACGCTGATGTAATGAAGGCCGCTTTGGTCCTATGGTGATATTATTGATGGACGGGATTGGTTTAGATATATTATAAGAATGACAGTAATATTGAGCTCAAATTTGGTTGATACATATTGTAAGGTTACATATAGCTCAAGTGGGAGATTGTTGGATCATAATTCAACGATGAGCTTATATGTGATTAAATATGCATCGTAAGGACTGTCATAGTTATAGCCCAAACTAAAAGTGATCTTATGAGGATACAATTAATTGGGCATTAATTTATCTAGTAGGGTGTGAGTCTTACATGTGTAGAGACCGGTGGCCCACTACTGTTCTATGATGGGCGGAACACTAGTTTGTCAAAACCCTAGAAGGGTTTAACTATAAATAAAGGTTATGGTCCCCAGTGTCACACGTACGAATTAATTCTCCCCGACATCCCATTATCGGAGAGATTGTGAGACTACAGAAAATCTAAAGGTTCTCTTAATAGTACGTGTAGATCTGGAAGGCCTAATCACGTCATTCAAAGAGAACCGATGTCAACCATAGATTCAGGTACGTTACGTTAACTTGTTCCTTCGATTCGATATATTGGATTCTGGGTTAATATAATGATGGACTTCTTTATGTTTTTCCTAACACATAAATCTCAAGTAGGGAGAGTGTAAACAATCCCATAATGTTGGCTGGAACTTGAGTTAATTTGGGTCCAAACCAAATCACGTAAACATTGGTTAACCATTATTGATTACAGTTTCTTAATAAGTTCATTGGACAAGTGGGAAAAAAAACCCAAAGTATAATCTAACTAAAAATAACATTACCTAACCTAATTTCTACCCAAGTGTGTTTCATTAGCTTTTTCCAAACAAATTGAAATTAGTCCGACTTAAACCGATAGTTTTTGCCTAGTACTTTATGGGAAAGGAATTATCTTATACTCAATTTAATGGGACAGGAAACTTGCCAAGATACATGAGTAGCTTGTCATTGTTGACGGTGCTCCGTGTTGAAGAAAATAACTTGGATGGAAATATAGGGAGCCATTTTGTAATTTATCGAGAATGGAGCAGATATTTTTGGATGACAATTACCTACGTGGTTCTATCCCTCAATGTATTGGATATCTCCAAAATTTGAAGGGTTTGGGTCTCTCTTCTAATTCTTTAAGGGGTACAATTCTACAGCCCATATTTAATCTCTCCATGCTCGAAGGGTTGTATCTTGAATCAAATAATCTTCCGGGCAGCTTCCGGACAATTTAGGTGATTTGCTACCCAATATTCGGAAGTTGCGCCTCAACCTCGAATAAACTCACTGGAAGTGTTCCAAGTTGTATCTCAAATGCTACTAGACTATCTGAACTAGACCTCTCATACAACCAGCTTACAGGTTTTGAACCAGTAACCTTCGGAAAACTACATCAATTGGAGGAACTTTACTTGCAGAATAATCATCTAACCACTAAACCAAGCAACAAAAGGAGTCAATTTTTTAACTTCTTTCACAAATTGCAAAAGGCTGAGAAGACTGCGGTTAGCAGATAATCCTCTTAACTTAGAACTTCCAAGGTCACTGGGAAATCTCTCGCACTTTATTCAAGAGCTTTTTATTGATTCCTGCAAAATCAACGGTAGGATTCTTAATGAGATAGTAAATCTTACAAGTTTAAGGTCCTTGAATTTGGAGAACAACAATCTAGTGGGTATTCTTCCTAGTGAACCTAGGAGGTTGCCCAAGATCCAAGAGTTGTATCTCGATTACAACAAATTATAAGGACCCATTCCAATTGATCTATGTCAAACGAGGAACATGGGTAACTTGGATTTATCAGCAAATAGACTGCTAAATGGATCGATTCCTAGCTGTTTGGGAAACATGACTAAACTACTCACACATGATTATTGATAGCTTAAATAAAATCCAATACATGGCAATCAAACCTCAAATAGAAAGAATCGAACAAGTAGATGATAGACTTGAAGAACTCCACTTGAATATCTCAACTTCGAATGGAATCCCGCAATCGCTTCAGTCTTCTTCTTTGATCTTCAAAATTCGGTTTGATGTCGATGAATGGAGGAAGGAAAAATGGTGATGGATGAGTATGGAGGATGAAATGTGGATTCTGGACTGCATAGCCTCAAGATCGGACGAAAATTGGCTTAAATAGGCTATTAAGAGGCAATCAAGAGCTAAAACCGTCAAAACCGAATCGTCTCGACGAAATTTACCTCCAACACGGGCCATTTCCTCCTAAATGGTCTGCCCGTGTTGGCTGCTGGCACATCAAAACTGGACGGAAACGCTGAAAACGGGCCTTGTCAATCGACACGGGCTGCCCGTTCTCGATGCAAAGGCTCCGATCTCCAAAACGGATTGCCCGTGTTGGTTGTTGGAAGGCATGCATCAAATTGATTCAGTCATAACTTCCTCGTCCGATGTCCAAATGATGTGATCCTTAATTTTCCGGAAAGCTCATTGAGTCTAGTTTCTAGTTCTTTCATCATTATTATTTCTTCATAACTGTGGGAAAAAACATGATTCAGAGAGTAAAGAAGTGTAGGTTATCGCACCCTTCTTACTTTCCAGCTCATATATTTTCCGTTCCTCAATAAAATTGAGCTTATAATATGTCATTGGAAAGCTCTTTCAATAAGGAAGTTAGAAACATACACTAAAAATAGCTTTGGACTGAAAATATGACTAAAAATCAGGTCTAAATCACTAGAAAGTTTCATAAATAGACCAAAAATGAAAAACCCAAGTGTAAAGCATAAATGGGGCATAAAGTACATAAATATGAATATAAATCCCCAAAAATGACAAGCATCCTCCTTTAAAATCTAATGCAAAAATGGAACTTATCATCCACTTCTACCAAAAAGAAACCCAAAAAAAGAGAACTAAAAGCTAAAAACAAAGGAAAGACAAAAACAATACCAAAAAGAAAACAAGTACAAATCCTACTTGTGAATACCTGATTTTAAAAAAGGAGATTAAGGTTTGATTTTCCCTAAGGTGTGTACATGCATGTAATTTATCCATCCAAAAAACTAAAAAAATTACAAATATCGTTGTAAAAGATTTTGTTGATGAGGGCTTAGACGAATGAGAGCAGTAGTTGAACCCCTTCCTCCTTAGATTTTTTTATTTTCCATTTTTTAAATAATAAAAATGTCTTTTAATTTAAGTCGTTCGATAAAGATTGAACGTTCAGGTTCGATAGCGCTTACATAAACGGTGGAGTGAACCTAAAGGGAAATGCTTACTTGAAAATATATATATATATATATATATATATATATATATATATATATATATATATATATATATATATATATATATAGTGATAATAATAATAATAATAATAATAATAATAATAATAATAATAATGTTATGGAAGGGGATATAAAGGCATCTAGCAATGTAATGCCTAATAGCAGGAAGGGGGGAACTTGATGTCGTAGAGGGGTACACAAATTTCAAAGTTTAAATGATAAGTTCCGTAATTGTCACAAGTGGCGGATAATTAGGATACCCTAGAAACATGTTGCAATGTGTATAGTTAAGATGAATGAGAATTTAGAACAACATTGTGATGAATGGTTCTTAATTGAAATTACAAGAGGTTATATCAGATTGTGCATTTTATACCGGCCCAATTATGTGAGAAAAAAGGAACTAGCCAGAACATGATTCTCCATATGCATAATGAAGGAAGATTTAAAAAACAAAATAGAAGAGACTTTCAGCATTTGGCTCCTACAAGATCTTCTCAAATTGGACAGATATCATACACATTGAGGTATTTTACCTAACATAAGTTCACTTATATGTGCAACTAATATAAATTTAAGTTAATTCTTTTTGTGTATGTATATCAGGTGTAGCAAATGCAAATAGTTCGAATGCAATTCACTAACTTGTGGAAGACCTAGAGATGCATATAGCAGGCTACTACAGAAAAACAAAAGGAAAAGGACAAGAAAAACAAGGGACCGAAGTTCAACAAGAAAAACCAAAAAATGCAAGAGTGGGAGCTCAAGAAGAGGTAGAGGTCCACCTACTCATTCGAGCTACGCTTCATAACTGCACTTGCTTAGATATTAAGACAATGTGATATTGTTTTTCTTTTTCTATTTTTTTTAAATGACAAAGCATGTATACACGATTGGTATAGAATTGTAATGTAATGCCCTCTGCTTTTTGCTGACTATGTTTTTTGCTATTTAGGAGTACAAGGATTTGATGGAGTTAACGTACACTTGCTTTTAGAAAACAACATCTGTTGAAATTGTACATTCATATGATATGCAACTCTATCTTTATTTTATTGAATACAAGTTATGACATTGGATATTTTTATACAAACTATTTATATTTCAACTATGGTAAAACACAAATATGGCTTATTCATTCATATAATAATAGACAATCGTATATTCTAATACTTATCATTATCCTCAACATCACATAACCACAACTACAGGAATAATTACAATTAAAGCAATGAGTAACATCATCGTCTTACTTTTCCCCTTGTCAAGTAATTTTAGCCTCATTCAGATCTCATACAACAACGATTTTCATTTAAGTCAATATCCTCAAAATCTTCTTTTCAATCTAAAGGTTGTTGTTATTTGCCCACCTCAAAAACTTATCACTAATTATAAATTTTATAACAAGCCCTTCCCGGGTTTAGGGTGGAATGGGAAACTTTTCTTGTCGCTTCAAAATAAAATCTTGGACAATATACTGCATCTTCTTGAATATCACTTGGTTGGTTGCTCCTTGGCGATAGAGAACCTTCTATTTTCACCCCCAATATTTCCTCAAATCCCTAAAACAACATATCAATGTAATTAATTTTATGACAAGTAAAAATACTTTTCAATTCCAACCCTAGCTTTACATAAGGAAGAGAAGAAACTTTGATGGTAAAAAAGAAAATTTTGACAAATATCGGATCTTCTTCAATACTTACCACATAAACTTCAAAAGAAGGCAAAAATCAAGAAGATTTTTTTTGGAGTTTCAAGTTGCAACGATGGAGTTTTGAGGAGGGAAGAGGAAGAAGATGAGAGAGGAGTCTATATATAGCACTAAGACTCAGCATGGGCTACGCCACCCACCCTAATGGCTACTCTAATTAATTTGGCTGTTGAAGTTGATAAATGCAAACAAGGGCAAATTGGGAATCTTAACTCCTTTTTGAATCTCCCACACATTTTATTGAAATGATGATGTCATCAATTGGAAATGGACTTCAACTACTGTTCTTGTAAACTTTAAGGTGCCCCTTTGTTTTAAAAAGTCAGGATTTTAAGGACAGTTATATCAGACTATAAGGTGCCTTTGTGTAATTATTTGATTAATTTCTTTTCCTCTATCCAAATTATTGATAGGAGTTTAAGTATTTAGCAACCCCTTTTTTCCCTCCACATTTGGTAGCTTTTTGTTTTTTATTATTAGTATTGTTGGAAATGAACTAAGTTGGCTTAGCAAGTTCTTAGATTCGGGTAAGCTCAAGCTCGGTTTGACCAAAGCTCGACTTGGGTTGACTCGTATGTTTAGCGAGTCAAGCCCAAGCCTATAAATGTTTAGCCTCACTCAATTAAGTGTTGACATTCACTTGTTTTGGAAGTAAATTACACTATTTTTCTTAATTCTATTAACAATTTGAATATTCATATTTTTACTTTAAAATTTATTATTAATCCTTATGATATTAATGTTTATTAAAGGAAAAATATATTTTAAATGAAAAAAGTATATATTTGAAATTTCAAGCTCAGTTTGGACTCAATTTGACCAAACTCGACTTATATTTGGGCTTAGCTCGGTTGCTTAATGAGTCGGGCCAAACTCGAGCTTTGCTTGAGTCGGCTAAAATACATCCCTAATCATTAGTAATCTAGAAATCCGAATAAAAAAATAGAAGTCACTTAGGTCAATACGAAATAGTCGTTAAACAATAACAAGTTATCTACTACACAATAACCATTAAATAAATACACTAGCACTTAAAAGAAGAAGGTAGAGATAAGTAGGTGATGCTAAGATTTTATTTATCAGTTATTATTAGTAGATATATTCTCACAATTCTCCATATTCATTTGGATTTTTGAATTTCAATAATCCCAACTTTAGGGATATTAGATGCCAATGAACATTTTAGGTAGAACTCTTTGTTTTTAATATCCCACCACTAAATTAAGGTAGGTTTAATTTGCCTAAATAATAAATAATTATTGATTTATCCCACATAGGTAATAATTGTCCTTTTTACAATGTGTCGTGGTAGCTTTTACAAATATCTCATATATCATTATTCTGACAAGTCAAATCTACCTTTACGAGGTGGTGTGATACTAAGAGCACCACCAACCGAGGATCTCAGCTCCAAAGTGAGGCCCTCAAGCCCCTTAATTCTGAGCAGTGTTGGAATTTATTTTGGGAAACCAGAAATGGAATCCCATGGATCCCAAATTGGATCTATTCGGATCCAATTTGTTTTGGAAAAAGTTGCATAAGATAACGTCGTTTTATGCAACTTTATCACTTTTTTAATTTTTGAAACGCGTGAAACTTTGGAAAATGTGCACTTATGATATTGTTTCCCTATTCAACAATTAAAATTATTTCCTCATTTAGCATTTGTGATTTTTGTTAAAAAAATTGAAAATTTTTCTATATGCACCTCCATATTTTTCATGTACTCCTCACAACTAACTCTCTCTCTCTCTCTCTCGCTCTCTCTCTCTCCCTTTATATTTTAGTAAGTATTACTTAAAAATTTACATTTATTTAACTAATTTTTTGTAATTTATGAAAATATTAATTATTATTTTTATGTATATTATTGTAGATATATTTGAGGGTGGTCTATCAAAAAAAGGTATGCATAATGGTCTTCATCTATTTTATTTTATTTAGATATATGTGTTTGTTTTCAAGTTTTATGAACATAAAGGCATTCATAAACATAATATCTTATATTTAAACTTAGTTAATTTTAAAAACTAAATTATATTGTGTTAAAATATAGTTAATTAAAAAATATTACTTTCAAGGTTGTTAAGATTAATTTTAAGACATGCATAAAAATAAATTTAAACTATGATTAGTTGTAATATTATTTGATTAGTTATATGTGATTTATGTATTTGAATATTAATAAAAAATTTATTATGTTTAAATCTTGTTGAGATTAATTTTGACAAAGGTATGCGTTAGTACAAATAAATTAAAGGTATATTGTAGTACTTAACATTAAAAAAGATATGATTACTTATAATATTATTTGACTATTTACACGTGATTTGTATGTTTCAATGTTATTTAGAAATATGTTTCAAGAATAAACTTTGTTAAGATTAAGTTGGAAAAAGGCATGCATAAAAATAAATTTAAAGTATGCTATATTTAAATTTAATTTATGTTAAAAATTATATGATTAGTTGTAATATACGTAATTTATGTATTTGAATTGTAATGAAAAATAAATTCTGTTCAAACTTTGTTAAAATTAATTTTGACAAAGGCATGCATTAGTACAAATAAATGCAAACTCTATTATATTAATTAATATTAAAAAAGATATGATTATTTATAATATTATTTGATTAATTACACGTGATTTATATATTTGAATGTTGTTTAGAAATATGTTTCAAGAATAAACTTTAGTAAGATTAATTTCGACAAAGGCATGCATACAAATAAAATTTAAACTATGCTATATTTAAATTTAGTTTATGTTAAAGTTATAAGAATAGTTCTAATATTATTTGTTTAGTTGTACATGATTTATGTATTTGAATGATAATGAAAAATTGTTATATTTAAACTTTGTTAAGATTAATTTTATCAACTATATGCATTTGTATAAATAAATGGAAAGTATATTATATTATTTAATATTAAAAAGATATCATTATTTATAATGTTATTTGATTAATTACATATTATTTATATATTTCAACGTTATTAAAAAATATGTTTCAAGAATAAATTTTGTTAACAATTAAAAATATGAGTAGTTATAGTATTATTTATTTAATTAATTATAAGATATTTAATTAATTAATATTAAACTAAATTGATGTAGGTGTTGGTAGTATGGATCCAAATCTTCCAAAATTATTTGTGAACTTACTTAGTGATGACAATACATAAACACCTGCAACAAGCCACCTAGTTGACAATATCTGACACCGTCTATGGGCCAATGCCCCCACCTTATTACCCCCACCTAATGCAAATATTTCTAGTGGAGGCTCAAACCAAAATGTCTCTAATTACCCAAATTATCTTCCACCTCATTATCCCTCCCACCCACTATACCCGGCAATTGGTTCATTCGGTTCGGGTTTGGTTCGGGTTAACTTCGGGTCGACCTTGTTTGGGTCCGACTCAGTTTCGGTCCGGGTCAACCTCGATTCGGATAAAATTCGGTCGATCTCGTTCGGGTTCGTTCGGTTTCAATTCGGGTCAATCTCTTCGAGTCGATTCGGGTTCGATTCGCGTTAATTTCAGATCGGGTCAACTTCGGGTCGTAATTGGGTCACTTTTTGGGTCAAAATCGATTCAAAATTGTTCCCACAAAAAAATGTACCACTATAGGCATAAAAGTCCATTCTAGGAGACCCAAAGAAAAAAATGCAAGTTGGGTCACTTTTATTCGGATTAAATCGATTCGGGTCTTATTCGGTTTGGGTCGGTTCGGTTTCGGTTTGGGTCATTTTAGTTCAGGTCGAAATCGAGTTCATTAGATTTTGGGTAGGTTCAGTTCGGGTCGGTTCATTTCGATTTTCGGGTTAAAATCGGTTCAACTGCTTCGGATGTCGGTTCGGTTTGGGTTTCGTGTCGTTCGGGATGACCCGTTTGGTTCGTGTCGGTTTTGTCGGGTTTATACCCCACCATATTATCAACCTCCATCTCCTTATTACTTATCGGGGGTAGTAACTCAACCCCTCCATCCAGTCAAACACCATCTGAATCAGCCATCCTAGGACACTCTGAAAGCGAAGACATTCCCACAAATAATGAGGTGGTTGGAGATGATGAGGCCCCTGTGTAGGAGGCCCTTGGGAAATGGAGTATGATAAACGACTCATCAGTGCTTGGATTAACACAAGCACGAACCTCATTATCGGGGGCAGACAAAAACAAGGGTAGCTTTTGGAATAATGTGGCGTTATGTTCAATGTCAATGCCCCACAAGGAGGTAGACAAGAAGCAGGGAAGATGTGCAACTCTTTTTGGACCAATATGCCCCATTAGTATCAAAGTTCACAGGTAGATATGCAATTCGGATGGACATGTCAAATATGGATCGGGTGTATTCGGGTTTGGGTAAAATATGGGTCGGATGTATTTTGGGTCCGGGTAAAATACGCGCGATCGTATATTGGATTATACGGTTTCGGGTCGACCCAACGGGTTGAAACCGTCTTTTTATCGGTTACTTTTCTTTTATAAATTATAAAAATCTGACATGTTCTTTACTTAAAATTGCAAATAATTCTACAAAAAAAGTATAGTATTTGCATTTTCAAAAAGAATATTGAAAAATTTCAAAACTTTCATCATAATATTTGCGTGAAGATCACATTGAGCCGAACGGCTTGATTGCTTTATCCATTTAAATAAAACCAATAAAATGTTGGGTATATAATGGGTTGGATAGTAATGAGTTATTCCATTAAATACTCATTTAAGGTTGCAATGTTTATTTTTACTCTTCTATTAAACTAACTCACAAATTACACTTTTTAAAATTTATTAGCAATAGTAATAAAGATTAATATTATAAGGAGATTTTTATGTATATTTGTTCCATTTTAAAATAGATCGAGAAAGAGTCAATCTGGTCGGCTATGACCAATTTTATTCACTAAGAAAATTTTGACATCATCTCAACTCGAGTGTCTATAACCATGGGCTATGGTTCAAGTACGATTAGAACAATTTCAAGTAAATGAGAAGTAGAAATTTGCAATAAACTAAAATTATTATTTTTTATTATAATATCAATTTTTATTACGGTAATATTATTTCTATAAAAAAGTATATTATTTAAGATATGGCCGGACATATTTAATTCACCGAAAATACAGCAACATAACTAGTGCATTTTTTATATTTTATTATATTACGCTATTTGAATCCATATATATTTTGTTGAAATTTTTATAGTGTATAGTTTTTAAATATAATTTTTTCATGAGAAATAAATTGAGAAAAGAAATAATATTAATATTTGTCAGTAAATTATTGCGATAACTTTACAACGTCTTTCCAAACAATGTGATATTACAAATAATCATAACAAGTATGTGTACATACATAAAAAAAATGTCGTATTTTATCTCTTTATTTCTGTATTTTGTTTTGTTGGCACGATGATGATAATCCCGAGTCCTGTTCGAGGATCCGGATCTCAGATTATGATCGATTGGTGCAACATAAACCAATAAACCACAAAAACCCCAGCACCAAATAAACAACTTTTTGCCTTGGGTCGGTCCACAAATCCTCTTTCTTTCTGACCATCCACAAACTGGGCTGAGCCTTCACAGATTGTGAAGTCCGATGCTGTGTGCAGGGAGATTCCAAGTTCAAGTATTGCATTCTACTTTTGTCCAATCAGACAAGGAGCTGAATACCTGAAGACAACGTTAAAGCGTTGCATTTCATGATCACGAGCATCAAAGTGCTGCGTTTAAGCTTCACAAGACAGCATTAAGTGGCTGGCGTCTGCCTTCTAGAAGCATTAAGTGGAACGCTGCGTTTTGGTTTGGAGAGTCCTTTGGAGACACAAGTAGGGCACGAACCCTAGGGGCCCGGTTTGCCGGCGCCTTCCATCCGGTTTCATCCGGTTTTATCACTTTTTGATCCATTTCTATCTCTTAGGATTTGGTCCGGTTTATTTTCAACTGCTTGGATGACTAATTAGAGGCAAACCTAAGGTTATTTGTGACCTAGGTCCTCTCCTATAAATAGAGAGCATTGACTCTCATTCTGCTACGACTTCCTGCCTTAGCATCACGCTGAAGAAAGCTAACTATAACATTCATACCTAAATGTTACTCTGCCAAAATTGATCTTGAACATTCATCTAATGAATAAAACATGAGTCCACCTTGAAATACTTGCACACGATTTGCACATCATTATAATTTCTCAATTGTTTAAGGTTAGGATATATTGATTTCATTATCTGTAAAAGGATAAACAAATGTTATCAGTAAATAAAATCTAGTATGAAGCATATGACAACTTAAAATTAAATTGAAAAGAGTAAATTAAATATATATTAGAAAGATAAAGATGAAACTCATTTATGAAATTGAAGAGAGCTAATCAAATAATAGAGACGAATAATCCATTCATTCCAAAAAAAAAAAAAAGTAGTCACTAATTTAATGAGGAAGAAGTAGAAGCGTAACATTGCAAAGAAAGAAGAGGCTGAGCATTTAATGGGTGGTTAGCTGAAAGAGTGACTATAAAATTGGGGGGGCACGAAGGAAACTGATTTAGGAAGATGTGGAATCAGATTATGAAACTAAAAATCATGAATTGTATAGGGTAGTTGGATTCACTATTTTGCCTCTATTAGTGGGTGGTTGTATGATATTATTTACTTTCAAGTTAAAGAAAATAAATTTTTTAAAAAAGGTATTATTGGTTATCCAAAATTTATACAACCATAATTACTTTATATATAACATAGATTTAATTACTTTTGTTATTCTATTTTTTGTTGTAATTTATTTTTATAAGTTGTAAAAAATAATTTGCAGTAATTTTTAGAGCGTCAATTAATTATTTTATGATAACAAAATTAATCGAAAAATCTAATTTACAATATAATAATTTTATTATTTTCACAAACATTATCAAAAAATACAATACCAAAGTTCGACAAAAAAATAAACATTTGACTGTAAGAAATAAAAAATCCATTTCTAATTTTCACAAATACTATTAAAAAATAGAATTTTTTTTTAAAAAATATGACAAATAATTTCCCACTTTTAATTGAGCATTCAAAAATTTCTTAAAAAAATTCAGCATAAAAAACATACTTACATCGAAAAATTAAAAAAATTTAAGTGGAAAATAAAAAATAAATCTGAGCGGATTCTATTTGAGATCCACTCGAATCCATTTTTCAGATCCTACTTGAAAGTCCAAGCGTTGGGAACATATGGGTGGATCCGGGACCCTCAGAGATCTGCGTTCCCAACACTTGGGAATGCTTTAAAGTCTTGAGACCTTAACTATTGTTTTTAAAGATTAGATTATTGATGGTCAATACCCCTAAAGTTAGAATTATTGGCACTCAATTTGTGTTGTTTTAACAATTAAAATAAACTATTATATCGTTTATAATGGTTATGAGCGTTTATGAGCTGCAATAAGTTGTTATAATTAGTTGTTACAACTGTTATGAGTTGTTATAATGGTTATGAGTTGTTATAATGGTAATAATAAAATTTTTAAATATAATTATAATAATAATAATAATAATAATAATAATATGAGTTGGCTAAGTTCATCCATGTAACGCCCCTAACCCCGTAATCACCAGGTTAATCCTAAGAACTAATTAACTAGTAATTAGCGCAGCAGAAATATAGGTTAGAGGCGTTACCGCCATTCCAAACAAGGAATAAGGCAACATTCAGATAGATTACGTGCAATACTTGATAAGTTCTGAATTCGAAAGTAAAACGTCCGACGAAAACAATATAAGCGGAGAAAATAAAATACATGCCGTTAGGGTAATGACTTAAAACACAACCAAAATAACTCAAGACACGACATGTCACCACCACTGTGAGCCCCTAAGACACTTCGACCAGTAGACAACCCTACTTCTTACTCCCTTCTGGAGTAGCTTTACCTAAAACAAAACAGATAAAACATTTCGAAATAATGAGCCAAAGCTCAATACGCTTGTCCATGTACTGTAAATAATTAGGTGAAGATATATGATTTGAGCGCATGCATTTCAATTCATTCAGAAATCAGACAGGAAGAAGATAGTAAAACGATTATTCATTTATTATCTGAGTGGCTCCTTACGATCATCGGTTTCCCTAAATATGCGCATACCCAGACCGATCGGCAAAGTCTGGTTGGTAATGGCCAAATATATATATGTGATATGATATGATCATGATGTAACATGATTAATATGGGGCGGGCCACATAATTAGGTGACAATAATATTTGAAACGGTTCCTTTTTATTTAAGTAAACCATTTTGGTATTGATATAAATAGGTGGATTTTCGTAAGGTACAAGCAATAAACGTACCTTAAATCGTGGAATTATTCCTTCTGATTCCTTTGAAGTTGCTGACTCGTATGAACGACGTGGATGCCTTAACAAAATAAAGTATTTCATTAATAGGTTCGATACTCTTAGTAATCAAATTTATTAACGTTATTATTGTCGTCACTATTGTTATGACTATTGTTATCATTTACATTATTTTCTTTTTTTTTTTTTTGTAACTTCCCATGATTAGATGAATTTATGAAGGCAAAAATCACTTCTTTCCTTCAACCCTCAAAATGACTTATTTTCTTTAATTTTCCCAAAATCACTCATTGTCTTCAACTTCTTACAATCATTCAACTTACCTATTCTCCTTAATTCACAATTTTATTCTATATCCTCATAGCACAACATGCATGTCCACTTTAGTTAATCTTTTCCTCCAAAATTTTCTAATAAACTCGAGTCATCACGAAAACTAAATTTCCTTTGCTTTGGAAGTCATCACGGACCTCCCCACGGCCAGTGGGGGTCAATGGCCGGTCCTAGAGGTCATTAAGGGCCTTCCCATGGTCAGTGGAGACTTCTGGTGGCCACCACGGGTTGTCCCACGGCCTGTGGGAACACCCCGTGCTGGGTGTTTTGGGTCAATTAACTCGCTGCTGGCCACCACGGCCTGTCCCACAGGCTGTGGGGGCACCCGTGGTGGGTGGCAAAGTCTTCCAACTCTACTTTCTTATGCTCTACGAATTTTTTTGTCTTGTAATATCTCTATGAAAGGTTTCATTTTCCATCATTTTATGTATCATATTAGCCCACTAAAACCCATTAAAAGCACATGCAAGATAATTACTTCTCATACCAAAATTTGGGGTAACCCGAGTTAACGTTTCCAATCAACGATCCCCAAAAGTATAATACTAACTATGTAATCTGATTTTACACAATAATCTCTTGTATGCAACCTCTAACTAATTATTTCTAAAAATTAAAGGAATTAATTAGTTGAAGGTTGAGGTTTTTACCCAAAACTCACAAGAAAAATGAGGGTTTTATGGTGGAAGGGGTGGCTGATCGGAGCTCCGGTGGCTGCGATAGTTGGCGGCGACAACTGGAGGCGGCAGAAGGCGGCGACCGGCGACGACTGGCGGCAGGTGTAGCAGTAGGTGCAGCAGAAAAAAAAACAGCAGCTGTGGCCGGCGGCTGGTGGCTCCAGTGATGGCGACCGGAGCAGCCGCTGGTGGTGGTGGTGGTCAGTCTGGCTGGACAGTGGAGGGGTTGAGTGAGGGAGGTGAGTTTTGTTGGGAAGGGAAACAATGATGAATGTGGGGTTTTGAGATGTTTGGGGGTTTAAATAAGCAACATTTTGAATTTGAAATCTCTCTCCTCAATCTAAATCCAACCCCTTTATTTTATTTTATTTTTATTTTTCATTTGCTTGGTTATTGGGCCCTTCACTCTCTTCTAGCCCATTACCCTAATAGCCAAGACAAGTCAAAAGAATGTCGGTTTTATGAATTCCCGACTTGAATAATTATTATAAACTTTAGGTGTATGAATTATTATTATTATTATTATTATTATTATTATTATTATTATTATTATTATTATTATTATTATTATTATTTCTTGAATCATCACAAAGCATACTTTATTTACTTATTTATTTATTTACTTATTTTTGGCCAAGCGTAGTTATCATCATTCGAGTTCTGCAACACATAAAATGATTACTTGTACAAGTACATAATATATGTATATATATGATCATGAGAAACGAAAGTGTGAATTGAAATGCACGCGCTCATTAATATTTATTAATCTTTGTTAATGTATTGGTTTAGGGTCGGGGCATTACAATCCAAGGTGTTAACACTGAATGTGGTATTTGTGGAAGTATAGAGGAACCCATAGAGCATCTCTTCTTTTCTAGCAAATATGCTTCTACAATCAGAGAGTATATCTGGAGATGACTGAAAATCAAGTGGCAACCACAAAATCTTGAGAACTGGCAAAAAAATTGATCAAGAACAAATGGCCTAAAGTGTAGCAATTACTATTAACGAGCACCATGGCAGCCATCCAATATCAAGTTTGGCGGGACAAGAATGAAAAGCTCTTTCAGGGGAAGACCCTCAATGCAAAAATAGTAAGCAAAGTGGTGAAGGAAAATATTAGGAATAGAATGTGCTATCTTATTACTAATATAAAATACACCAAGTGGGAACATTTGTGTACAGATGATTGAATACTAGTGTTTGGGGAACCCTTCCTAGAAGGTGGCTTCAAAACTAGATATTAGTAGGTTGTAAATGAGTTTCTTGTAATAATGAAGTTCATACCCTTCTTACAAAAAATAATAATAACAATAATAATATGAGATTATGATTAACGGTTATATTGGATAGTTATTAAGAGTTGTTATGAGTTGTTAAAAATAGTTAGAGGTTATAAACGCATTTTAAAAACGCAAATTCAAACAGATCGTAAGCTAGTTTCATTTAGCTGTAAAGAAAGGCGTAAGGAGTTTTAAGAAGTTATAAAATAATTATAAAATTAATTATAAAAAGTGTAAATAATTATAAAAAATTATAAAAAATATAAATAATTGTAATGAACTACCGTAAGACTGTAAAGGGAAACTAAATGGAACGGTGCTTAAATGTTCAAAATTTAAAACAAGGCTTAATCGAAAGCGGAAATTGATGTTTTGATTGATGCCACCCTCTCTCTTCCCAATTCGCACCTCTCAACCCAATTTCTTCTGCTCTGGGCAGTCTCTGCTTCTATGGTTGACTCGCCAAAAGCCCCCTACGCCGTCGCCGGCGGATTTTCTCAGCTCGACGACGATATTCTCCAGAACATTCTCGAAAAACTCCCGGCCAAATCCTTCGCTTTTGCGTCCTGTGTGAGCCGTTCTTGGAATGGTACCTGCAATCGCATTCTCTCTCATCCCAAGTTCTGCTCTGCCTTCTCGCTCAACCCTACTCTTCCTGTATCTCTCTCTCTCTCTCTCTCTCTGATTCACGTGATGATTTTAAGCCCCAATTGAATTGTCTGTTTGGTTTCGATTTCAGGACGCGATGAACCAGGTTGTGGAAAAGGTTTTATCGGGACCAATTCAACCCCATTTTGCAATTCTCTGCATTTGCCCTGCGATTGACTTGGACGAAGCTCACCGGCTTGTAATTTCTATTTTTTCCCCTCTAATTTTTGTGGTACAATGGAAGCTTAATGACACTAACTTGATAGGCAATCTCTTGCAGATTACTGCGAAATTGGGTTCTTCGATCCCAATTGTTACTTGCATAGCCGCAGGAATTATTGGAAGAGACGCACTAACTGATCGATTTGCTGAGGTGAGATTGTGATATCAATTTAGCTTATATATGGGCTTGGAGTGGATGATCTTCTGCCATTGATGGAATGTTCAATTATGTGAGTTTATGTTGTATATACTGAGATGCCATTTTTTACTAAATGGGCAGGTGAAATTTCCATATTTTGATGTTGAGGATCTTGTTGACCATCCTAAAGGTGGTGGAATTTCTTTGACCGTTGGTTATATGCCTGGATTGAAAGTTGATGCCATCCCACTACAGCGCACCGAAGAGGTACTTGGTATGACTGTATTTCATTCTATAGTTGTTCAATTAAGAGCCATTTAATAACAAGGGTGTATGGTATCTGTAAATTGTAATGATAGGGACATTGTGTTGACAAGTTTGTGATGGACATCCGCGATTACTCAGCTTCTGTATCAGGTTGCAAGTCTCCTGAAGCAATTATTATGTTTGCGGTGCGTTGACTAAGTTTGATTTGTTGACCGAAATCTATTGTTAATTTTTTCCTCCGCCAGTACTGTGATTGTGAACCTTGTTCTTTGCTTTTGGCCATGTTTAGGATTCACAAGCTGATATGAAGCCTGTTCTTCGGAAGATGGGTGAGTTTCATTCTAAATCTGACTATTACATTGGTGCACCATAGAATGGAATATTATTAGAGGCGAGTATGTTTGCACAACCTGATTGCCTACCTGCTGTACAGTACGACGGGATTAAATTAACTTTATTTTAGCCTTGCGTTTGCAGTTAGTTTCATTCGATTATACTCATGACTGGAAAGGCATTGACCTCTGCTTCACCGTAGAAAATGAAGCAAACAGACAATGAAAATGAAGCAAGCGGACAATTGAGTGAACACCTGATCCGATGCATTATTGTAATCTGAGGCTAAATTAAAATCCTGATAGTGATATGTTTTGCTGTCTTGAGGATGGACAGGACTTGCATTGTATATTGGTCTAGGAAATACATGAATAGAAGAACTTGGAATTGGTGTTACTGGATACTTATATTTTCTGTTTTTTCCTCCTTTGCAACTGATGTTTATTTCACATGAAGGATGAGAAATCTTACTTCTGTCTTCTTTTCTTTGCTTTTTTTGTGAATTTTTGATAACTGTAAATCACATGTTATTTAGGAATTTTTTCTTGATATAGCGGTTTTGAGCTCTTGTTGTTGCATGCTAGTCAGACAATGAAACCAAATCCTGTCTTTCTGCCGAATTTACTGTATGCTCTGTTTTGATATTTCTGTTGAAGGATGGGCTGGTTTATCTAGGATTAGACACGCGTTCTGTATCCTGATATTTCTTTCAAACACATATTAATTCTTTGCATTTACTTTAGTTAAGCATTACACTTATTTCTTGCAGATTGTACGTTTTCTAAGCAGACAATTATTGCTGGAAATGAAGGCTGTAGTTGCAGATATGGAAGCATTAGTAAGACGCATATTACCTCTACATGTCCTGGAAGACTAGGACTGGTCAATGATGCCGTTGCTCTTGTAATTGTGAGGGATAAAAGTAAAATGAATGGTATTACTTTTACCTTTTCCTTGGCATTCCGAATTTCATTCTTGAATCCAAACTATCTGCTATGATTAAGTAATTGGAACCATGGATGAAAGTCTTCACACCTCACGTGGGATCTAGGATGACATGCCTCATTTTAAACTATGATAGTAAAGAACCAAACAAAAGGTGACTTCTGCATAATGAGGGTCTCTCAAAATCAGTCTTGCTGTGGGTTAGGCTGCCTAGATCTCCACATGCCCTGTTAAGGTGGGACCCATACTAGGTGGTGTTTGTGCCTTGGGACTCAGTGCGTTTTGCGCCGTTTAAAACAAAGTGTAGGGCCACACATGTTTTTAAAGCACAGATAAATGTGCTCATTGCATCTTAGATTGTACTTGCCTGATTAAACTTGGCTGGAA
The DNA here is from genome assembly GCA_021018815.1 of Talinum fruticosum. Lineage (NCBI taxonomy): Eukaryota > Viridiplantae > Streptophyta > Magnoliopsida > Caryophyllales > Talinaceae > Talinum > Talinum fruticosum. The sequence continues at coordinate 916,018 of JAITYX010000072.1, read as the reverse complement.
AAGATGAAATAAAAGGTGATAGCTGTTCAGTATGCAAATTCACAGACATTTTGACATACATGGACCTGTTAGCTTGCATCATGTACAATTGACAACCGGTGTGAATCATTCTTGTCTAGATACAGGGAAATCCACAGGTACACAGCTTTACCCTTGATGAACGTTGAGGTTGTACACTTGTACCTAAAGACCCACATAACATTTTGAGAGTGAAGTCCCCATAAAAGTTAATACTCTTGAAAGAGTCGATGTAAGGCATACAGATGCACAAACATGACGTAACCTGATTCTATTTAAGGTTGACTACCCTATTAGTCTTATCCTGAATTGACTTGAGTGCCTACTGCCTACCAGTCATGCCGGCAGTGAGTTGCACACTAGACAAATCCTATCTAATGGCTTCTCTCTGCTTCAAGCTTTCTTAAGTCCTTTTTTTCTCCTCTCATAACCCCCATAAAAATTGACCACTTTACTACTCCTTATTGGCACATCTTCGCGTCTTCTCTTTACATGTCTAAACCATCTTAGTCATGTTAAATGCATCTTTTCTTTAATAGGAGCCATTACCACTCTTTCTATGGTGATGTAGTAATGACTTTATCCTTTCTCGGTTACAAAGCCAACAAATGATTCTCATCTTTGCTACTCTTTTATTTCGAGACGTACTCCACTGGTCGACTCTCTTATGCAATAACAAGGCTATATTATTCAACATACCATAGGACTTCCCCTTCAATTTGGATTTGCATTCTTCCACTTCTGCCAACCTGGTGGGTGGTGATATCCTCATAGATGTCCCATTGCCTTAGATGGTCGACCTAAGGCATTTGAAGCATTGTTTTTTTGATATAACTTGTGTCTTGGATTTAACTTCAACATCTAAACGATCTAAAATTATTATCAAATTGGCACCCAAATTTTGTTTTACACCTGGTTGGTTCAAAATGCATGGAATTTAGGTTAAAGTGCTCTTGATGCCTACCCTAGTTTCATCTATCAAAATTATATTGTCCTTAAATAGGATATACTGTGGAATATCAAGATTATGTTAGCCTTCACTAGGTGTGACAGCTTGGCAGATTGAGATTTTTGTTAATTAACCTAGTAAAGCAAATGATTTCATCTTCACTAGCCATTTCTGGTTTGATATGGACACATTTGCCCCCCCAGTCTTCATATTAACAATTGCTTTCTGTGTAAAATCTGAAATTTCTCGCATTCTCAGAGTAGTTCAGTACTTCTGTTAACCAAGTGAGATATTATTGTTCCATCCTAATTTGAGAAGCACAGAAATGTATCACTCCCTGGTTTCCTTTATAGCATCCTCCTCAACAGGAGTCTGAATAAGAGTCCAATCTACAGTAACTCAACTCGGTCCTAATTGTGCTGTGCTACCTTTGGTTGACTTGACTACTCCATCTCCCTCTTTCTTCATATTTTGGGCTATTAACCCTCGGTACAGATTCCCATAGGCTCTAACTCTATGCTTGGCTTCTGAAACTGTCCTTTCTTTTTTCCCCTGTTTCCTAGTCCATTTGTGCTATTCTGGTTTGTTGCTTGAAAGTATATCTGTGTCTGCAGCTTGTTTTATTCCGCTGTTCCTGAACCTTGTCATTCCACCACCAAGCTCTGTGCCTATCTACACCTTCATACAAGAATTGAAGAATCTCTGTTGTGTTTCTTCAATTTTCTTCACAAGTCATTTGGTCTTGTTCCCAATGCCCACTTGTCTATATACTGTCCTGGAGCTTAATTACATGGTTGGTCACTTAATAGCCTCATTGATCCTTGGATAAACACGAATTGATCCTCTTTTTTATTCAACTCTTTATCTCCACTTTCCATAGGAAACCACTGATGTTGTTAGCCACTCACTGGGGACAGCAGTCCTTGCAAACACGTGGATTACTTTTTTCTAATGAGGATATAGTCAAGCTTCTTTTTTGAATTCTACTTTGATATCTGAGATGATTGAAATTATGCTTATTATTGGATAAGGGCTTGCGGCTTTTGGTTGGCTTTGGACTGGTGCTGCTCCTTCTGTATGCTACTGTGTGAACTGTTGCTCGTATAGTGAAGAAATATACCTTTCTAAAAGCTCATTCTTTATTTTCCTTGCATGATTGTGATATGGTTTACCTGCCGTTCAGTCTCTTTTATCTTGTCTTGTATATTCTGTTGAGATCATTTTCATACACTTTCAGCCATATAGCATTAATTATTTGGAAGTCCTGCGATGTGAGACACATATTCTCGACCTTCGAAATATGGATTGCTATTCTTGGACGAGAGCATAACTTTATCTCTTTTGTTATACTTGTTTCTTTTACTGGGAGAAGGATTTTTTTTTTTGGAGGGGGTGTTCCGATTGCATTTCTAACACTTTATCTTGTATTGATAAGTAAATTTATGATGAACTTATTTGGCAGTCTGATCCCAATACAGGTTTAGGGAAACTTGAATTTCACTTCACTGTTGGAACTGGGGTTACAGCTATGGGTCCAACATACAAAGTTGCTTCTGCTAAAATGAGGAGTCGTGAATTGGCAACATGGATGACTGCCAGACGACAGGGGGAAAATGAGACTCTTGATGGTCAACAAATGTTAGAGGATGTTGACATGGAGGTATGCATGTTTCTTAATAGAAAACATGTATGATGGGTTGCCCTGGTCAACAGTCCCAACCCCGACACCCCCCCAATCCCCACCTTTCCTTCAAAAGTATAGAACTATTATGAAGTTGCACTTTCAACTCTTGTTGGGCTGGCAATGTGACGTGCATGAGTCAGCGTGTGGAAATGGCTGGAAATGCTCTGCTGAAGAGCAGGTTGTCTTTCAGGTGTGTTATTCACGGATTAGCCAAGATAACGCTCTACAATTGTAAAGTTGATTTTGGAAGAATGAGCTATACACCGTACAGACTATCGAGCTGTTGCCTGCAAAGCCTTTTTCCCTCCTTTTTTGGATGATGCGGTGGTATAATATTATATGCTTCATTTCAGCTGACAGAAAGTTGGAAAACTGAGCTACTGAGCTGAGGGGCACGGACACATGGATTTTGCTCATGTATCCGTGTCTGACACGGACACATCCGGACATGCAACGGACACATGGATTTTTATTTTTTGGGGGCGGGGGGACACAGTTGAAGAATGAGCAGCTTCTAATAACCTAATAATTTGTTTGATTCGTGTACTTTTTTTCCTCACAAGTCCAAAATCCATTTTTCCCTTATTGGTTTGATTTTCCGGGAAGAATTAAGGATACATCAGTCTAACCCCCTCCCCCACCCAGCAAGTGGGCTACAAAATCTGGAGATGAACAAAATAATGGATATGAGTGTGCCAATCTGTTCTGTAGAAGCAAAATGTTCTAAACTTTTATTCGCAAATAAACCTCAATAAAAGGATATTACAAGGCGCCTTCTTGTTGATTGCTAGGTCGGTTGGCGGTCAAAGATGCGTGAGGGTTGGTGTCTAGGCTTTCTAGTTGCTAGCGATGGACATTCACCTGATCTCTGTTGTTATGTTAATATTGGAATGTTCTTATAAGTCTATGTTATTGTACCTTTTTCTTGTTATATATATCTCCACAGTGATATGTTGCATAATTGTTTTGTTCACTTTAGTTTTTATGAATTATGGCAGATGTTTGATTCTGACTTATATGTTGGGGTGAGAAAGAGAAGAAAATGCGCCATAGGCTCAGAGAAAGCTAAAACAGTGACATCTTTGGTCTATCATCCTGTTCAAGAGTAAGATTCTGAACTTTTATTGGTTGTTATGTAACATATTGCTGCTCACATGTCCCCTTGCTTCTATGTTGAACTGGATTGTTGGTCAACTTTAGTTGGTGGCCACTACATTATTTTACTTTTTTTTTCCTTTTGAGGGGAAAGGTGGGTATTTTATTCATTAATTAGATCAAGCTTTGCCAAATATACAACACAAGGCGGGAACTCATTACATATACATTGTTCAATGCCATCCAAAGGAGTATATCTAGGTACAAGATGAGCAACAGTGTTACTGACGCAGGATAAGAGTAGAGGGATAACAAGATATAGGAGATATGGGTTTATATCAATATTGACAAATCTAATGTATTTTGGTATTTTCTCATTATTTTCGTATCTATATTTTAGGCATATTTTATGATTTTCAAAACAATGATATTCTTGACTATTTAGCTAGAATTACATCCCTAATCTATTAGGATTCTATTAGGTTAGATATTTTTATCCTATTATAGTTTATGTCTTTATGTTTTCTATTTACCCCAGTACTTTACCTGTATAAGATCTTTTATGTAATTGAGATAATAAGACGATGAATGAGAATTGATATTGAATTTTGAGTTTCTCTGTGAAATTATTTGATTGTGTGTGAGCCACTCCTTCCACATTAGTTACCCACCCTATTAAAATGGCTCGACAAGAAAGAGTTGAAGACAAGTTTCGAATATCTTTCAGCATTATATCCTTCTAGGTGTGACCTTTCATTCCTGTTTATAGTCTTGGAGTCAAATTCAGTCACCATGTTTTTCCAGCATATTTGCCTTGCATGTGAAAGAGCATCATGCCGCCTCACATTCTGCCATCTCCATAGACCAATCCTCGTCTAGCCTCTGGAAACCAATTTCCAGCAAGCAACCATTTTCTTCGTGAGCCACCCAACCTAACCTAATGCCAGTCCCTCAGATAATTGTAGCATCTGTTTAATCTTAATCAGGTCAGGGGTGAAGGATACCAATAATGAAAAGACATAGCACCAGTCTTTGGAGAAAGGGAAAAACCTTACTTACATGTGTGGCTATAGTCCTTTACCATTTGTGAAACTGTGAAACACTCCCAGATTTGTATCATTGTTTGCCATGACACACATGTTCCTATAAGCCCAACAAGCCCACACTTGTCTTCGGAGTGTATTTGCCTCATGAGCTGCTAATTCCATAAAAGATGAGTCAGTTCTTTCCCTTAGGAGTGTATTTGCAATTTCGCTGCTATTCCTGGTAGATCTCACGTGTTTACGCTTGAAAAATTGCTTGGCCTATGGTTTCAACCTCACATGATTTGTTGCCTTCTCTGAACCATTCTCTTGAAGCTGCCCTTTATAAGCCCTCCACGTAAAATGCTTTATCTTTGGAATAATGTCTAAGCTCTACAATTTCTTCCACCTCATCTCTTCGTTTGTCCCAAGTCAGTACTATGTAATTCTACAACCTGCAATTTTCCCAACCAATTAGCAGATTTCTCAGATTAACATACTGTCTTTGATAGGCCACCATATTTATGAATCTTTGGATTTCTCGCGGTTGAGTGGGATGCTTAGAATTTCTCTTCCAGCATTTTCAGAGATGAGGGCTTTCTTCATCATGCTCTTCCACTCTGCCTCTGTCTCATCAATCAGGTCAAGAAGACTTTTTGGAAATCTGGGTTGAAAGCATACAGTGCTCAGTCTTGCGATTGCTCCATTACCTAATAGCCAATTACCTTCTTATGCCAGCACCTTTCTTCCATCTCCAATCCTCCAACACAGACCTTCTTTCAGAAGACTTTTTGGTTTTCCCCTCTTGCCATATCTGAATTCACACTTTGGAACGTATATTGCTTTGAACAAAGTGAACCCAGGAACTCGTGTTGTTAAGGAGGCACCGACACTGATTGGTCACGTGAGCATGATTGAGAACTTTTAAGTCTCTGAACCCCATGCCTCCCATGATTGAATACTTTTGGCTCTGAACCCCATTCCTCCCAAGCGTTCGCCGCTTGGCATGTGTAAGTCCTCCCAGGTCTGGATTCCCTGTCTTTGGTCCAAGGACCCCCACCAGAATTTAGCAAAATTGTCTTGAATCTCATCAATCAGGGTATCGGGGAGTTTGAAAATGCTCATGGTGTAAGTTGGGATTGCCTTAAAAGGAGTATCTCCTCTCCCGGATTTTAGAGAAACTTAACTTAAAGCCCTGCATTTTCTTCCATACCTTTTCCTTGATGCTAGCAAAGACTTCTTTTATATCGTCCGTGTATGGTGGGGAGCCAAGATACTTGGCATGGTATTCCACATCAAACATTTGTAGATCAGCTGGGGGCTCGGTCCTCAAACTATGAATGATGTTCTTGCTAGAAACCGCGTCTGGTTTATTTTTTTAATCCTTTGGCCAGATGCCAGTTCATATGTCCACGTGATAGCTCTGAAGCATACCACACTCATTTTTGTTGGTTCAAACAAATAAGATGCTGTTGTCTGCCAAAATATAAAAGAGAAGTTTGTGGTGCCTTTCCGATGTTCTCTCATGCCATGAATTTTCCCTTCTTCCAGTGCTGTAGCCTACAAACGAGAAAAGCATCAGCGCAAATTATGAAGAAGACAAGGAGATAGAGTGACCTTGTTATAGGCCCTCTACAAGGGCGAGCTGTTCCTTTCTCTTTGTCATTTATGATGAAAGCATAAGAAACTGATGAGATTCATCTAACAATCTGATTGATCCAACTCTGGCTGAAGCCCATTCTTCGCGTAACTTCCTCAAGGGAAACCCATTTAACCCTATCATACACCTTACTCATATCCTGCTTAATTTAGTCAAGGGAATATATGAAGTGTGGATTAGAAATGCAGCCCTAGTTTCTTATGCGGTGTTCATGATTTAGAAAGATAGTGCCATGGAGGATAGATTTTTATCTGCTAGAATCTGAGGATTTTCTTCTGAGATATCATTGAAGATTTAACTAATTCCTTGTGCAACTTACAGTCTATTTAAAACAAGTTTGACATCAACGTAAATTAAAAGTCATGCAAATGAAACCCTATCCTGATATGTGATATATGTATCAGCATAAATTGGGTTCTCAATTGCGCTTCCAATTCGACTAAAGGAACCAATGTTCCTCCAATTCGGAGGTGAATTAGGAATCAACTTGCAGCATCTCTCTACATAATCAAACTCACAGACCATGTTTTCAACAGGAAAGGTTAAAAGAATAAGGACCCATTTCCAGAACTCTATCACGATCTTCAGCAGTAACAGAAGTGGCCCTTTTGTGAAGGTAGATCAAAGATGGACATCAATCTTCCAGTATCCTTATCGAGTTTAACTATTTTCTCACAATTAAATACTATATGGAGTAATATAACCCAATCAAGCCTCATACCCGCCACTGCATGACACAGAGCCTCCAGACCCAGAGTTGGAATGAGTGACCATGCCTAACATAAAGCACCATTCACCAAATTCATGGTCATCTATTGTTTTGCTAGTTTTTCTGTACTGTTTGCTTTTCTCTTAACGTCATCATTAGTTAACTGCTTGTCCTTGTAGTTAAGTTGGTATTTAATACTAATATTATGGTCATTCTTTCTGCAGTGCTGATGAGCAGTATTTGTATGTCTGTGGTCTGGATATCATGACTGGAGATACTTTTCGCTTTTATGTTCCTGATCCGAAGCTTGCTCTTCCCTTATCTGAAACTGCTTCCCAAGAAATCGCACAATTAAAGAATAAGGAAATCATAGGAGGCTTCATCTTCAGTTGCTGTGGTAGGGGTGCCTCTTTTTTGAAAAACCGAATGTCGATAGCTCCCCCATCTTGGATAATTTTCCTTCCATTCCAATTTCCGGAATGTTCTGTGGAGGGGAAATTGGTCGGGGTCCCTCTATTTCGGGCGAGTCAGATGGAGATCAAGAACACAGTTTGTTGCATGTTTATAGTTCTGTTTATTTGCTTATGTCATATAGTCCACCTTGCAGGGGATAGGATCTTGTTCTCCTTTGCATATTTGTCTCTTTGCTTGTTAAAAAAGTCTTGTATGTAGAACTAAAAGACAAACCTGATTATGATTCAGGTTTTCTAGTGATTTTGGACAATTTTCTTGGGCCATATTTGGTTTGATAATGACTAGCCTACTGCGCAGCTAAGGAATTTCACATGCAACTCATGAACTCAACCCATCGTGAACATGTGAGTGTATACTGCTTCATACTTCAGGGACTACAATATAACAACAAATACTTCCAGTAAGAATTAATTTATACTTAATTTCCATTTGGAGAATCAGGATGAACTCTTGTTTTCTGTTTCTTTCTGATTTTTTTGGAGGTTGTGGGGAAGTATGGTTTGGAGTTAAGAGCCTTGTGGAAACAGCCTTATTGTTTTGCTAATATTGCTTGTACATGGGAATTAACTCTTGTGACCTTAAAAGCGTGATTTAAAAAAAATTATTCTTGAGGATGGAAATTTGTTTATAAATCGTTCCTCTCTTACTGTTATTGATACGTGAGAGTTGTAATAGAAAGAGCAAAAACAAATTTCCGATATATTAACTGAACATAAATATATGACTTTATAATGTATTGACAATTTAATCCTTTCCAACTTAGGTGGCCAATTTGCCAATTCTCATATTATAAACTTAGGTCCGTCTTACAATATGGACTCAAGGCATGTCCAAGAGATTGACTTTGATAGTTTGCATTTTTTTCTGTTTTTTTTTTTTTTTGGGTTTTTATAGTTTGTTTTTTGATATTGCAAGTAAACCAAATAAATGTGTATAACTAAAGTTAGAACAATGTTCATCACTACAATTACAAATGTTAATTGATAATGTGAGACAATGTTCACCTATTATTGAATAAAAATTGACATTAATGTATTTTTGGAATGTAATGATAATTGGCAATCTAAAAACTAAGCGTGCGTTTGGTTGGATGTAATCAAAGTGGTAATGTAATCAAAGCGGTAATGGTGATTACATTACCATGTTTGGTTACAACTTTATAATGCAATCAAAATTACATTGTAATCACATTAACCTCTACCTATGCAATTACAATTACTTGGACATTTACTAAAATATCATGATTACATTCATTTTCGTGATCAAATTTTAACACATTTCTAATAATTTTCTCTCTCTCTCTCTCTCTCTCTCTTTCCCGCTCTCCCTCTCTCTGTATTCCATATCCTTTTTCTCCCTCTTCTTTGACAAGCAAAAAAATTTTCCAATTGAGAAGGAACTTGATTTTTTTTCTTCTATTATTTTAACATATGATATGATTGTTTGTCATTAAGAGAAAATTCAACTTTAATATTTTGGATTCAAAATTTAATCATTCAATTAAAAAGATAAAAAAAGCTTCAATTAAAATTTTTAGATCAATTTTTTTTACTTGTTAACATTTATCTTTAATTCAATAAATATTGATCATAAATAAAATAATTTCAGTTTGTATTTTTTATCAATGAAAAAAATTTAAAACTTAATTAAACGATAGAAGAGATTAAAAAAATTTAATATAAATTTAGATTTTAAAATTTTGTTATTTGGATAATATTTATCTTTACTACGACAAACATTTATCGGCACTAGAATAATCCAGTTGATCTTATTTTCCACCAAAAAAATTTTAAATTAGGAAATATGATATAAAAGATTAAAAAAGTCTCAAATATGATTTTGAATTTAAAATGTTTTCGTGTGGATAACATTTATCACTATTATAATAGTTATTATAGTTAGAATAATATAGTTGATATTTGCCACAAAAGAAATAAAACTTGATTATTTGATAGAAAATATTTTTAAAAACTCAAATATAAATATGTACCTCAAATTCTTATTTAGATAACATTTATCTTGATTACAATAATTTAATTACGATTTTTTGCCATTGAAATAATCCATTACCTTAGTGATTACATTACACTTTTTTATATAACCAAACATGGTAATATAATTGTTGTCCCATTACATTACATACCTAATTACATTACATAGTTGATTACATTACATCCCTATTACATTACGCCCAACCAAACACCACATAAATGTTAGAAATACAAAACTTTCCTAAAAAAATCACCTATGCCTACTAAATGTTCACTGCGAAACAATTTCGGGATATAATTATACCTTTAAAATTGAGAAATTATACACTAAGTGTTATCAAAGATATCCAAAATGCTCGCTATTATATCTTGTAAATATTCATTGCTATACCTAATAAAAGCTCATTTTAGAGTAACTTTCATTACCAAATCTTACATATGTTTATCAACATACCAAGTAAAAGTTCATCAATTATTAATAGCAGAGATCACAATAATGTGTCTTCATAAACATAACTATAACCTCAAATATGGTCAAATCAAATACCAAATGTAAATATAAATTTATTTCAAATTGATTATCATATACTTAATGAATGTTCATTGCCACTATGAAAGTGATGCGCGCACAACTCATATTGTAATATGAACTAGGTCCATAAATAAAACTTTCCCTAATTTTCCACCTTGAGTTTCGTCAATGTCTAAAACTAGGCTAATCTTACAGCTAGTGAAAGTTACTTTTTTATAAGTGACTTCACAAATTGATTCAATAATAATCAAACCAAACGCACATAAAAGTTTAGGCATTGGAACAAGAAACCTACAACGATAGTTTTTTATTGGATAAGTTACTAATTTAATTTTATAGAGATGCTCTTGTGAAGGTTTTTGTTTAGATTCAGGGTCGAGCCTATTCGAATTGACATATATGTCAATCTATTTCTGTTTTCTGCTCATATCAACTCATTTATCATTTCTGCCATAACAACTATTTAGATATAACAACTCTTTCTGCTCATTTCTATTAATTTTTGCTCATTTCAACTTGCTTCTACTCATTTATGCTATAACAACTATTTTTATTGATTTTATCGGCCATTTCGAACAAGCCCTAAGATAACAACACAATATATTACATGGATAAGCAATAAGCAAAAATTGTTTTGTTGTATTGTCTGTTGCTTTGAGGAAACCAAGTAAACATATGAAAACATTGGCCTTCTTCCAATAACTAAATATTAGAAGATAGATTGAGAATTCTACTCGGTGAACATTTAGGAAACTGACTACAATAGTAACAAATGGATCTTCTATAATTTATCATAAACACAAGGAATCAAAAACTGCAATTCTAATTTGCATTATCGGCAGAAATTACAGCCAAAATACCAATGCAAAAACGCCACAAATTACAACATGGCAAGACCCATGTCTCATCTGCATTACTACCTGTTTAGCACTTGATCGACTAGAACTCAAAACACTTCATACCAGAAAATACAGAAGCAAGTTCACATTTGATCCGGGCCATGGAGATGCTTATTTCAAAGACGACCCTGGTTGTTACATGAAAAATCCGAAAATTTCATAAAGGAAAAATGAATTAGATATTGATTCCCAGATGCTTCTTCAGCTTTTCGACCTCCAAGTACACGGTGGAGTAAGGCAGGAACTCAGTGAAGTGACTTTTACTGAGATCGTTGATTGCAACGGCAAGCTTAGGGATCTCTAGAGTCTCTTCATGGGTGAGGGTTCTAACAAATCTGGCAGGGTTACCAGCCCAGAGCTCACCACTTGGAATCCGCCTCCCTGGAGGGACTACAGAACCAGCTTCAAGGATAGAGTGAGTCTCCACCAAAGAACCTTCCATAAGGATAGAGTGTTGTCCTACAATGCACTCTGGCTCAATTGTGCATGACCTCAAGAGACAATAAGCACCAACGGTCACATATCTGTCAATGGATGTCTCTGCCGGTAGACCTAAACAATGCAATAATAATAGGTCATCAAATAAAGTATTTTAAGGTATGTAGCATACTAATTAGTGATCATAATAACTATTGATAAGATGAACTAGAAAAAGAAGAAGATTGGTATACATTGTTTGACACTGGCAGCAATGCTCCATAGCTGTCACACAAACTATTGGTGGCCTCACACAGCAAAAAAGTCCAAAGTCTACATAATGAACATAGCAAAGTGAAACAAGGTCCAATTTATGTTCTATCCATCAAGAACATCCTTCAGTACTTGTAACATCCTCCAGTTTTCTTGATCAACATCTCAAGGACTAAAATCAGAAAAATGCAGTGTGGTTGATCAACCAAGATATATGCACAATGACAGACCACTCACATGGCTTTCATGAGTCAAGAAAACCCAAGCAATATGGCTCTTCTGATGACCTGATTAGGACATGATCACTCATAACTGCTCATTTTGATCAATTAGTTGTAAATCACCCTCCAAGCAGTCAACATCCATGCGTCTGATCAAGGGTGATGGCATTCAGCCCATTCTTCCCTAACATTTCGACCTCTCTTGAGGTGTAGCTTGCAGATATGGTTTGCATTTGGAATGGAAACAGATCAGACTGGGTCGATTAGTAGGAAAACTGCAGCTTCAGAACACTTTGGATCTCTCACTTTATATCCACCATTGTGTGTGTGTGTGTGGAGAGGGAGAGGGAGAGGAGGTAGGTGAGGGAGAATATCAAAAGCCATGTAGCGAACTTCAATTTGGTAGTCATCAAATATAGTTTCTGTAGTCTATTTAGAATCAGAAACTGAAACCAAAAATGACTTTCTAGCGTAATATGAGTTACTAACAGGTTGAAGATTTCCAGAGTTTAACAGGCTATTGGCTCTGCAGAAATTGAAGTCATTAGTAAGCTACTTATCATGAGACAGAAACAAGTGGCTCATTTAACCCTTGCCAACAACAATTCCAAGTGTGGATCATGCTTTCGCGGGTTTGGGGAGATCTAGATGTAGGCAGCCTTATCTCGCAAGCATCCTCGCAAACAAGGAATACTGATTCCAACAGATCCACGAAAAAGTTTTGATAAAAATATTTTTGAAGAAACACTTTGTAATACATAAGGTGATATATAATAAACATTAAATACTAATATCAAGTGATATTTAAATATGATTTCATCTCAAATAGTTATGACAACATTAGCCATTGCTATTAATAAGATTCTATCAGCCACCCATCCTCTCTTCTATAAACAAACAATGCAAGATAAATGGGAAGTCTCGCCATACGCAACATTTGTTAGCAAGTGCATCATCTCTCAATTAGTTAAAAAGTTCGATAAACATTAGGATGCAAACTCCCAACCTGTCCTTTAGCATAACTCCCTGACACCAACACACCAACCCATTTTTCACGCTAATTATGTAGGATATTCAATACATATGTTTACTTAAGTTTTTGTAAAATACCATCACTTTTTCACATCTATTCTTTTGACAAATCACTTCACAATATAAACATGTAACTACTCCACTTGATGATTCAACAATCAAAGAATCACTGCACCACAAAAGTAAAAAACTAGTGTTGTGTGCTAAAATCCCTACATCAAAGCCTTTGGGAGAATCCATCTTTTTTGAGGTAAATTTGCCTAAATCTAGACTTCCCCAAATCTGACTTGAATGAACGCACACTAAAGTCATTTGCATTGTAATATTTTTTCCATTTGAAACCTCCATTAAATTTTCACTGCAGGGACAATTGGTGTAATTTGCTTGGCCCAAAAGCACCAAACGTACCATTAGGAAAGTGAGAGAAGGATTTTATAGGGATATAGCGAGAGCCTATCAACAACTAACAAAGATTAACATGGAAAGAAAACCTAGGAAAGATGTTGGATGTCTCAAGAGCAAGATTCCAGGAAGTTGGATAGTGTAAAGATCAGTATTTAGGCAGTGAAAAGCTCAGGGTTATCCAAGCATACCACAGGAAAAATCCATTTCCTGCACATACAATTCAACTGCTTCCACTAGAAAAGGATTGCAGCAATTGCTTTATTACTGCAAACCTGGACTTCTAAAATGTCTACAAATATCAAAATCATTATACTTGTGATATCGAAGCACCTACTATACGAATGAATCACAGAAATAAACATAGGTGATTAACATACTATTTATTAGAACTTTTAGGGAATGAATCAGTAACCTTTTTAAATCATTTAAAGAGTAGATGACAAACAAAAATGCAAGGTTTGTGGTACTGTGTTCCTCTTGTATTTCTAAGAGCACCATATAAATTCATCACACGGGTGATGCACCATTGACTAAACACTTCTTGATTCATCAATTCTTATTGAGGCAGAATTGCGCAATCATTGCAAAATGATCCCACAAGAGGAGCAAAAGTGAGCCTATCAACATAGTGTCAGACGAGATCTCTGGCCGACCATTAAACATACTCAAATTTTCTTGTCACCAACACACAATTCTTTTTTGGGGTTTGGGGAATGGGGGCTCCAGAAGAATTGGAATGATGCTGTTTCATCTGTCAGGAGGCAATTTTATCTAAAATTCAAACACTGCACAAAAAGCAAATTATTTTAACTTTTGGTCAAAAGTATTTTCTGGCTTCAAACATAAAACCAAGGTAATTTTCACAACAAGAATTCTCTTGGTACAAAATTATTTTTGAATACATAGTCTGGAACTTGAAAATCCAGTCATTGTAGCCCACATGCATACATACATGAGGTCTGCAACAGGAAAATTAGTGTGACCACAATCACGCATCATTGCGGGATTGTGTTGCATGTTTTGCCCGCTCTAAAACAGGGATGACTTCAATAACACAGCAATAGGATGGCTTAATGATGGATCACTTGTGACGCATCACGTGTTACAAACTAAAAACATTTTTTAATATATACAAGGCATGAACGTCAACGTCTGAAGCAACTAGAGGCATAATTATGGATGACAATTTCAGATTGTATGAAATGAACAAGGAAATTTGGAACAGTAAGGTGCATTGGGCTGCGAAATTTGTGGATGGAGTTAAACCTCCCTTGCATGAGTTTGTTAGTATACAATAAAGGATTGTTTGGATTAGAATAGATGAATGCACTGACTTCCTAGTTTCTTAAGCCCTTCCCAAAAAGCACTTTATGTTTCAATTCTTTCTCACTTTCTACCTTATTCTAAACAAGGCCAGCACTCTATCTGCTATAAACAGATATGACATTCACTAAAAGTTGGTCAAGAGCAGCATACAACATACAACCTACAACCAACAAGCAACAACCAATATCCAACATCTAGAGTGTCCAGAGAACGAAGATTGCCCCTCGCCGACATCACGAATTGTTGATGAGCGGTGAGCCCATATCATGCAAAAGATATGGTGAGACATACTCCTTGAGAGGTAACTCAGAGGTGAGTAAAAATTTATTTGTATATTAAAGTCATCTTATATGAACAATTAGTACCCTACAATTATTAAAAAATCAGCCTAAATGAATCTAATTCACAATATCTATCAAAAGAGACTGTCCCCTGCAATAAATTTGATGTAAACGTAACTTGGGATCAGTACTGAATTTACATTGCAGATTGCATAAAAATGAAAATAACAGAATCACCAGCTGAAGGGACACATATCAGAAAATGAATGCATCTATTTTCCAGCTACACCCCCATGCTCTTTTTTTCCCCTCTTTTTGGGGGAGGAGGTCCACTTGGGCATAAATCTGACAAGTATATGCTGATGGAAAGCACTTGTATTTTTTACTTGCTTTCGGCTTAAATTTGTGCCGATCCCATTTTTAGTGAAAGAGAAGTCCCTTTAAACCACCTATGAATAAGAAAGGAGCTTAACAGTGACCATATTAGAGTTACATCATTCACGAAACGCTTTCCACTAGCCTCACACTGAAGCTTAAGGTACTCCCGTGCTCCTTTCTCCGTTTCAAGCTTGATTGGACGAGCGGGTTGCTTCTCTGGAGAAAGATGGGCTGGTTAGGCAGACGACTTCTCCTTTGAAGTCTAGTTCTGTTCTTTCTCAAGAACTCACTCCAGCATCTGAAAAATCTAACTGAACATGAGTAAAATTTAGCTGCTAAGATGATGATGAACCCTCATTTTGGAAGTTGAGGAAGACTTCAAACTATTTCAGATGTAAAGGAGAAAGGGATGAGTGATATTTTTCATCTACATCTTGGATTGTAGTGGATTAAAACCAAAAGGCCCCTCCAAACTGTCGACTTTCTGGATTATTAAAAATCCAATTCTGAATGGTTTTTTAGGTTCCGAAAAGTGCGAGCCTCGCGCACCTAGGTGAGAGAGGAGCGGTGCTGGCACCTCATGGTAACCCAGGCACAATGACTCCCAAAAGCGACCTAGGGTGCATTCCTCAAGGAGTTTCTTGAGCAGCCAAGGTATGGAAGGAGAGAAGAGAGCTCATGACCATAAAAATGCCAAGAATCCTTTACGTTAACACTTAACATATAAAGGCTTTTCGAGCAAAACCACTTAATTAATTGCATGAAATTGCATTGAATTTACCCCTAAAATTGACAAACTCTAAAATCAAAGAATTTTTTAAGCATTTTTCAGTAAAGAGTACCTCACGTCTATGAAGCCCGTGCCTCACTCCGAGGGAGCATTTGCACCTTGTGCTTTTTAAACTACGATTTGGATGCAATGAATAGACAAAAGCAAAATACTTCTCTATAGTCCTCTGCTTCCTTTATGCGGAGGAAGCCAACAATAGGATTTGAAGAAACCTTCATCTCAATTCTCAGGGCATGGATTTGGATTTAGAGGTACACATCTTACAGTAGAACAAAAGATCTCAAGTTCTTTTTCTTTTTGCCCCCTACCTGAGTCTTGAGATCCGGGAGGGGGAGGGGGCTTCTTTCACCAGCCATTACAAGGAAGCATCCCAAGGGAGAATCATTAACACATTATTTTAATTTGAAATCCACCACGGCTGAAACTACCATCGTAAGAAAATGCATTCACAAGTGTAGCAATTTGAAGTAAGGGGGACCAGATTGTATCAGAGACAAAGTCAACTGTCTAAGAATACTAGAACTGTTCAATTATTCAATGTTAAATTACTAAACCTTTCCAGAGGAGGCCATTAGTAGTGATTGGTGAGCAATTGTTAGGATTTCTTCTTGCCATGGCAGCATTAGGGTGACAGCTGAAGAAACTACAGTGATGTAGTGTGCCAATTAATATCATAATGTACATTGAAAAGCTGCTGGCATTATAGATTTATATTAATAGCTGCAACCAGAAAATGAACAGCAATGATAGCTGGCACACAAGGCAATGCAATGGCCAGCCATGTCAAGGCAACTGGGAAACTGTGTGCTACTCAACATAAAATCTATCATTAGGTAGTCTACAAATTGTATCTGTTCAGGCATAGTTGCACCTCAAGAAATCAAGAAATCTTGGGTCTGGAAATAGTCTCTTTTGCAATTCAAGGTAAAGCTATTACATCTAACACCCTATACCTTGCCCAGGTAGGATCCCCGGTTAAGAATTCAAATTCCATACAAAGGAATTCAGAAGAATCAGACGAGAACAACCCAATATAAAAAATTAGAAAAAGCAACATAACTACTTTTAGTGAGGTATTCTCTTATGTAATTGCCAAAAGGCAACCACTATCAGGCTTAAAACCAATCATCTTGAAGCTACAATCTAGAACCAAATAATGCCGGAAGCAATTTTTGTGGCAATTTAAATGGAAAAAATACATGATGCTCATAGGGATTTAACCAACCATGTCAGATTTTTTCTTTTTTAAATGTAGAAGACTCGAGAATTAACTTTGCCTCTCCCACTTTAATATTACCCTTTTTTGTTCAAGAATAATATGCCCTCCCTAGTGCCCTCAATCCAAAGACTTTTCCCTTGAGGATACAGGAAAAACATATACTAACTGATTCCTTCTAGAGTAAAGTTTTCTGGGATTACGGAAACATATCCATTTTACTAAGATAATTTCACTTACTTAACATCAATTTATAACTAAGATTTAGTGTCGATTTCCACCAAATAGTTCCACGATTCCAGACACTACTGATACATTCTTAACCACTATCTATCACCTAGGATCAGTTGTTTGTCAGAAACAAAATTTCCAGAAACAAACCTCAACTAATGTATGTTACTGCTTCACAGTTCAAAGTTGTGTAATGCTGACACTACATTGCTTCTCATGGTAAAAAGCTATGAAAAAGCAGGACTGCACTCAGTAAAGCCATGATATTCTTGCTTAGCATCGACCACAGCAGTAAAAGGCATCTCAATTACCAAGGTTCTCATACAGAAACAGAAATGAACAAAAGAGAGCACTGCCCAGTAAACCTAAGAGGCCTTGCAATTGCATTTAATCCCAAAACATCACTACAAGAACATAAAAAGAATAAACTCCAACACCCAGTTGGCATTTAAATTCCATGAAATGCAGGGAAAATGAACCACATTTCAGCAACAACAAGGGATCAAATACTTACGTGAAACTCGCAGTCTTCACAATCAATATAATTCTCTCCGGTAAATTATACTAATACCAACACAATCAACAAAACCCAATTCCAAAATCACTCTTTCACAGCAGAAATCACGAAAGAAACACAGAAAAATGGGGGTAAATCAACAATAACTCAATGAAACAGCGAAAAAAAGTTCCGAACCTGTAGGAGAAGACCAAGCGGCGTGAAGCACACATCTCTCCTGGACATTTGAGCAAAATCCAATGCTAATTTTGTTAAGATCGCCTCGCAAAACAGCGCCATTCCATACCGAGGCACCATCATAGACAGTGACCTGACCAGCGAGAACCACATTGGGGGCGACATAGGCGTCGACGGCGATCTTAGGGTTCCATTGACCTAAAGGGATGATCCTTCTCTGACCTCTGTAGTCCCATTTCACGCGATCTGGTGATTCCACAATCTGCCTCTTCGGCGGCGCCGACGGCTGGGACTCGGCGGCGGCAGCGGCGGTGGCGGAGAAGGAGCGGAGGGCGTGATGGTGGTGGTGGGGAGAGGAGAGAGAGAGTGCGGGTGAAAGCCGTAGGGCTTTTCTGGACAGTCTGGCTAGGGTCGCCATGGTTGCTGAGAGAGAGAGAGAGACAGAGGGACAGGGACAGGGGGAGTGTGGTCGGCCTGAACTTCGACTGTGGCCTCCTGGTTAGCTCTTGGGAAGAGGAGGAACTTTGCTGTGGTGCGGAAGAAACTACCAGAGAGGTGCGACTGCGTTTTGCTTCTACACTTTTTTTTTTTTTGGGAGCAAAATCCAATTGATGAGCAATACCTATGGGCCATAGGCCCAGTTTTGTTTTTTTTTTTTCTTTTTAAGGATAAGTAAAACAACTAACACATGTTATCAAAAAGTAATAATAATAACTACTAATTAGTCCTTCTCGTAAAGGGTTACCTATATTATCCTTCATTAAAAATGGAGAGAAAGGAAGAAAAAGGAATAGACAACCCAGCTTAAGGAAAAGGAAATACAAAGATCAAATTTGGTCACCAAGTCCGTAACTCGATTTCCTTATCCGAGTGTATGATGAATAAGAACATGGTTGCACTTTCGAAAAAACATCGTGTATCTTAAATGAGTGTCTGAATTTTCCAAAACACCCGAATCTCGTCTTTAATAGCTTTAATGACAGCTTGGTTATCCCCTTCCAAAATAATTGAACGAAACTTTGCTTGCACTCGTCGCTTTGACGTCATTGCTCATAGCGGCCGCCTCGCTACTAACACGGATGTTGGTCCCAAATTTGTCATCCCGACTTGGATAAATCTCTCATCCGAACTTCTAATTATAAATCCTCCCGCTCGCTAATGAAGAAGAATTTGATCCATCAAAGTTGATTTTAATGTACCACCCCGGTGGTTTGTGCCAACCGACAAACCGAGTAGAAGTAATGGATGATGGTGGTTGAGAAAATGAGTATGAATTGGAAATGTGATCCAGCTTTGCCTTTGGCCCTCCATTCTCGCCCGCGATTTTGTGCCCCGTAAAATCGTAACAATGGAATTATAACTTCCATTATTAAAAACAATATCATTCCGACTTTTACATATACTCTATAACAAATGAAGCATTCGGATAATTTGATTAGGTTCAAGCTCGTGAATTTATTAATTAAATCATTCGGATAGTAGTTCTCGCAAATGAATTATATTATCCTTCGACTACTTGTGTCAAAAAACTTTGTCCCGGTATCCTTAACACAAGAATACTATGAAAAAAGATGGTTAATCGATTCACAATGAACTCGACACAACCGACATATATGGTCAATATTTAAACCTTTTTTAACAAGATTATTGCGTGTAAATAACGCATTGTGTTCTATTTGCCACAAATATATTTTCAATTTAGGCATTAAATCCATATTCCATATTCAAATAAATTCTCATGTAGGTGAGCTAGAGAGAATATTATGTACATTCCATGTGGCGAGACTTAGTAGTAAACTTACAACTCGCTAGACAGGACCCCAACAAGAAGAGTCATCTATATCATAATCAAGTAAAGGAATAGTCTTAATAACTTGACAAACATCGGCCGCCGAAAGGAATTAAAACGTACCATATCTCATTCTTTTGCCGACGTAATACATTCACTAACTGCAAGCATCCAAGTATGGAATATTCGGATGACTACTATCATGATGATTCATTAGTTTAATATTACCACACCATATATCATACCAAAATTTCGTAGTTTTGCCATTGCCAATTTTCCATCCTAACCCTCTTTTAAAGAGATCTATTTCTTTGAGGAAACATTTCCAACTCCAAGAGTATGAAGATTTTATTTTTCTTGAGAAAAAATCCATAGAAAATGGATATATGGATCTCATAATTTTCACCCGTAAATTATCATTCTCATATAAATATTTTCAAATCAGCTTACGTAAAAAGTTTGGTTAACCCCTTCTATTTTTTGAGGTCCAATCCTCCCAATTTTTTAAGAGCACATATTTTATCCCAATTCACCATTGGTAAACATTTAGCATCATGGTTTTTTTTTTTTTTCAAAAAGAATTGACAATTAATTTTATCAAGTGAGTTAGTTGTACTTTTTGGTAACTTAAAACTCTTCATTGTATGAGTAGGTAAAAATTCAAGATTAGACTAAATAAGAATAACCCCTGCTGTTTTTGAAAACGAATTAGCTTTCCAATTCCGCAACTTACTATCCGTTTTTGTTAAGATATCCGAAAAAGTAGAGTTGTTAACTCTTCCTCGGAAAACAAGACAACATAGATATTATTGAAAATAATCTATATACGGAATATTAATAATTGAGGATACCGTGTTCCTGTCCGCAACCGTAGCATTTTTAGAAAATACTAAAGCCGACTTTCGAAAATTAATGAGTTGACACGATTGACTATAAAAGTCATTCGAATATTATGAAGCTTGAGACATGTTTCATAATTAGCCTTATAAAAAGAATATTATCATCAGCAAAGCTCAAACAGAGTACTTTCTGTGATTAAGGACAAACTTTAATTCCAATCCCTAATTTTAGGTGCATAGCAACAAGATGAAGTTTATATATCAAAACATTCATACAAAGGGTAAACAAATATGGAGACAAGGGGTCACCTTATCTAAGTCCTCTAGATGGTCGGAAAAATCATAAGATTCATCATTAATGACAATGGAATACGTTATAAAAGCAATACATTTACGTATCCAATTAATTCATATATGATGGAAACTCATATCCTTTAAACATGCAAATATAAAATCTCATTCGATTCGGTCATAAGTTTTTTTCATATACAATTTAAGTCCTATGTAAACTCTTTTACCTTTAATATTACCAAATTTATTAATGACTTCATGTGCCAAAAGAATATTGTCGTGAATATCTCTATTTGGCACAAAGATACTTCGGTAAGGGCTAACAACCCTTTGTAGAAAAGATCTTAATCCATTAACAAGAATTTTGGGAATGATCTTATACAGAGCTATTACACAAACTAATTGGTTGAAATGTGAAGTTAAGGAAAGGCCCGTAACTTTCGGAATTAAAGCAATGAAGGTATAATTTAGATCAAAATAACATTCAAGAAATGAGCCTTCGAACTAAGAGTACTATAAATACCTGCCAAATCCCTCTCAAGCAATGAAGCCAAAAATTCACAAGCCAAAATTTCTATCAAGTATAGTCTCATAGTGTTTCATTCTCTAATAGTAAAATGTCTTTGAAATAATATTTTTGTGAATTTGAATCCAAGATCTCGAATAATAATAACAATCTTCCGTGAACTTGAATGTTCAAATTTCTTGAGTAGTTAGATCTCAAATAATTACATTATAACAATTAAATGTATCTTTCCAAGGTTCTAACCTCTCATACCATCATTCTCATCAATATAGTTTCACAAATGTGGTAAACCAACCTCATAAAGTGTCTCACAAATCTTCTATAAGAATAACATTATTATGAATAAAAATATACATTAACTTTTTTGTTTGAAATTTAAAATTAAGTGGCATCATCTTCATATTCAATTCTAACTTATTAATTTTCTGTTGAAGAACTAAGTGAATGCAATCTTCAAACAAAGAAGAACAAAAAAAAAAAAAAAAAAAGTAAATACAATCCTCGATAAAAAATCAAGAAAAAAGAGTACAATATAAGCGTTACTTTGCGTGAACGAGCTATTGAAATTGCTTTTGAGGTGACAAACTTTTGGTCTTTTGTAATAACTAAATTGTCTGTCCTCCCTGTCTTTCTCTCATCCCTTATTTCCCCACACCTCCATCATGTCCCCATTCTCTCTCTTTCCCAACTCTTTCGTCCCTCCTCATCTCTCTCACACTTTTTTTACCACAATAATAATACAAGCCTTATGAAGCTATTAGAGACTAGAAAAAAAGGATAGAGGGTGAAGAGACCTTGTTACTACTATTTTTTCCAAGAAATCACTCACCATAACTGTCAAGTCATGCTCACTTTGTGGCACTCGCTTCTCGTCATCTCATTCCATATATCTCTTGCAGGAGTTCACACCTAAAAATTCATCCTCTCGCCATTGAAATCACCTCCTCGCTGCCATAAAAAATGGCTTTGTTACTTTTTGAAACCTAATAGTGGGGTACCCAAGTAAAAGTTCATCTCAAAGGAATGTTAATTATCACCAAATATTACCAATGTTCATCAATAAAGTATGTTCATTAATTATTAATAATTTAGATAACAATAATGTATTTCGATATTAAAAATTTCTAAAACGTTCATCGTTATGTCTAATAAATATTTATTATCGGTGTCGATGTGATGTGTAAGTAATACATAATAAATTTTTCATATTTCTTGCTTTTAGTCGCTTGGACTACTGCATATCAATGACAACAAATTAGGAGCTTTTTCAATGTTAAAAATATAATTCAAGAGATGTTAAACAATTAATACAAATAATCATAATTGAGTAAAAGTACATATCTTTTATTGTATAATCTCATTTATAAAAGTAGTGAGGCAGACTTCAAATTTTTGTTTATATTATTATATTATCTTGGACACAAAATATTTTCCTTACCGATTGGTAAATGTTAGTATCTTGGAGGCACCAGGTGAATTTGCCAAACTCAATTTTGACGGATCCAAAACTACACATGGAGTAGCAAGACGCTAGAACATTCATTCTTCGTATAATATTTTTCTACAAGCAAGCACCTTCCAATTGGGTTCAACATCATCTCTACTTGTAGAAGCAACAACAATGAAAAATATAGTAAAAACAACAATTTAAGTAGGAGACACCTTGTAGGAGCTACGACCCGTCCCCGTAAGGGAACCAGTGGGACCGAGTTTTTCCACGAAGCGTCAACTCTCTTATTTTTTAAGATTCTTTTTGAAAGTTGATTTTTGAAAGTCTATTTGAAAAGTGGGGTGCGCCTTTTATTAAGATTATTTATTTTTAGAATCCGATTAAACAGCTTTAAGCAAACAGATGATTGGCGATTTTTATTAATGATTTTATTTTAGAAATTAATTTTTAGAAAGATCTCAGGATGTTATTTCAAGGTTAAGAAAATAGAAAAATTAAGATCTCATTTTGCCGCAAAGCTCTTGGGCTAAAGAGATAAATTTGGTCGGGCCGAGAACTAAGCCCTGGTTGACACCAGCGTCGCCCAATGCCAAGCGATGATTGGCGTCGGCTATAAGGCTAAAACCGAGAAATCAGTCTCAACCCTATAACCTCGACTGTTCAAATGAAAACTAAATTTGGCTATTTTCAACCTCGAAATGCCGAGAAGCAAAAAGAGAGAAATAAAACAGATAACGGGAGTCGCTAGTTAGTTTTAGAAAGTAAAAACTAACAAAAATAAAAAGAATACTCTTCTAATCTTAGTATAGAAAACTAAGTTTGAAAGAGGTTTAAAAAGTGACTCCATCAGTCTAGAACCGAGAATGTGGTGTTTGGGGGTGAAGGTATAAAATGAAGAGATAGGTTCTCTATTCCGCCCGTCAAAATACGACTCGAGTAAAAAAAATATGTTTATCAGTCAAGCATGCAACATGCGAAGTGAGAACATTAAGTCATTGAAAACATGCTAGGAAAGCAATAAAAGCGAGATAAGAAAGCGATAAAGAAAAGCAAAAGAAATAAAAGTTATAGCGGGAGGGGAGGAATTTAGAGGGATATTTTGAACCACAATACGTGAAAGCATTAAGAGCGAGAAACAAATAAAACCGTAAAAGAAAGTGAAGGTTGATATGATGCCCTCATATTAACCCACCTGTTGAGCTTGGATTACGAACAAAATCTGGCAACGTAACAACAGAGTAGTGAGCTTAAAAGAAAGGCGGAGAAGGTTGTTTGTGGAGTTTAGGAATTAGGAAAATGTGTGACTCGTATACGGTGAAATTGAGAGAGTAGAGAATGGTAGAGAGTAATGGGAGTATTTTCAGCTTTGGGAGTTTATTAGTTGAAAGTTGAGCAGCCAAAAATAAGAGTAAACCCCTATTTATAGAAAAATTTAGGTCAAAATTTCAACCCAAAAACTGTTTCGGTCACCGTAAATCGGTTGAATCGGGTCCGAATTTGTCGGCGAGGATAAAGGAGCTAGATCGGATAAAATCTGTCTGTACCAAAGGATCCCGAGAAACGAGGTGCCGCCACCCAACAACGTCGTGCAGGTGTCTTGACTTCCATGCCTCAATTGGGCGCCGGGACCAAATGCGGCGCTTTGGCGAGGTAACGCCGAAGACAAGGCGCCAGCCACAACGAGCTTCCTTGTCTTGGTTGGATGTTGGAACCAAATGCGGTGTTTTGGCAGTTTAAGCCATGCAACACAATGTCAATTAAAACGGTGTCGTACATGATTCATTGGATTTCGTGCCTCGATTGGTCACCGGCACCAAACATAGCGTTTTGGCGTATTTAGCCTAAAAACACGACACCGGTCTAAACGGCTTCGTTGGATCTCTTGGATTGTGTGCCTCATTTGGGCCGCTGAGTGAAAAAGTGAAACACTATGTTTTTGTACAATATGGAGGAAACCGAGCACCTGGTTTGGGAAGCTTTCCAATTTTTGAGAACTTTTTATTTTTTGGAAAGTTTCTATTTTTAAGCGAGTTTTTATTTTTGGTCCAGGTTTGGGTTTCCTGGTTGGGAGCCCGAACCAGGTTTGGTTTGCTCAAAAGAAAATAGGTTTGTGGGTTGGCCAAGTAAAAAGCTTATTTTTCTAGTGCTAATGGATTTTTTGTGGTTTAATGGGTTTATCATACTCTAATCATGATTTGAGTTCGCAAACAAGATTAGGATTTCATCACCGGGCTGATAAAATAAATAAAAGAGATAAAGGCAACACTTTTTAGGTATTTACACACCCATATTCAAATTGAAGATAATAACAAACCGATTCAAGTACTTCAAAGGAAAATTCAGGTACCCTATAAAATTCAAACGCTTATTCAAGAAATAAATTTTTACTTAAGGTCTTATACTAAAGTTGATATATTACATACTTTTATAGAAGATAACCAAATAAAAGATTCTTTGTTTGGTTTGGTCAACATATCAAATCTACGATTGTGTAGAATTATGTATCCTATAAGAAGTCGCTTTCTATTCTATGTAAAGACATCATCAATAAAACCTTTGAGAGAATGGTTCACTAGATTTTATTACTTACCTTCCATAAAAAACATAATTAATGCATCTTTTATAGGTTACATTTTTTTTTTCCAATGTGAAATTTAGCAAGTATTAGTCCAAAGGTTGTATGCACAACTAAAAGTATAATTGGGTTTTGAGCTTTTTCCAAGTAAGAGAAGCAAGCATCATGTATTCTTACTATCAACTAAATGAACCAAATTTGACTAGTAAAACTTGATCACATAAAATAAGTACAAGAAAGTTTCTAAGCATAAGAATGTAACTAAATCATGAATAGTATTGCAATAATCATTAATAAGAAGAAAACTCTCACTAATCCATCGACCGAATTTGTTATTTCTTATTGAAACTTTGGTTTCGGAGGAGGCCGTCAAGTGTCTCCTGACTTCCTTAGACTATCTCCAATGGGTTGGAGTTGCTCCCATGTGAAGGAAAGAGAAATTAAAAAACGAGGGGGTGCTGAGGTGGAGCAACTCCAAAAGAGTTTTTCCATGGAGAAACTCCATGAAGCAATCGGCCAAAGGGGAAAAAGGAGGAGAGAGAAGGAAAAGGAGAGAGAGAGGAAGCGTGGCCGTGAGGCATAGCCCCAACCGGGCTGTGTTTGGCGCGTGTGCCTCACGCGCGCTAAGGGAGGTGGGTGGCCAGAGAGGCGGGCCCCACATGCATGCAAGTGGGCTTCTTTTTTTTAATTTTCAGTTGGTTTTTTTTTTATTTTCGGATGTTTTTTTTTTGTTGTTGTTTGTGTGTAACTGGCTATATTTTGATAAAATTTAACCCATTGTAATGGCTAGATTTTTTATTAATTATATAACAACGGTCATTATTTTTTCACCGTAAAACACTATAAATAAGGTGTATGGTGGAATGTTACATTTGCAATTTTTCACTTCACAAATCTCGCCATACTCTCAAAATCCCAAATTATGGATACAAATTCTGAAAATAGCCAACCAAATTCTTCAAATTCTCAACACCCTAATTTTTAAAATTATTACCCTCAAAATGACTCCTATTTTCAAAATAATTCAAACCCTCAATACTATCATAGTCAAACACTTGAATATTACCATAACCCAAACTCCTAAAATTATAATGCCCCCAATTCTGAAAATTATTATTCTGTCTATCCTACGTATTTATTTTCGCCAGGATCATTCACTACGTGGATGGGTAATATGGGGATTCATGATAGCCCATAAAATGTGGGCTCCCGAAGACGTTCTTGTGTTTCAACAAAGGAAACTCATGTAGATGAAGATGATCAAGTTGAAGCAAATAATGAAGTAGCAAATATTGTCTCACAAAGCAACAAAGGTAAAAAGGGGTATTATGGGATGAGTTAGAAGATGAGCTCTTAATTAGTGTATGGTTAAATGTGAGCAAAGATCCCATAACGAGAACTGGCCAAAGAGCGGCGACATTTAAGGACAGAATTTGGGAGTACTTTTGTGAAGCTAAAAATAGTACCCAAGTTATAAGTGGTCAGCCAAAAGATCACCTGAAAAGTGTAAAGCTCGATGGACCAAATTATGTGCAACCGTCACACATTTCTCAGTGGTACTATGATGTTGCAGCTCGACGGCCGCTGAGTGGGCAAAGTGAGTCCGATTATCCGAAAGTCTGTACATATCCAATACAAAGAGATGCACGGCCAGAATTTTAGTTACGAGCATGCTTGGCGTCATTTGCACTATGAACCGAAATGGTTGAATCATGTTAATAACTCCAACAGAGGAAATGGAGATAAGTCGGCAAAGAGAACGAAGAATACAAGAGTAGGAGATTACAGCTTCTTCCTCAAATCCCGATGTGAGAGAAGAGGTTGAGGCACCCGTCAAAGATTTACCCCAACCAATTATCAATAGACCTATTGGAAGGGATGCTCGCCAAAAGTCTTAGAAAAGGGGAAGCCAAAGCAGCTTCATCTAAGATTAATGTCTCCAAGTGCTGAAGTTATGGAGGAGTTGGCAAGGGTCGAGATACGTAAATAAAAAGAACAGAGACCCTAAATAGACTTGCAGATCCGAAGGCAAAAGAATTGGAAAAAAGGATGTGGAAATAGAAATTATGCGAAGGGATGTTGAAAGAGCGGCCGGAGACACGGAATTGAAGGAGAGAGAATATGAAAGGGCGATCATGTCAATGGATCCATCAAATATGGATGATGAAGATAAAGAATGGTATTATGCTCATCGAAGAGAGATCATTAAGAAATGGAAGAACCGTAGGCAATAAAGTGTTTAGTTTAATATTGTTATTAATATAACAGCTTAATTATGTTGTTTTTTTAGTTATTTGTACTTGTTTTTATCTCGTATTAACTTTGTTATCAATGCAATATGAGTTATGAGCATGTTGTTAGTCCTTGCTAAATCAGTTGCTTTTGAAGTATGCTTACATTGTCAATTCATTCAAGTAGTACGTAGAGTACAATAATGCAAAGTATTGTCAAATTTTTCATGTTTTCCTTCTTCATGCAGTACCAAAAATACAATAATACAAAGTGTTGTCAATCCTTTCAATATCACTTTCTTTTGAAGCATGCTTGCATTGTCAATTCATTCAATACTATGCAAAGTACAATAATGCAAAGTATTGTCATATTTATCATGTTTTTCTTGTGCATTCAGTAGGGCAAAGTACAATAATACAAATACTAACAATAACGAGACTACTATATGAAGCCTTACTCAATTCGAAAGAATACACATCTCTACACCTAAACAACATCTCAAACACAAACATCTCAACAACAATGTCAAACTCATCTCATGAAAATGAAGATTTTGATCTTGATGCTACTATCGATAAAGCAATTGAGGAAGAAGATGCCTCAAGCTCTACATTTCAAAGGTGTGAAATGCTAGTGCACATGTACCTATCTAACTTAGAAGGTAATACGAGTTCCACGCCTAGTAGACGACGAAGAAGGCACATAAAACGTGATCACGTAGAAGGTCATAATCGCTTATATGCAAATTACTTCTCCGAAAATCTTGTGTATATTGACGAACAATTTCGACGAAGGTTCGAATGCGTAGACACTTATTCCTTCGCATAGTAAACACATTAAAAGATCGCTATGAGTTTTTCACTCGGAGGAGAGATGCTACTCGGTAAGCTCGGAGCATCACCACTTCAAAAGTGTACTATTGCTATGCATCCATTGGCTTATGGGGTTGCTTGCAGATGCATTGGATGAGTATTGTCGCATGGGGAGTCAACTATCAACTCAGGCGTAGAGCATTTTGTTGACGAAGTGTTTGAATGTTTTGGTCCCTCTTACTTGCGAAAACCAACCCAAGAAGAACTACACCGACTACTATACGTTACGGAACAACGAGGCTTCCCTGGAATGCTAGGCGAGTGTTGATTGTATGCACCGGCAATGGGACAGATGTCCCGTAGCTTCGAAAGGTATGTATCAAGGAGGACACCACCGGACAGCGAATCGTGGTGCTCGAAGCTGTTGCTTCATTTGATACATGGATATGACATGCATTCTTTGGCACAAGCAGGGTCAAACAATGACATAATCTGTCCTTCATAAATCACCATTATTTGATAATTTACTAAAAGGACGAGCCCTCGAAGTACATTTCAATGTTGATGGGAAGCAGCTTAATATGGGTTATTATCTCATAGATGGGATATATCCACAGTGGCCTACGCTTGTTAAATCCATCTCTCATCCATAACTACCAAAACATAAGTTGTTTGCAGGTCATCAACAATCAACTAGGAAGGATGTCGAACGAGCATTTGGAGTGTTGCAAGCACGGCTTGCTATAGTTTGCCGCCCAACTCGTTTTGGGAGGTTGCAACATTGAGAAAAGTTATGAGAGCATGTATCATTCTTTACAATATGATCGTTGAAGATGAACATGACACATATAGTTATAACTTCGGCCAGCTCCAATATGATCAACTTGCAAATACGACCATCACACCGCCCAACCCCGGACGAATTGTTGTTTTTGAGGACCTGGTTACGAAGAAATATCAAGGTTCATAACAAAAAACTGGTAAAGTACTCCAAGACGCACTAATTGAACATATATGGAATCATTATGGAGCCAACTATAATGGCAATTAATTCGCCATAAAATGCGGTCATAAATAAAGTTATGTTTTAAAAGTAGTTTTATTTCGTACGTTTAAATGTATTCTTTTTATTAGCTTTGGTTTGTATTATTTTATTTCGTACTTTTTATGGTTGTATGTGTATTATGTTATATTTTTTTTTATATATTATCAAGTTATTATTGTGTGAACTTATTAATAAATAATAATTAATTAAAATTAATATTACTGCACATCTACAACACACACACGCAAAAAATAGAAAAAATATGATTATTAACACACACCTAAAATAATATAATACATTAATCATTTTATTATTTCCATCATATTATTTCATTATTAATATAATCTAAAATTAATTTATTAATACAACAATTATATTCATAAAATATTTCATATAGGACCCTTTATAATATAAATTATTATGGAGCAACTCCCATGAGTTGCTACCATTAACTATAGGTAATAAAAGAAGCAACTCCCTTGCCTATGTGGCAATTGGAGTAACTCAATGGGAGTTGCTACCATTGTGGATAGCCTTAGGTTTCGCTTGTTTTGACTATGTTAACCCCGATTAATCACTCAAGCGGCATTTGGGTACTATAGAATAATAAGAACATTATGGCTAACCGAAGACTCGGACACTACTCAACGCATTTCCGAGTTGCATTAAATGAATCGGTATAACCATCTCATACTTATAGAGTTTTGATTCCAAGGCATTCTCTATATCTTAGAAACTTCTCTCGAGTGAAATGGTATCTTCTCTAAGTGATACAGCTTTTACTTCTTATATTTCTTGCTTATCGGTAAGTGACTCGAAAACCGGTTCTTTGTTCCGAGTCCCTCATCACTCGATTTATCGCAGATTAAGTGAACTATCGCAGATTAAGTGAACTAGTATTTCGTCTTTTCTCACTCGGAATCCGACTTCCGATCTTAAGCTCTATTCTGTTATAGTCAATGATTTCTTAGTCTGTTTAATACTTAGTTTGTATCAAGTTATTTCACTCGATATTCATTATATATCTTGATCTATCGCTTAGACTAAGTCGATGGAATTTTGAGTTACATGGTTATTAGACTCGTAAAATTCCACTTGTCTTCCGATTCGGATAATTAGTTGTTTAACTATCATAATTACTTTATTATCTCGTGTCTAATCTCGGACCAAAGTATCTTATACTTTGAGAACCAAAATTGTTTTACTTTTGTAGGTTATTCAAACAAGGATACACCTTTTTCAAACCACAAAAGTAACCGGCTTCAAAACGTCAAATCACCAACAAACATGGCTTTTCACCTTCTCTCGCTCCGAGTCCCGTAAGATTGTGTCGTGGCTGTTTGTTTTCAAATCTGAAAACCGGAACGCTAAGCGTAACGGTGGTTTCCACATTATCTTTCAAGACACCGCCGAGTGGTTTTGGGACTTCCAAGAGAGTTAAACCATTATCCAACATTCACATTACAACGGATACTTTCTAAGTGACTTAGAAAGCTTCGTCAACGGTCACAAAGGACTCTCGGTCAGCAGATGAAGATAACGGCTACTCGCCTGGTTATCTATAAATAAAAGCCACCTCACAAGACTTGAAGATTGCCGAACATATTATTAATACTCATACTTGCTCAAAGTCCTTGTATACATTATCAATCTTCTACTTATAACTCCTACTCGTAATTTATTACCTTTTGAGTTGTAAAGTCTTGTACTTAGTTACAAACACTTTCTTACTCTCTTTGTAAGGTCCTTTGACTAAGCCGTAAGGGTAAACTCGGTTTAGTTGTCCCTAGTCGTAAGGGTTATCTCAGCTAGGAAGTACTAGATCGGATAAGGGAATTTCGAGTCTAGGAAAACTTGTAAAGAGTTGTCTAAGGGAGCAACTCGGGTTCGGTCGGTTCATGGTATTTTGTGGACTCAAAATAGTGGATTTGACTTCGTGCTTGGACTAGCACGGTCCGTGGTTTTCTGCCCCGGGAGGGTTTCCACGTAATTTCTAAGTGTTATCTTTCCGAGTTCATTCTAAACTCGGACAGTCTTATAACTCCCGCTTGTTCCGCTTATCTATTCGTGAAAGCATTTCCGAGTCCAAACTTTTCCGACCTCGCTGATTGACTCGGAACTCCGTCTCTGTCTTTTATTTAACAAAAGAGCTAAAGGTTCCACAAAAACTTCCATCACCCTATTCACCCCCTCTAGGGTGACTCGGACTCTCCCGGAGCAAACCTTCACTAATGTTCTTCGAAACAATATCGCATCATTCATATGCTTATTTGTTATGTTTCCTCCCAAAAATTAAGTACTCTTTCAGGCGTTTAAGCCCTCGCTCAATCCCTAAAAAAGACGATATTTTGGCAACGTTTGTTAGACTTAAACTCGTCATTGACATCCCTTGATTTCTCATCGGATATTTCAATGAACTAGAAGATGTGATCGATAAAAGGGGAGATTCCCCCATCACCCGAGTCTCAATGTCCTAGATTACCTTTCTTATAGTCAATTTCAACCATTCTATACCAATCCAAGGGAGACGATATTCGTGGAAATCTCGTATACATAGTCATCTTATTTATGAAAAACTTGATAGAGTTATTGGAAGGAGTAATTAGGTTACTTTGTACCCCAACTCGGTAGTCTCTTATGGCCCTTTCATGTGCTATGATCATATCTATACTTTTTTGAATACATATCCTTTGCAATATTATCCGAAGAAAGCTTTCAATCTAAAATTTATCTTAGATTCCTTCCGTCAACAATATAGCCAGTTAGTGAATTTTCATAAATCCAATATTGTTTGTTCGAAAAATACTCCCAATTTGGATAAACAACATGTTTCAGGGATATTTAATATTTCCCACGAGTGTTTCTTTAGGGAAATATTTAGGATGTTCGATCTTTCAGTGGTCGACTAACATTTGATTTATTTTAGAATTTACTCGGAAAAGCAAAATCTAAACTAGCTAATTGAATGACTTCCTCTCTTTTCAAAGCTGGTAGGATTGTCCTCATTCAATCGAATCTTGAGTCCTTACCGATTCATACCATTCAGTGTTTTAAGCTCCCAGCCTCTATTTCTCAATCTTTAGATCGAATTAATCAAGAGTTCTTTTGGAAAAAATCAAATATGGAAACAGGACTTCCCCTAGTTGCATGGGATAAAATTTGCCAACCAAAAAATTTAGTGCGTTGGGCTCGTGAAAAACATGTGCTGTAAATACAACCTTTATGGCCAAACTTTTTGCCGGATAATTTATAGGTTAAACATATGAGGGCAAAGTACAGTTCTATTGATGCGGTTTTTTTCATATAATCAAAAGCGAGCTAATTCTTCAAGTATGGAAATGTATGTTAAGTACATGTAACTTTATTTGTCAAAGTATGAGATGGCAGTTAGGGAATGGAAAATAATTAATTTTTGGACCGATGCTTGGTGTCACGAATCCAAGTGTGGCTGACTTATTGCAAGTTAACCCTTCAACTCTATCTCGATCCTCATATTATGTTTGCAAATTCGTGTCTTCCGATAGAAATTGGGATGAATCTAAGTATTTGTAGGTTTTTCCTAAGGCGGTTTTCCTTTATCCCATCCCCCTTACGAAGATAAAGAATAAGTTTTATTGGGGACTTACTACGAATGACGATTTTTCAACTAAATTTACTACTTGGAAAACTCATGATAATCTCCATGCAGACCAACCAATTTGGAAATTTAAGTAGATCCGAAACTTGGATATTATGCCTAAGATTAAAATTTTCTTATGGCAAGTCTGTCATAGTTCATTACCAATTAAAGGCAATCTTCTACGTCGTGGCGTACAACCGGATCCTATTTGTCCCACTTGTTCATCACAAATTGAAGATATGGAACATCTTTTTGCTATTTGTCCCTTTGTAAGTCAAGTTTGGGATTTAGCTATTCATTAGGGATGGATTCATCAACATCCCTTCTCTCGTAACGACCCGTCCCTAACGAAATAATTAATCTTAAGTACATTAAAAATTAGCTCGAGCGCGTGCATTTCAAATTTCAAATATTTTCATATTACTCATGTGTATATACGTATGTGTATATATATATAAATATATATGTCAATGTTGTTTAAAATGCAGGAACCTGGATGATGACAACGACGACGCATGAATATATTTTATAAATTTTCATGACTCATAAGATAATTAACATTATTATGTAGCTAATTTATTTTGAATTCTAAAAATCCTTAAACAAATGAAATTAATATAATTTTTGTAAACTTAATATTACTAAAAATAAAATTCTTAGATTAAGATAAGTTTAATGAGAAAAATAATAATAAGTTTAGAGGATTAAGAAAATAATGAGGGTGAGTAAGTTGGGTTAAGATCTTGCTGAAGAATTGGGCCCAGAAAGTTGGAGTAGCCGGTCGGCCCATGGCAAAGGAAGCAAAGGAGGGAGTATAAAAGCCTAAGGTGACCTAAAGTTTCATTTCCTAAACCTAACACCGATAAACTCACAGCTCTCTCTCCCTCTCCCTCTCTCACCACCGAAACCCTCCTCTCTCTCTCTGCGCCCCTCCCGTTTCACCATCCACCGACAAGCACCGGCGGCCCTCCGGCCACGCCGACAGCCACCGCCGGCTAGCCACCAGCACCATCAACATCACCTTCATCGATCCCTTCATCAAACACCCAAAAAAAAAACCCCATCCTTTCTTTCGCTTGCCTCCACCGTCTCCCTCTTCCCGTTCATCTCAGCCACCGGAGACGCCACCCCAACACCACCGACAACCACCGTCACCTTCTTCCGCCCTATAGTCATCGTCCCAGCCATCAAACGCCAGCCCACCACCGGCTATACCCCTGTTCTGCGCCTGTTCGCCTCGATTTTGCCCGGTTGGTCACGGTTTCTTCGGCCTCCAACCCCTGTTCGGCCTCGGCCGCCTTCGTTGGTCACCGGCGCCGCTCACTACCACCGACCACTGCTCCGACCGCAGCCGCCTGCTTCGTTCGATCAACCCTCCGATCCTCAAACCACCACCCTCAACCACCTCAAAACCCCTCAAAAAATTAACCCCGTTTCCTTTGGTCCTAGGGTAATTTTTCAGCTTTTGATTTAATTCCTTAGAGTAAATTTCGGTTTCAGTTCGTTTAATTAAATTCTTAGGTTAATTTTTCAGATTCAGTTTGTTTAATTTTAAGCATTTAAGTTGTAATCGGTTATGTTTCGTTGTTCTATTAGAGACTAAAATTGAATCATGGGTTGTTGTGACTGATTCATGGAATTTGAGAGGATTTGGTGATAATTGATGACATTTGGATGTACTCGAAATTAAAAACAAATCATGGACAATCCTCGTATGAAGGGTAATTATGGACAACTCGCTGGATAAAGGACATTCAGGAAGTGATTCCGAGTCAAGAATTACTTTTGGTTAGTCAAATAATTATTTGACCTAATGAGGAGATTAAGAGAGAGATTGATGATGATTTTTGATTCTGGGAGTAAGTGAACCTGGAATATGAGAATTAACACTTTTAGACCCTTACAATACAAAATAAGGTTAGAAAGTGGTGCATAAAAAAATGAATAAAGGAGATAAATGTTCAATATATTATTTAGAAGAAAATTATGTATATTTGAGGTTACCTCATGTATATATATATAAATGTATACATATATTTATATATGTGCTTAGAAGAAAGTTATATATATATATATATATATATATATATATATATGCATACGATTATATATGCATAGTATAAAATAAGATAAATAAATCGTGTGAATCAAGGACCTCATTAGTATTCCTTAGAGTAACAACCCGACCCTAAATCACATTATTTATTTTAAATCACATTATATATTTTATTAATTACACTATTTATATAATTGAGCACGTGCACTTCAATTCGATATCTTATATTTAAACTATTTTTATCTCGTATGTTATACAACTAAGACGACTAAGTAGCCCTAATAAAAATCTCATAATGAGATTTTAATTTGTGAACATCGTTATTAAAAACAAAATTAAAAGTAACAATAAAAGAAAACAAAATAAGTAAATAAAGAAATAAACCAAAATAATAAAATGACGAAATTAGATTTTTCTAAAGAAAATCCAGAGAAAGAATCCTCCGGAATACGTTAGACAGACTTAAAATATATTCCAGGCTCCTCCTCTCTCTCCCGTGCTCCTTCGTTCTCTCGCCCTCCCCTGCCTCCTCCGCCTCTCCCCGCCTCTCCACGCCCTTTCTTCCCTGGTCGGGCTGGTTCCGGCGACCAGCCGCCGCCAACATCGGCGAAAGCCAACGCCAAGCACCGGTCGGAGGCAACCGGCACCCCTCCCTCAAGCTACCGCCCTCTGTCTCGCTCTCCCTTGCGCGCCTTCGCTCTTTCCCCTGCCTCCATCTCGCGGCTCGCTCCTGGCCATCAGGCGCCACCAACGCCGGCCGAAGCCAACGCCGGCGTCGTCGGGGAGATGCTCGACGCCTCTCTCTCGCCACCGCTCTCTCGCGCACGGGCGGATGCCCCGCCTCACCACTCCCGGCGACCCACTCTGCAGCCTAGCCATCAGCCGCAGCTCGGCCGTCGGAGCTCGACGCCGGTGTTGCCCCCACGTCGCCGGAACTACTGTGCACCACCAACATCCTCTCCTTCCTCTCCTTGACTCCTCCGTGAATTCGAAGGTAAAACCTCAAACCCTAAATTATTACAGTTTGTCATTTACTCGGTTGTTGTAGTTGTGAAATTGAATTATCGGATTTATAGACATGTTTGTGTAGTGAACTTAAAGACTAATTTGGGGAAAATTCGAGTTGGCATGGAGGATTTAGGTTTGGTGTTGTGGTGAATTGATTGTACGAATGTGAATAAATGTGATTCCTTTTGGGAAATTATGAATTAACGAA
The DNA here is from genome assembly GCA_021018815.1 of Talinum fruticosum. Lineage (NCBI taxonomy): Eukaryota > Viridiplantae > Streptophyta > Magnoliopsida > Caryophyllales > Talinaceae > Talinum > Talinum fruticosum. The sequence continues at coordinate 879,271 of JAITYX010000072.1, read as the reverse complement.
TGAGATTGAGGAGGTTTTATTAGCGAATGGAACAATTTGGTGGAACTATTACATTTTGGAAATGATTATATTGAGCAAACGAAGGAGAATGTGCGCGTAGAAGTTGAAATTCGATAATGTACAAGTGTACAGGCATGGAAAATAATTGAGCATTAGGTTTGCCTAATCGCGATTGTGAATGTGAATGTTATTGTGAGAATAAGGCTCATGACCTTAAGTTGGTATATGAATGAAATTTTGAGCAATTTGGGTAATTATAAGGCCTACCTATGGAAAGGCATCGGTAGATTAAATAATCGCTTAGCTATGGGTCTAAATTCGATAAGTAAGGAATAAATTAGGAATAAGTGATTGTTTATATTTATATATATATATACCATTTTCAATCCAAAGCCGCTAACAAAATGAATTACACCAAAATCATCGAGTATCTAATTAGCCTAGTCAACTTCTCTAATTAATATACATTGTATTCAATAATTGAAACGGAATCTACGCAACAAAGCTGGGTGATACAAACATTAGTTCCATCGATTTTCATGTAAGTATAAGAAAATGAAGCAAATTATTAATGCTTATACAAACTCAAGCATTAAAACTCAAGAAAAACATTATTAACCCTAGAAATCCATTTTAAAACAAAACCGAGGCCACTTCCGTTGCCGAATAGCCGGTGACTCAAATTTTTGCAAAAGGGGAGAAACAAATATCATCAGCTCAGTACGTGCATTGCTCGTGCCCTTCGAAAATTCACATGTTTCATCAAATCTCAACATTTCTCATATATGCAATTAATAATGAATCATTTATAAGGCAAGTTTTGCCACCTAATTAAGTGGTCCCCGCCCAATTATCAATTACCAAGGGCTTAGGCCCGCCAATTATACTCGCGCGGCGTCAACTCGGGTTATCGATCGGCCCGGGGGTGACACCTGTTCAACGATCGTATCAATTATCAAGGGGTTCCACTTTCGGATAATAACCGAGCAAGCAAGTTTTACTTATATTCTCTCCCCCGATTTCAAACTAAAATGAATTGAAATGCGCGCGCTCAATCAAAATATTCTTCAAGTTATTTTACAGTGCAGGAATGTTCGTACCGAGTTTCGACTCACTCTTCCAAATATTTTTGTTTTAGGAAGAAGCATTGGTGAACAATCAACCATTTCCTAAGTCCGATGAAGGCAAACCCTAGCTAGCCACGTGGCATTCGCAGATTTGAAGGTACATAGACGCTCACAGTGATTTTACCCTCAACCAGGGTTTAGGTATGGCCTTGGGAATTATTATACATTGTACATTATCTTGTGGATTAGACAGAAGTCTAGGTTGTATAAATATTATATTGCTAAACCCGTAAACTGTATTTTGGGATGACCTAGCTACTTGGGTAATAAGTAGTTACTCCTAACAAGCATTTTTGAAATATAACCGTGGATGCCCAAACCGTATGTCATTTTATTTCAATTATTTAGCCTTGTCCTATTTTTAGGACGGCAGTAACGCCTTCGATTGTTACCCTCCGCTGCGACGTTACGTAACAGTCCCTAATGAAGGGATTATTAAGTAATGGTGATTGGGGGCGTTACACTTAGTAAAAGTTAACTTTATTAATTTTCATTTCAAGCATGTTTGAAATGATTTAATAAATAAATAAGTCATAAAAATTCAGTTTATTAATAAAACTCCTATGTCCTTAATTAAGGTCATCAAACACCAGCGTCGTGCGTTCATCCGGATTCCGCCCGAAAGAAAAAGAAGGAGGAACGTCGGCAAGGTACGTTCATGGATCGTGCCCTTCAATGTCTTATTTATAAATCAAGGCCGGATATGGCCGACATTAACAACAATAAAGAATTGTTTGCAAACAATATTTGCCATCATTAATATGGACCCGCCCATCAAGTGCCATTATTTGGTACGCCCAATATCTAGGTTGGTAACCCCGTAACGGTTAACCGCCTTCTATCGGACTATCCGATCGGTGCAGGTGTGTGCACATGCGTTTAGGGAAACCCGATTATCGTAAAGGGATCCATTCGGATAATTAATCAGTAACAATTTTACATTATTCACTCCCCTCATTTACAAATAAATTGAAATGTATGCACTCAACTTAATTATTTCATTACTATTATTTTACTTGCATGATAGTAAACGTATTGAGTTTCGACTCACATTGCGAAAATATTTCCTTGTTTTGTTTTAGGTAAGAATAGTGAAGACGGCAAGTCATAGAAGAATCGTGTTCGAGGCTTAGGGGCTCTGGCTCGCCATGATACCTTTTGGAGACTCGTACATAGTGTCGTGGGTTAGAGCTGGTGAATGTTGGGTTACCACTGTACTTTTATTCCGCTTTGTACATATTATAGTTTCCTTTTGTTGTTAAGCTGTTAAATAGAGTAATCTAAGTCGAATAGTTTAGTATCCGACTCTCGTTAGCCTTGCCCTTTCCGCTGGTAAGGGCGGCAGTGACGCTTCTAACCCTTTCTTAGCTGCGTTAATCACCGGTTAGCGGGTTGTTTAGCCTAAACTAGTGATTATGGGTTGGGGCGTTACATTCTCTAACCCTCTTATTTCGATTAGAGATTCCTTGCACAACATTTTTGTTGGTAGAGGGGATAATATCTCTATAATTGCTATACTTTTGTGGTGCATATGGAAGTCTTGTAATGACATTATTTTTTAGAATGATATACCTAAACCCATGGGTTCACTCATTTGGGCAAAACATAATTAGGTAGAGAGCCAGCAGCATGTCAATTCATCTCACCACCTTTCATCATCCTCACTATCTCACTCGATTCATATATCCAAGCCCCCTGTTTAGTAAGGTGGACTTTTGCCCCAAACAGATTCATCAAAACAATTTCGATGACACCTTTTACGTAGCAAGAACAAGCAGCAATAGTAGGTTATGTTATACACGATTGGAACGGAGGTCTCATTCAAGCGGGTACTAGATTTATGTATATGACACTTATACTTGAGTCCGAAGCCATGGTTATGTGAGATGGTATTAAAGCAACATTAGAGGCATGCTACACTCACATACAAGTGGAGGGTGACAATAAATTTAGTTATTCATGCGGTTTGATAGTATCATTCATACCCTGTGGAGGATCCAATCGCTAGTTCATGATATTAGATTTATGCTTTCAATGTTGTCATGTTATTCACTTAATCATGTTTTCGAGGGGGAAATATGGCAGGTGACTATATTGTCAAATTAGGAAGTGTCATGAGGTCTACAATTACCTTTACATCCTTTCCTTTGCAAGAATTTTCTTGTTTACTTTCGGATGATAACATAGGCAAAACCTTTAAGAGAAGGACTACCTAATATTCTTTTGTACTTACCATCCCAAAACAAGAAAAGAAAACTCTCACTGAGCATTTGTATGATTTTTGTTGTTGTGCTGATGGGAAAAAATTCAGTTTGGATCACTCCAACCTCACGTAGAATTTTTAGCCACACAATATCCTCTTTTTATTGGACTATAATTCAACAACAAAATTATATGTAATTAAATATATGTCATAAGGAATATTATGGTTATAAGTTGATCGAAAGTAATATAATAAAGTTACAGTAATTTGAGCTTTAATATATCTAGCAGGTTGGGAGTTTTATATACATAGAGACTTGTGACTCATTGGTAATTCTATGATAAGGCAAAATAGTAGTGAGTCAAAAACTATAGAAGAGTTTATAATTAAAAATATAAGGTTATGATCCCCGAGTCACGCATACAATTTATTTTGTTATTGACATTCCATTATCAAAGAGAGATGCGATCAAAGAAATTCTAAAAGGGTTCTCTTAATAGTACGTGTAGATCCGAAAAATCTAATTATATCACTCAAGGAGAACTAATGTCAACCATGAATTAGTTACATTATAATAATATGTTCTATTCAACATATTGAATTTCGTGTTTATAATGATAATTTTTATTATAATTCTCCCAACATTTGTTGACTATAAGCTGAGATAAGGATTAAATATTGCCTTGAAATATTATCCTAGGGATGTATGGGGTGTTATGGGATGACCTGAATAGAAAAGTAAGGAGTGATGAACAACCCTCGCTGAGTGGCGAAAGTAAGTATACGGTGAACAATACTACTAAGGAGTAAGGGTGTTACATGATCTAATAACGATAATATTTTAAGTGTTTATTACAAGATAATAAATCATGTTAGTATACCATTAAATATATAAATTATAGTTTAATATATGATGGTTCAAGTAATTTGACACTTATTTTTATTTAGTAAAATCTCATGTGTCGAATCTTGTGAATAAAATTTTTTGTTGACCCATAAGTCAAAAGAAAGTCTAATCTTGTGAAATGGAGAATCCAACAACTTTTTTTAACAAAAGCAAAAAAACAAAAACTGTGGATTTGAACTAAATAAAAATTTCATAAATTATCAACAAACATAGTTTGAAATTCACATAAAACCGTTCGATCTTAAAACAATTATGGACACTTGTTGTAGTCCTAACATTCATTTTAGAAATATTCTAGTGGGATCATATTAGATGATATTTTTCTTCCCATTATAGTTTGTATGATTCGAATTGCGAGTTGAGGTACCAGATTGATAAATTCTTGTTTGCTTTAACATGACACTTCGTATTAATTACCATTTGTAATATCCCCTACATTTCAAAATGCATGTCACTTTAACTAACTTTTTTCATTTCACAATATCTCGTCAAGTATCACTTTACGATTCCAAGTGACATATTAATGAATGATTTAACAATTTTGTCTTTATTAATTACTCTTTTTCTCTCCTTTTTCCATTGATTTTTTCATTTCTAATGAAATCTTGGGGCAACTTGGTCTTTTAACACAAATTTTGTTATAAATTTTGTGTTTCACCGATATTCCTTCATAACTTTAAAACGACACGTATTTTAAAAATGAGAGAGTAACTCATTATCTTTTTATTTCTCTCCTTATCACTAACTAGTAAGTTATACCGCTCATCACATCTTCATACTATTTACTGCCTTTATATATATATATATATATATATATATATATATATATATATATATATATATATATATATATATATATATATATATATATATATATATATATATATATATATATATATATTATTAAAAGTTGGGTAGGAGCTCTATATGAGTGACACATAAGATTCTTATGTGGAATTATTTCATAAATATAGTGTTTATGTAAGGATGCATTTAATTATGTTTTAGATAATTAATTTGTATGAAATTGTGTACCATAAATTAAATAATTGTATTGATCCAAAAACTAATTTGTTCACATTCAAACCTTACCATTCTATATACGCATTAGTATACTTTTTTATAATTTTATAAAAGTTAGAGAGAATCAGTGTATTAGTATTGGTTTAAAATGAAACCATATGATTATACGTGTAATACATATGTATTAATCATATAGGATTACTTGAATACATAAATGTCTGTCTTAGGTTAAATTAATACAATATTGTAGTTAAATAAAACAAATGACTTTTTATATGTATATATATAAAGTAATTAATAAGAATGTAATACAATTATTGTTAAATTAATTAATATTTAAAAGATATTTCATGTGCCTATAAAAAATAAAAAGAAAAAGTCTCACATGTTAGAGAATTTTAAAAAGTAGTAAATGATATAAAAATAAAAAAATTATAAATTATATAAAGAATAATAATTATATTGTTATACAATTACTATTTATTTTAAAACTGTATATTTTATTATTTATTTGTATTAATAAAAATAAAATTAAAAATAACTAAAGTCCTTGCATCACAAGGTTATAACACAAGTATTAGGTAATAACCATATCAAAAATTATATCCTACTCCCTGGAGTAGAAAACTTCATTCTCTAGGGGTGAATTTTTTTGATAAGATGATGAATTTTTTAGGTTGATGAATTTTTTAATAAAATGATGAATTCTTTTATGTTGATGAATTTTGTAATCAAATGATGAATTTTTGTATTTTGATAATTTTGTAGCAACGTTAATGAATTTATTTTTTTATATTTACTTATTCATAGAAAAATAATAAATTAAAATTTAGTTACTTAATTACACCTTTTTAAAAAGTTCATTCAAACATATATTTCTCTAATTAAAAAAATTGATCCATACAAGTTTTCTATATTGTTCATGTAAAAAAATATAGAAATTAAAAAACAAGTACATCGAATATTTTACAAATGAATATTGTACTAAACTAAGAAATTTTTATAACAATAGTGATGGATTTTACAATAATAGTGATGAATTTAAAAAAATATTTATATTTGTCAATATTCAAGTTCCTTAAGGAAATCTTCATCAATTTTCTTGGCATATGCTTCAATCCATTTGCTATATGACCTTTATACTTATTTCTCTATACAAATTTATAAGCAATGAGTAAAATATGATCATAAATAATTAGCATATTTATCAATACAACTTTATTAGTTTATCAAGCAAATAACTATTCATTGGTAAAATTAGTAAAAATGATCAATGAAAATCAACATAATTAACGTATTTATCTTAATATTGATAAAATCATCATAGATACGAAAACGTTCATCAATATTAATAGTTGACATGTTCATCATTATAATTTATATATTCACCAAAAGAAATATATATTCAATGTGGAACTGGACAAATATAAGTAAAAAAATAAATATTTATTATTAAAATTTAAAAATTCATCAAGCAAGTTGATTTAATAAAAAAATTCATCAAGAATTAGTAAACATTCATAATGAAAAATTGACATATTCATAAATAAAATTTATATATTTATCAAAAAACTACATATTTAATATGAAATAGTTTTTTAGAGAATTCTATATAAAATAGTTCAAATACATAAATATTGATAAATATTATATCAAAAAAGAAAAATTATTACAAAACGGTCTCGAAGCGACGAAATGAACCGAGATCCTGCCGGGAAGATTCACACGCAGCAATGTGCACAAGCCCCTCATTAGTGGTAAACCCGTAGCTTGAGCAGCAGAGTTTTATTAGTAGTGACTATTAAGTTCCAACAATTTTCAGCAAAATCGTCAGCTAGCCAATCAGAATCCATCCCTGATCCCGAATTCTTTGACCTGTGAATTCTCCAAAATTTAACATCGGTAATTTAAAAGCAGAGAGTTCGCCCTTCTGCCCATCACTTCGCATCTTTCGTAGGGTTTTCTTAGCGTACCAATAGAGCAACTGATCAAGCCACGAAAGGGATAATACACCACTTCCAAGATTCAATTTCGTCCCCAATTTAATTTGGGTAATTCTTAGTTTCTTCGTGCTTCTTTTTGTCATTTAAATTTTGGTTTCTTAAGGCATTTTCATTGTTGCTTATTAATGTTGCGTTGAAAATTTAGGATTTTTCTTGTGATATACTGGGCAATTGGGTGCCAAAGAAGGGCTTGCGTATGATCATTCAAATCTTGGGTTTTTTTTAAAAAGGGTTTTCACTGTTGCTTATTAACGTTTTGTTGAAAATTTAGGATTTTTCTTGTAATTCATTGGACAATTGGTTGTAAAAGAGGGGCTTGCATTTGATCATGTCGTCAGCTATTCTAAGGAGGCGGCTTCATCATGGAGATGTTGATGGGAGGAGGCATGAACAGTACGAGTCCTCGGGTACTGATAGTTTGAGCGAGCCGCTACTTGGTAATAATCGTGATTATGAGGATAGACATTCCGATGTGAGTCAATTGTCCTCAAAACTAGTTTGATGCTTTTTCTATGTGATTGATTGTTATGATTGGTAAGTACTATTGTTAATTTGTAGCAATATACTTTGGATGAACTTCTGGATGACGAAGGGAACAAGGTCAGACTTCATTGGACAATTGTGTTTTCACAGCTGATTGCACAGTGGGCACAATGGCTAGGTACTTAGTTAATTAATTCACGTGTCTTCATGATTAGGCTTTGTGTTTTTTCTTATACTTTTGGCGGATTGAGATGAATTCTACGACTTCAATTTAGCGTACTGTGTTTCTGTTCTGCACCAGATTATTCTTGTTCTATGCCTGTCGCAATATTTATATTACTTTAGAAACAAAAACTTTGTGTGAAAAACTGCCGATGTAGGTTTTATGCGTTAAATTTATGTCGGGCTGGTAATCTCAGTATATATATATATTAGATAATCGAGTAGTTACCAAAGTAGACTTAGCCTTTGTCTCTGACTAAAGTGGTGCATGACTTGCTGTAGAAAGTTGAACTCTGACAAAGTTTTATGCTTGGCTATCTAAGGTGTTATGTCGTCCTCTTGGGTAGACATGAAAATCGTACACCTACAAGGCTAACTCAATAAAATGTAGAGCTTAGCTCACTGAGGGTGGACAGATGGTAGTTTGGCTCATGAAAATATATAGCATAGCTCACTAATATTTTTACTTAGTGAAAATCTTAAACTTCTGGGTCTGTCTGCCCACCCTTAGTGAGATTTGCTCTATGTTCTAGTGAATTGACCACTAGGGAGGACGATATAATTTTCAGGCTATGTGACATTGCCTAACCCTAAACAGGCGTGGCAATTGACCATTGACAAAAAATAATATAAATGGAAGGGGAAAAATGGCAAACCTTGGAAGGGTGGGGTGTGTGTTTGTGGTGGTGGTGGTGGTGGTGGTGGTGGGGGGGTAGGAAGCTAGAATAATAAGGCATGATGTCGGTGAGGTAACATAATAGATGAAGAACATAGGTACATATCTCCGTTTTGACGAATTAACTAACAAAGTTGTGTTATGAAAATTCAGTAAATTAACAAGAAAATGATTAGCTCTAGTGGGTCTTTTGGAATCAATCCTTTTGTTTGCAGGTGGTGTGCCGGTTGGGTGCTTACATTTGGATCTCACTAGATCCACTTAAGTGGGACCCATAGTGGGTGGTGTTGTTACTCTTGTTGAACAAGAAATGATTAGGTATTAAAGACCACAAGTATGCTACCTGTCTCATATAAATTTTTCAAAATGACATATTCCTAGTTATGCGAATGTGTCAAGATCTACTTGCTTGGTTGTAATACCAAATTAAGTATCCCCTACATTCCATTCAATGGAATTTATTCCATATCTTTCATCTCAGTTAGTACCAAAAAAAATGTGATCAGTCTTTTGTGAATCTGCAAAATATATTCTTGAATTGTTTCGGAGCTTTCAAAACTTGGGGAATATGCGACAAAAAGTATAAACAAAATCTTGCTTCTGTTGTGGGCGCAAGATTTCATCATTGATATTCTTTTCTGTTTTGGACTGGCTAATTTAGGACAGGTTGGATCACATGGATTAGTGATGGGTAGGGTCTTAATGTAAATCACAAAGAATTTTCAAATTGGCAATCATATTACATTTTTGTTTTTACTATTTGATTGTTAGGAACCCGAAATATGTAAGAGATCTATAGGTTTTTATGGTGTACTAAAATTAGGAATCTTATTATTTGTTGATGTTTGTCTCTTGGGATCGGTCTCTCCGCAAGGTAAAACTGCCTATATTTGGATGGCACCTACACTGGGAGTTGTTCTTTTTGTTGTTGTATTGTTTGCTGATGTTTAGGTTAGTTGAGGTTTAGGGAGTTCATAGATTATAGTATCTAAGTATTCAAGAAAGGACTATAATATTTTCTTAAGATAAGACAATGCATTAAGTTTTTTTTTTTTCACTTTTTCTTTTTATCTAGGCCTGCTAATTAGGTTAAATATTTGTGTATAAAATGCTTCTTCATTTTTAGTTTTTGATTGATTTTTAATTGTTGAATTGAGAACCTTTTGGGCTTACGAATTCTGTTCTGCTTAAGATTTCCAGAAACTTATCTTTTAGATGTAATTGCTTTGGTTACTTAATACTCCTATTTCACCGTTTTGCCCCATGTTGGAGACTCAATGTTTTGATATGACTATGGATATTTCAATTAAAAGTATGTTAAATTTCTTACATATTTACACATACTTGTTTTAGACAGTTGTAGATGAGGCCCACCCTTTTTTTTGGACAAAAATAAAGTAATGTATTAATATGTACTGATCCAAAACTTGGATGCATAGCTAGCATCCTACAAAAAATTGTCAATAAATCACATGATATAAAACCATATTCTTCACTTTCCTGCTGGAGAAACTCTCCCAAGCCTGGAGATGATTCCTAATGAAATTAGAAGCAATCAAGCTTCTCTTTTCTGCTGAAGAAACCTTCCTAGAGATGTTTCCTAATGAAATTGGAAGCAACCAAGAAACGCCTGAGAAACTTCCCAAAGAGGACAATGAAGCAAAAGGTGACCCGTTGATTCAAGATGAATCACCTTTGCACATGAAGCATCTATTTACCAGGATCTTTGCCCTCTTTTGTAAGTTAGCATTAGTCAAAATATTCCCAGGCATAACTTCCAACCAAATAAAAAAAAAAAGAAATTGTTGACGGGGCCAAAGATTTCCACGTGAGCTTACAAAGGGAAACCTCTGTCAAAATGAGTCTGAAATGTTGGATTAATCCAACGAAGGACTGAAGCACTTTTAAATAATAAATCTAACCGTGAAGTCCCCTTCAAAGTTCAGGTTCCATCTCACCATATCATGTGAAGAGTCTCCTAATTTGGCCTCAATAAGCTTGCTAAAAAGATCTCTAGAGTGTCATCTTTAACAAAGTTGTTTCAAACAAGAGCACATGACGAAGCATTAGTGTCGATACATGCTCCCGATAATCAGCAATGGAAGCATCTCTGTCCGCTCCTAGTACAAAAAGGAGCATGGAATAGCTCTCTCAAAGGAACTTCGTTACACTAACAATCATGCAAATCAAAACGGTGGGACCATCACCTTCCTTGAAAGAAAAGGAGAGAATATCTCTTGACCTTTTGCGATATACTCCCTCCATTTCAAAATACATGTCACTCGTAACTAACTCTTTTCGTTTCATAATACTTGTCACTTTACGATCCCAATAACATATTAATTACTAATTTATCAATTTTACCCTTCTTAATTATTTTTGTTCTCCTTCTATTTTCTTTCTTTTTTAAAAAACTTTTATCATTTTCCACAAAATCATATAATATTTAATTTTTTTAATTCCCTTCACTTTTCTTTTACCAGCTTTGTGTTTGGCATATGGTCTTTTGCCATTGAATAACTACATGTTCTCTCTCCTCCCATGGTTCATCCACCATTGCCTCCATGTCTTTACCAATTGCTACCCCTGTTCCCATTCTCTCCCATCCCCATGCTATCTCTCTATTCTTCACCATTGCGCAACAAGTGTTGACTCTCCCTTAAGTTCCCCCTATCTTTATCCGACAACCAAAATTTAGAGAGGAGAGAGAAAAATCAGACCTTCTAAAATTACAAGTTAACAATGATTGGCTTCCGGTGGTTTGTTTAGAGATATTTTAACAATCAGCTTTGTTGAACTTGAATTTGGAGCGATCATAAATTGGAAACCAATTATTCAATGAAAATTATATAATGGTTTGTTTAGAGATATTTTAACAATCAGCTCCATCATAAATTGTGATTTTGGTAGGTTTATTGAACTTGAATTTGGAGCGATCGACCTTCAGCCATGAATGGGGTGTCAATTCGAAAGCGATAAGGGAGGCGAGAGAGACAAAGGACACAAATAGAGATCGACATTAAAATTGGAGGCGACCGATCTACAAATCGGGAGGAGAGAGAGGGAGAAGGAAATGAGGAGAGAGAGAGAGAAACTGAAATTGGGAAAAAGGAGAGAGTGAGGGGAATAAGCTTTGTTGGGAAGCCAAGCGAGAGAGAGAGAGAGCAACCGAAATCGTGACAAGGAGAGAGAGAGAGAGAGAGAGGGGAATAAGCTTTGTTGGGAAGCCGAGGAGAGAGAGAGGAGGGGGTGATAAGGGGGAGAGAGAGAGGGAGGGGGTGATAAGGGGGAGAGAGAGAGAGAGAGAGGGAGAAGGAAATGAGGAGAGAGAGAGAGAAACTGAAATTGGGAAAAAGGAGAGAGTGAGGGGAATAAGCTTTGTTGGGAAGCCAAGCAGAGAGAGAGAGAGAGAGAGAGCAACTGAAATCGTGACAAGGAGAGAGAGAGAGAGAGAGAGTGAGGGGAATAAGCTTTGTTGGGAAGCCAAGCAGAGAGAGAGAGCAACTGAAATCGTGACAAGGAGAGAGAGAGAGAGAGAGAGAGAGAGAGGGAATAAGCTTTGTTGGGAAGCCGAGGAGAGAGAGAGGGAGGGGGTGATAAGGGGAGAGAGAGAGAGAGAGAGAGAGGGAAATGAGGGGAGAGAGAGAGACGGAGAGCAACCGACACGGGAGAAGGGGTGATGGGGGGAGAGAGGGATAAGCTTTGTGAATAATTGGCAAAGAAATCGGGATAAGAGAGAGAAAGAAAGAGGGGGCACAAAAGCCAATTTATTTAATAACCGCATTCAATTTTTGTTTTCATTGGTTTCCCTCCATCTCAAAACGTCAAGTATTTTGAGATGGAGGGAGTACCTCTAAAGACTATACCCACTAGACCAATTTGGTATGGAGGAGACCTTCCGAATGCACCCTCGTCATATTTGATGATAACACCTTTCTCCGAAGATTGTCATTCTCATTCATAAATCTCCATAACCACTTTCCGAGAAAAGCCTCATTGAAGAGTTGCAAGTCCCAAGCTCCGAAAGAGTCGCAGGTCCTAAACCTCCTGTAAACACAGGTTGCTTCACGATGTTTCATCTCTCAAGATGATACTTGAAATCTCTTCCTTACCCCAACGATTGGTTCTAACTAGTTAGCCACAGAAGATTGCGAGGGAACAGGGATGGAAGTAAGTGAAGATGCTTGGGAGAACACTTTTGATGAGATTTAATTATCTACCTTTTGATAGGGTTTTAGATTTCTGCCCTGAAAGCCTTTTCTCAAATCTATCAATAATCGGATCCCAAATGGCTTTCTCCTTATATCTTGTGCCAAGGAGGCCTAGGTAAGTTGTTGGAAAGAAATCATTGTTGCAAACGTAAAACACCCCCAAGTCATGAAGTTTTATCCACTTGTCCAACATGTAGGTTACAGCTCTTTGCCAAGTTAACTTAGACTCGAAACCACCTTAAATCAAGTAAGAACACAACGAAGGTTCACCATGTGCTTTCAATCATTATCACTCAATAGTATGGTGTCATATGCTAAAAGATGCGAGACATTAATACCTGTTGGGTTCTATCAGTCGACAGAAAACCAGATATGACCCCTATACTAGAAGGTGAATTGGTCATTATGGTGAATACTGCCATGACCAACAAAAAAGGAGAGGGGGGTAAGGAGTTACCTTGTTGAAGCCCTCTAAGTACATCCAGTCTACAATTTGTTAGTGGATTGTATTTATATAGTTCAGAGGGACTTTCTCAGAAACACTATTGCCATATGTGAGATAAGACTGCAGAAGGCCTTTATTTAGTTGTGTCTGAAAATTATTATGAGCAGATTGTAATGTAACAACCTGTCGCACTCGTGACTCAATATTTTATGAAACAATGATTTGTCCTTCTTATAAGTGGATTAAGAGCTTGATATTGTATTAGATTTTGTAAATGCATGATTTGACAACAATATAATTTGTTAGATTGATTTGTTGTTTTGAATGGAGTTAAATGACTACTGAATATTAACACTTGTGTCACTGTATTCCATCAAGTAGTCAAACTTTGACATTGTTTTGCAGCAAATATTGTGCTCAGTTCTGGGTCTGTACTTGGACGACTGTTGACTCTCCCGTCAAGCTCACAGGAGAAGTTTCTTGCACCATCTCTTAGTCCACTACAGGTACTATACGTTAGTTGCTGGTACCTTTCTATGGTATTATAAATTACATATCACATGTTTGAAGTGCTATTATATTTAGCTAATAGGGGAAAAAATGGTAAGAACAAAATGCTAATTTTTCAATTATGTGATTTTAAGAAGATTGTAAATTAATTAATCTGTTATACTAAGTAGATTAAACAACTTTCTGTAATCCTGACTTTTTGTACGTGGTTGACATCATTTTGAAGCCCTGGTTTTTGGTGATTCTGTAAAGAACTAGGACAAGATTGATGAGATTGAGGACATAAGTATTGCAGTACACTTTTAGTTCTTGTCATTGTTGGATTTCTCTGCATTTTTTGAATAGTTGGTGTCTTGTTGTCTTGCATGTCTAGGAAGAAAGGCTCAGAAAGCTTCAATGCAGGCTACAGGTTCCTTTTGATGGAAGTCTAGTAGAGCATCAGGTTACCCTTGATTTCATTCCCCCTCCTTTTTAGTTGTTGATGTGAAATATGACTACTTAATGCTTTAATTCTGTTTTCCTGTTGTACTTTAATTTTGCTATTGGTTTGATTTGACATTGAAATTTACCTTCACTTCAATTTTAATATTGAAGTCAGCATTCACTTTTATCTAGATGAAATGGAAATTTGTGAGATTTGAGTTGCAACAAAAATATCAATTCTGAAGATATTGAATACTTCATTTTTATGGGAATTATGCCAAAATTATACTGATGGAGGTAAGGGAAAATTTTCCAAACCACTAAATAATAATCAAATTTCATAAATCAGGTCGTTATTTAATATGTAAGCTTATACGTAACTTGCAAAGAATTAACTTCCTAAGCAATGATTCTAAACAACTTTCTAAAAATAACTATAATTGAATAAGGACATAAAATATCTAAAATGATATGAATTATCTATAACTACTTATACTATGTCTAAAAAAAGTAGAAGAGTGTGACACGGATCCTCGAACCCACAACTTGTTAGAATCGGACGTTGTGCTTGGACTCCTTTGATCGGCCAGGACATAGAATCTCTTATTCCCCCTATTGAAAGTTATGCTTCGTCCTTGAGCGAACGATGTGGAGGAGAAGAAGAACCATCGCTACATTGAAAAGCAAGGAATGGGCAACATGGCTTCGATTGCGAGTCTATGAAGGAATAATCAAAGAACCTTGGCGATACTCCACAAGTACAACATTCATCTTTAGTGGGTAATAACATCATGAATATATATCCATGGCTATCAACAAAAGAACATCATGTGTATAAATCTTTACATAACATAAAGTTGATAATCGCACGCATGGAGAAAGGCACCTTCACCGTAGTTTCAACAAGCTTATAGTGATGAGATTGATAGGTGAGAATGTTAGTAGGGTTTGGATGGTGAGAACATCTTTTAATGATCCCTTCAGCGCCACATTTATGGACTAGAAATGAATCAATTGGCTTCTTACCAGGAATCTTGGAGGAAGACAAACCAACAACGAACGAGGTGTCAGCGAGTGAAAGATTTCCAAAGGGTTGTGGAAGAGTCGTACCTCTACCCATCGAATTTTCATTGCTTTCCCTTACTTTTAGAAACCGATGTTGCATGATTAACTAGATGAAGATGTTGGTCCTCCGGGTCAATTCAAATACTCCTCTTTTTACCTTCACAATAGTGCTACACCCAAAGTTCTCTAGGTATTCTTTCCCTTACTTTTAGCAACCGATGTTGCATGATTAACTAGATGAAGATGTTGGTCCTCCGGGTCAATTCAAATACTCCTCTTTTTACCTTCACAATAGTGCTACACCCAAAGTTCTTTAGGTTCATCTTCTCATCCTGGGACAAATCAACCAACGCATGATGCATCTTGCTTTTGTAGTTGAGAGGTATGAATTTATCCTTCTTAAGGCACTTTAGTACCTCCTAACTAGAGACTGGTGCAAGATATTGCCCTATTCATTGACGTAGCAATCTTTCAATCAAGTAAGCGCAAAAGCAACCGGGTCTCATGTGGAATATCCTACTCTATAAACACATTCTTGATATTCACAACCCAATCAAGGAATATGTTTTGTTCGTCATCACCTTCACGAGTGAAGTTAGGAGAATAATCTTAACACCATAGTGATCATGCCTTGGGTTAGCGTGAAATCGTGGTTGATGATCATATCAAGCCGATAATCGTACCTTTATTGATATTTGATTCTTGGAGGATAAGGATAAAGTGACAAAAGTGATATGGGGTATCAAAAAGAATTGTATAGTTGGGTCAACACTTGATGAATGAGGAACAAAGCCTCCTGGAATTTCAACACTAACCTGAGTAGTAGAACTTACTAAAGGAATACGAGGCCCTAAAGAAGGGGGCATGCGTAAGATAGTTGTCGACTTCCCTTTGTCACACTTTGGTGGTTCACCTCCATCAAACTTCATATTAAGTTTCTTTAGCTCATTAAATGTACACTTTTGCTCCACCTCCAAGTGCTCAAAAGGTTCTTCAAGTTGTAGAAAATGGTTTTCTTCACGCGTGTTTGGTCACGGTAACAAGTCTTCAAGAAATTCTCAAATTGAGCATTATGGTCCTTCACGGATTTTTCAACCTTGTTTGTAACCATGAGTCAGATATATTTGCAAGCGACACCCAAAACCAATATGCAAACAAACACAAAATTGATGGTTAGCAAGGAACCTGTAAAACACACACACTAGTGTAGCGAATACCGATGACCAGAAAGGTCGGTGACGACCAGAGACGAGTTGGACGCTAGGGTCACGAGGTCCTGTCCAAGGCTGAAGCACTATTGTACACAAATAAATCTCGGCAAGCACTTTTTGCAACCTAGGGTTTCAGCAAAAAAGGGTGCTATTGGGTTCAAGTTCGACACAATTTCTTGCAAGTATTTGAGGGCTCTAGGTGAAATTAGAGGGGGGACAGAATCAAGGTCAGTGAGGCCAAATGTTTGGATTTGAAGGATGAAATTTGGATTTACAATTTAGATTGGCAATTTTCACATATTAGGGTTGGGCTTTGATAGGGTGTCAATCTCTTGCAATTGATTGAGGTTTTGGTCTGATTTGCGTTTAGGTTAATAAGCAAGAGTTGATTTTTGAAAAAATTTGAGGTTTCATGGGTAATTTTGTAGATCTAGGGGTTCGGGTGGTGTGAACATGTGCAGCTGGGGTTTATGTCAGTTTCTGATGGACGACTATGACTTGGTGGCTGGACAAGGGAATAGAAGAGTTGTTTGTGATGGTTACAAACACAGCCCTTATAGGTGGCAAGGACGTGGTAGGTGGTCGGGCTCTGGTACCAAATTGATTGAGACAATGGAAAATTCCCAAACTCAATAATACTCAAAATTTCATACATCACAATTGAGGAAACATCATATAAGATTCCTATTTATAAGCTAAAACTTGACTTGCAAAAGAATTAACTTCCTAAATGATGGCTCTATACAACCTTCTGAAAGATAACACTAGTTAAATGTGGAAATGATTATCTAAAATACTCAATAGCAATTTCTACCGCACCTAGGATTGTGCCTGGAACAAGCGTAAGAGTGATGAAGAGTCCTAACTGCCGACTTATCAGATTTAGGCCTTGGGTTTGGACCCCTTCGATGGGGCGTGACATAAATTCTGTCAGATACATGTCAAGATTGATCCTTGACTGGCCTGTATTCCTTCATGCTCTATGAATCCTTCTTTCCTCTTTCTTATATTAGGCGTTACATGATTCATGTTTAGAAGTCAGTATCAGATCTTTCTGTGTAGTCTTAGCAGCCATGGCAGGATCCATACTGTGGTCTCAGATGCCTCCTTGGACTGTTCTTATTATTGATCCTCCGAAAATCTTGTCACTGTTTCCTTTTGCTTGTGAATATGAAATTTTTCCGCATATGTTTGATTCATATTTTGCAATAGCTTTTCTTTGAAAGGAAAATGACATGTCAAAAGTAATTAATGGTGAAATTTGATCCAGGATGCACTTAAGCAGCTGTGGAGATTGGCTTATCCAGACAGAGAGATCCCACCTCTTAAATCTGAACTTTGGAAGGAAATGGGTTGGCAAGGTACCGACCCATCAACAGATTTTAGGTATGTCTAGTGTTAAGTCTCCGAATATGTTACAATCCTCATTCCTATATTTTTGATGATCTTATATTTGCTTTTGTTAGGGGTGGAGGATTTATATCACTCGAGAATCTTATATACTTCGCTGAGAGATACCCGGTTTGTATTCGATTTTCTAGTGGATAGTGCTGTGGACTGCTTTGCATTTTAGATTCTTTTCTGGTAACAACTTTTGTCTTTAAATGCCTCTATTCCTTAAAGATTCATGTGACTTCAAAATATGTGACATGTCGATACGAGAAAAGGATCTTAAGAGCTGAATCATGGAAGGTGGAGCAACCAAGAGCATCAAATTCTTATTGTTTTATAGCCTGATTGTCTCTTCGCCCTCTTGCTTCTATAATCTGGCTATGTACCAAAAAGAAGAGACCTCTGGTTCTTTTATTTTCCACTCCATCACTGCATTGACTGTGTTACTGCACTGTGGAATATGGGCACTAGCCCTTAGTCTGTTCACCAGAACTCTAATTGCTCTATGGATATGGACACTAGCGCCTAATCTGTTCATCAATACTTTCTTCAATGCCTCTCGACTTTTTTATTCCTTCTATCAAACTTTGAGGGTAGACCCAATAAACATTGCTACTTCTAGTGCTTGAAACTTTACCGTCTTCAGTAATATCTTTATTTAATCATTGCCATTGGATCTCTTGTGAAAAGATCGGATCTCTTGTACACTAACACTGCTGACACCCACTTGAGTTCAAATCTACAGCTTTATTTTCCTACAGAAGCTCTTCCTTTACCTGCAAGGTTGTATTTCTGCTGTATTTATTGCTGCTGCTTCATTTCAAATGTGCCACATTCTATTTGGTGGCATCAATGTTCACTTTCCATTTCTAGCAAGATTTTTGGACTTCCATCCCATATGTAACTCAACATATCTTCTGAGTATTATCCCGTGTATATGCAAGTAAATTTAAGGTGGAAGGGGGTTGTGTATATTGTTGATGTTGAATTTACTTGCAGGATTCCTGAATTGTGGAACATTTTGTGCCCTTTTGAAAATGATCTTGTGTAGTTCACTTTGAATTTTTTTTTACTACTCAAACAGGAGTCTTTTCAGCGTTTGTTGCACAAACAAGATGGAAAGCGGGCTGAGTGGGAGTACCCCTTTGCTATTGCTGGCATCAATATCTCTTTCATGTTGGCCCAAATGCTGGATCTTCAATCTGGTGAGTAGCTCGTTATAGGAGGTTGTGTGGTACTTTCTATCTTTGTATATGGTTGCTATTTATGGGAGGTGTGGAAAGCAAGCTTTTACTCTTGGTCCGATTTCCTGTGTGTGCCCTAGCCTCCTGGAAGACATCCGGGAGTGCTTTGATCTGGTAATGGATTGCATATGAGGCAATAGATTATCTATGCTACCTATTAGAGAAACTGCCTACGTGAGATTCATGTTGATCTTGATCCTTGCCTTTTCTTTTATGCCTTTCCATTTAGGGAGTGTTTGGTAGGAAGGAAAATGATTTCCTAGAAAAGGTTTTGGTATATTCCATTTGGTTTTCTTGTATTTTGTAAAATCCTATGTAGAGGACAAGTAGAAATAATGATAGATTCTATAAATGACATCAATCAACCTAACACTTCTGACAAAATTGCAAACAAGTATAAAGGAAGGAGATAATGATGAGAAACGAAATGCATGTACCTCTAGTGGTGTTACAAAGCATTTAAGGAAAGATGAGATAATACTATGAGCAATCAAATCACCAAGATTGGGCTGTACTAAACACGAAAACGCATCAAAGGAAGCAGCATGGAACATGTTTGTTATTAATGGCATGCTGACAAAGAAAAGAGGAATAGATAGCATTGCAGTATTTGGTACTGTGCTGATATATTTGTCAGGTGCCGGTTAGTGAAGGAGAGATCATAGTTACATGAGGAATGAATAATGGGTGGAGAGGTGGTTCGAGAATCATTCTGACGCTAAACTACTCATCTTGTTCCAATTTCAAATGTGAGAAAAAAAAATTACAATAAATTCTAGGCTGAAACAAGCTATTAATGTAACGAAAATATCTTAATATGACTTTTATTGTAAGATTTACTAATCATAAAAATACCCTAAAATGCAGTCTGAACATAGAACAAAAGATATAAAAATGCAATTAACTTCCGAACCTAATAAATTAATACAGGAAATTAAAATGCAATCTGAACACGTAACAAAAATACAACAAAAAATGCCAATATCATTCTTCCTCCCTTAAGAAAACTCGACCACGGTTTTTAAAGAAGAGTCTATTATGCATGAATTGGAGTACATTGAAAGAAAAATATGAGGCTTAAACAAGATATAAGGTGTGAACCGAGAGGCCTATGTAGTTTTGATTCGAATGTTCTAGGAGAGTAGTTTGTATAATGGTAAAAAATCAACTACCAACTCCTTTTCCTGCACCTTACAATGATCTCCTATCTAATCTTGGGAGCCTCATTAATTTCTAGAATTTCAGTCATTTCCAGTACAAGAGTACAAACATTCTTGCTGTTCCTCATATGCCTCTTCTTGTGGGTTTGATGTAAGGACCACCCCTTGTAGAGATTTCTTGGTCTCTTAATTTTTTGCTTCAACAATAAGCTCAGCTAGTTCATCTCTAGCTAGTTCCAACGTGCTCAATAGATAGTACTTTGATTTTTAATATAGCAGCTCACAAATTTTTCTTGTCTACTTTCTCCACACACAAAAAAGGCGTGCCTTTTCCCAATAAGATGTTCCAGGATTTGAATGAAATGGTGAGGCAACACTTGGCTTGGTTTACTTGGGAAGTTTCTATTAAAAGAATCAAAATTGGTCCTGAGTTCTTTGAGACTTTGTAATTATCTTCTTTGGTTACCATGGTTAAAATATGGTAACTTTGTCGTCAAGATGTGCCGAATTGTAATACAATGACAATTATTCTTCGTGAGGGTGATTAAAATATCACGATCAGTCACCAAATAATGATTGTAGTAGGCACAAAACCTACTGCTGTACCTAACTAAAGGAAAATCACTCCAAACTAAACCTTTTGAATCCACATATGAAAATTAAACAACAAAAGCAAATTATTTAAAAGTTCTAATCTTAGATTAAAAAAGCGCAAGGGCTTCAAGGCGAAGGGCCAGGCTTTTTGGAGCGAGCTGCACTTTTTACATAAAAATGCTTGAAAATCATCCCCGACACATATTTTTTGATGAATAAGTAAGATAACACATCAAATAAGTGTTTACATTTTAACTACGAAAAGCACCACATATAGTCTTAAGAATTGGAATCTAACATTAAAATATCTCAAAACACACACTTAAGATAGTACTTAGTAGTAGAAGTCCGAAACAAAACAAGCAAGCATAGTTATAGAAAATAACATAGAAAGCAAAGTAGTTTGTAAACCCTCCTCCCCCAAATGTCAACCGACCATCATGGTTATCATCATCTAACACCACATGCTCCGCCTCCACATCATCATCATCATCATCCAACTCCAACTCCAAATCCAACTCCTCTTCATCTTCATCCTCTTCCTCGTTCTCTTGAAATTCCTCTTCCTTATCTTCATCAATCAATTCAAATCGAACTTGAGAAGGTTTAGAATCGGAGGCTTGCCAGGAGTTTCCTTTCTCCTTTGCTCAAGCTCTAGTGGTACTTGATACTTGATGATCGTCTATCTTCTGTCATAGCAAGACTCATTTCCCTAGAAGCTTGAGGAATAGCTTCCAAGTCAAAGTATCCCCCTCAAATACAAAATCTTGTATCATCACCATCTCGAATCATCTTCCATTCTTCCTAATGACCATTCATTGCTAAATCAATTTCTTTTAAGAGAATGAGATCTTTGGAGCTATTCTCTTGGTGTCCGAAGCTTCGGTGTTGATTTGACAAATGGCAAATCATTCGATCGGAATTGTGCCAATCTATTTCTCTTCTTGTTGCGAAGCTGTTAACAAAGTAAGTAGGCTTAATTATGCACTAATAAACTAATTTATTTAATATTCTAATATAAAAATTTTGAAAGTTATCATTTACGTGTTAAAAAACATCCCAATTCCTCTCATATCCTATTGCACTATAGTGAGGCTAAGAATCCTAATGACAATTTCCTCAAATTTGGTGCCGATGATCTATATGTACACCATTAAGCTATTTAAAAAAATAAATTAAAATTAGTAACCGCGTAAGTTTGATTTGTGAAGATTAGCTTTTGTAATAAACATTCTTATCGGGAGATAAGTGTTTTCTTTGCCGTATAGCCATGAGTTTTCCAAAGAGACCATCCGCACTTTTGTATAATTGTATAATTGCAATTCGGAAGTCACCTTGTAGTCACCTTGTCTTGGACCGTCATATGCTGAATCATCCTTAAAATGCAATCAAACAAACCATCTTTCACTTCCGACAATCTTCAATAACACTTGTATAAATAATAGGTTTCCGGATTCAAATAGTGGCCGCCGCATGTAAAGGTTGATGAAGTTGGCATTCCTATCTTGTATCAATATACTTGAATGCCATCTCATAGTTGTCCTTGTGTGAAAGCTATTATAAATAACCTTCTTAGCTCTATCTATAGCCTCATATATTTAACCCATGAGTGGTTTTCTCTCTATATTAACCATGCGAAGGACTTGTCGATTTAAGAGCATAAAGAATATTCTTCCAATAGTTATCTTGCAAGAAATAGCTTGATATCTTCTTTCCCTCATTATCCTTTGATCATTTGCTTTTGTTCCATTCTTGAGAAGTTATACCATCTTGCTCAATGGTTGTGCATAGGGTAAAGAGTGATGAATGATGTTGCAAATCTAGTCACAACATGTCTATGCAAGTTCCTTTGATTAGTGAATCGACTCATTGAATTCACTAGTGCAACGGAGCTATGGATATGAGCATTGATAGCCATACTCTTCTTTAGAACACTCTTGACTTTTCCAACATTTTTTCCAATATTTTTCAACATGAGATCAATACAATGTGCGGCGCATGGAGTCCAATAGAGATGTTGCCTCTTAAACATCAACAATTTTCCTAAAATGAAATTAGAAATTTATAGATTAAGTAGCTAAGTAATAAAAATTATAAATTATAGAATTGGTAACAATTTTTCTACTTGGTCGAACATAGTTCGATACATTGTCGGTCACTATCTCGACCACATTCTCGTCTCCAACCTCTTCTACCATATCACCAAGAACCTTATACAAAAAGGTTGAATCTTTTACAACTTCAAAGACATCCATTGATCCGATGAAAGACATCCATTGATCTAATGAAGACTCGACCCTTTTGGAGAATTCACATGAAAGTTGATTATATCCTTTTGGACGGTGGTATAACGCCATCCATTAGATAAGATAGAATAACCTACTTATGCCTATTATTTCTTATTCTCATTCATTACCTTCTCGGTCTCCTCCACTTCTTTGTTAAGGAATGAAATTCTCAACCAGGAAGGTGGTTTTGATCCCGGGCCAAAGTGACCCACAAATTCCATGAAATAGCAAAGCTATCAAGTGTGGCTCCATGTAAAGGAATCTCGGCATCATAAAACCTCATGGAAAGGAATCTTGGCGTCATAAAACCTCCTAACTAAGTCTCAGTGCAAGCCTTTTCTCTTAACTTTTTCTTACATAGCTCATTAAGTGTTCTTTGCCTCCCTTCATCTTTTTTACCCTTCACAACATCGGTTGGATTACGAGTAAAGAATATATCCAGTGGACCTTTTTGCGTTGGTGTCCTATGAGGCATGCTATTACTTCCCTTCTTTGTCCCATTCCCACTGCTAGGATTCATCTCAATACATTCATCATCTTCATCATCATCAATATAGTAGCTTTGTTTGTTGCATTTTTATCGACATCTTGTAACTCTCCATTGATTTTTGTATCTATGTATTCCTGAATTTCATCCCTAGCATGCTCGGGACCTTCTTACAACTTAGTATATTTCAATATCCACCGGCCAAATGTTGTTTAAGTCGAAACACTCCCCCATGGTCTTAACTTTATGAAAATTGCAAAAGAAATTATTTTTATTGCTCTCATATTACGTGACATACTTTCTTCCGGGTTTAAAGCTCTAGAGGAAGAGATTGAACCTGAACCTCAACCAGTAGGAGTATCGGTTTCACCCTCCATTCAAATCCAAATCACCAATAATCAGCACAATTTACTACAATTATCACAATAAAAACAGATAATCAACTTTATACTTACCTACTTATAGCTTACTTAAATTGGAAATAGAAAATGAATATGTATTTAGTGAGTGACTGGGACGGAGACAAAAAAGAAAAAAAGAAAAAAGAGAGACAAAAAAGGAAAAGAGACACCGACAAAGTAATGAACATAGTAGAAGAAGAAAAAAGGAAAAAGCAAATTGAAAACACGGAAAAAAAAGAAAGACTAGAAAACGAAGAAGAAATAGAAGCTGAAGAGGAGGAAGAAGCTAGAGAAGAAATAGAAGAGCCCGAAAACCAGAGGAGGAAGAAAGAAGAAAGAAATTTGAGAAGAAGAAGAAAGAGGAAAAAAGAACAACAACGAAGAGGAAAACGGAAGCAGAAGAAAGGAGGAAAATCGAGAAGAAGGAAAAGGAAAAATGAAGAAGAAGAGGGAAGAGAAAAAAGGAAAAGGAGGAGCATACCTCGGCTTCCGGGGTGGAGGTTGGTGCCGGAAAACGCCGGAGGAGTCGCCAAAAGGGTGGAGCCGAGGAGGAGGATGAAGGAGGAAGCTCCTCTCACACATTTCAAACCTAGGGTTTCTGTCTTCTTCGCCCGAGAGTGTTGCGGGTCTCCCACAATTAACTCAGGCACGTGTTTTGGAGGTAAGTATTAGTCTTTTTTTTTTTAAAATTAAATGGTACTCCTGGTACCCTAAAAGCCCGCTCCCAGCTGCAACTTGCGCCTCGATAAAGAGCCCACAAAACGTGTGCTTCGGTGGGCTTTTGGAGGGGCTGCGTTGACATCCAACTAAGCTCACGGGTATGCGCCGAGTCTTTCTTGTGACCTGGCGCTCTTTTTTAAACTAAGATTATAACCTTAGAAAAACTAACAAGACGAGGAAAGTATCCTAGATGCCCCAACTACAACTTTCCTATTCCTAATATGACTTAATCTAACATATGCTAGTTAAAAATACCCCTGAAGTAAAATCAAAACATACAATAAAGAATTATTAAAATACAAGTTCGTCCATAAATTTTATAAATCATAGATCTCTTATTTTCTTTTACTAGCCGATCACATTAAAGGTGCTTTATTTAACATGTTCGACCAAAATTATAGACACCAAAAGCTCTTACCAATGATAATCCATATCCTTGGTAATTTGCGGGTCTAATTTGATAATACTTGTTCCAATTCTTCTCTTCATCTTCCTCTTTAACTATCCAAAACAATAATCTTTTCTTACCTCATTTTATCCTTGTTGGAGACTCTGTTGTACCTCTTATTACTTCGTTTCTTCTCTTACCCTAAAGTAGTAGTATGGATGTACCTTGAACAGGTAATACTCATTTAAGCTACCGTCATCTTTTAAATCCGGAATTATATCAACTCAAAGTGTTGGTCTCTCTATCTTGTGGTAAAAGTTTCTTACACAAGCAATTTGTAGGAAACAAACTGTCAATGGATGCAACTGCTAGGTGCTTTGATCTGTATGGTTTAGCTTTCTTAGAAAATCAAAATTACGGGAAAGAGAGTAAAACAAAGAAGCTGAGTTAAGATGCACTTATCAATTGAGTGCGATCTTTTAAATCTCATACCATTCTGGCCTGTTGTATTGAACTGCCCCGAGAACATTACTGAGCCCTGTCCGAAAATGTACCAATCAAATTCCTGTCTAATCCTGACTGAACTGGATGAAAAATGTAATAGTGGCCTAAACTGCCTTTGTCATGGGCTTTACTTTAAGTGATTGAACCACAGTAGAGCCCCCTTTTATACTTCTCCCAGCAAGACCCATTACTCATGCATACATATGTATGGCGATCTGGGACAAAAAATATACCAAGATGCACATGTATATCCAAGTTCCTTCTCTAATTGTTCTTAGCATGCCCGTAGCTCTGGTTTAGGAGTGGTGGACAAGCTAATTTCCAAGAGCACACGGCTCTCTGCTTAAGTAATTGATTGCCTCCCCACCTCCTTTTTAAATGTTATTATATTTGTGCCAAGATTACTAATACTAATTGAGCTTTTATTCTGTTTTGTTATTGACTTTGTTATGAACAAAACAAAACCATGGAATATAAATCCTAAGCTCAGAGCGATTTGAAATTTCAAACTAATTGAAGAATTTAATAATTGGATTATGTAATGACAATTTTAGAAAGCATATTGCTTTTGGTGTTTTCTTAAATCCCTGTTTGGAGTGGTACCAAAAAATCAGTCCCAATATGAGATGTATCTTCCTGTAGAAAATCGATTCAACATCCGGTATTGGTATTTATGACTTTGGTTTGGTGGTTTCAAGAAAAGGTTACTTAAAGGTCAAAATTTCTTTGCAGGAAAACCACGTTCCACCTCAGGGGTACGGTTTTTAGAATTACTCGCAGAAGATGAAATGGCATTTGACAACCTTTATTGTGTAGCGTTTCGTTTAATGGATGCCCAGTGGCTTGCAAAACGTGCATCATATATGGAGTTCAATGTTAGTCCTTGTTCTTACTTATATTTTCGATGAGCTGCCTTCTTTGATATCCTTCAAACTAAGAGAAATGTATCTCACTCGTTTCCATGGGATTATATTTCCAGGATGTTTTGAAATCGACTAGAACTCAATTAGAACGGGAGCTTGAGTTGGAAGACATTTGCAGCGTAAAAGATTTGCCTGCTTACAACCTGTTGAGGAGATGCATATCTTAGCAGTCTCTATGTCGCCTATAAACTGCAACAAGGGTTCTGTCTAGAATTAGAACTTCTGTATCCATGTTTGTTTAATGTACATATTCCTGGGGGCGATTGACATTCTTACCAGACCTGTCCAAACTTGATTTCCAGCCGTGTCATATAGGCTGGCATCGAAAGAATTTGAGTCAAGTACTATGCTTCTATTTTCTTTTTCCTTTTTTTTTTGTTTTTGGGGGTGTGGTGTGGGGGTAGGGTTCAACAGGTAAATGCATTGACGATGAAAACAAAGGTGTAAAGGAGCCCTAAGACGCCTCCGTTGCAAATACATATGAGTCCTTTATCACCACGATAGAAATCTTAAAACGATCACTATATTCTAACAGTTCTCCTGAAGGCACTCAATTCTTCGTTTGTGGATAGTTTATAAGTACAGAAGTTTTTGGTCTTCCTTTCACCAAAAAAGGAAGAAATAAAAATGCAGTACTAGTAGTAGTTTTTGGTCCTCAGCCTTTTGCTTTTCTTTGTTAAGCGTCTTGCTGGGCTCGAGTCTTTCCTAAACCTAAGAGATAAGTATTTCCTTTATCTTTAGCAATTTAAGCTGATCCATAGTAATGTAAGACAAGAATAAAGGAAGAAAATGAAAATATACCATATTAGGCTATATTACAATTATTTATATTTTCAACTTTTTCTTATATTTTTTATGGCATGTGATTCGGATATTTTCCGCATAGTTTTAACTTACCTGTCACGTCACTAGCCAGCTATGCCTAATCGATCGTACGATTGAGGTATAAGCTCAAACCCATTCTCAACGAGCCCGGTGAGGCTCAAAGCCCACTAGGTAAAGGTTTCCATGTTAATTATGGTAAATCACTATTTTACCCTTATTAAATTCCTTTATAAATACTCATCAATTCCAACATCACATTATAAATTCACAACACAAATGTAAAGACTTTCTACTCTTAGAAAATCCTAAAATTCCCTAAAAAGTCTTACCAACTTCGGTAAGCAAACCCAAATCTCAAGAAATTACCTTTTGCGCATATCGAGGAAGATTTTCCTCGATTCGTTCACCTAGTTCAACTTACTAACTTGAATGTTGGAGAGGCGTTTCCCAAGGTTTACCCCGGGCTTGCCTTAAAAAGGATCCGTAGGCTGTCACGTGGAATTCATCCGATCGAGCCACGCCCTTGCGATCGGAGTATTAAATCCTCTCTTTCGAATCATCATCCACATCATCACATCCGTTTTCTTCCGGAAACATCTTGGTGTCTGTCTGTAGGGAGAGTGGTAGCTTATAGTTGTTATCGGTACTCGGTCGCATCCAAGGATGACATGTGAAGCAACTAATCCATCCATCCATCCCTCATCCTCATCCTCATCATTCCATGCCTACGGGGGCCAATCCCGCGACTTCCCTCATGCCGAGGACGTGGAGTCATCCTAACGCTCCATAAGCAACCGCTAACCTCGGCCTTAGGGGCTCTTCAAAACTTGATTGAGACCTTGAAGATCACTATGGCACGGCAAGTGCGGGAGCATGTGCGAGTTACCATGGAGCAACGCATGCCCCTCATGCCTTTTCAATATACTCCGACTCCTAGATACGACACAACCCCTTGGGGAGCTCAGCTGTTGGTCACTTCTCGGAAAAAAGGATGTCCTCTCATGCTGCCTCAGACATGACTAAGCGAGGCATCAATCTGCGCTTGCTCCCGAGCACCCAAGTGCCCTCCCGACAAAGCGTCGTGAAGAAGGTGATGCCAGGGGAATTATCAAGGCAAAGAGAGCTCTTCGTAGAGCTAATGAGAATATTGCCTTACCGCACATAGCCTCAACCCACTACGCCACCCACAACGAGGCTTTCGCTGTTTTGGGGTCATGGTGATGCCCTTGCCCCGAATGCGAGGCAAAGGCCTTAGGGAGTAGAAGGTCGGCCGAGTCTGTACGATCGGCTACGCACGACCGCAGTTCTTAGCGAGCCTACAATGCTCCTAGGCATGACCGGGAGCGGTCTATCGTTCGGGAGCGCGAGTGATCAGGGGAATGCATCATGGACAATCAGCCATGAAGAGTCCGAGAAAAGTAAAAGAGGGCTAGGCACACTCCCCTCGATTTGAGAGGAGGAAGAGCCCTTCCCCGGTGGAAGTCCCATGACACCAGCCTCACGCTATCCCCATCTCTCGGCTCGACTCATGTCCGACTCGGCCCACCTTTAACACACCATTTTCCAAGAAGATTATGAATGCTCCAAGAATGAAGAAGATAAGGGTCTCGGACATTGACCCGTACGATGGCACTAACCGATCCCGAGGACCACCCGGTGTACTATAAGTCCCAAATGTACGTGCAAGATGAGGACGATGCAACCTACCGCCGATTATTCTTCGCCACGCCGAAGGGGGTCATGCGAGAAATGGTTTGACGGTCTTCCTCGGGAAGCATATCTTCCTTCGAGGAACTGTGCGAGAAGTTTGTTGCGCGATTTATCGCGAGTTGCAAGCAAAAGAAAACCAAGCATTCACTTCTCCAAGATCAAATAGGGAGGAATGAGACCTTCAAGGATTATGTCCGAAGATTCCATGGAGAGAGTGTCCTCGTCCTTGATCTTCAAGATGGATTTGCCTACACCTCCTTTCTAAATGGACTTATAAAGCGGAAGATTCAAATTTTCCCTCTCTCGAACAAAATGTGTCCACTCGGCGAAGTACTCGAAAGGCGGCCGACTTTATCCAAGCCACGAGACCCGAAATGAGAAGAAGTCCAAGGGGAATGAAGTAGACCATCACTTCAACACCGACCCCGAAGTATTCCGATGGAGATCAAGGGCGTCCCATGCTCAAGAAGTCTGCTCCCATGTTCATTCCTATGTCCACTCCTGCCAAAACACGAGCTTCCAACTATGAATTTCATGAATAAACAAGACACAACACTACGTGAATGTCATGCATTAAAAAAGCGCTTGGGAATTGGCGGATAATGGGAAAATTTACCGTTTCCTAAAAAAAGATTCTTCAAGGCGGGGAGATTCTTCAAGTCGGGGAAATAAGCACTATGATGATGATGATGCTATCGTAGTCGTGGCCACCATCGCATGGGGCTTCACGGGGGCATGACCCCTCTTCCTCGAAAGCCCACCTTTGGAGCGCTCAACGGGTCTTAATCATCGGCCAACCTCCACCCATGAAGGTGCTCGCAATGACCTTCGGAGAACAAGATTTAAAAGGCATAGCCACCCCTCATGATGACCCCTTGGTCGTCACATTGAAGATTTCGGACGCCATAGTCCGCATGATCGTTGTTGATACGGGAAGCTCGGTGCATATCATCACCACGGAATGCCTAAGTCAATTAAAGTATACCCCCGAATCTCATTCCCTTCGTTAATCCAATCCTTGGATTCGGGGGCGACGGTACACCCTATAGGCATGATCCGCCTACTGGTCATGGTTGGAGAAAAGGCCGAGGGCCGAAACATCCAAGTTAACTTTTTGGTGGTCAACGTAACTTCGCGTACAATGTCATCATTCCACCCTCAACTAGATCAAAGCGAGTCATTGCTCCATATCTTCTCCTCATGAAGTATGAAGCTGGATGATGGATCCGTAGGCAAGATCTACGGAGACCAAAAGATCACACGTGAATGTTACGTCGTAAGCCTTCGACCTTTGAAGGAGAAGCATAAAGAGGAGGGGAAGGCTCGGGATGATCCCAAGGGTAAGAGGCCAAAGGTGGAGCCCTCTGCCAAAATTCCCGAAACCACGATAGTGTGCTTCGCCACCACCGAAGACCATGGCGGGTCCGGCCTACACCTTACGAAGACGTTGAACTCATCCTCTTAGAGGAAGCTTGCTCCGATCACTCCATGCGAGTGGGCAAGAACCTCCACAAGGGAATCAAAACACAACCTTGTCCGACTCTCGAGAGAATATAAAGATGTCTTCGCTTTTGGACCGAGAGAGATGCCTGGGTTAAGCCCCAAGGTCATTGAACATCGGTTAAACGTCGACCCCTCTCACGGGCTTGTCATCCAAAAATGACGACATCCGGGGACATAACGTAGTGCGGCCGTGGTTGACGAGGTCAAGAAGCTATTGGAAGCAAGGTTCATTCGGGAGTGTCGATGCACGTGAGTGGATCGCTAACGTAGTCTTGGTGAAAAAGTCGAACGTCACATAGAGAATGTACGTTGACTTCACCGATCTTAACAAGGCGTGTCCAAAGGATATTTATCCTTTGTCTGAAGATTGACAATCTTGTTGATGCTATCGCGGGCACGCCCTTCCGAGTTTCATGGACGCTTTTTCGGGTATCATCAAATTCCCTAAGCAAAGAAGACTAGGAGAGAACGGTCTTCATTACCAATTAGGGCTTGTATTACTACAATGTTATGCCCTTCGGATTGAAGAATGTTGGAACCACCTACTAAAGGTTGGTGAACATGATCTTTGCCCACCTCATCGAAAAACCATAGAAGTGTATGTTGATGACATGATCGAAAGCAAATAGGGACCTCGACCATGTCTCTAGCCTCCGAAAGATGTTCGAAGTCCTACCGAAGTATGGGATGAAGTTGAACCCCAAAAATGCACCTTTGGAGTCAAGGCAAGGAAGTTCGTAGGGTTCATGATCAACTACAAAGGAGTCGAAGCAAACCCCGACAAGTTGCAAGAAGTGCTTGACATGAAGTCCCCTAGAATATTGAAGGAGGTTCGAAGTTGACGGGGTGTGTGGCTACCTTGGGTTGATTCATGTCAAGATCCGCAGACAAATATCAACCTTTCTTTAAGGTCCTTAAGAGTAGGGCCAAGTTCGAGTAGGACTCTAATGTAGAAAAAGCGTATTCCCAATCGAAAGCGTACTTGGCTCAACTTCCTAAGATTGCCAGTCCAACCCGGGGAGCCCCTACTCCTCTATGTTGTTATATCGAACCAAGCAATAAGTGCGGTCCTACTCATGGAGCAAAAGAATGAAAAAATTCCAGACTTACTATGTCGGCCATGCG
This sequence comes from Talinum fruticosum, assembly GCA_021018815.1. Lineage (NCBI taxonomy): Eukaryota > Viridiplantae > Streptophyta > Magnoliopsida > Caryophyllales > Talinaceae > Talinum > Talinum fruticosum. The sequence goes on along the minus strand of JAITYX010000072.1, from coordinate 847,498 downwards.
CTTGTAGGCGCCGAGCTTCGCTATCCCTTAACCGAGAAGTTCACATATGCTCTCCTCCTGGCTAGTAGGAAGTTACACCCTTACTTTGAAGGGCACAAAGTAACGACCCTTATCGACCAACCTTTGAAGAATGTGTTGCAGAAATTTGTAAGCTTCGGGAGAATGCTAAAGTGGGCAGTGACTCCATATGGCCTAGAGTTTGAGCCTCGAAGAGCGATCAAGGCTAAAGCATTGGCGGACTTCATAGCCGAATGCTCACACCATGACCAACCCCGCCTCCCTAGATCGAGTGTTGGACCCTTTACGTAGATGGTTCTATAACCAAGGATGGGAGCGGAGCGGAATTAGTCATCACTTCACCGACGGGAGAACGATATGAGCATGCACTTAAATTCATGTTCAAGGCCTCAAACAATGAGGTCTGAATATGAGGTTCTCCTAGCAGGCATAGAACTTTGCTACTCGGTGGGAGCGAACTCGATAAAAGCTTATTTTGACTCTCAACTTGTGGTCTCCTAGCTGAATGGGGAATACGAAGCTTGGGATGAGGATATGATAGCATACCTAAGAAAGGTCAAGGAAGCAATAGGGCGACTCCGAGCACTTTAAAATTTTGCATGTCTCTCGCTTAGAGAACGAGCCTGCTGATGCCCTCTCCGTAACGCCCCAACTTATGACATATCATTAAATGAAAGAATTTCGCGTTAACCAAAATGACCTAAAGAGGCAAAAGTTAAAATCGGGGTTGAAGCATTACTGCTAGTCTCCGGATACTAGAGATAAGACTAAAACATTTCATTTTTATGGTATGAAACAAACGACAACAATATAAAAATTATGTTCATACAAAAATGCATTTAAACAATTTTGTTATCATATTTTGGAACTTAAATAAACCAAGGACTTAGTTTATTGTACTTATTTTTCTAGCACAAATTGTAGGCTGCAAAAGAATATTCAAGCATGGAGGTGAAACAAGTCACCGTCCAAGACCAACCTTCTCGGGTTCTTTTTCCTCGGATTCTTACGCTTGCGGACCTCCCGTTTAACTTTTGTCTATTTTTCTTTTCCTAAAACAAATTTTTAAAAAAACTAAAAGTGAATGGTGGCTCAATACGTTACCCTTGTACTTTAAAAGCATTTTCGAGAGCCGGTGAGCTCGCACGCAATTTTAAAAATTGATTAAAAATTCAACATTTAAGCAAGGTGTTCAACTTTCTATTTCCTGTAAACTTTTCAATTATATTTTCAATTTCGTAAATATTTTAATTTCCGGCCAACACTACGACCCCAATTTATATGCAATTACAGACCATAACTTCGATTAAACGATTCGATTAAAATTCCCGTTTATCGGGAAGGCCCAATACGTGGCCTCGATTAAACGATTTGATTAAACTTTCCCGTTTATCGGGAAGAGAACAATACGATCAATTTTGCTAGTAGACATTTATAAACGGTTAATGATTAACGATTAACTATTAACGATTAATTGGGTTACGAAAGTGTTATAGGCCGAGTTAAAAACAAACTCGGTAACGTTTTATATAACAATTAAAATTTAACTATTTTGTAAGGGTACAAGTAATAACGTACCTCGGTTGGGGGTCGTTTCGAACTAAATTTTGATTTTCCTTGTTTTCTTTGGTAACGACGATTTCGATGACTTTCTGTTTTCAAATAAAAACTTACCCAAAGCTATATGTTTCCTCATAATCTTTTTACCAATTACTATCAAAGTTACTTTGGGTTTATTTTTCGAAACTATACATGTATATTTATATACCTATATATATTTTTTGTTTCCCCAAATAAATATCCTCAACTTCTTAGTATATATATATATTAACTCTTTCCTTCTTTTTAACTATTTATTTCTAATTTTGAATAATTTAATTTAACCCTAAAAAGAGTTGGAAGAGTTACCTTAGTGGTGAAGGGGTGTTGAAAGAGAATGAGGGAGGGCAGGTGGTGGCCGACGGCAGCGGTGGTGGCCGGAGACAGTGGTCGGTGGTAGGCGATGACCAGCAGCAAGTAGTGGCCGGCGAGAGAGGGCTGGCGGTCGGGCCGTGTAAGAAGATTTGGGCTTGGTGTTGTGTTTTTTTGAAAGCTCTCTCGTTGTTCCCTTTCTTTCTAGCCTGGCCCATATGCTTCCCCCTCCCTATTTATAATGAGTGCTGGCAGCTCAACCTTATCTTCTTCCACCTTGTCTTGTCAAAATTAACTTAATAGTTATCTAAATAATAATTATTTTACACACGGTTAATTTTTAAACCATACAATTGTAGTAAAATTATTTGCTATAAATTTTTATTTATTTATTTAATTGTTATTATTATTAAAATAAATCAACTATTTCGAAACAAAATTTCATAGCAAATAACTGTATACATATTTATCAACAAATGTGCGTTTGCACATATTATGAATATTTAAGCATTAGCTAATATTTTCGAGTAACTTAACCGACAAATCCATTCACATTTTTCATTTCGGTTTCGACATTTATGTGGCTCACCGATCTTAGATATTGAGACGATAAAATACAATAATTAAATACAATCAAATTTCGGGGTATTACATCCCCCTAATAAAAAGTTTCGTCCTTGAGACTATAATCGAATAATAACATACCTTTAAAACAAATGGGGGTAACAATTTTTCATCTCCTTCTCGGTTTTCCATGTTGCTTCGGAAACACCATGGTGGGTCTAAATTACTTTAACTAAGGGTATTGCTTTGTTGCACAATTGTTTGACCTTTCGGTCCACAATTTTTACGGGTTGCTCTTCATAGGTTAAACGTTCTACTTCAATATTTAACGGTTCATACACGATTGTGTGGGTTGGATCATAAACATACTTTCGAAGTTGAGAAATGTGAAATACATCATGTACGTGTTGTAGTTCTAGCGGCAAGGCGATCGATAAGCAATAGGATTAATTTTCTCGATGATCTCATAAGGTCCGATGAAACGGGGACTCAATTTTCCTTTTACATTGAATCTTCAAATTCCTTTGCTTGGAGAAACCTTAAGAAAGACCTTATCACCTTCTTGAAATTCAAGAGGCTTCCTCCTACGGTCCGCATATGATTTTTGCCTATCTTGGGCCACTTTCATATTACGTTGAATAACTTTAATCTTTTCAATTGTGTCTTGAATCATTTCTGGACCCAAAACCAAGGTTTCATCTTGATCATTCCAACAGAGAGGAGTTCTACACCTGCCATACAATCCTTCAAAAGGTGCCATTCTAATAGTCGCTTGGTAATTGTTATTATACGGAAATTTAGCTAATGCGAGATAATCCTCCCATTTCCCTTGAAACTCAAGTATACATGCTCGCAGCATATCTTCAACCACATGATTTACTTTTTCTATTTGTCCGTCGGTTTCGGGGTGATACGAGCTAATGAATTGTAATTTTGTTCCAAATGCTCTTTGCAAAGCCTTCCAAAATCGAGCACTGAAATCTTAAGTCCCTATCCGAGATTATATCCTTCGAATCCCATGTAAACGTACAATTTCTTTCACATATATTTGTGCTAACTTATCAATCCCCTAAGAATCATGTATTGGTATAAAATGAGCAGATTTTTAAGTCTATCAACAACTACCCATATCACAGTTTTCTTTGATGCTTGAAAGAGTTAATCCCATAATGAAATCCATAGAAATCAAATCCCACTTCCAAATAGGGATCTTCAATGGTTGTAACTCTCCAACTGGGTGTTGGTGCTCTGCTTTAACTTTTTGGCAAATGAGGCACCAATCCACAAATTGGGCTATATCTCTTTTCATGTTATTCCACCAGAAGGTTTGTCTCAAATCTCTATACATTTTCGTGCCCCTGGGGTGAATAGAGTACCTTGTGTTGTGTGCTTCGCTAATATTTTCTTCCTTAATTCCATCTTTTGTGGCACACAAACTCTGTTTTGAAATCTTATAATTCCTTGATCATCCTTATGAAATCCTAAGGCTTTTCCTTTGCTTATACCTTCTTTGATTCTTTCAATCTCATCATCCCCATTTTGTGCTTGCCTAATTTCTTCCAAAAGGATAGGTTGGCCTATTAACACCGACAAGATCATGTTTGACTCATGGGGAAACACCGGTTTAATTCTCATTCCTTGCAATTCTCTTATTATTTCAGGGTGAATAACCTTTAATGCATTCACACCATGATGTGTTTTCCAACTCAACGCGTCTGTCACGACATTGGCCTTCTTTGGGTGGTAATGAATTTGCACATCATAATCCTTTAAGAACTCTACCATCTTCGTTGTCACAAATTCAACTCCTTCTATGGGAAAATATACTTGAGACTTTTATGATGAGTAAAAATCTTGCATACACTTTCATAAAGATAATGTCTCCAAATTTTCAATGCAGAAACTACCGCGGCTAATTATAGATCATGAGTGGGATAATTTTGTTCATATGACTTTAATTGCCTAGAAGCATATCCTATGACTTTTCTATTTTGCATTAAAATGCACCCAATTCCTTGTCTAGATGCATCACTTGTAAACAATAAATTCTCCACCTTGCTCGGTTAAGGCCAAAACGGGTGCGATGGTGAGTCGTTTCTTAAGTTCTTGAAATGCAGCTTTACACTTATCATTCCATTCGAATTTTGTCATTTTCCTCAAAAGATTAGTAAGGGGCAAAGCTATCCGTGAAAAATCCTGTACAAACCGTCTATAATATCCAGCCATCCCCAGAAAACTTCAAACTTCCGTGACATTAGTCGACCTAGGCCATTCAATAATCGCTTTAATCTTTTATGGCTCGACTTTAATTCCTTCTTTAGAAATTACATGCCCTAGAAAATTAATTCGGACAAACAAAATTCGCACTTCGACAACTTAGCATATAACTTATGAGTCCTTAAGGTTTGCAGATACGACCCTTAAATGATTAGCATGCTCCTCTTCCATCTTAGAATATATTAAAATATCATCAATAAAAACAACAACAAATTTATCCAAATAAGGCCTAAATATTCTGTTCATCAAGTTCATAAAAGTCGTTAGAGCATTTTTTAACCCAAAAGGCATGACCAGTAAATTCATAATGTCCATAATGTGTCCTAAACGCCATTTTTGGAATATCCTCGGGAGTAATTCGCAATCGAAGATATCCCGATCGGAGATTAATTTTTAAGTCTATCGATACTATAATAAACCAAAAGCAATTGAACTCCAAGGGCCACCTCGGAGAGTGAGACATTATATTGTGTCAATGTAGCGATCGGAATACTCCCATCCCCTGTAATTGATCAAATAAATCATCAATCCTTGGAAAAGGGTACTTGTTCTTTACGGTGACCTTATTTAGTTCTCTCGTAATCTATACATAACCTCAAAGTCCCATTCTATTTTTTTACAAACAAAGCTGGTGTGCCCTAAGGAGATACACTCGGCCTTATATACCCTTTTTGCAACAATTCCTCCGAGTGAACCTTTAACTCCTTCGGTTCCGGGGAACCATCCCATACTGGAGGTTTAGAAATAGGTCGCACTCTCGACTCAATTTTTATTTCAAAGTCAATTTCCCCTTTTGGGGGTAACTCGAGAATTTCATATGGAAAAACGTGAGGAAACTCTTTAACTACGAGGATATCCTCTATGAAGGTTTGCTCGGGGAGAGTCCGAGTCACCCTAGAGGGGGTGAATAGGGTGATGGAAGATTTTCGTTAAAAATCAAACTCTTTTGCCAAAGAAGGAACTCAAATGGATTCCGAGTCAAAGATGGGCTCGGAAAAGTATGAACTCGGAATGGCAGTAAGGAGTAATGAAGCGGATTAAGCGAAGCTTTGAGACTGTTTGAGTCTAGAATGAACTCGGAAAGTAAAGACACAAGAATTACGTGGAAACCCTCCTGGGGCAGAAAATCACGGACCGTGCTAGTCCAAGCACGAAGTCAAATCCACTATTTTGAGTCCACAAAATACGATAGGCTGATCGAACCCAAGTTGCTCCCTTAAATAGCTCTTTACAAGTTTTCCTAAACTCGAAATTCCCTTATCCGATCTAGTACTTCCTAGCTGAGATAACCCTTACAGCTAGGGACAACTAAGCTGAGTTAACCTTTACAGCTTAGTCAAGGGACCTTATTCAAAAAGTAAGAAAGTGTTTGTAACTAAGTACAAGACCTTACAACTCATAAAGTAATGAATTACAGAGTGGGAGTTGTAAGTAGAAGATTGAGGGTGAATACAATGACTTTTCTCAAGTACGTGTATTAACAATAGGTTCGGCAATCTTCAAGTCTTGAAAGTTGGCTTCTATTTATAGATGACCGGGCAGAGTGGCCGTTATCTCCATCTTCCGATCGAGAGTCCTTTGTGATCTGTTGATAAAGGCTTTCCGAGTCACTCACAAAGTATCCGTTGTAATATGAACGTTGGACAACGGTTTAACTCTCTTGGAAGTCCCAAAACCACTGGCGGTGTCTTGAAGGATAAGGTGGAAACCACCATTAAGCTTGGCGTTTCGGTTTTCCAGATTTGGAAACAGACAGCTACTGACACAATCTTACTGGGACTGGGACGGAGAAGAGGAAAAGCCATGTCTGCTTGGTGATTTGACGTTTTGAAGCCGGTTACTTTTGTAATTCAAAAAATGTATCCTCGTTTGAATAACCTACAAAAGTAAATCAATTTTGGTTCTCAAAGTATAAAATACTTTGGTCCACGATTAGACACGAGATAATAAAATAAATAAGATAATTAAGTAACTAATTATCTCGAGTCGGAAAGTGAGTGGAATTTTCCGAGTCTAATATCCATGAAACTCAAAATTCCATCCGAGTTAGTCTAAGCAAGAATCAAGTTACATAAAGAATATCGAGTGAAATAACTTGATATAGACTAAGCACGATTTAGACTAGAAGCATCGACTCCAACAAAATAGAACTTATAACATGAAGTCGGATCCGAGTGCAGTAAAACGAAATACTAGTCAATTCAAGCATGCGATATATCTAAGTGCTGAGGTGTAACACCCAAAAACACCTCCCGGGAGTATTACATCGCCGAGTTCCTTAAAGGAACTCCCAAGGCTGCTTCAGTGCCGGTTTGGTCTGTCTAAACTCAACTTAAAAATGATAAAGGTGGTTTCCCAAAAAATCCGAGATCCCTAAAAATTTTGGCGAGTACTGTTTGTAATATGAACTATCCCATAGGCTTAAAACCTTAAAATCCTGCATAAAAAGCATAACATAACTCAACGAGCCACCCGCTCGAGTATACAACTCAACGGCCACACGCCGGAGTCCAACCAATCATGCGATAAGACTTACAACAATGTAAAAGGGTTTACTATACATATGGTACAAACTACATGAATTAAATTACAAGTACAATACTTAGAAACATAAGAAATGCACATCCACGATTCAAATCGCGCAGCAACCAGACAAACGGCAATCAACAAGGTCCGAATAAGCTAAGCACCCGCAACACTCGGGAGGGGGAAATTTGTGGGGGTGAGCAATAACCCACGAGCTCACCGGAGTCCTATACCCTTAAAATGGAAATTCTTTACACATAATACTTATAATAATCAAATCAGCGAAAGCATAATAATGTAATACAAATCTATATCCTTTTCAACGAAATCTCTTGAAATCATCTCGCAACATAAAACTCATACCACTTCAATCATGCAAAGCACGGATTGCAATCATTTTGGGAATTGAATCACATGAAACAAGGTGGAACCATTCCGCACTTTCTTTCAAAAACTTTCTGAAAATTCTTTCTAGCACCGAGGCGGTTCTCGGGCGCTACCCCGACTCGGGTTCCCGGGACCTATCTCTAGTCAAATACCTAGAAGGCTCCGCTTTCCTCGTCAGGAAAGAATCAACCTCTCCGGTTGATGGGCAGCTCGATACGCATATCAGGACCCCGTGGCCCGATACGCACGACCACCTCCTTCCTCTGGTCTAAACAATCTAGCCCATAATTCATTTCAATCGAAGTGATCACAATCACTTATCAAACTTGGTTTCTTACCAAGATCTCAATCAATTTCTCATCGTAGAAGGCATGACACACTGTCACCCTTCTAAATTCACTTTCTCAAATCCGATTCACTTTCTCAAACAAGATTCACTTCTTTAAAACACATTCACGTTTGAAAGGCAGCTCACAAGAAGTTGTATTCGAGGATCATTTCACGTAAAATACAAAACACCTTTCAAAACTACTTTTGAGCATCACGTAAAGAAATCACATAGCACGAATAACCACCATTCAATGCAAGCAATCATTCTCAACTCTTTCCAACTATACATTTCTCAATCCATCACTCTAGTACGATTAGTTTCCATTTTTTGAGCCACAATAACTACAAGCGGACATCACCTAATTCAGCGCCCCAACTTCTCACAATTCTCCGTCTTTATTTCAATTCCTCATTCTATGTCTCTACTCGGTGAATTCACTTCGTTTGCTTATGTCTCAACTTCTCACAACTCCCTGTCTTTGCTTCAATTCTTCATTCTAGGTCTCCACTTTATAAATCAACTTCCTTTGCTCATACTCGGCCGTATGACTCCTAATCTCACTTTATCACTTAAATGTCTCTTGTTAGGTTCATCTTCCAACTTAATTTCATCTCAAAGACTTAGATACATTCTAAATTCAACTTAACCTTACAATTCCCCGCTCGTCATTTCCCTGCCTCAAACTCCCCTTTGTATATCGCTATCTCATTAATCGACTCTGTTCGTCTACCCTTAATTATATAACTTTCAATCGCTTTTCATTATTCAATTTCCGTTAGTTTCACTTACTTTCCCGTTCAGTTCAACCTCGAGGATTTCAATATACTTCAAACTTAATGGACCCGAGAATCACTTATTTCTCACTCCCATGTCTCGATTGTACATCCATCAACACGAATTCCTACTCCTTTTTATACTTCACCCTTTATTTCCCAATATTAGCAATCATCCCTTAATGCCAGTAAATTCAATAAATCTCTAAGGCTCAATCTGAATTATCAATTCATAAGTTATACCCAAACCACAAAGTGTTCACCCCCACCCCAATCGATCGAATAAGCAACTCAACTCCACTGCATGCAGATTCCCCGAATCCCAATTCAGGCCCAAACAACTACCAAATCCCTTCACAACTCCTAATTCCACTTTCAAGCAACTACTAGATTCGTTTACTCACACATATATTCAATATTCACAACACGACTCAATAATCACAACAAATTCATTTGGGTTTCGAACGTACTTAATAGAGTAGAGTATAGGACTACCCACCTCGATTCAGGGATTGAAGGTTTGTTGGTTTCTCTGAGACTCGAGCTCCCCGGTTCAATTCCTCCTTTCGTTTCTCTTTCCCTGCTGCTAGCCTCGGTTTCCGCCGCCCTCCTCTGCGCTGACGCCGTCGCTGGTCACGGTCCCGCGCTCACCGGCTGCTTCCTCGGCCCTCGCGTCCGCTTCTCTTTCCCTAGCCTCGGTTTGCCCTCTCCTTCAGCCACTGGCCGTCCCTCGCGTTCGCCGTTCGTCTCACCTTCGTTCGCCGTTCGGGCGCTGGCCTCCGGCTGCTCCTCGCTCGCGCACCCACTCTCTTTCTCTCGCTCTGTTCTCTCGCTCGGTGTTTCGCCCTCGCCCGATCTCCCTTCTCTCGTTTTTCCCCGTTGCAGTTCCGCTCCTCCCTCCTTTCGCCCCGCTTTCCTTTTCCTTCGTCTGCTGTCTGTCTTCGAGCACGGCGAGCCCGCCGGTTGCCAATTTCCGGCGTCCTCTCGCTTCCGCTCCCGCTCGCTCTTCCTCTCTTTCCCGTTTCCCCCTCTCGCTTTTCTCCTTCCTTTTCCTCTCGCTCAGGCCCCGCACCCTCTTTTTGCTTCCCTCGTTCTCAACCGACTAACTGTGAGTCTAACATCCTTATTGGACCCCAATTTTCCTCCCTCATCCATTTAGTTCAAGAATAATACTACTCCATTTGTTTTCTTTCTTTTATTTCCCCGCTCTTCTCTCCTTTTCTTCCGTCAAGCATTGTGACAACTAAACCCTCATACGTAGCATACGCAGATCTCGGATTAATACGCAGCTGGTCCGGGTGAGAAATTCAAAAATCGGAATTAATACGCTTCACCAATAAAAGTCACGCGAACTAATAATAATTCGCTCAAATAAATTTACGCGTATCTAACTGCGTATAAAACTTGGTCGCTCAACCCACTATATTTAACCAAGGCTAAATAATTAGCTCTAACTCGTAAGACCACCTAACCCCAAAATTACGGGTCTTACATGAGGGACTCGAACCGAGTGAGACATGTAGATCTGTTTTACGAGTCACTTAGAGACAAGCAAGAAATACATGAAGTAAATGCTATATCACTTAGAATAAATACTATATCATTTAGAAAAGTTTCTAAGGTACAGAGAATAATCAAAACTCTATACATAAGAAGTTCTTATACCGATTCCTTTGATACAACTCGGAAATGTGATGAGCGAGTGTCCGAGTCTTCACTCTATTTTTGTCTCCTGCTTTTCTTCCATTACAAGGCATAAGTAAGCTTCATTCCCTTGCTTAACAAGTCGTCTAATGACCCTTAACGATACTACGGTACAATCCCCAACCTCATTAGTACCTTGAAACCTCACTTCTCTATTGTTTGTACCCTTTAAGGATACACTCTATCCTTAGCAATCCCATATTTAGACAACCAACCATATCCAAGATTATATCAAATTTCGACAGTCAAACTGTATCAATTCACCTCTAAAATTTTCTTGACTCGGGGTAATAGGGCGGTTTTTATACATAACATCACATTTTATTGTTTGACCCATAGGTAGACTTACATATAATTCTACGGGTTGCTTACTCGGTTCCAAGCCTATTTGAGATGTAGCCATTGATGAACTAAAAGAGTGTGTAGCACCCGAATAAAAAAATTAATAAGTGGTACTGAATTTAAAATGAGCGTACTGAGTCACAACGGTCCCCGAGACGGTAGCTTGCTTTTTACTCATTACGTAAGCCCGTCCAACTTGTCTCGCTGCCCGTAGATGCGGTAGCTTCCCTTGTGCTCTTTTAGGTTTGACTAAGACCTTTGCCTACTTGGGAAAGTCCGGTTGGGTAGTTTGCAATTAAATGGTTATAATCTCCACACCAATAACAACGATCGGTGCCAACCCAACAATCTGTCGTGTCGTGGTTGGTTCGACCACATTTCAAGCATTGTTTCTTGGTTAGGGTTGAAGTTTGAAGTTTAGTTCCCGCACTTGTAGGATTTTTCTCGGTATTCCCTCTTCTATGACTCGTCAATAATTAATGCCTCATGCTCGGATTTTCCATCTAAATTTCATTCATAGATGGAACCACCGTCAAAGGCTTCGTAACTATTGATTTTATTGATTCAAGTTGAAGATCCGGAGGGGTGTTTCTGGAATAATAAGGAATTTTTTTTTTAAAGATTTTATTAATATTAGTTACATCTTGATCTTCTTGAGAAATATCTAGAACATTGAGAGGATTACTTGAACTCGGATGCTTGTTTAAGTTTTTCATCAATTTTCTTAATTAATGGACTATCTGGAATTTCTAATTTATTTTTATTAAATTTAATAAGAGGAGATGAAATATCATTGAGAAATCCTGGTTTTGTTGACTCTTTATTTAAATCTAAATTTTCTAATTTTTTGGATAATAGATCAATATCTTCTTTTTAGATATTGCCTCTATTTGAGTAGAAACCATATTAACCTGTTGATAAACTATATGTAATACCGATTTGTATAATTGTTTTGATGATAAACCTTTTTAATATCTTCTAATTCGGAAAGTGGACATTACTTGTTCACTTACTATTCATAGGGGACATGTATTCATAAAGATCAATTATTGTGGCCAACTACCAAAAGATGCATTATTCAAGGAGAATAATCATCAAAAGCATGGTCACTACTCTCCATTCAAGATTGTCGGCAAAATAATTCAAGTTACTTGTTCAAGATTAGGTGACTCATCATCTACTTGTTCAAGATAAGATGACTCATCAAGCACTATTCATGCTTTTGTCCAAGATACTTGTTCAAGATAAGGCAACTCATCAAGCATTATTCAAACTTTTGTCTAATCAACACTATTATGGAGATTCCATTTCAATCAAGACTCTCAACCGTCCAAGTGTCCAAGCATCAACTCAATATTTTATTCTATAAATAGGCACCCCTTAGTTCAATAGAAGGCATCACTTGCCTCCTTACAATTATCACTTACTCACATAATCATCCTTTGTAATCAACCCTTGTATCCAATCTCTTTCCGAGAGCTTTTATCAATTCCCTCTCGTACAAGTTTTATTAATCAAAGTAAGTTTTGATTCATTATCATCTTCTCCATTTCAATTACTCTTTATTTAATTGTTTTCAATAGCATGTTTTCATCTTTTGTTTTGTAAAATCAATTTGTCAAATTAATTTGTCACCCTGCTTCCCCGCTATTCAACCACAAACAGATGCCGAGCTTCATCCCCGAGCTCTAGACCGAACTCTGTTCCCCATTGGTATCGGAGCCAAGTCTGTCTATTTAGTCGGTTGTTACGCCCGTAGCTAGCGTTGGTCAGCCCCATGTTATCCGTTGATCGGTCGTGTAAGGTGGTCCCGGTAGAGGGTGGTCCCGGTAGTATGTGCTTAATTGCCCACTAGATATTCAAACAAAAGCTCGGATGGCCTCTTGGTTACGAGATCATCTAAGTTTAGGTAGTAGTAAGAGTACTAATGTGGTCAATAGCAGAGAAGTTAGCTGCCAAGTTGATTTCTCAAATTGGTCCATTCCAAAACAAAAGATAGAAACTATCTATCAAATAGGCAAGTTTGAATTCAATACGACTTTTTCAATAAAAGATCATGAAGAAACCTTCAGTTTAGATGAAGAGTTTCAAACTATTAAGTTATTATCAAATATTTCTATTAAAAAATATAAAGAAAAATATAGATATATTCATTTTGGTATGATCCAAATAGCACTCAAGCATTTAACAAGACTAGGATTAGATTGTCCTATATTCATGGCCCTTAGAGACAATAGATTAATAAGATATCAAGATCTTTATTAGCAATGGTTCAAACCAATATATGCAATGGTCCTATTTATTTCAATTGTTGTCCTAATTATTACGTAGATCAAGTGATCCTTGGATCTTAGATACATTAATTTTAGATATTCATTTATAAAATGATTCAAAAGTATTATTCAAAGAATTATCAAGAAATTTCGCTATTACTTATAGAGTTTATTTCAAGCTATTATCATCTCAACTTAATCCAAAATGTTTACTAAAGCCTTCTTTAGATGAAACAATATTATTAAAAGTTGAATCGGATAATACTTCAAGCTTTACTCCTAAATTATTAAAGTGGAACGAAATAACAATTGCTCAAGAATTTATTATTCAAAATATAAAGCCTCCTAGGAATATTGCTCAAAAGAATATTCAACAAGTAATTGAAGAGCCCGATGTCGAATATTAATAAGATTTAATTCTATTAATGAAAGATCCTTTTCTTCAAGACTTTCGAAAAGAGAGATCTTCCCGATCTTCCTTTTCCATGCCTTCAAGATCTACTAATTACGATTATTTAAAAGATAATCAAATAGAAGAATCCCCTTCTTCTTCAAAAATATATTACAAATCATCAATAGCGAGAACCAGTTGAAGAAGATAATTCTTCAATAAGCTCTCCTATTCATTCAGCTATGCAACCTCCTTCTTACTCCTCTATCAATGTTATTTCAAGACCATTTGAAATTAATAAAGATTATTTAAGAAAAGATTTCGATTCAATAGAAAATAGAGATAAAAAATAATGGTTTTTATCTCATTTCGATCTCAAAGCTCAAGCATTCATTAGGCAAGAATGGTATTCACTCATGGAAAGATTAGAATGTAATATTCTTTTCTTTACATGGTGGACCATGTTTGCTCAAGAAAACAATTTACCAGATCCTTATGGTATTAAAGAAATTAATACTAATCAAAATCTTAGTAAGAAATGGACGTTATTAGATGTAAACGTATTCCATTCTATAACTCCTCCTTTGCAAGAGATTTTGATCCCTACGGATCAAGGTCATATTCCTCGCTTCTTCTTTCAAAATAGGAAGAAAAGATCAAGATAATTCTCAAGTAGAATTAGAAGACATTAAAAAGGTTTATCATCAAAACAATTATACAAATTAGGTATTACATACGGTTTCTCAACAAGTTAATATGGTTTGTACTCCAATAGAAGCAATATCTAAGAAAGAAGATATTGATCTACTATCCAAAAGATTAGAAAATTTAGATTTAAATAAAGAGTCAACAAAACCAGGATTTCTCAATGATATTTCATCTCCTCTTATTAAATTTAATAAAAATAAATTAGAAATTCCAGATAGACCATTAATTAAAAAAATTGATGAAAAACTTAAACAAGCATCCAGTTCAAGTAATACTCTCAATGTTCTAGATATTTCTCAAGAAGATCAAGATGTAACTAATATTAATAAAATCTTTAATAAAAAAGAAATTCCTTATTATTCCGAAGCACCCCTCCGGATCTTCAACTTGAATCAATAAAATCAATAGTTACACCTTTGACGGTGGTTCCATCTATGAATGGAATTTAGATGGAAAATCCGAGCATGAGGCATTAATTATTCTCCATAGGATGATGATGGCATATGCTGCCTACACATCCAAAGGAGCTCCGAAACTCAAGCCTTTGATTTACTAATTTCGAGTTTCACCGGGTCTTTAAAATCTTGGTGGGAAAATTACATGACGGACAAAGAACGTCCGAGTATTAAAAATCATAAAGAAGCTGTATACACACTAGTCCATACAATAGTTGTTAATCTTCTAGGAACTCCAAAAGATATGTTAAGTGGTCGGAGATCCTCTTAACAAATCTAAGATGTCCTAATCTAGAAGATTACAATTGGTATAAAGATACATATTTTTCATACTTATTAAAACGACAAGATTGTAGACAACCCTATTGGAAAGAAAAATTTATATCGGGATTACCAAATTTATTTTCTCAACGAATATTCAATAAATTAAAAGAAGCTACAGGCCAAGATCCAATTTCATATGATCAAATTACATTTGGTCGATTATTAGGATTTATTAAAAAGGAAGGTATTTCATTATGTAATGAATTAAAACTTCAAGCAAGATATTCAGCGAGATAAAGCAGCTTCGCGAAAAGAATTAGGTTCTTTTTGTGAAGCTTTTTGTCTTCCAAAAGTTGAAGCCTCATCTGTTCAAAAAGGAGAACTAATCAAATTAATAAGAAAAAACAGTTCAATCGTAATAATAATAATAACAAAGCAAATACTCCTTCTAAGAAAAATACTCCAAAAAAGAAAGCCACTAATAAAGCTACTTGTTTCAAATGTGGAAAACCAGGACATTATGCGAAAAATTGCAAAATTAAAGAAAAATTAAATGAAATTTGTGAAGATAATCAAGAAATTAAAGAAAAGATAATTTCTTTATTTGAACTCAAAGATACTCCAGTTAATTTTGATAATGCATCTTCTGATTCTAAAGACAATGCTCTTTATGAATTAGAAAGTAATTCAAGCGATTATTCATCGGGTAATGAATGATCAAGAATTTGTTACAAATGTATTAATATGATCAATACTACAAAAAATGAAAAAGAATTTTTGTTAGATTTAATCGAACAAATTCAAGATCCAGAATTAAGGAAAGAATATTTAGAAAAACTCAAAAGAATTTTAATAAAATAAGATTTATTAAAAACTACTCCTCCTAGTTTTAGTATTAATAAAATATTTGAAAAATACGATAATCCAAATATTTTAAAAGTTGTTAACTTTCAAGATTTAAAAATGGAAATTAATAATCTTAAAGAACAAATTGAAGAAATTAATCAAAATTTATGTTCCCTCCATACTAAAGATTTAGAATTAGAAACAAGATTAGCATTAATTGAAAATAAATCAAGTTCTTCAAATATTGAAGAAGATACTCCAAGTTCTTTTAATCAACAATTTATTTCAACAATTAGCCATATAAATTATCAAAAATGGTATATATATATATATATTACTTTAAAAATTAATGATGACTTCGAATTCAATACAATTGCTTTACTAGATAGTGGTGCAAATCAAAACCGTATTAAAGAAGGATTAACTCCATCAATATATTATGAAAAAACTAAAGAACGACTCCATAGTGCTAATGGAACAACACTACAAATTCAATACAAGCTATCAAATGTTTTCAAAAGATTTATCTTTTAAAAAGCATCCTTTTATTAATGTTATATTTAACAATGATTCTCTCTTTTCGGATTTCAAAATGAGTCAAGATAAAGAAAGAAATATTCGAACTCCCCATCATTATGGAGTCAAGCCAGTTACCCCCTCTCAATTTTCAATTCCAATGACAAATTCATTTCAAGTTCTGCATGGTCAAGATTTTCCTCCATTAACTTATTCTCAAGTTTCCTCAAAATTTCAAAATCCAACAATTTTAAGTCCTTCTTTTGATTCAAAATATTTCACCAAACCTACTAAAGAGCATGTGATCTATACTAAGTATAGAACACCTCAAACTCTTAGACAACTCAATGAGTTTGTCAAAACCTTATTTACTCCAGAATATTACTTTATTAATGACAATCCTCAAAAACTAGAACTTTTTACGAATTCATTTTGGTTGATTCAAAATCTGCTATTATTGAACATGTTCCGGACAAAACAAATCCGAATCAAATAGCCTATTCAAAACCGAGGATCCTCAAAGTCCTTACTGCAAAAGATTTTACCAATAGATTTACAATCAAATCCTTTTCTCAACCATTCAACTCACCATGTTACAATTATATTGATTATGAAAAAGCCTGGTACTATACATTCCTATACGGACTATTCAATCATTCTTGGTTCATCGGCTTTGATACAAGAACAGAATTCCAGCTTCCCCATTTGGTTCTACGAGTGGTGGCTAACCATGGGGTCTACTCAAGATATTTGGCCAAAAGAGGTCAAAAACATTTCACTAGTTACTTAAATACTTCAACCATCAGTCCGGATCTCAAGGAGATTTTATTTCATAAGAAATATGGATTCCCTTGGATCCTTTGTTGGTCCTTTTCAATTAATCAATATTATAAGCTTCTAGCATCTTACTCATTAGTAAGAGAATTCAAGATCAAATGGTGGGACAAGTTTGATGTCAAAGCTGCCTTAGGAATTAAGACAGACTCCACCAACTCAACAAGCACCCCTACTCCACGGAAGAAAGAGAAGAGTTCAAAAGGAAAGGAAAAGGTTCAAGATGATGAAATTCAATTACTCAAAAAGGAGATAAAGCTACTCAAGAAACAACATCAGCAGTTACTCCTCAAAGAACCAACTAATTCATCAGATTCATCTATTCAATCTGATTATGATCCATTTGATAGGCAGTGTGCCCGGGATCCGTATGATATTTAACCCATAATGGGTATTCAAAAAAATTTTTTAATGTTTTCTATGCAGGTTTTTACAAGTTTTTGTTTCGGTGAAATTTCCTATTTCACCTCTCAAAAGCTCCGGGAAGGAAGTGGACATTACTTGTTCACTTACTATTCATAGGGGACATATATTCATAAAGATCAATTATTGTGGCCAACTACCAAAAGATGCATTATTCAAGGAGAATAATCATCAAAAGCATGGTCACTACTCTCCATTCAAGATTGTCGGCAAAATAATTCAAGTTACTTGTTCAAGATTAGGTGACTCATCATTTACTTGTTCAAGATAAGATGACTCATCAAGCACTATTCATGCTTTTGTCCAAGATACTTGTTCAAGATAAGGCAACTCATCAAGCATTATTCAAACTTTTGTCTAATCAACATTATTATGGAGATTCAATTTCAATCAAGACTCTCAACCGTCCAAGTGTCCAAGCATCAACTCAATATTGTATTCTATAAATAGGCACCCCTTAGTTCAATAGAAGGCATCACTTGCCTCCCTTACAATTATCACTTACTCACAAAATCATCCTTTGTAATCAACCCTTGTGTCCAATCTCTCTCCGAGAGCTTTTATCAATTCCCTCTCGTACAAGTTTTATTAATCAAAGTAAGTTTTGATTCATTATCATCTTCTCCATTTCAATTACTCTTTATTTAATTGTTTTCAATAGCATGTTTTCATCTTTTGTTTTATAAAATCAATTTGTCAAATTAATTTGTCACCCTACTTCCCCGCTATTCAACCACAAACGAGTACCGAGCTTCATCCCCGAGCTCTAGACCGATTCTATATAACACTTTCTTTATTCATTAAAAGTTATATTATACATTGTTCCACTAAAGTACTATTGTTCCCTCAATAGGTTTACAAAATGTCCACCCTTAGCAACAAAATGGGTGGAGAGAGGGGGTTAGATTAACTACTATTCTAACCCTATGATACCGTACTTATGGGGCCATATAGCTCCGCTCCTCTCTTTCTTCTTCTTTTTTTCCATCAATTAGTTTATATTAGATACTGTTTTACATATTTACATATCCTCCATAGCTAGTTACTCCTAAATCCATCAACTTCCCCACTTTAACTCTTCTTGCACGAAATCCGGATCGTTGTTGTTATCGGTGTCGAGCCCCTAACTCCATGACTCATTTTCAACCATCTAATCCTCCTTAGGATCTATCACAACACTATCATCTGAACGACTCTTGAGAGAGAACAAAGATGTCTTCGCTTTTGGACCTAGAGAGATGCCCGGGTTAAGCCCTAAGGTCATTGAACACAAGCTGAACATCGACCCTTCTCACAAGCCTCGTCATCCAAAAACGAAGACATCCGGGGGTAGAACATAGCACGAGTAGTGGCTAATGAGGTCAAGAAGCTACTTGAGGCGGGGTTTATTTAGGAATGCCAATACCCCAAGTGGATCGCCAATGTAGTCTTGGTGAAAAAGTCGAACAAGCACTGGAGAATGTGTGTTGACTTCACCGACCTTAATAAAGCATGTCCGAAAAACAGCTATCACTTTCGAAAATTGACAAACTCGTCGATGCCACAGGAAGTCACGCCTTTCTTAGCTTCATGGATGCTTTTCGGGGTACCATCAAATACCTTTATGCAAAGAACACCAGGAAAGAACAACCTTCATCACCGACCGTGGATTGTACCGCCACAATGTAATGCCCTTCAAGTTAAAAAATGCCGGAGCCACCTACCAAAGTTTGGTCAACATGATCTTCGCCCATCTCAGTGGAAAGACTATGGAAGTATACGTTGATGGCATGAACGTCAAAAGTAAGCTGGACATCGATCATGTTTCTAACCTTCGGAGGACGTTTGAAGTCCTATGAAGGTACGGGATGAAGCAAAACCCCAAAAATGCACCTCCGGAGTCAAGGCTGAGAAGTTCTTGGGCTTCATGATCAATCATAGAGGAATAGAAGCAAATCCCGACAAAGTGCAAGCCATGCTTAACATGAAGTCCCCTAGGACCATCAAAGAAGTCCGAAGTCGACGAGGTGTGTAGTCGCCCTAGAACGATTCATGTCAAGGTTTGCGGACAAATCCCGACCCTTCTTCAAAGTTCTCAAAAGAAGGACCAGGTTTGACTGGGACTCGAGGCGGAAGAGGCATTCTCTCAGCTAAAAGCATACTTGGCTCAACTTTCGAAAATTGCCGATCCCACTCCAAAAGAGCCCCTATTACTCTACCTCGCCGTATCCGATCAAGCGATAAGTGCGGTCCTCCTCGTGGAACGGAAAAATGAGCAAGTCCTAGTATATTATGTTAGCCACGTGCTTGTAGGTGTAGAGCTTCGCTACCCTCCGATCGAAAAATTTGCATACGCTCTCCTCCTAGCCAGCAGGAAGTTGTGCCTCTACTTTAAGGCGCACAAAGTAACTCATTATCGACCAGCCTCTAAGGAACGTGTTGCACAAAGTAACTCGTCCTACTTTGAGGCTTGGAGTTTGAACCACGAAGAGCCATCAAAGCACAAACCTTGGCAGATTTCATAGCGGAATGTTCACAACCTAATCAGCCCCCACTGGCCAAGGACGAATGTTGGACCCTCTGTGTAGATGGTTCAGCAGACTAAAAACGGGAGTGGAGCAGGGTTGGTCATCACTTTGCCAACAGGAGAGCAATGCGAGCATGCACTCAAGTTTATATTCAAAGCTTCAAACAATGAAGCTGAGTAGAAAGCTCTCCTAGCAGGCATAGACCTCGTTATGCGGTAGAAGCAAGTTCACGTGAAAGCTTATTTTGATTCCCAGCTTGTGGTCTCTTAGCTGAATGGAGAATACGAAGCTCGGGATGAAGACATGATAACATATCTCCGGAAGGTTAAAGAAGCAATAGGGTGACTCCAACGCTTCGAGATTTTGCACATACCTTACTCGAGAGAACAGACAAGCCGATGCACTCTCCAAGCTCGCCGGTTCCTCGGCTGATGGACAACCAAAAAGATCCAATGGGAGGTACTTGGGGAGAGGAGTATCGATTTCAAAGAAATCATGTGGCTAGACAGAGCAAGCACTTGGATGGATCCCCTTGTCAACTACCTGTCCAAGGGGAACTTCCACAAGATAGCAGAGAAATAGAGCATATCAAAAAGAGCTTAGTGGTTCATGTACTATGACAGAACACTCTAGAAGGGGGCATACTCCCAACCCTTGCTTCGTTGCGTGCCCCTAGAGATGGGTCGGAAAATACTTGAAGAAATTCATGAAGGAGTATGTAGCTCACATAGCAGTGAAGGGCCTTGGCAGCTAAGGCTTTGCGAACCGAGCTATTATTGGCCGTCCTTGCGGGAAGATTCAATGGACTTAGTGAAGCGATGTGACAAATGCCGAAATTCGCTCCCGTGCCAAAGCACCCCTCCACCGAGCTAACTCCTATTCAATCACCACTTCCTTTTGTAAAGTGAGGGATGGACATCCTTGGTCCGTTCCCAAAAGCCACGGGTCGGCACAAGTACTTGTTCGTAGTTGTGGACTATTTTACTAAGTGGATAAAGGTCGAAGTCATAGCCTCGATTATTGAGAAGGAAGTATGCAAGTTTATATGGAGGAACATCATTACTCGGTTTGGTGTCCCTGAACAATGATATTTGACAATGGACGAAAATTCGACACTAACAAAGTGCGGGATTACCTCACTCAATATGGTTGCCAAGCCCACTTCACGGCCGTGGCTCATCCTCAAACCAACGGCCAAGCCGAGTCGACTAACAATGTCATACTTAACGAGGCTTAAGAAGAGGATGGATGATGCTAAGCGGAAATGGGCGAGATAAGTTGCCAGCCGTCCTAGGGTCAATCGGGACCACAGAGAAGTTAGCTACCGGAGAAACACCTTTCATGCTGGTGTATGGATCCGAGGCCGTGCTCTTAGTCGAAGTTTCCCTTCACACCCTCTCGCCTCACAGCCTTTCAGGAGGAGTTTAACAATAGGGCCCTCGGGGACGCCCTTGACTTACTCCCTATGGTTCAAGTGGATAGCCATCTCCATGAGGCTACAACCAAACTAAGGATGGCAAGAGCCTACAACAGGAGTGTGAGGGGATAAGATCTTAAAGTCAACAACTTTGTTCTAAGGAAAACCTAAGCCGTAGGAAAGGCATTAGAGCATGGCAAGCCGAATACTAACCGGGAATGGCCATACATCATTCATGAAGTAGTATGCCCAGGGACCTATAGGTTGGCCACCTTCGAAGGAAAAGACATCCCTAGAACTCGACGTAACGATAACCTAAAGAAGTACCGCATTTAAGTACTAGGGAGCACCCTTCTTTGTAAACAATTGAAGCTCATTAACTAGCGTGGGGACCTTTCTTTGAAGACCCACCCAGCCCAAGTCCCAAAAATGTTGTAAAGGAATCGCCCATGATTGACGCGGCTTTTTCGAAAGCGCTCAACATGGGCACACATTCCTCCCTTTTGTAATGGACTTCGATCCTTATATTAATACAATGAACAAGTTTTCCGCATCTTTACGTTTCGAATTTTATTTTAAGCCGATTTTGGGGACATAAATAGGGGCTAATACGAACCCCTAGAGCCCCCAAACCCTAGGTTCCTCTTATCGTATTTTCTTAACTTTGCCAAAGTTAGAAGTAGAAATAGGGGCTAATATGACCCCCTAAGGGAGCTACGTTGTTAGTTTATTTCGTCATATGTTTTTACTTGTGTCGATTTTGGGGTAACACCAGGGCTAATACAACCCCTAAGACAACCAAGTTGAAAAGCTCAAAGAATCATGATGAAGGGCGATCATGTACCCCAAATAATAAGCAAGCAAAAATCGACAACAACTAAAAAGAAACAAGGCAAGTAAACATCAAATAAGCATTCAATAAATACTAAGCAAGGATCATGCCTAAGGTTCAAAACAAAGCAAGTTTAGAGGAAGTATCAAGAAGCTTGGCACGCGAGCCATCCAAAGTCACATGGCACGTAGGCCATCAAAATTAGTCCTAGCCTAAGAAGGATTAAAGAAAGAAGGACTAATCCTCGTGGCTATCTCTAGCATCGCCGTCAACCCCATCTTCTCCAGGGATCTCTCCGTCCTCGGGAATGCACTCGGCTGGAGAACTCGACTTCAAGCAAGGGCATAAGTGTAGAGCTCATAAGCAAAGGTAACCCACTTCTCCATCATGAGGACATCATCCTCGAGGTCAAGAGAAACCGCCACAAGTAACCTCCGGAAGGTCGAATCTCGGGTAGTTGCACCCTCTGCGTCGACGACCGAAGACGAGATGCCGCCTCCGCTCTCTACTCCAAGTAGTCCTCCGATGAAACCTTAGCTTTTTCTCTCCCTCCCGGCAGTCTTGAGGCGAGCCTCCAAGTCTCGCTTGCCCTCCTCGGCAACCTCGAGGCGAGATCCCAAGTCCTTCTTAGTTGCTTCTAGTCGAGCCTTCGACTTGCTCACCTCCTCTTTTTTTTCCGTAGCAAGGTCTTCCAAAGATTATTAAAGCGAAGACACCTTCTTTTGAAGAGTGGAGGAAGAGGGTTTGGACTCCATGGCGCTCATGACTCGGATAAAGGCCTACAAAGAAGACATGTTAGAACCAAAAGTGACGAGAAATACAAGTGTAAAGGAAGAAGAGGATTTTCTTTCACCTCGGCGATTGTCACAAGGTGTCGGTAGATACGGGAGAGGCAGGACCCTTGTCGGGAACATCCCCATACACCTTAAGTAGATGCTCTACCATGAGAGCCTTGTCCTTGGGATAAGCACCCAGCAGAAGACCGGACACGGGGGAGTAAGACCGAGGCTAAGTTGAATCGAGGAGGAGGAGGAAAGGTCGTTCATGCTTTGAAATCGATGGGCAAAGCTAGACCATGCAATACACATTTTGACGTCAATACATATATTAAAAATTAAAAAGCATACGATAACATCAAGTACTAGATTACTCGTCAATATTACAATTGCCCCTTACGAGGTTTCATGCTTTGAAATTAATGCATGATCGAGTCATTAGAAATTGAGTCAAATACATCTTTCTATATGTAACAAACTAAACAATCATTCAAAAACTCATCACACATTCGATTGTGGAGTCTTGTCTTCACAATCTTCATCGCTAAAAATGCTCTTTCCACCGATGCCGTGGATACGGGAAGACCAATGTCAACTTTAATAGCCTAAACACCAAAGGATAATTGATGTCCTTCTTCGTCTCCACCATTGTTGCACAAAGATCGCTAAGACCTTTCAAATTCTTAAATGCTTCATGAGATTGCACATCAAGAATATAATTAACAAGTTGATATTCAAGTACGTCAATCTCACAATCGATAAAATCATCAAGATAAAATTGTGCTAACTTGATCAATTGACATTGATCAAAAGCACTAAAATCATCACATGGACTTAAACATCCCACACACTTAAGAAGCTCGGTGTTAGTCTCATTGAAGTGACCTCTAAGCTTTTCCAAATGTAGATCTATAATAGTGTAGAACATTTCAACCCCATAATGAAACTCATAAGCACTCTTTAGCATTACGTCGTGGTCTCCTCGGAAGTGCCCATTTTTCATTCATGTTTGGAAGAAGGATATCATGTTTTACACAAAAAGCACTTGTTTTCTCGCATAAGAGATTCCCACCCATCCTTTCTCGAGTTTCCATTTGTCACTTAGTAGATTGAACAAGATCCATTGCATTTATAATATTTTGATCATTTTTCTGCAAAGCTTGTGACAAGTCATGTGTTATCCCCAAAATGGCCAACATTAAGTATAAAGTAAAAGCAAAATCAAATGAACTCATACGAGTTATGCACCATGTGGCTTCATTCCTTATACTCGAAATTTCCCTTCTTTTTCAATGAATTCAAGTACATCCATAATAGCATCAAACATCTTTGACACATTTAACAATGATTTATAATGAGATCCCCAGACGTGTATCACCAACTCTTATAGGTGCAAGTTCTTGATTGAGCCTACGCCCACTTTCAACCTCGGCTATACTCAATCCTCTTTAACTCTCTTAGTTTGTTTCTCATGAAAAAGATCATGTCATTTACAAGAAGCTCCCACCACATTCAAAATTCTACCAGTTTCATCAAAAAGACTTCCAACATCATTATGATCTCTTGCAAGAGCTACTAAAGTCAATTGAAGTTGATGAGAAAAACAATGAATAGAGTGAGCAGATTTGTTCTCATCTAAAATCAAACTTTTAAGTCCCTTGAACTTACCCTACATATTGTTTGCCCTTCATAACCTTGAGCTCGAATTCGGGACAAACTCAAGTTATGTTGTGTAAATAGTTTATCAATTCTCGCTTTGAGTGACGAAGAAGAAGTGTCTTGTACACCTACAATACCAACAAATCGTTCCTTCACAATTCCCTTTTGTCAACATAACGAAGTACAACACCCATTTGTTCCTTATGAGATACATCTCCGGATTCATCCACCGACAAACCAAATACATCATCTTTAACCTCTTCCATGATAGCATTTAAGGTTTCTTTTGCTCTAGCATTCACAAGTATCTTTTTGGATGTCCGGCGACAACAATTTAATGCGTTTTGGAGCGTTATCTAAAACAATATTAGCTATCATCTCATTCAATTTAGCAGAAAACTTTAGAAGTTCAAGAAAGTTTCCCTATTTTCCGAAGCTTCGGACTCATCATGGCCATGAAAAGGCAAACTTTAACGTAATAAATATCTTGAATAATTAACGAGATGTATCTAACCGAAGTCGATATTACCTTTTAGCTTTTTCGAATGCCTATCCAAAGCAACTTCAATACATTGTTTATAATTTCTCAAAATTTCATAGTCTCTCAATGCTTGGTTATGAGTACTATTGAAATCACCAATGTGAAGTTCAAATCGATTTTGTCTCCCAAAAGCTTTATTCCAAGTTGAGAAACCCTCCTTCACAAAGTCCCCACTTTTATTCTCTCTCCCATTAGCAAACAAATAGCAACATAAGCAGAAAGCGACATCTTTCTTTATGCTATATTCCAACCAAGTCCCATATTTGCCAAACCAAGAGGGATTAAAACGACGTGACTTTCCCTCAATTACTTTTTTAGGAAAATTATGAGCACGAGGTTGGACCGGTCCATTGAGTATATAATATCTTCTCACTTGATCTTGTACACTAGGATAATACTCTGAAATCATTTTTCTCTCCCCGGATCCATTGGAAGATTAATTAAATCAAATTCTTTTTTTTTTGAATACGTATCCCCCTACTTGGTCTATCTTTGCTATGAGTATTAGATTCATTCTTAATTCCCTTATCTCTTTCATATTTATCATTAACATTGGATCCAACTCCACTACTACTTCCAACATTTTCTTCATCGTTATGAGGTTGTTTCCTCTTCAAATATCTTAAAATAGAATTTTTTTATCCATATAAACTAAAAAAGAACAATAATATTTCATTCATTTGGCCAACAAATAAATTTCCAAACAATCAACAAATTTATGTCCTCTAGTTGCATTTTAATTTTCAAAACCCTAATCAACAATCTATCAATTGCTAAACCACCGTTCACAAATAATATCAACAATCAATCACACAACAATACCAATCAACAATGCATTCGTAATTCTAAACAATAAGAGTAACAAATATAAAAAGAATTTGAAAACCCTAACCTTTAAGATTTCAAATTGAATGAAAGGAAGAATGTGGGAGGTAGACTGGTTGGAGTTGGGTGGGCGGCCGGTGGCAATAGTGTCGCCGGAACTAACAGCGACAGGGAGGCAAGTGGGCACTGGTGGCTAGAGTATAGGCGTAGTGGGCCGCGTGCGAGCACAATTAAGAGAGGGAGTAGTAGCAGCGACAGGGCACGGCTGGCTGGGCAGGCAGGACAGCGATGGGTCAGGGCTGATGCCAGTGAGAAGTGATTCGATAGGGTGGCCAGCGCTAGCGAAAGGAAGAGGAGAGAGAACCGTGGGCGAAATCGTGGCAGAGACTAAAGGTCCAGAGCAGAGAACTCATGCATGAATTGAGAGGAGAAAGAGTCAATGAGTGTACTGTACGTGAATTGAGGGTCAACAAATCAACTCAATCTTTTGACAAACAAAAATTAAAACTAGGCCTGTGTAATTGGGCCTCATAATCTTTTATGGGTGTTCCATTATAAATTTAACCCGCTTGCTTTGTTTAAGTTAGTTTTTTTGGGCTAATGGGTGTCCCATGACACCCGTAAACCCTCTTTAAATCTGTCCTGGGCTTACTAATTCAAGTCGATCGGTAAGGAAGTTACAAATTCCAGATCCGAGGCAGTAGTGGAGGAGAGAAACCGTAGAAAGTGATAAGACCGAGAGTAGAGAGCAGATGTAAGTGGGTATGGAAACAAGCAGTACGTTCTCGGGTTTTTAGATTACATCTAAAAGACATATGATGGCGGTTCTTTCATAGAACCGTTGTTATATGCCACATATGACGATAGTTTTTTAAAAGAACTGTCATTAAATGTCTTCAAGCAATACATATGACGACGAGTCTCCGAAGGAACCGTCGTCATATATGTTAAACAATGCTCGTTATTTACAAAAATGCCACCGATCCATTTTTCATGATGGTTTATTCTTTTAGCCGTCATTAAAGACATGTTGTTAAAAGTGATTCCTCACAGTAAATATTTTTTAATCTTTTCTATATATTCTCTAATTTTAAATTTTTTTGGTCGCAAAAAGATCAACCTGGATTATTCTAGTGGCGATAAATATTTTTTGCTTGTAAAGGAGAAGGGAGAAAAAGGATATGGAATAGAGAGAGGGAGAGAGAGAGAGAGAGAGAATTATTGTAAGTGTATCAAAGTTTGATCACAAGGATGGAATTAATCATAATCCTTTAGTGAATGTATGTAATCACATATACATCACATGACTATAATCATGTATCTCGTACACAAATTTCGAGTTTGAAATAAATAAATACGAGAAAATTAAGAAACAAATATAATTTGTACCGATTTCCTTTTATTGGTACAATCTCTGTGTATTTGTTACAAAATAAACAAATAAATAAATCCTCTTATTTGATCTCCAATTTGAACTTGAGTGAGGACCAGTTGGCTTGAATCTTGATCAAGTTGATTCATTTGACTTCTTTTGATGAACTAGATTTCATTTCTTCTTAAGAGAGGTCCAATTTGTGCTTGAGTGAGGGGCGATTGGCTTGAATCTCAATCAAGTTGATTAATTTGACTTCCTTTGATGAACTAGATTTTATTTTTCTTGATAGAGGACCTAAGAAGCTTAATCTCAATCAAGAATGCTTGATCTCAATCAAGAATGCTTGATCTCTCGAAGTGTAGATGACACATGCTTGAAGTGTTTGTCGTCTACTATTAGAGAGAATTTATGAATGCATGAGTTTCAAAGTACTCTAGGTGTGAATGGATTTCGACCTCTCCGAACGAGAGGAGAATATTTCTCCAATTACGGAGAAATGATCTCATGTATTTTTTTAACGTAAATGATCTCATATCTTATATTAGTGTTTATAACCTCGTTTCCTTCTTGGGCCATTCAGTTGGTCCTTTTGACTTAGTAGTTGATTTTGACTATTGACTTCATAGTCAATTGGGTTGTGATTTGATAGTCGATTTGGCCCCAATATTTTAAATTAATTAAATGAACTCGTCCAAAATAATTAATTTGAACCTATTTTTTATGTGACATATATTATTAAATTTTTAGTGTCTACAAATTGCCCCCTCGAGGGTTGACCACGTCACAACTTTGGGGATTTGATGTCGTCGGGTCTTGAAACATTTTTTTTTTTTTTTTGCATTAGATTGGATATTTCATTGAACTTGATCAATTTGATAGGCCCATTGAGCTTCCTAATTTTCCATATCGTTGAGTACAAAACCCTAACAAATTATTCACAGCCACTAGGTCTTGAATCTTGACCACCATAATTATGCGTCATATTTGGAAACTAGGATATAGCCTTCTTATTCCGCATCAATAAATAAGAAATGATGGGGTAGGGTTGCTTTCGTCTCAAGCACTCGGATCCTCACTTATTGAGTGAATACTGGTACTTGTCATCCTTGTTCATGGATTGAAAGATGATATAATGCTCTCAATGTCGATTTTCAAATCACACCCTTAATTGTAATCCATGATCAATGTATTGCCTCCATGATTGATGAAGAAGAAAACACGAAAGCATAAAGATTGCCCCAAATACAAACCTTTACTATTGTGCTACCATTCATCAAGGAGTCACAACCTAACTTGGATTTGTTTATTATCATCATCAATGAAAATCATGTCCATTACGGTGCCATTTGGACAAATTTGCTTCTAGGTGTTGTTCCCAGACATTAAATTGTCGTGAGAGCTCCTTTGCATCTAGGTTCCTTGTAGTTTTAGATGATTAGCTTCCACGCTTTTATCCTTTCTTGACTTTATTCTATCTCTTTTTTTTTTGTGTGTTTTAATGTCCAATTGTTTTTTATTTGAATTGTTTGTGCAAGTTTGTTTCAATTCAAATTGAATTGCCAAGATGACACTTTAAAGACATTTGACTCTTGGTTACCTCATTGCATGTCTCACCCCTTTTAGGGTGCATGAGCGA
The DNA here is from genome assembly GCA_021018815.1 of Talinum fruticosum. Classification (NCBI taxonomy): domain Eukaryota; kingdom Viridiplantae; phylum Streptophyta; class Magnoliopsida; order Caryophyllales; family Talinaceae; genus Talinum; species Talinum fruticosum. The sequence goes on along the minus strand of JAITYX010000072.1, from coordinate 818,387 downwards.
GTTAAACTTCTTTTACGCTATCCAAATTTGAAGAGTTATCCTTGGTTAACCCCTTAGATGTCTTACCCTTTATAGGGTACATGAACGGGTTATACCTTCTTTACGCTATCCAAATCTTGAAGAGTTGATCTTTGGTTAACCCCTTGCATGTCGTACCCCTTTTTGGGTGCATGAACAAGTTAAACCTCCTTTACACTACCCAAGTTTAAAGAATTGACCTTTAGTTAACCCCTTGCATATCCTACCCCTTTTAGGGTATATGAATGGGTTACACCTCTTTTATGCTATCCAAATTTGAAGAATTGATATTTGATTAACCCCTTGCATGTATTACCCCTTTTAGCGTACATGAACGAGTTAAACCTCATTTACGATTTCCAAATTTGAAGAGTTGATCTTCGATTAACCCCTTACATGTCTTACCCCTTTTAGGATACATGAACGTGTAAAACCTCCCTTTGTGCTACCCAAGTTTGAAAAATTTCTCTTTGGTTAAACCCTTACATGTCTTACCCCTTTTAGGGTAAATGAACGGGTTAAACCTCCTTTACGCTATCCAAAATTTGAAGAATTGATCTCTGGCTTCTAGATGTTCAACAAATTGGGAATTTGAAAAGAACGACTTGAAAATTTGTGAGTTGATGACTTGAAAGTGTTGAAAAAGTGTCATTAGAGTCTTGAATTTTATGGACTTAAGAGTCTTGCGCTTTAGTAACTTAGGAGTTTTATGTTGCAACTTAGGCGTCTTGAACTTTTATGACTTGGGAGTCTTGCACTTTGATGAATTAGAAACCTTTTACTTTGGCTTCGAAGTATGAAATTTGGCGCGACTTGAGAGTATTGAATTTAGTGACTTGAGAGTCTTAAATTTAGGTGACTTGAGGGCCTTGGACTTTGTTGACTTGGGAGTCTTTTAATTTGACTTGAGAATTTTCAATTTGCACGACTTGAGAGTCTTAAATTTGAGTAACTTAAGAGTCTTGCACTTTGATGACATAGGAGTCTTTTAATTTGACTTTAGAATTTTCAATTTGCACAACTTGAGAGTCTTGAATTTAAGTGACTTGAGAGTCTTGCAATTTGATGACTTGCAAATCTTTTAATTTGAGTTGAGAATTTTTAATTCGCACGACTTGAGAGTCTTGCATTTTAATGACTTGAGAGTCTTTTAATTTGACTTGAGAATTTTCAATTTGCACGACTTGAGAGTCTTACACTTTGATGACTTGGGAGTCTTTTACTTTCACTTCGAAATATGGAATTTGGCGTGACTTGAAAGTCTTGAATGTAGGTGACTTGAGGGTCTTGGATTTTGTTGACTTGGAGTCTAGCATTTTTATAACTTGGGAGTCTTGATCGTCGATATTTTTTTGAACTTAACTGTTGCTCAATCATATTCATTGTTGGCTTCTACATCCAATATGATCTTTAATTCCCTTGTAAGTTGCATGACAAGTTTTTGAAAGCTCTAAACCTCTCAACTGGACGATCGATAATTCTATGGTACTTGCAGTATTTAGGATGAGTATTTCTTCCAGACCTCTTCAGAACATTTTGATTCTAGTAGTTTTACCAATCCCTTTGAAGAACATTATCAAACATATTTAGCACATTAGAGTCATAAAATGGATATTCTTTTTCTTTAGTATCCCTACACATGAAGTTGTTTTTGGAAGGCTCCTTAACAAAGTTGTTGAATCGCTTTCATCTTTCTTTCTCTCGTGATTCGTAATGGTGACCTCCATTTCATATGCTCGTGTTGCCAACTCTTGAAATGTTTTGAGCTTGTTGACTTGCAAAGCGTAGAGTATGTCCCAATCCATCCCTTGGGCACACATCTCAATAGCAAAAGATTCCGAGATGTAATCTTTCGCGTTGTAGAGAGAGTGCACGCTAATGGTTGACATAATAAATGATTGGCTCACTACTCCATTGCTTAGCTTTGGTCGACTCAGCTATGCTAACAATGTGGCGTGTGCTGTAGTAACGATTCAAGAATTCACTTTCCATTTACCCCCAACTGTTGATGGATCTAGAAGTAAGGTTTATGTACCAATCAAATGCAATACCTTTGAGAGACCATACAAATTGTTTCGCCAAGAGGTCGCCATTTCTGCAAGCATTGCTACAAGTCTTAAACAAAATGTGCAACGTGCTACTTCGGGTTTCCTTTGCTATCGAATTGATGAAATTTAGGAGATTGCTACCCACGAGGCACACGAAGGGCATCAATCCTTTTTGTGTAAGGTTTGCTATAACTTGAATTATATGCGAACCTCCTCCCATTTGAACCTTCACTACATCGGCTATCAAATTTTGGATTTTCTTAATAGACATTGATCCCAACACCAAATTTTTCTTTGTTTTGCAATCGTCATCAAAGCCCTCACCATGAATGAATTCCTCATTAGAATCTTCGCTATCATAGCCTTCGTTGGAAGCTTCTAGGGGTCGTTTTCCCAACTTTCTTGTTAGCTTAGCAATTTGTTCACCTTGATGCTTAAGTTTTTCATCCTTTTCTTCACTTTCCTTACCAAGATTTTGTAGCATGACCTTTATATTAGCAAGCTCTTCTTCCAAATTGAAAGCTTATATCACCGTGACAGGCATAACAATAATGTTTGAAGACCCCTGGTTGGGAGAAGAGTGAATCCTTTTGAGGACGTGGATCGAGCAACTTTCTTTAAAGATTGAGGGAGGACGACGGTCTTTGGAGTCATGTCTTGTTCTTCAACAGGATGTATAGTTTCTTTTGGAGAAAGAGATGAGAGGTAGAGAGGTCCCACCGAGCGCTCCAAATTTTATAAACACAAATTTTGAGTGTAAAATAAATAAAGATAGGAAATTGAGAACCAAATATAATTTGTCTTGATTTTCTTTAATTGTTACAAACTTTGTGTATTTATTACAAAATGAACAAATAAATAAATCCTTTTATTCAATCTCCAATTTGTACTTAAGTGATGGCCAGTTAGTTGGAATCTCATTCAAGTTGATTGATTTGACTTCCTTTGATGAACTACTTTTTGAGAGAGGGCCTAATAAGTTTGATCTCAATCAAGAAGAATGCTTGATCTATGAAGTGTAGACGACGCATGCTTGAAGTGCTTATTGTCTACTATTAAAGAGAATTTTTGAATTCGTGAGTTTTTAAGTACTCTTGGTGAGAATGGATTTTTGACCTCCCCGAACAGATGGAGAGTATTGCTCTATTTATAGAGAAATGATCTCATGTCTCATATTAGAGTTTATGACTTATTTGCTTCTTGGACCGTTGAGTTGGGCTTTTTAATTTAATAGTCGATTTTGACTATTGACTTGATAGTCAATTGGACTGTAATTTGATAATCGATTGGGGCCCAATATTTTAAATTAATTAAATGGACTCATTCAAAATAATTAATTTGAACTTATTTTTTTATGTGACACATATTATTAAGTTTTTAATGTCTACGAGTATAAATTATTATTGTTGTCATTTATTGTAACATTTTAATTCAAATGATTCAGCATTTTCACTTAAATAAAATTTCAAATTCAAATTCAATGTGAACGAATAAAACCTATGCGAGCATAGCTCAATCTTTTATGAACCATCAATTAGCTCCCTTAAAGTTAAATGGAGGTTCAAACTCCCATTAAAAAATTCTCTAATGTGATTGTTTGAGGGTAATATGTCATTAACTTTTGAAGCCATCGATCATGTATCGAGACATATGTTTAGGTTCTCCCATGGTCATACCCTTTCCACCACATCATAGTACATGTATTATTATTATTATTATTATTATTATTATTATTATTATACAATAATATTCATTTTGCTTTTCTTTTTGACAGTAAAATAGAACATCAATTATGCAATTTTATGATCCATGGTTTGGAGCAATAGACAAACAACAATTTGCTTGCGTTTGCTATTTGCTATGATCAAACAAACAACGCTTTACAGCCCGACCCGATTTATTCGCCTTTCCGCTACTCTTATCCGACCCTTCTCCGGCGCTGGTGCCGGCGCAGCCCAATGGAACCTTCAATTGAGGGAGCTGTCCAAACAAAACCACTTCGGGAAGGCCGTCCATTTATGCCTCCAAATGCTCCGTTCTGGCGAGTCCTTAAATGCCTTTGCCTTCCCCTTCATCATCAAGTCTTGCGCCTCTCTCTCTCTCTTCTCCGCCGGCCAACAGATCCATTCCCAGGTCATTCGAACCGGGTGCGTCTCGGATACCTTCGTTAGGACGTCTTTGATCTCTTTCTACTGCAAATGCTCTTCGATTGATACTGCACGCCAGGTGTTCGACGAAATTCCCCAAACATTTCAGCAGCAACCCACTGTGTGTTACAATGCCATGCTTGCTGGGTATGCCATGGGATCCTGGGTTTCAGATGCAGCCTTATTGTTTAATGAAATGAGGCTTCTGGGAGTTCCATATGATGCTGTTACTATGCTTGGGTTCCTTCCTGTTTGTAGTGCACCATTGCATTTGAGCTTTGGAATGTCTCTGCATGGCTTTAATGTTAGATGCGGGTTGGCTTCTAATGTTGCAGTTGGCAATTGTTTGTTGACCATGTACGTTCGATGCGGGTCGACTGATTCTGCTCGTAGATTGTTTGATGAGACCTCTGAAAAGTGTTTGATTACATGGAATGCAATGATAAATGGGTATGCACAAAATGGGCTTACTGCCCATGTTTTGCATCTCTACAGTCATATGGAGAATTCAGGGATTTGCCCAGATGCTGTAACTTTGCTTGGGGTTTTATCCTCTTGTGCATATCTTGGTGCTCGAACTATTGGCTGTGAGGTAGAAAAGCGAATAGATTCATTGGGGTATGGTTCGAACATCTTCTTGAGAAACGCATTAATTAATATGCATTCGAGGTGTGGTAATCTAGTAAAGGCTCGTGCTATTTTTGATGAGATGCCTTATAAAAGCTTAGTATCATGGACAGCGATGATTGGTGGTTATGGTTTGCATGGACAAGGGGAGATTGCAGTTGAGCTGTTTGATGAAATGATTAGAAGTGGTATTCGGCCTGATGGAACTGTTTTTGTGAGTGTTTTGACTGCTTGTAGTCATGCAGGGCTAACCGATAAAGGTTTGACTTATTACTATTCAATGGATAGAGACTATGGTTTGATACCCGAGCGAGAGCATTATGCTTGCATGATTGATCTTTTGGGGAGGGCTGGTCGCCTAAAGGAAGCTTATGAGGTGATCATGTCTATGCCATTGCAGCCGGATGCAGCTGTCTGGGGGCTCTTCTAGGTGCTTGTAAGATCCATAAGAATGTTGAGCTAGCAGAGCTGGCTTTTCAGAGGGTTGTTGAGATTGAACCCACAAATATTGGGTACTATGTTTTATTAGCCAATATATGTTTAGATGTTGGGAATATGGAGCGTGTGAGGGAAGTTCGACTGATGATGAGAGGGCTAAAGCTAAGAAAGGATCCAGGTTACAGTTATGTAGATTATGAAGGGAGGATTCATATGTTCCTTGCTGGGGATAGATCTCATCATCAAGCAAATGAGATTTATAGAATGTTGGCTAAATTAGAAGACTCAATAGAAAAGCTTGAGTATTTTAAAAAGACAATCAAAAAGCTACAAGTGATGTGGCTTCCAGAGGTTGTAGAGTGCACAGCGAAAGGTTGGCTATTGCATTCGGGCTCCACAATACAGCCCCTGGGACAGAGATTGTAGTGATCAAGAACCTTAGAGTATGCGAAGACTGCCATTGGTTTATTAAGTTGGTTAGTCAAGTTGTGGACCGGCATTTCATTGTTAGAGATGCAACTCGTTTCCATCACTTTAAAAATGGATCTTGTTCCTGCAAAGATTACTGGTAATGAGGAACCTATATGGGCTGTTGCTGTTAAGTTAACAATTACACTGTGTGAGAAACGAAAAGGAATATTTTTCACTCTAACGAGGAGGACCTTGTCAAACATAGAACAATTACCTGTGTCGCTTGTACTCTATCTTTTACAACAACTGCCTTATTGGATACTCAAACATGATTCTGAGCAATTGTTCCTTTATCTAAGACCCAAAACAACATACTTATTTTCAGGAATGTGGCGAACAAACATCTATACAGATTCCCCTATTTATGTCCAACAATTGTAGCTGAATCTGAGTAACTTGGTCGTACTATATTTTGAGTGCCAAGCATTTGCAGAGGAGTGGGGAAGCCTAGCTTTCACTACACGTCTAAATGTTTAGATGACTGATGCTAGCACTTAAAGCTGGATGGTATGTTCATTCCAATTTTATATGAGCAAGTTTTGAAATTTGCCACTGGTTCAATGTTTCAAGTAAGCTTTGTTTGTCCAGGTAATTGGAGAGGAACAGTTTGTTCAACAAAGAGATGGTAAGAAAGAAATGATCAATGCACCTTGCTGTGTAGTAGTACTCTTTCTATGAAATTGTCTTCCTTTCTTGTTTGATGAGCATATACTGTTGGTGATCCAAGTTGTTTTGCTGCACACAATCTCTCCTCAGCAGTTGAGATTTCTTGGTCACATTAGCCTTGTCCTTCTGAATACGCGTACCGAGTTCGACGTTGATGAGGGAAAGGGCTGTTCGACTTTGACGAGGGAAACGGTAGTTCGAAATGATAACTGAGCGCTTTGTGGTTCAAAACCGAATCTTATCTCAATCATCACCTCTCAGGATTTTTGGAATAGTTCCGTGGCTTGAATAGGGCATATTGGTCACGTTGTACTCCCGGGAGCCTCCAGGAGCCGTTGAATATTTTTAACCACGCTTTAGTTGCTAGGTGTATTCTCTTGTCTTTCTAGGGAATCTTATCCATGTGTATTTGTATGATTTCTAGTAGCTAGTAGATACTCCTAGGAGTATGATGTACAAATCGCCCGTCAACAGCGGTCAATTCATGAACGCCAACTTGGCTGGGCAAAGTATCGTTTGAATAAATTAGTGATGTGTGTCCCTACATATGGTGCTCTAATTCGTTGGTTTATGGAACAAACTGTAAGCCAACCTACTTCAACCAGAGATGGGTGTTTTGTGTCAGAATTCAGAAGTTGATTCTATACACAAAATACAAAAGGAAATTGTACTAGATATCAACTCCTAAATTCCAACCAACAGATCGCTTTGGTAGTATTTGTAGGTCATATTTGTTTTTTGTACTGAATGTTATTAAGTTTGATTGGGGTTGGACCCTTTCCATGCCTACCCAGTCTGTTTTTATCCGATGCATTGGTGAAGAAAATCAGAAATATTATCGATAGGTGTTTCTAAGGCAAAATTCAAGTGATTTCTGTTCAAGTCAAGCTTGAGTTGCATCATTTTTAGATTAAATTCGATTAAATTGAATGATGAAATGCATTTGATTTTAGCCATGTCTAAATTGATAGAAAGCAATAAAGATGCTTAATTTTCCATTACACAGGCATGAAAAGATTTATTTATTTTTTCCCTATCAGTAGTTCACCAAAACGGAAGGATACAAGTACAAGAGGATAAAGTTTGAAATGAAACAAAGTAACATCTAACAAGAAAAAAACCAACAAAACATTGGATACAGAGTGAAGCGAGCTCCTAATATTCCACGCAAAGCAGTAAGTTGACAATGAAACAATGAAACAGACACCTCGATTAACAAAGGCAGAAATTGCCCTGTCATGTTACAACTGCTATATTCATTAGATAGAGAAAAGAATACATTGTTTGCCACACAATCCTAGAAATCTCTATTAGCAGAAAAAGAATGGGGAATGAAACAGAGCCAAAAGGGCCCCATCTTTCAGTCTTGAACAACCGTCACACACATAAACACATAACCACAGCTGAATGATTAGAGCTGTTTGACAAGACCACCAACTGTGACAACAGAATGAGTCCCAGATATGCACATATCTTCCAGGAAAGGAATCGTCTTCCACACCCTCAGCAACATTGGAGAACCTTCATTTTCTGCATACAAGAATTACACAACTTTCAACAACTAGACAAGCCCAGAGACAATTTTCTTTCCTCTTTAGAGTCATTAGAGAAGCATGCAGCTTATACACACAGGGGAGGGGACAATTTGAGCCTAACAGCTCTGTTAAGACCAAGACAAACTGACATGTACACTACAGCTTGCTTAAATGATGAACACCACCAGACCATAACTTCAACCTAAACCCAAGTTGAAAAATCCAAAATCTTCTTGACCAATATTGCATGTATTTTCAAGGAAAACTTATTGCATCAGTGGCATATGATACAACTCAAAACAGCCTGATTCAAACCAGCACAAAGTGAACCCAAATCAAAGAACAAGTCACTATGTCAAAGTCCTACCTTAATTACTAGACCAGCACATCGACATTAAACATTTCATAGAAAATCTCATAAAGATACCTTCCTCAAAGCTTGTATCCTTCTCCATACAAATAGCAGCATAGTGACTATCAGCCAACTCCAAAAGAGCAAACTGCCACTTGCTGCCAGGAACATTAGTTGATTCAACAGCAATGTCGCATACCTGTAGACAAATCCTTATTAATCAAAATCCAATCCATCTCCAATAGAGTAACACTCTAACTTTCAGGATAGAAATAAACAAAAGTTACCAAAAACATAATAATTTTTTATGATTGGGCACATGGTGCTACTTAGACTTGGCCACAAGTGTATGTCTCACTCTTCATCCTTTTTTCGAGAGAGGGAGAGAGGGAGGAATTTCACATGTGCTTTGTTCTCGAAATGAAGGGCCAAGTATCCATACCCAAACAAGAGTCGAAAGTCTTCAAGTATCAAAAACGCTATTTGAAATGACATGAGAAGTTTGAGTACCATAGGATGGGTGCATATCGATAGCAAAAATGCCATCCAGAAAAAGAGCATAAAATCTACTGCACCAGATGCCAAATAACACGAAGCAAGAAAAGCACATAACAAGAAAAACTGTCATGAAATCCCAGGAACTCAAGAAGGAAACTTGTCACTGAAGTGACATCATAAACTTATCAATTTCACAAGCCCACCGCGAAAATGGCATTCTAAGGTCAAAGTTCTTCAGATACACCTTAGTGGACAATTCCAGTGCTAAATATCATTTCTTAACGACATTGAATTGAAAGCTACAGTTAGGGTTACCGACACATTTTCACATCATTTCAGCGGAACCAATGCATCAACAGAAAATACAAATTGAATTTGCATGTGCAATTATTTTCTCAGGAGAACAGGATTAAAATAAAATTTTCAAAAGAATACCTTAGAGTTAGCAGCATCAGGAATATTCAACAAATTGATTTGAGCATTGAAGCGAATCCCGAAGGTCTGAAATGGAGTAGCTGAAAAGCCCCTGCCCAATGCTTTCACATACGATTCCTGAAAAGTATCATCATGGATCAAAAAGGCCTTTCCAGCTACTGAATCAGATAAAATCAAAGAGTAGTGGCCTAGAGAGTTGTTAACACTCACAGGGAATTAACAATTTTATCAGCTGAATTGTTTTATGAACTTTAAATTTGAGGGGGACAGATGAATCAGAGTGATTGTAGCACTAGTACATCTCTATAATTTGTTTAACACTTGACAGAGTCTAAAGGTTATCTATCTTCACCAACAGGTGACATTACAGATCCTTCTCATGTAATTTCCGCTAAAACATATGTAGAGATCATGATACCTATGTCATTGAAAATGAATAAATGAGTTCTTTAGGTAAAAGGCATAATCTTTTCAACTTAATTAATCCACTTTCTGGACTAATTTAGAATTATCCAGATTCTTCTGAATATATTCAGATTTAGAAGTCAGATATATCTAGATGCTCCCAGATTTATCCATATTTCAAACTCCATCTCTTCTTTTTTATTTAAAAACTTTTTTATAAGAAAACTCCATTTTTTAATATATCTAGATAAAATAAATAGTTGATACCCAAATTAACATTAAATCCTGAATATTTCATATTCCAGATTTCAGAAATATGTCCAAATTCTTCCAAATTTATTGAGATCTGAAATTCCTGATTTGAATCTACCATACAAAACAAAACAGGAAACCTCGATGAAGAGAACAAACCCTTATAGAGGGAATCATAAGAGCTCATTTGAAAAACCCAAACAAGTTTCAACATCCAGACAGGAAGGGAAGGATCAGGAGGAGAAACAAAGGAAAAGAAGCAATTCGCATGCCTGCATATAACTTTTCATCAGCAGAAGTTATCCTAGCACACAAGGGCCTTCTTGTAGTCCTTACCTTAAGCGTCCATAACTTCATAAACTCCTGGCGTCGCATTTCAGGATCTAAAATGTTAGCCAAGTGTTCAACTTCATGCTGACAGAAAAACGACGAGCTAATGCCATGACATTGTTCTTTATTGTCCGTTTCTTTTCTTCCACATCAATTCCAATCTACATTGCAGATAGAACGGAATAATTGGTAATCACCATTAATGCAAGTTATTACAGCAGACGTATAAACAAAGATATTAGCAAGGAGGACAAGAGATATCACTGGAGAATGAGCTCTAATGCCGCAGGCAATCAAGGATGAAGTGTGTGATAGATTGAAATGTAATGGCAGCGGAATCCTATCACTTGCACATTGCCAGTCAACCTACAACTTGAATCCAATTATACAAGTGAGAACACATAGCTTGCATAGTCTTTTATATATATATATATATATATATATATATATATATATATGGTGACAGGAGGCCTATACAAAACTAACCTCAGGTTTCCCGTACAAGTTTTTCTTAAACTTCAGAGTTCTTGGGTCAGCAAAAGAATTTGTCTGATCTAGCAAGAAATGAGTATGTTCAGTCAGTGCCTTCGAATTTTCCTTTTACCCCAAAAACTATATAAAATCACCTTTAGCATTTCCCTGTTGAGTTTATAACAATAAGATAAATACAGCTGTTCATGTACATCGAGAAAGTGACACTGCAACAAAAACAAACAAGTGGTACCAAAAATACCAGTAACCAAGAAGCATAGACATGTCTTGTGTGAAGTGGCTAAAATCATAGGGCATAGTATGACTTGCATCAGCTGTAAAAGGACATATGAAACAATGGAAAATTAAATTCACCCACAAATAACCAAATAACAACAGGTAGTGTGGCCCCACCTATGCGAGATCTGATAAGATCAAAAAGTACGCAACCTTACCTTCCAAGTAGAGAGATTGATTCCAATAGACTCACAAAAGAATTTGACAGAAACATTTTGATGTTAAAAAACCATTTTGTAAGATGTCATCGCAAAACAAGCTTACAAAGGAAACCTCATAAGATTGTGTCCTGAAGTAGAAAAATCCACTGTTTTCTGAGACATTGATAGAATCTTACAAACTAACACAGAAATTACACAATACAAAGTATCAAATACACGAACAAGAAGCAATGCTAGATATCCAAAATTCCATCGATCCAGTAAGTTTGGAAAGAAAAGACTACACCTTACCTCCTTGTAACATAGCTTGACCTCAGCCTTTTTTATGAAGCATCCAGGAACAAGAAGATTCAATCGGGCAACAATTTCTTACACGGTTCAATATGCATTGAAAAGGTAAGCAAAACAAATCAAGAAAGACAGTTCAAAGCCTCTGATGCATTAACAGTATTGCATTGGTTTTTTTTTCTTTCTTTATTTCGTGTGCACTTTTTGTGTTTGGTGGGGGGAGGTGGGGCAGAATTTTAAAGTCAAGCATAAGACTTCAGATATGAAATCAAAATAGAAACAGAATTGCAAGCTGCAGGCCAACTAATTACAAGAAACTGAAATACCAATTCTGGGGAAACCAAATTGATCATAAGACTAGAATAACGTAACTAAAGATTCCAAAATCAAGAGAAAGAAAGGAGTAAAGGACGTACATTTAGCAATTGTTGTGCGAACCAAAGCACGAGCTAAGAGCGCTCTCTTCCTAGGCTCATCTTCCTGCAAGCTCAGCACACTTTGTTTCTCACAAGGAGAAAGTATTTCCAAACACTGGTCCAAAAGGGGCGAACCCTTCACTTCGTCCGGAATCATAAACCATAGATGAGTTTCCCTGTAAGATATTTTGTAAACAAAAATAAATAAATGTAGCACTTGGACAAATTTTGCAAGGAAATTCCAAAGAAAAGGCAAAAAAGTAGATGACTAAAACTCAGAGAGAAAGTTAGAAGAGAGATACATGGGGTGTGGAAGTGGCACCCGGCATAGAGGCTGGGAGGAGAGAGACAAATGCCTGTTGAAGCAGCGGACGTTCATAGCTGCCGTATAACCGCCGTTGTTGAATAGGACAAAGAGTTTTGAATGTGGGGAGAATGATAAGAGCATGATGTAGAAGTTCAATGTTATACTCTACTTGCAGTGAATTCTTCGTAATGATCAGCGCTCCTAGTTAGAATTTCCTTCATAATCGAGCTCTTAGTTGGATTAGTCTTTTGCCCAGCACAGCAACGTCAATTAGTCTTCAATCATATCATTTTAGCCTGAAAATTATGAAGTAACAAGACGTCCAGTCATATGTTCAAACCAACTATTATTTGTGTCATTCTCTATTTTTGTTGCCAATAGTCGCCCAATCAATAGCTTGAGGTGAAAAACACCCTTCTTAATGGGGATTTGACTGAGATATGAGAATTTATATAACTCAACCTCAGAACTTCCAAATTATGTTTGCCAATTCAGCTAGGAGGGCCTTGTTTAGATTCAAAGAAATATGAACGATGGCACTAAATATTCTCAATGCGGCAAATTTCAATGAGCAGTTTCTTTCAATATCCTCCATTCATTACTCATGCTAGATAGATTTCTCTCGTTCTTCAAATAAAAACATAAACTTAAAAAACCCATACAAATAACTAATACTAGAAACTTCATAATTAAAATGAAATAACAAGTTAGCAATTCAAAATTTTGAGAAAGAAAGCTGAAAGGCACACTCCGATAGCATACTCAAATATCAAAACAACCCGAAACACTTGGATTCAAAAGGCAAAACCTTAACCTCTTCATCATTCATCAATTTGGGGTTAGGCTTTGAACTTATTCTGGTCGCTCTGATCATTTCTAAGGCCCCCAATTAAATGGCTTTGAACCCCAAATTACACAGCGATGAACTTAAAAACATGCAGCAAAATACATTATGAGCTTAGATTAAAAAGCGCACAGGATCCTGAAGCCCGGGAGCATGCTTCGAGGGGAAGGCGCGGACTTTTGGAGCTAGGCGCACTTTTTATATAAAAATGCTTGAAGTTCATTCCCAACCCTTTTTTTTTGATAAATAAGTAAGATAGCATATCAAAAAGTGTTTAGACATCATTTTAACTACTAAAAGCACCACATATAGTCTTAAGAACCGAAATCTAACATTAAAATATCTCAAAACATACTTAGAAGCTAAAGCAAACCAAGTAAGCATAGTCGTAGAAAATCTATGTTATATATAAAAAGAGGAGGATTGAATTGTTGTATAAATTTCAATTTACCAAATTTACCAAGTTTTTAGCTTAAATTAAAGGATAAAATTGTCTCATACAGTTATTTTATGTCATTTTCCTCTCTTCCCCTCACGTCAGTTTCCCTCCTCTCTCTAAAGTATCTCCTTCTTAACAAATCAGCGTGAATCTTCTACAAATATTTTTTCACAACAGCTGTGAAACTTCATATTTGGTCACCACTCTTCTACAAATAATCAAGCTGCTCACCAATTTCTTTTTTGGATTTGGTTACCAATTCACGTCAGTTATTTATTTGTTAATTGAGTTTTTTTTTTTTTTTTTTTTGGTTTAAAATCTGTAAAGGAGCTCTAGAAATTTAAGCAATCAAGCATTCACAAGACACCACAGATCTAACTTTATCCAAACTGACAATTTACAAAAGCAAAATCTGGAATTCGGGTAAAAGGAGGGAAGACATGAACATACCTAAAAACGATAGAGAGAGCGAGAGCCGGAGAGCGAGAGGGAGCCGGATAGCAAAACCGGGCCGGATATCAAGAGCAAGAACGAGCCGGAGCGGAAGATGGATAGTGAGAGCCGGAGAGAAATAGGCCGGCGATGGCAGAGCGAGAGTCGGAAAGCGTGAGGTAGCCGGAGGCCCAGAGAGAGCCGGAGAGCGAGAGGTAGCCGGAGAGCAAGAGGGAGCCGGAGAGAGAGAGCCCAGGACGGCAGAGAGGGAGCCGAAAAGGGAGAGGGAGCCTGGATCAGAGACCGAGAGAGGAGGCGGGTAAACGAGGGAGGTGCGAATGACGCAGGCCGGCACTGCAGCTAATGGGCCGGTAACAGCATTTGAAGATCTTCAGGACGTATTCGGTAAAATTAACTATTTTAATAGTGATTCACTGCTTTAAGTAAATGTTAACTGCTTTATTAGTGATTAGTTGTTATTAACTAGTGATTAGATGTTCAACTAGTGATTTGAGATAAATGTGTTTGGTAATAGTAGACTGTTTAAGTAGCAGATTTGTATAAAATGACTTAAAAGGACATAATTAATAAAAAAATTTTAAAAATAAAAAGGAGAATTTTGGAAATTATGTGCAAATACTAGGTCGTGTTTTTGAAAACGTTAATTTGAGTAACTTTTCAAAAACACTACCTAAAACTCTACTCGTGGTCTGTTCGTTTTAGCGTTTATAAAAGCGTTTGTAACCGCTAACCGCTAATAACCGCTCATAAACGCTAATAACCACTCATAAACGCTAATAACTACTCATAATCGCTCATAAACGCTAATCACCGCTCATAACCGCTCATAACCGCTAATAAACGTTATAACGACTCATAACAACTAGTTATAACCGCTATAACTGACTATGCACTATAACATCTAATAAACTCATATTATTATTATTATTATTATTATTATTATTATTATTATTATTATTATTATTATTATTATTATTATTATTATTATTATTATTATTATTATTATTATTGTTACTACTACTAGTACTATTATTATTATAATTATAATAATAATAATTATTATTACTCGTTATTAGTATTATTATTATTACTACTACTCGTTATTATTATTATTATTGTTATTGCTAAAAAATATTATTATATTTAAAAATTTTAGTAAGATCATTACTATAATTATTATTGTTATTATCATTATTGACGTTGTACCTAGTTATTATAATGATTGTCATTGTCATCGTTATAGTAGTCTTTCGATAATTTCATAATAATAATAACAATATCAATAATAATAAAAATAAAAATAAAAAATAATAATAATAATACATTAATTACAATAATAATAATAATAATAATTATTATTATTATTATTATTATTATAATACATTATTTATTATTATTATTATTGATATTATTATCATTATTATTATTATTATTAATGTATTATTATTATTATCATTTTATTGTTATTATTATTATTTTCATTATTCCTCTCAATAATAATAAAATAATAATAAATAATAATAATAATAATAATAATTATTATTATTATTATTATTATTTTATTATTATTATTATTAAAAAGATAATTATTAATATTATTATTATCATTATAACGAGTTTATAATCGCTCATAACCGCTATAGCAGACTTATAACCGCTATACAATTTATAACAGCTTATAACCGCTAATTATAACAACTCATAACATATCGTAACAGACTCGTAGCGACTCATAACGACTCATAACAGCTCATAAACGCTATAAACACTATAACCGCTAGTTTTAACAAATTGAGACGAACAGACTCTCACTATGTCAAACACTATTTTGGTGAACACTTACATTTTTAGATAAGTAGTGTTCTACATCCTCCAAAACACTAATCACTAGTCAATTAAATATTAACGTTCGGTAAGGTAGTAAACTAGCATTTGTATTAACTTTTAGTGTTTCAAGTAGTGTTTCGAAAAGTTAACAATATTAGCTTTTCACATTTGAAACTAGCGTTTCATATTTTTTGACAAAAAATTCCTTCATTAATTTATATTTGAGAAATTATTTATATTCTTTTACGCCAATTTACAATAATCGGCTAACTCAACCGCTAAATTTACCGAACACATTTATTCAACCGCTCAATTGAACAGGTTATCCGCTAACGGATAAACTCTAACAACTATCGGTTACCTAAACAGACTATCGACTACACAAACAGTATTCGCTACTCAAACGACTCATTTTGCCGAACAAGTACTAATAACGGAACAAGGAGAGGGAGTTAATTTCAGCTTCTTATTTTATAAAAATCTTCATAATTATAGGATTACAATTCTATGAATTTTTTAAATATTTTTAATAATTAAGATTTTTTATTTTATACTGTCTATAAATTTTATTTTATAAAAAAATTTACTATTATTTTAAGTAGTTAATGTTATTCAAATACTCATTATAAATTTTTAAATAATTTATTTAATTAATAGTTTTTATTTTATGTATAATTTATAAGTTTTATTTTATGAAAATCTTTATCATCATTTTAAGTAATCAAAAGTATAATGAGAAATTTGAATTTTGTAATGAAGAATGAAAGAGAGATTATTAATTGAATTTTTAAATTTTTTGGTTGAAAATTTTATTTTGTGAAGCTATTTTTTTTCAAGGATTCCTCTCGAAAGCTACTAATATAATACCAAATAGTAGTAACTAATGGTAATTTAAATTAAATTAAATTTAAATAAATAAAGGAATTAATTTTTATTGTTTACTTTGTGCATTTACCATTTTTCTATATTTTATTAAATATGATCCGTCGACTAATGATTAATTTTCTCTCATATAATCTAAATTATTCTAAAGGATTAGGTTTTTTTTTTTTTTTGTCTTCATCTGTTGCTTCTAACTGAGTTATACTTTCAAAATTATAAAACTGAATCCTCACTAAATACTTCATAATATGGGTATCAAAATAAATAATATCATAAGATACATTAATTTCGTGATTTTACAAGTTAATCTATAATCTACAATATAATAAGTCTATCGATAGTAGTATTCTATGTTAATGTTCCAATCATATTACATTGATAAATTTTAATATTATTTATTAAAAATAAATAACATTGTTAAGATTTGAAAATTATGTGTTTGCTTATATAATAAGTCATTGAATTAAAAGGGTTAAGTTATGTATTTTGATTATTTGTAGCGCCCCATGATCGTCCTTCAATTCATTTTAATTATGTGTTCGCAATTTAGTTACGTATTTTCTTTATGTACTATTTTTAAGTACAAGTAGGCAAAATTTGAGAATATCAATAACCCAACTCTTGAGTAAAAAAACTACCATAAAATTCATTTTAACTAAGAGTTAACATACATATATATATATATATATATATATATATATATATATATAAAGAGAGAGAGAGAGAGAGAGAGAGTTCATAAGTTTTATTTATGAATATCTTTACCATTATTTTAAGTAACTATGTTATTCAAACACCGATTTGAAATAAGCTAAGCAATCTGTATGTTCGGAAGAGTGAAGAGTATAATCTATCATACTCTAAGAAATCTAATTTAATTTAGTTTTTAATTTTTAGATAGGAAAATTAGTAAGGCAAATCAACTTACGGAATTCTCGTACGATACTTATAGAATTCTTAAATATGAACATCATTGATTTGGATACAAGAAAATAGCTTTATGAATAGTTCCCTAAACACTATCGATGGATTGAAACCTAACATATTTAGAGAACGAGACAAAGTAATCAAAGAGTCATTAGCCGATTATATATACGAATCCAAATGATGGAGAAATATTTTATATGCGATTGTTGCTCATGTTAAAGGCCCGTAATCATTTGCACATCTCAAAACTATTAATAGTATTACTTATCGAACATTCAAAAAGTCTGTAGAAAAATTAAGTCTCATGCATAATGACGCCAGTATTCGATGGTGTTTAATGGATGCATCCATAACGAGAATATCATCGTCATTTCGATGGTTATTTGTCACTATTTCGGTATACTATCAACCAACTGGAGTCCGTAATTATTGGGATGAATTCTTTCCATTCATGGCCAAGAATTATCCTTCAACTTCCTCAAGCAAATCATGATTTTGCACTAATTATGTTCTACTTGAAATATATCGAATGCTAAAGCGGTTAGGTTATAAAATTATAGATTTTAACCTCTCACAACTAAGTCCAAGTTGATTAAGGGATTCAATTGTCTAGGGTTTTACATGCTAATTGTCTATGCCAGTGCCACCTAAAGATATTTATTGTACTCAAAATCTCAATGATAACCAACGATATGCATTTAACACAATTATGGAGGTTATTAGCATAAACAACGGTGTCATGTTTTTCGTAGATGCCCTGGTGGGATAGGAAATATATTCTTATATCGTGTCATTCTTACTAATATTAAACTTAAAGGTCAATTCGAACTCGCTGCGAGTAAGCTCTTGAATTGTTGCAATACTTTTATATAAAGCTAAAATAGCACATAAGACATTAGGATGCATTGTCATGTATTATCTTACTAGACAATATGTATAAGTGCATTTGATAAAACGGGTTATAGTTATTATATAAGATAAAACTATCGTGACTCATCAACGTTCATTGAGACAATTGATTGAAGTTTTAGAGATATTACGGGAGTAAGTTTCACAAAGTGATGGTCTTTAATGAAGATTTTAGACAAGTCTTACGAGGTTATATCAAAGGGTACTAAAGTTGAGACAATCAATGCATGTTTTATCAAGTAAACATTGTAGACAAATGTTCGAGTACTTCATTTGACACAAAACATGAAGTCTCTACTTGATGAGAATTTTGCAACTTTCTTGCTCGAGTGGGATATGGACGTGAATTTACCGTCAATGAAGATATGATCAAGTTGCCACTAGGGATGGCATCGGGCGGGTTTTCTCCGGCCCCATCGGGGACCCGCCCGAAACAGGGAAAATTCTTCGTCCCCGTCGGGGTCAAGGTCGGGTCCGGGGAAGGGTTTTGTACCCGGGGACGGGGCCGGGACGCGGGGGGTTCCTCCTCGTCCCCGTCCTCAGTCACTGAACGGGGAAAAATCCCCGACCCGTCCCCATTTCCCGAATTTTAAATTACATATATACCCTCGGCTTCAATTATTTATGCATATAACTCATGGGCGGAAAGGTAATTTCAATAATTAAGAATACATACCCTAGGTTTTCGGATGCATGGCTCATTTGACAACCCTAGCCACTCGTTGCTCGCTTTGTCTCTCTCTGTTCTTCACCACCTCCACCGCCGTCGTCCGGCTGGTGCCGACCTCCTCGCCCTCTCGCCTGTCATCACTCCATCGCTATCATGCCCGCCCTAGCCTCTCTCTCCTTTCCTCCTCTCGTCGCTGTCGTCACTTCACCACCGCTCTCGCCTGGCCGTCCTCCTTCCCTCTCACTGGCAGGGCCTATCATCACTCCGGCGCCCGTAAGACATAGACGCTCCGCATCCGCATCTACTCGCCTCTCCTCCCTCGCGACTCTCTCAATCTCGACTGTTACTACCCGGACATAGACCGTTGTCTGTCGACTTGTGGTAAGCTCTCCTCCCAAACTTTTACGTGTCTTTTGCATAAAGAAATATTAGTATCTATTTATGATGAATACATATAGCCAACTGAATTTTTGCCTAGTGATTCGGATTGAAAAAAAGAGAGGATAAATCAATTATCTTTAACGAATCCTAATAAATCATTTTCGAGTGAGAATAATTCCATGAAGTTTATTATATGGTACATTAACTATCTAATACAATACTAATTTATTATTAATAATTTACAAAAATATAACTAGATTTTCATCTACTAAAATTAACCGAGATTTGCCACAAAAGCACATCACTAACTTCATCATATAATTAATATGATTTATGTAATTTCTGGCTCATGCCAAGTCAAACACATGTTAACAAGTGAATTATAGAAATTAAAATCAAAATTACCAAAATAATTAAAAAAGTCAAAATGCACATAGAAATGAAGATTGAGACAGTGATGATTATTAATTGATAACCAATTGCAATAACATGATTCTGAAAAATGATTTATTAAAGGAAGGAGTTTACGTTCTTCATGGTTGTGTTGCCATTTGTGCTTATACTCCAATTAAATTAATCACCACCTTGACATCATATTATACAAACAATATTTTCTCCGAATTCCGAAAGTTGTATCTTGTCTCCTTTTGTGCATCTATATAAGATACTTCATTTTATGGTTCAATGATGACGAGCCTTGATTGTTTTGGTTGTGCTTGATCTTGTGAATACATTGAGCTTAGGTTTTCAGCCATATGCCTCGTTGTTATTTCCTCCTCCTTCATTCAGCTCTGAACCATCTTCATGTTTGATTAACTTGCATGCTTTCTTTGTATGTCCGTGGGAACATTAATTTGTTATTTGTCACTTGAGTTAAATTTGATTGTTGATGATAATTACAGATTATGGCGAGTGCTAGTGAACCATCTTCATGTTCTACGAATAAAGACCCGGAGAGGGGGAAACAAATCCACATCAAACTCCAACTCTTCCATCAAACTATGATTCGTCCTGGAACACCGAATCATACCGAGGATGAGGTGGATACATTAACATTTGGAAAGAAAAGAAAGTTTATCTCGGATGTTTGGCAACATTTTGGGTATCAAGTTATCAATGGCGTACCGAAAGCTATTTGCAATTATTGTGGGAAAAAACTCGTGGTAATTAAAAAAATGGTACGAAGCATTTGCAAGACCATCATAAAATTTTCCCTATGAAAAGACATAGCGATATTGCAAATGACTTTACCCAAAAAAGTTGAAGATAGAGTTTTCCGGTGACAAACAAGGGCAAGTGTTGTTTGTTAATGGTTTTGATGAAGAACTTGCAAGGAAGGAACTTGCACATATGGTAATAGTTCATGAGTATCCTCTTGCTATTATGGAGCATGAGGGGTTTAGAAAATATTCAAAGGCTCTCCAACCTGCGTTCAACATGATATCAAGGAATACACTTAGAAAATATATTTTCATCAAAGTGTTTGATTTTAAAAAGGCAAAAATAATGAAGTTGTTAGGAAGTGCTCTAAGCAAAGTGGCTATTACCACGGACATGTGGACCGCTCAAAATCAAAAGCGTGGTCTTATAGCCATAACGGCCTATTGGATTGATAGATCGTGGAAAATGCAAAAGCGCATTTTGAGGTATGATCATTATTTGTGAGGCTTTTCTGTTTTTAGTTTCGGTTTCAGTTTATATTTTCAATTTCTTCCCGGTTTTTTTCCTGTTTCTATTTTTGTTTCGCACTTTAAATGCATTCTGTTTTTGACGTTTTCGCTAGGTTTGCATATGTTCCTTGTCCTCATACTATAGAAAGCATTTCCAAGGAGCTTTTAAAGTGTTTTTCTGAGTGGAATATTAGTAGAAAGCTATCAAGCCTCACAAGTGGACAATTGTTCTTGTAATGATGCAATAATTGGCATTCTTATAGATCGTTTGGATCTAAGAACACTTCCATTGATGGGTAAGCATTTCCATATGCGATGTTGTGCACATATTCTTAATATCATTGTTAAGGATGGGTTGGAGGTGATTGAGAGTTCGATTAAAAGGTTCGAGATAGTGTAGCATATTAGAAAGCAACACCTAAAGGAGAGGAAACTTTTAGAAAAGTTTGTGATAGTTTGAGTGTACCTTTCTTGAAGAAGTTGAAATTAAATTGTAGAATGAGGTGGAAATCAACATTCTTAATGCTTGAAACAACTTTGTTATATAAGGAAGTTTTTCCTAAGTTGGCAAGGAGAGCAAGCACTTATAAATGTGTTCCTTCGATGAGGAATGGGAGAAGGCAAAAGATATTTATGGTAGGTTGCAAGTATTTTATGATATGACTCGGTTGTTGTCCAAGCACTAGTTTTCATGCTGCAAATGTTTTATTTTCCTAAGGTGTTTGAAATTCGAATAGCTTTGAATGGTTGGCTTCTAGATAGGGATGTGGTTATTAGGACTATGGCTCAGAAGATACTTGATAAATTTTTGAAATATTGGGATGTCATGCATGGAATATTAGGAGTTGCATGTGTTTTGGATCCTAGATATAAGTTGAAAATGGTGCAAGCTTGTTATAGTACTATTCTTGATTTTGATGTATTTGATAAGGTTGATATAATCAAGAATGTTTGCTATGATTTGTTCCATGAATATGAAGAGAAGTACAAACATTTGAAGGCTTCTTCTTGTAGCGTTTCTTATGATTCATCTTCTGCTACAACGGATTCTAGTGTGGGGGTTTTGCCTATTGGGAAGGATATTTATGATAAGTTTGATGCATTGATTTCAATGGATCCCATGCCTGCACCAAAATCTGAGTTGGATATTTACTTTGAAGAGGTGGTTACCCCAAGGGCTAATAATTTTGATATATTAGTTCATTAGAAAGCAACCACAAGATTTCCGATTTTAGCTATGATGGCTAGAGATATCTATGCCATACCTATCTCTACAACGAACATCGAGTCCGTATTTAGCACAGGTGGGAGGTTCATTACCCCACATCGCAATCGCTTGCATCCCAAGACTTTAGAAGCTTTAATGTGTGCTAGAGATTAGCTTTTGGCTACATACAAATCCGACCCGTAAGGCATACGTTTTTTTCTTTAACAAACTTTAGCATGTGCATAGTAAGAATTTTTTTATATTTAAATTTATGATAATATATCAATCAATAATTCAATTTTATATTTTTCATGTTGTAGATGATGATGAAGTTGTCTCTTATCACCATATTACTATTGATCAAGATCATGATGCGGAAGTTGATGACGAGTTTGAAGTTTGATGGATAAATGATGTTGGATTCTATGAGAACATTTATGTTTTACTATGATGGTTGTATTTGTGTTTAAACTATGAGGACTTGTATGTTTTGTATTTTGTATTGCTATTTTAGTCTTCCTTTAGTTTAAACTTTGCATAGATATTGGATGATTGTGTGAAAAAATTAGTTTGGGTTTTACTATTTAGGGACTTTAAATTTAATCACAATTTGAGTTTTACTTTTATGGGCCTCGTAAATAGTTTGGGCTTCGTTGGCCCATGTAAATATTTCGGGCAATTAGGGCCCGGCGGGGCTCCCCGCCCCGACCCGCCCCGTTGCCAACCTTAGTTGCCACCATCAATACACATATTACCTAATCATGGTAATCCCGTTGATGATTTAATTGACAGAGTTGTAGTCATCCATACAAATGAAGAAGTTCGCACTTTGAATGAGAAAAACATTGACAAATTTGCCGAAATTGAAAAGATTTACTACTCGTTAATTATATCCCCAATTATGTCAAATATGTATATCCAAACAAATTCTTGAACGCATTACACTTTGGAGGACTCGTCACCACATGTTCATATATTAAAAGTTGGTTGTCTAATCAGGTTTTGACATAATGAATGACTTATGCAATGAAACTAGGCTAATATGTTGTCAATTAAGGGAGGATAAATCAAGACTAAAATAGATATTCGAACTCAAGATCTTAGAAAAAAACACCTAATATAATATATAATACATAATATATTATGTATTATGTATTAAATAATATATAATATCATATATTTTTATTATCCAAATAATATAATGTTATTATTATTTTGAAATCCAAATCCTTTTAATTCGTTGCACGTATGAGTGCAAATCCAAGGTAGTAACACATAAAGCAAAGTAGTTTGTAAGCCCCTCCCCGAAGGTCATCTAAGCATCATCACTACCATCATCTAACACCACATGCCCCGCCTCCACATCATCTTCTTTATCATCTAAACCGTGCATGGAGACGATGCCGACTCCGGTTTCTACCGACCGATCGGAGAGAGGAGGGTTCTATTAAACCTCGCCTTCTAGGCACTTCACTTGACCATTTCACAAAATAAACCTCAAAGTGAGAGAGGGAATTTGAGAGGAATCTTCAAGCAGGAGTTAGGCATTTAGCATTTTTCATTCAACCTTTGAGGTATATCTTTGAATCACCCTCTTTAAGCTTGGTCTTTCGAGTAGGTGCATGCTTTAGAATAACAAGTAGTCTTAAGGATTTGGTTGTGAATATGTGTGATAGTCCTTTGGTTGATTGTGCCTTGAGTAGTGGTCTGTCATGTCCCTTGGATGGTTATAGTAGCGATGACGTTGTGGGTAGGGAGTCCGGGGGTTGCTGCGTTTGCGGGTTTAGAGGTTTCCGCGGACCCGGTAGTCTCTCCGTCGTGAGTTCTCGCAATTTAGTTGAGGCTAGTCGAGTACCATGGCGGCAAGCTGGCATGCCTAGTGAGATTGCAAAGGCCATCCCCTTAGTTTCGCCATCCGCACCTTTCCATTCCCTTTATGAGAGGTCCCCCACTCCTAGCCTCAATAGCTATAATCAAAAGGTGGTTTACCGTTGGGAGATTAAGAAGAGTCATGATCCCCAAGGCCAAGTGACATTTACAGGTTACACCTTATGGGACTCCGATAGTGGAGATATGGCTAGGGTTAAGATTACCTATCGATCCAAGATTGAGGATGAGCTTGTGCGGGATGGGTACTCCGGACTTAACTCCCAATCTCTAGACATTTCGTTAGATGATGATGACAATGATGCCACTTCCTATTTTTCACCTCTTGAGGGGAGACCGGTTAGTTGGGTCATATGCATTGCTCGAGAGGTCGGACCCTAATGATGGTCCGGGTTCACATTTTATTGACACTCGGTTCGCAAACGACATGGTATACGATTCACGACTCAATAGTCATTATTGTCTACCTGCCGACTATAGAATGTTGACTCCCTAGAGCAGGATACGGTTAAGTCTCTTCCTATTGGGTGCTGCGCTTTTTATAAAGCGTCGCTTGATAATGGGGTGTGATTCCTGGTCCATCCCTTGGTTGTATTGATATGCAATAAGTCCAACCTGGCTCCGACTAAGATTGTACCCAATTCATGGTATACCATCTCGCTCGTTTATCGCCACTTGCGAGTTAAAAGGTCCACCTTGTGATTTAGAAGTTTTTCCCTCCTCCATGGCCTTCAAAGGAAGGCCTCGCCCGACGATGAATGAGGTTGGTATTGCTTCGCGAATAAGAAGGGGTCCTCGACCGCCTTGAATAAAGAGTCTTCGGTTCATAGGTGGAAATACCAATTCTTCTTCGTAGAAAAATTGGGTGGGACATGGGATGTCCTTTCTTGGAGTGAGGAGGATGAGGTGGTTAAGGTGCTTATTCCTCGCCGTATGGTCGATCGTTTCGAGGCGTACGCCGTTGCTGAGTATTTTCGTACCCGGGAGGCACCCCACCCTATGGAAGAAGGAAAGAAGGAAAGGTTTCCTTCCAACCAGCCTTCCCAAGAGGCAGTACTTCAAGAAGAACTTGTTTCTTCTCGCTACTGGACCGGCCTTTAGCCCGAAACTATCACAGGATACTTATTCCACCTCTTGTTGTTTTTGTTCATGTTTCAAACCGACTCGACTTTGGTTGACTTTTTGCAGCGGACGCGAGAGCCCTTCTTTCCAACACCATGTCCGGAAATCCTCCTCCAACACGATCGGGTTAGGACTTGCGTCCTCCTATCCAGGGCAAGGGTGTCCCAAGTAGGGGAGAAGAAAGGAAAGGACTCGGGGTCTCGCTCTAAGGGTCCTGTGGCACTGTCGTGAAGGTTGCCACGGGAGCGCCGAGCCTCCCGGTGAGCTTCTTATCCTTTGTCATATCATTTGTGACTTAGCTTGGTTTTCATACTAACATGGTCTCTTGTTCATAACAGGATTCCCTCCCTTCGTGGAGAAGGGTCACACCCTACGCCCCTACATCTTCCCGTTTTAATATCAAGATTATGGGGCAACTTGTGCGGGACTCTTCCACCTTGAGCAAGCGCTCGAGGGATGCTCGCTGGCCTCTCTTCCCCAAGAGGGAATACTTGCTGCTCCCGGAGCAAGCGGATGTGCCTAAACATGTCCCTTCTCGGTGAGAGGGAGACGAGTCTATCACAAAGAAGAAACAATGTTAGTGCAAAAGCGAAGCTGGACACTAAAGCGAGCATGATAAAGGATAAGAAGCTTACCGCAGAGGCTTGTTGCTCCCCTTGACGACCTCAATGACGAGCGCCACTCGGAACCTTAGGGTGAGGCTTGAAGCCTTTTCCTTTCCTTTGTCTCTCTTTGAAGCACCCTTACTCAAGGGAGGAGGACACTTGTCCCGATCCGCTCGCCCTCGGGGAGGGTTACCAGCCATGGTATTGGAAAGAAGCGCCTTCGCTTGGTATGCAAAAATAAACTAAAGTTAAGTCGGTTTAAAATGTGAACAAAAGAAGTAAGAGGCGGAATAAGTACCCTGCAATAGCCTCGAGCTAACGCCCAATCCGGTAGCAAAGATAAACAAGTTCTTCTTGAAGTACCGCCTCTTGGGAGCCAATTGGAAGAGAGTTTCTCCTTCTTTTCGTTCTCCATAGGATGGGGTACCTCTTGGATGCGGAAATACTCAAATGCAACATACTCATCGGAATGGGAAACCCTACAACTAAGAATAGGCTCCCTAACTACATCATCCTCCTTGCTCCAAATAGGGAAATCCCATGCCCCATTTGATTTCCCTACAAAGAAGAACTCATATTTTCACCGTGAACCAAAGACTCCTTATTCGGGCGGTACCAACCTTGCTTGCTATCGAGAGAGGCTTTTTCTCGAAGGCCATGGAGGAGGGTAAATGTTTCTAAGTTACAAGGAAGGCCCTTCAACTCACAATTAGTGATGAACGAACATATAAAATACCACAAATTGGGGATAATCGAGCTGGAGCCAAGTTGAACTTATTACATATCGATACAATCGGAGGATTGAGTGAAAATTGCACCCCATTGCCAAGTGCTGCTTTATAAAAAGTGTAACACCCGGGAGGGGGAGACTTCACCGTATCTCACTCCGACGGTAATGACTATGGAGCCCCGAAGCATGTACCAACTTGCTCACAAACCGTGGATCAATGAAATGAAAACCCGAGCTATCACTAGGGTCCGACCTCTCGAGCAACACAAACAAGTCAACTAATTGATCTACCCCTCAAGTTGCATAACAAAGGTAGTGGCCTCATCGTTTAACGAAATATCTAAGGATAGAGAGTTACCTTTGGAGTATTCCTCGTGCATGAGCTCATCCACGGACTTGGGCTAAACGATGGTCTAACCCTAGCCATGTCCCCGCTACTAGAGTCTTACAATTTACAACTCGTACATCTAACTTGACCTGGGGGTCATGACCCTTCCTAGCCTCCCAACAATAAACCACTTCTAGAATACAACTATTGAAGCTAGGAGTGGGGGACCTTTCATAAAGGGAGACTAAAGTCGCGGGTGGCAAAACTAAAGGGACGACCTTATCAACCTCACTAGGTGCATGGACCTGCCACCAAGGTACTCAACTAGCCTTAACTAACTAGCGAGAAATCGCGACAGGACGACTACGAGAGTCCGTCAAAACCTCTAAGTCCGCGGCGCAACAACTCCTTGAGACTCCCCCTAGAAGTTCATCACCACCATACCCATCCATAAGGCTTGGCAATTCACTACTCAAGGCATAATCATTCGACGGACTATCACACATATCCACAACCAAATCCTCATAGCTACTCATTATTCTAAAGCATGCACCAACTCGAATATTCAAACTTAAAGAGGATGGATTCGACGATATACCTCGAAGACCGACGAAGAGATTGAATGCGCGATTCCTGCTTGAAGGCTCATCTCAAGTGCTTTCTCTCACTTTGAGGCTTATTTTGTGAAGGGTGAAATGAGGCACCGGAAAAGGGGTTATTTATAACACCCTCTCCGAGAAGTCAATACTAGAATGAGGCGAGTACCATTTCCTAGCTCGGGTCTTATTTTTAAAATTTGAATTTTGAAATTCAAATTAAAAATTTCAATTTCCCAACTCACCCAGAAAATTAAAGGAAAAATGAAAAATTAAGGAGTTAGGGTTTTGGGGGTATTTTTGTGGGGAGTTTCGGTCAAATGGGGAGTTGGGTTTGAGTCAAGGTTTGGGGGAATTCGGGTTTGGGTTCGGGTTGGGGGTTCAAGTCGAGTAGGGAAGGGTTTGGGTTTGCAGGAGAGGGGCTCGAGGCGGGGGTCGGGCGGTTGGGTTTGCGGGAGGTGGGAGGTGGGAGTCCGGACAGGGGGTGTCGGGTTGGGTCCAGGTTTGGGAGGGTTCGGGTGATTAGTGGTCGGGTTTGTGGGGGAAGGGGGTTTAGGTAGGGTACTCGAGGAGGGAGGGAAGTACCGGGGGAGAGAGGGAGAGAGGGAGGGATAGGGAAAAGAGAGAAAGAGAGGACTCGGGAAAGGGAGAACCGTGGGGGAGAGAGAGATAGAGGGTCGACAAGGAAGGAGAGGGAGAGGAGAAAGAGAGAGGACTTAGAGTGGGGAGACTGGGGAGGAGAGAGGGGGTTAAGAGGGAGGGGGAAGGAAAGGGAAAGGAGAGAGAGAGGACTTAGAGTGGGGAGACTGGGGAGGAGAGAGGGGGTTGAGAGGGAGGGGGAGGGAAAGGGAAAGGAGAGAGAGAGGACTGGGGGAAGAACCGAGGGGGAGAGAGAGGGGCCGAGAGGGAGAGGAAAGAGAGAGGGGGCTGAGAGGGAGAGGAAAGAGAGAGGGGGCCGAGAGGGAGAGGAAAGAGAGAGAGGACTCCGGGGAGAGGACCAAGGGGAGAGAGAGGCCCGAGAGGGAAGGAGCGGGAAAGAAAGAGGGTAGGCCGAGAGAGAGATAAGGGGTGGGGAGCCGGGTGAGGACCCGGTGAAGGGGAGAGGGAGAGAATGGGAAAGAGGGAGAGATGAGAAGGAGGAGGGCGAGCCGGGTGAGGGGAAGGGTCCGCAGGGAGTTGGGAGTCGGAAGTTGGGAATCATCATAAGATGTTGCAAAAATAAAAAATTAAAAATCGCGTAACTCCATAGAAATCGCAGCGTCGAAACGTATGATTTCGGAGCCCAAACATCTATCGACGTCAAGTAACGACTTAGCCTTCGGGAGCCGACAAGTCGCATTTCCACCTCCACAAGGGAATATCCTTCTGAGTTCGGTGTCAATTCGCGCTTAGCAAAAACTTAGCCTCCGGGGCTAAAAATGTTGCATTCTCAACTCGATAAAGGAATGCCCCTTAGAGGTTATTATTCTCATGCACTTCCAAGCCTCCAGGTGCTGAAAGGTCGCGTAAAGACCCATGCCGTCATGGGCACTCGCACTCCTAACAGGAGGTTAAGGGGTTGCACTTTGGAATGTTCCCTATCGAGACTCATGCACTTTTAAGCCTCCAGGAACTAAAAGGTCGCTTAAAGACCCATGTCATCATGGGCACCTACACTCCTAACTTCGAGGTTAGGGCGTTGCACTCTACGTGGGATGTTCTTTAGCGAGACACATACACTCATGAACTTTTAAGCATTTGGGAGTTGAAAGGTCGCGTTAAGACCCACAACGATGTTATCGTGGCCAAACTCATGTTTCTTATCTAAGACACATAGGGGCTTGAATGCCTCAAAGGTCCTAGAAAGACCGTGAGAGAACTCATTTTCCCGGAAGGACCATGGGAGAGCTCATCCTCCTCACAAGACTCTTTTTAGCCCGAAGGGGATATAGAAAGTTGTTCATCACAATGGAGCCTCATCAACAAGTCGGAAAAACAAAGAGAGGTAAAAATATGAAAGACTAATTTCATTCATTCGTTGAAACAAAGACACGAAGCACGATGTTATAATAAGATCAAAACATCTAAGGATCAAGTTAAAAGGCGAAACTTTAGTACAACGGCTCGACACCAAGAGGAGAACCATGGTAAGGGCCTCACTTCTTCTTACGAAGGTTCCTCTTCTTTTCCTTTGGCAAATTCCTTCGGCCAGGAGAAGAGCGAGGAGGAAGGGCCATCCACTAACTTGCTGCTCTCTAAGGAAGGATGAGATGACGAACCTATGCTTGAAGTGGCACCTCCCCTTGCTGCATCGCTCGCCGAGGAACTTGGGTTCCTCGTCCGAAGCTCGACAAGGCGGTCATGGTTGCGCTCCACCTAAGCTTCGAAGAGGTCCCACTCGGGCGGATCGCAACTTGAAAAAGCCTTAAATGCTCGCATCGTTTATCAACTCTAGCTCTCTAGCATCAACGATGAGATACGTGTAGAACGTCTCCGCGAGAAAGGACGGGTTAACGGTGTTCAATAACCGCTTGCTCAACCTAATCCTAGTTGAAGCGAGGACATAACTTCTCGTATCCTGCAGGAAGTGCTCTATAGGTCATTTTCTCCAAGGTAAAAGAAAAGAAAAGAGTAAAGAAGTGAAAGCTTACTATCCTCCTCAATTTCACCCCCTATTTATAGAGGCTTGGGGTCATGAAAAGCGTAACGGAAGATGCTCGGCATTCCACCCGACCACCTCGAGAAACATGCAAGTAGAATACGAGGGGCTAAATGATCCGGATATTTCCTGGACAGTTCTAGATTACCTGCCATGTCACTAGCCAGCTATGCCTAATCGGTTGTTTGATCGAGGTACAAGAACAAGCAACTCTCAACGAGCCCGGTAAGGGCCAAAGCCCACTAGGGTTAGGATTTCCACCTCAATTATGGTAAATTACTACCTTACCCTCATTAAATTCCTCTATAAATACTCACCGACCCCCTCCCCCATCACATCATAAGTTCACAACACAAATCCCAAGACTTTCTACTCTTGGAAAATCCTAAAACTCCCTAAAAGTCTTATCAACCTCGGTAAGAAAACCCAAATCCTAAGAAATTCCCTTTGTGCATATCGAGGAAGATTTTCCTCGATTTTCTCACTTAGTTCAACTTACTAACTTGAGCGTCGGAGGAGAGTTCCCCGAGATTCCCCTATGACTGCGATGTGGAATTCATCCGATCGAGTGATGCCCTTGCGACCGGAGTATTAAATCGTCTCTCTCCGAATCATCATCCACATGATCACACCCGTTTTCTTCGGAAACATCATGTATCTTAAAGTAGCAAAATCATCTCTAAAGATACTCCTAAAGATTCTAGGTTGCTTATTGGAGCCCGAGAAACTTGTACTACCGTATAAGGAATCTACAAGACAATTTTGTGTACAAGGGGTACTCCTCTTTTTATAGAGCTTTTGGCGGTAGGGATGGCCATGGGGTAGTTGGAGGACGGGGATAAGCCCATCACCATCCTTGAATCCGAGGCCAAAACTTTCTTCATCCATGACCGTGTCAAGGATCATATCTCAAATGGGTTCTCGATTATGCTCTCATTGCAATGTCAATATACTTTTACTACCATTTATTTGTTGTATATCATATTTTTAATATAAATTTGATTATTGTGGCTTATGGGAGCATATGCTCCAAGTAACATGATATATGAATTGTACCAAGTATACAAATTTTAGAATTAGAAGCTCAAATAAAACCAAGATCCTCAAAATTGACTTATTTTCACATTCAACCGATTGCAAATACACAATCTTATATGTTAATACCTGAAGTAGGAAACTTTCTACTCCAGTGGGCTCAACAAAAAAAATTAAAAAATGCAGCCTTAAATTGAAGTTTAACATGTTATTTCTTTGCATTTCACAAATGCATCTCTCTGTCTCCTCTTTCTTTATCTCTCATCATTCTCTCTCCTCTTTCCAATGGCATCTACCTTTTGCTTAACTTCTTTAATTCCGCCCAAATATTTATCCAAGTGTCGGATTTTCGGGTTTCCAGCGAGTTATAGGGTTAAGGTGGGAAAATGATTTCGGATCTAGCCACGAAGGTCTTGATTCATCAATATAAACAAATATTATAAGCGTAATTCCAATTCATATCAATTCATCATAAACAACTATTCGTCACTAAAAAATAAATTCATTAAAACAAACAAATATTAATCACTAAATTCATAATATAAACAAATATTCATCGGTGAAAATAAAAAATTCATCAAAACAAATAAATATCCATCACCAAATTAAAAATTCAACAAAAAATAGAGAGTTTACATTTGAATAAAAAAATTTAACAAAAAATAAGAAAAAAATTCATTTATTCTCTTGATATATCAAAACAAAAATATTCATCACTGAAATTTAAAAAATAAGCAAAGAAGAAATCCTTCACCTTCGGAAATGGCACTCGAATCACGGCGCACTTGACGACGACATTTTGGTCATTGAGACTGTCTTCCTCCTCAATCAAGTTATCATTGTATCCATTCTTCGCACTAACGCCATTGTTGGCATGCCTCTCCAGCAAGAGGTTGACTCTAGCAACCAGGAACCACTAGACGAGAGAAAAACGATTCCGATAATGGCACAAGTCGGAATCAAGATCTTCGTGGCTAGATTTGGAATCATTTTCCCGTCGTAACCCTACCACTCGCCAAAAACCCGAAAATCGGACACCGGAGAAATGTCCGGATGGAGATGAAAAAGATGAGCAAGAGGTAGATGCCATTGGAAAGAGGAGAAAGAATGATGAGAAAGAAAGAAAGCGGATAGAGAGAGATGCATTGTGAAATGGAAAGAAATCACGCGTTAAATTTAGATTTAAGGTTGCGGCTTTTAATTTTTTTGGGACCATTGGAGTAGGAACCTTTCTATTCGTGGTTCTAACATATAAGAATTGAATCTTTATCAATCTTCTTGGCATCTCGCTTCAATTCATCTCGCTATATGACCTTGCATACTTGGTTCCCTACATAAATTCATCAGCAATTAGTAAAAATTCATCATAAGTAATTAGCATATTTATCAATTTAACCTCGTCGGTAGTTTTCTCTAGAGAGAGAAAGTCCTACTAAAGAGTGAATGACCCGTTTTCTATAGTTTCTTCGTCGCCCACTTCTATGTTTGGGGGTATTTCCTTTCATTTTTCTCGTTTCTTCTGTTTTTCATTTCATCTATTGCTGCATGTTTTCTTTATATGGTGGATTATTAGTGATGCTATTACTAATTTTCTTTCTTATCCTGCTCAGCCCAGTGTTGGTTCATTCGAGTCATGGTCCGTTATTAAGGAGGTCATCTCCTTTTCTTCGATTCACTATTGTTCATGATGAACATTTCCGTGTATTATCACTGATAATTTATCAAGCCCCTTTGGTTCTATGGTATCGAGTTGTTTCTTTTCTTTTTACTATGATGGCAATTGTGCCTTTGTGTGGTTGGAAGCCACATAGCCTCTTGTCGCTTAGTAAACCGAAAGTCGATGATGAAAAACTTTGCTGCACCGAGACTATCAATTTATTGGCTTCAAATGTAGTTTTTCTTTATTGATTTTGTTTGGTGCTTGCTGGGACTCAGTGGAATGTGCATGAATTTATGTTTTCGTTTATTTTGGTTATGGGTTCTAACACCACTTGTATTACTTTCGGTGTTTATTTACCTTAGGCTTTTCTTTTGTACCGTGATAGGGATCTATAGGATTTAGGATTCACATAATCAAGCTAGCTCAAGGGAGACAAGGCTTTGTTTTATTGTTATGATGTTTGTGTTCTCCTATTATGTATGTTTATACTCTTCAAACTATTTTTTGGATTCTTGTGATTGTATAATATGGGCGAGAGAAATTTCACGATTACCGAAACTCCCAAGGCTATAATTCGACCACCCCGAAAAGGACCCGATTCTTGCTCCGCAAGTTGTATTCACTTGTCTCATTACTTGTGGTGTATGTTGCATTTGTGTGTATTTGGTTTTGAGATGTGTTTTTGGGTGTGGATCTCGATATTCTTGGTTTGTAACCTTCCATTATGGGTTGGTACATTAAGGTTAATTCATAATGACTAGGCTCGCTTAGTGTTTGGTCAATTAGAGGGTCAAGCCATTTCTGCCTCAATAGTAGGGACCATTGGGGTGTTGTTCTAAGTACTTTATGAAAATTGTCTCCTGGAATGTTCAAGGTTCGAAAAACACCAAATCAAAGAAGAAATTTTGATTTTGAATCGGAAAGAACGGCTGGATATTTTATTTTTCATTGAGACAATGAATATTGTATATAGCACCAAAACAAAATTGCACAAAAAAAAATTATCCTATCCTTGGGTTATGATCATTTTCACTATGTCTGCCACACAATCATAGTGGGGGAATGTGGGTCTTATGAAATAATAACAATATTATGGCTAATATTCTTATTAAAGATCAATAGACTATACATTTGCATGTTTTTGATAAGATTATCCAAAAAGAATGTATCGTAATGGGGATTTACGGACCGGCTAAAGCAATTTATAAGTCTTCGTCTTTTGGAACCATTGAACTTAACTGTCTTATTAATTTACCATGGTGTATTATTGGTGATTTTAATGAAATGGAATGTTTGAATGAAAAGTGGGGGACAAAAATTATCACTCGATAATGTGCAGCGTATGAGGGATTTTCTCTCTAATATCTAAGGTGAGAGTATTCCTACTACTTGGTAGAATTTTCACGTGGAAGAAATTTTTAAGGGGTCATCTTATTTGTGAAAGGCTAGATAGAGCCATTATTCGTATGGACTTGGAGGAATCTGTACCTTAATTTTTTATTTCACATGGTTCTTTCTCGTGTTCATATCACGGCTACATAATGCTAAACACTAATCCAGAAATACTGCAACGAACAACGTCGAAATTTTAGGTTTCAAAATAACTGGTCCAGTTGTGTTGAAGTCAATAAGATAATTAAGCAGCGAGCGGAATGGAAATTCTCGAGGAACGCTTATATTTAAGATAGTTAGTAAACTAAAGAATGTTAAAGCAAAACTTAAGCAATGGGCTATCAAAGTTTACGATAATTATTCTTAGAAGGTTGAAAAAATTCAACTCTCTCACAAAAAGTGAAAGATAGATTATTATCGAACCTTGTAACCTTAGTCTACTTCATTGGCTTTCTTAGTTGATTAAACAAAGAGAAAGACCACTTTTGTTTAATCGAAGTATTGGGGAAAATTCTATAGGAAAGAATGGCTCACCGAAAGTGATAGAATTCCAATTTCTTTGATCGTTGTTGAGCATTCAGGAAACAAAAGGTGAACATTCTTAAAATTAAAGATGATTCAGGTGTATGAATCAATGATAAGGCATATATTCAACGAAGTTTGTGATTGACTTCACCAATAGATATAAATCTCAAGCGGGAACCAATAGATCGACTTTAAACATCAATTTGTTGGTATTATTAACTAATGAAGAAAACAATCAGCTCATTCTTCCAAGTGTCCCTAATTGAGATTAAGACTGTTGTTTTTCCAGCCAAAGCTCTTGGTCCGGATGGTTTTGGAGCTAGATATTTCCAACAGCATTGGGATATTACAATGATATTACGAATTGCATTATGGATTTTTTTAATCATGACAAATTATTGAAAGAAGTCACTCATACCTTCATTTCTTTAATTCCGAAAGTTACAATCTCTTCCTTAACTTCACATTTCAAACCAATTATTTTGTGTAATAGCCTCGTATAAGATCATTTCCAAAATTCTTATTAATAGATTGAGACCTGTTCAGTAAAAAACTTGGAAATATTCATGACAATATTCTTTTGGCAAATGAAGTCAATGTCATTAATAAATTTGGAAATATTAAAGGTAAAAAAACTTACATAGGACTTAAATTGGAAAGAGTCGAATGGGATTTTATATTTGCATGTCTAAAGGATATGTCTAAAGTAACGTATTCCATTGTCATTGATGATGAATCTTGTGGTTTTCTCCGACCATCTAGAGGACTTAGACAAGGTGACCCCGTGTCTCCATATTTGTTTATCCTTTGTATGGATGTCTTGGCGTATATAATTTATGTTGCTTGGGATTGGAATTAAAGTTTGTTCACAATCATAGAAAATATCATGTTTGCTCTTTGCTTGATGATAGTCTTCTTTTTGTAAGGCTAATTATGAGACGTGCCTCAAGCTTCATAATATTCCGAATGACTTTTGTAATCAGTCGGGTCAACTCATTAGTTTTCAAAAGTCAGCTTTAGTATTTTCTAAAAATGGTATGATCATGGATAGGAACACGATATCCTCAGCTTTAATATTCCATACACAGATTCCTTTGGAAAATATCTACGTTTTCCTATTTTTCCAAGAAGAGCTAGTAGCTCTACTTTTTCGGATATCTTAACAAAAGCGGATAGTAAGTTGCTGAATTGAAAAGCTAATTCGCTTTCAAAAGCAGGTAGGGTTGTTCTTATTCGGTTCAATATTGAATCTTTACCTGCTCATACAATATAGATATTCAAGTTACCAAAAATACAACTAGCTCACTTGATAAAATTAATCGTGATTTTTTTTTAGAAAAATTTCATGATGTTAAAGGTTTACCAATGGTGGTTTAGGATAAAATATGTACTCCTAAAAAATTGGGAGGATTGGATCTCAGGAAAACGAAGCGGTTAACCAAGCCTTTTCTATGTAAACTGATTTGGAAATATTTATATGAGGATGATAATTTCTAGGTGAAAATTATGAGATCCAAATATCCATTATTTATGGATATTTTCTCAAGGAAAATAAAATCTTCAGATTCTTGGGCTTGGAAATGTTTACTCAAAGAAAGGGATCTTTTTAAAAGGGGGTTAAGGTGGAAAATTGGCAATGGCAAAACTATGAAGTTCTACTATGATACATGGTGCGGTAATATTAGACTATCGGATTATCATGATAACAGTCATATGAATATTCCATCCTTGGATGCTACAGTTAGTGAATGTATTACGCTAACAAAAGAATGGGATATGGTACGTCTTAATTCCTTCCTCGTCGGTTGATGCTGGTCAAGTTATTAAGACTATTCCTTTACCCGATCATGATATCGATGACTCCGCTTGTTGGGGTCCTGTCTAGCACTGGTAAGTTTGCTACTAAGTCTACCACATGGAATGCACATAATATTCCCTTTAGCTCACCTAAATGAGAACTTTCTTGGATATGGAACGTGAATTTGATGCCTAAATTGAAAATATTTTTGTGGTAAATAGGACACAATGCGTTATCCACATGCGATAATCTTACTAAAAAAGGTTTAAATATTGACCCTATATGTCCGTTGAAGGTTTGCTCTTGGAGAGTCTTAGTCACCGTAGATGGGGATGAATAGGGTGATGAGGAAATTTTCACAAACTTGGAAGATTAAAGTTTTGAAGAAAATAATCAAGACAATCCGAGTCTAGATTGGATTCGAAAAGTGAGAACACGGATATACTTGGAAACCCTCCCGGGGCGAGAAAACCACGGCCAGTGCTAGTTCAAGCACTAAGTCGAATCTACTATTTTGAATCCACAAAATATAGCAAACTGACTCAACCGGAATTGCTCCATTAAAAAATTCCTTACGAGTTTTCCTAGACTAAAAATTCCCTTATCCGATCTAGTACTTCCTAATTGAGGTAACCTTTACGGTTAGGGACAACTAAACTGAGTTAAGCCTAACAGCTCAGTCAAGGGACCTTACTCGGAAAGTAAGAAAGAGTATGTAACCGATTACAAGACTTTACAACTCATAAAGTATGAATTACAAGTCGGGAGTTGTAAATAGAAGATTGAGTATGAATACAAAGACTTTTATTTAAGTAATGTGTATTGACAATAATTCCAGCAATCTTCAAGTCTTGAGAGTTGGCTTCTATTTATAGATGACCAAGCGGATTAGCCGTTGTGACTAACTTCCGAACGAAGTCCTTTGTGACCGTTGTAATGGTTCTTCCGAGTGACTCATAAAATATCCGTTGAGATGTGAGCGTTGTGCAACGGCTCTTGACCCCTAAAGGTGCTCCAATCAGCTGGTGATGTCTGAAAAGTAAGGTGGAAACCACCGTTGAGCTTAGCGTTGAAGTTTTCCAGTTTTGAAAACAGACAACCCCGACACATCGTTTGGGTCTAGTTCGAAGTAGAAAAGTCTTGTCTGCTGGTGATTGACAGCTTGAAGCCGGTTACTTTTGTAATTCAAAAATGAGATAACCTCGTTTAGATAACCTACAAAAGTAAACAATTTTGGTTCTCAAAGTATAAAATACTTTGGTCCA
The DNA here is from genome assembly GCA_021018815.1 of Talinum fruticosum. Taxonomy (NCBI): domain Eukaryota; kingdom Viridiplantae; phylum Streptophyta; class Magnoliopsida; order Caryophyllales; family Talinaceae; genus Talinum; species Talinum fruticosum. The sequence goes on along the minus strand of JAITYX010000072.1, from coordinate 780,435 downwards.
AGATTAGGCACAGATAATAATTTAATTAAGATAATTAAGCGTATAATTATCTTAGGCTCGGAAGAATGAAATTTTCCGAGTCTAATATTCATTATACTCAAATTCCATCGAGTCGGTCTTAAGAAAGATCAAGTTATAAGAGAAAATATCGAGTATAAGTACTTAATCTAGACAAATAATTCTCGGACAAACATGTCGACTTAGAAAGTTGAATTAATGTTGTAATTCACTTTACTTCGAATATGAAGTCGAACTCGGATAAGAAATGTTAGAGAGATTATTTAATGATGCGATAAATCGAGTGATGTCCGAGTGATTCGAAACATCAATGTGAGAAGATAGACAAGAATGTATTTTCCGAGTCAGTCAAAATCGAATGAAAATATATGCAGTAGTTTTTATAACACTCGAATGACTTGTAATCAAGACTTAGAAAGGATGAGGTTTGTACATGAGTCTTTGGTAGTACTCGGAATGATATAGTTTCGAGTCCGAGTCTTCATCCATTGTGTCAAGTTCACTATGAATCGATTAACCATCTTCTATCACACTTGTTCCTATGTTAAGGATATCGTGGACAAAGTTTTTCGACACAAGAGGTTGGAGCGAGAATAGAAGTCATTTGCGGAACTACTCTTCGAATGACTTAATTAATAAATTTAGGAGTTTAAAAAACCTAATCAAATGATCCGAATGGTTCATTTGTTATGGAGTATACGTGAAAAGTTGAAATGATACTATTTTCAATAATGAAAGTTCCATTGCTACGATTTATGGGCCGAAATGTCATGCGCAGAATGGAGGGCCGGAGGCATACTCGTATCACATTTCCAATTCATACTCATTTTCTCACCCATCATCATCCATTACTTCTACTCAATTTGTCAGTTAGCACAAGCCACTGGGAGGTATATTAAAATTAACTTTGATGGATCGAAGTCTTCTTTATCGATGGCGGCGGAAGGATTCGTAATTAGAAGTTGGGATGGGAGATTTATCCAAGTCGGGATGACAAATTTGGGACCAACATCCGTGTTAGGAGCAGAGGCGTTTGCTATAAGAAATGGCGTCAAAACAGCAGTGCAAGCGGGTTTCGTTCAATTATTTTTGAAGGGGATAACCAAACTATAATTCAAACAATTAAAGACGAGATTCGGGTGCCTTGGGAAATTCAAACACTCATCCAAGATACACGATATTTTCTTCGAATGTACAACTATGTTCTTATTCATCATACACTTAGAGAAGGAAATCGGGCTGCTAATTATGTGGTTAAATTTGGTCTTTGTATTTCTTGTTCCTTAACTTGATTGTCTATTCCTTCTTCTTCCTTTCTTTACATTTTAATGGAGGAAATTAGAACCCTTGCGAGAAGAACTACCTGTTAATTATTTTACTTATCCTTTCAAAATCAATTAGCACATTTATCAATACAACTTTATTAGTTTATTAACCAAACAAATATTCATTGGCAAAATTATTAAACCCATCAATAAAAATCAACAAAATTAACATATTTATCTTAATATCGATAAATTCATTATAGATACGAAAACATTCATCAATATTAATACTTGGCATATTCATCATGACAATTTATATATTCACCAAAAGTATATATCATCAAAATTTTAGAATTCATCAAGCAACTTGATTTAATAGAAAAATTCATCAACAATTAGTAAACATTCATAATGAAACATTGACATATTCATAAATAAAATTTCTATATTAATCAAAAAAGCTGCATATTCAATATGAAATAGTTCAAATACATAAAAATTGATAAATATTCATTACTAAGACTTTAAAATATCAATATAGAAAATTCATGTTTTACTTGCATAAAAAGTGACAAAAATTAATTAAAATTTCGTCATCATAAGCGGAATTTCAATTCACATCAATTCATCATAAATATATATTCGTCACTAGAAAAATAAATTCACAAAAATAAACAAAAATTTATCACTGAATTCATCAATATAAAAGATATTCGTCGGTGAAAATAAAAGTTCATCAAAACAAATAAATATTTATCATTAAATTAAAAATTCAACAAAAACTATAGAGTTTAAATTACATTTGAATAAAAAAATAAAAAAATAAAAGAAAATATTTCATTTACTCTCTTGATACATCAAAACAAAAATATGTATCGATGAAATTTAGAAAACAAGTAAACGAGAAGTCCTTCACCTTCGGAAATGACACTCCAAATCTCGGCACACTTGACAGACGACATTTTGGTCGTTGAGACCTTCTTCCTTCTCAATCAAGTTGTCATTGTACCCATTCTTAGCACTAGCGCCATTGTTGGCATGCCTCTCTAGCGAGAGCTTGACTCTAGCAATCAAGAACCACCTGGATGAGAGAGAAAACAACTCCGACAACAGAGTGCAAGCCGAATCAAGACTTTGGTTGCTAGATCCGGAATCATTTTTCTGCCTTAACCTTACCACTCATTGGAAACCCGAAAATCGAGCACTCGGAGAAATTTGCGAATGAAGTTGAAGAAGACGAGGAAGAGGTAGACGTCATTGGAAAGAGGAGAGAGAATTGTGAGAGAGAAAGAAAGAAGAGAGAGGAGAAATGCATTTATGAACTGGAAAGAAATCATGCATTAAAATTATATTTAAGGCTGTATTTTTTTATGTTTTTGTTGGGCCTGCTCCGGTACTAACATATAAAAATTGTTCATTTACCTATTAAATCAAAAGCCAAAAACAACAAATCCGTTTCTCTCTCCTTTTTCTCTCTCTCTCTATTGCTAGATGGAGGAAGAGGAAATCTTGTTCTCTCACTAGATGCCCACCATCTTCCTCCTGATCCGATAACCCCTTACATCCCACCCTTAAAAAACTCTACATTACGATAATTTTACCTTCTTTGAATATCGAACAATTAAAAGAAATTAAAAATTCCCCTAAATTGATTGAAACATTTGTTTCCTTGTACCTATTGTGAATCAAACATAATATCATCAAAATCCAAACCCCATTTCTAAATGTTGAGTTTAATGCAACATAGGCTATATCTCCACCAAAATTCCCCAGTTTGGAGCAACAAGAAACACCAATGACGGAGAAGAATCCGGCTGGTAGTTGCTACCTATGGTTCATAACCTCCTTCCTTTTCATCTCCATCATCTCCGGGGGCACCTTGTTGGTGCTGTACTTGATCAACCCCGAATCTCCAACCACAACCTTTTTCCCTACTATTGGGATCGCTCTAATTTGTTTGCCTTGGCTTTTTTGGTTTATTACCTGTTCATATCGAATCCTCTCTCGAAAATTTGGGTTCCGGATGGTATGTTGGGGGACTGATGTTCAACCTATCGAGGATGCCGCCTATGTGGAAGGTAGCAACATGGCAGGTGGAGGTGGTAATAGTACGCCAAGCAATGTAGAGGGCGAAATGCCATTGAAAATGTCCATAGCATCGTAATCAACATTACATTAGTTATATGACATTGATTAAAATTTGCATGATGCGAATTTGTATAGCATTTTTTTTTGTTCATGGTGCGATCTTTGTCCTCCTCTTGTATGTGTAATTACTTTGCCAAGTTTTATATTTTATGAATCTTTGGATGGCTAAAAACTAACAGATGCTTATTAAAAAATTATGTACTTTTTTAAATGGCAAATGTTTTTATTAATTATCCCCAAAAAAGAGATTTAACTTGGATTGATCTTTGGTTGATGTGAGTTTATTTTACTCTACTTTTGATCCAACTTAGTTTGAATTAATACATAAAGTGGCATCTTATTGCCGAGATATATATATTAAAAAAAACTCAATACACTTTTAAATATACCATTATACCATATCTCGATTTTCATAAGATTGAAGTCATTCATAGACCCTAAGACTAAGCACTTTCCTTTACATAATGGTCCGGCTCAAAACTTATCGAATTTGAAAAGTTTTAACTTTTAATATCAATATATATATATATATATATATATATATATATATATATATAGAGAGAGAGAGAGAGAGAGAGAGAGAGAGAGAGAGCATATCTCCTGATAATTCACATTTAAAATGAGAATTAGTAACTTTATATCTGAATCCTTTATTTTTCATCCAAAGTTTATGGATGTGCCACATCACCCACTCTCTACTTCCCACATTCTCCAAATCCTGTTCACATGGTGGTTCACGACTTCCGCCCGCCGTGGTGGCCTTCGGAGGACTCGCCCACCTTCCGGGCTTAATGATTTCCACTACGTGGCTCGCCGGAGGACGAAAGACGTCGATCGACGTTCCTTGTCCATGGATGAGTTGTGTGGTGACCTCCATTAGGCATGAATTCTCCCTTAGTCCATCGCGTTTGTCCAAACAATATGTTCGCCGACGATAATTTTGTTTGATTTGTTTGGGTTTTCCGACCGCAAAGTCGTCGGAAAAATAAAAACACCCTAGATCGAGGCATGGTCAACCCACTAAAGGGGAAGCATGAAATTTTCGGAGCCGGCAATTAAATTGGGCTATGGACCTGTTGGTGGATGGCGAACCTCAATTTAGGTTCGTTGTCCGCCGGCAAGTCATGTGCCGACAATGCTAGCACCGGTCATGGCGTTTGTAAGGTGGTTAAGCTGGTGGGCTTGGAGGTAGGGGTGGTGATGGTTGTCGGTAGGAGGAGACAAAAGGAGAGCCGACAACATTGACGGTGGGAGGAGAGAGAAAGGAGAGCCAACAACATTGACGGTTGGAGCGAGAGAAAAAGGAGAGTGGCTGACATGGTGGGAAGAGAGAGAAAGGAGGGTATGGTAGCTAGGAGATTAGGTTTTTGGGTAAAGATATAGTTATTAAATAAGAATTTAAGGGTCAATATTGGAAGTTCTTACTTCTCACTTAAAGTGGAAGTTCTTGGATATCGTCCCTGTTCCATTTAACTTTAAAGAGTTGTAAGATTGTAAGCAACTGTAAGAAAAGTTATAAGGAATTATGAGAAACCGTAATGAATTGTAAGAAACTATAAGGAATTGTAAGAAACTGTAAGGAGTTGTAAAAATGTATAAGGATTTGTAAGAACTTGTAAAAGATTATAAAGAGCTGTAAGAAGTTGTAAAAAATATAAAATGTTATGTATGACTTGACAAAAATGCTTATTATAATTTTATATTTATGTACAATATATTTGTATTTTTATTTTATGAATTTAACATAAATTAGAAAATTTATATATTTGTAATGCCAAATGCATATGTATAAAATTGATTATTTGTTTTCTTCTTTTTACCTTTAGAAAAAAAAATGTTAGATATTTATAAAAAGAGTTTTTATATATGCATAAAATATTTTCATGTAATAGATAGTTGAAAATGACCTTATTTTTAAAAGTTTGAAATAAATGTCCTCAACTTCTAAACGCCTTCAACTACTAAAATTAGTAGTTGACGACGTTTATTTCAAACTTGTAAAATTAATGTCATTTTTAACGACCTATTATATGAAAATTATTTATGCATTTATAGAAATTCTTTTCATAAATATGAAACATAATTTATTTTTTTATTAAAAGAAACAAATAATTAAACATGATATATATGTATTTGGCATCACAAATATATAAATTTTATAATACTATAAATTACTTAAAATTCATAAATAAAAATAGAAATATGTTGCACATCTTATAATATAATTGAAATGTTTTTTTTGAATTGTTACTTACACCACATTAATGCCACCTAAATAACCCCTCTCAAATTACTTTCCTCATTTTTCTTTCTTTTTGAAATTCAAACTAAATTATTTTTATTTTATCATAAATATTTGAAACATAACTTATGGAAAGATTATATATATATATATATATATATATATATATATATATATATATATATATATATATATATATAATATTAATAATTTATTTGTTAAACTTTTACCTAATATTATTATAAATATTTGTTCATAAAAAATAACTATTGAAAATATTATATGGTTAGCAATATTTATGCACTTAACAAGTTTAAAATTATCATTCAAATAAAAAAAATATAATTTTAAAATAAGTCCTTGATAAAAAAACTTTTTAAAAATTATTCCATTATAAATATATAATACAAATAACTTATACTTAGTTCTCCCTTTAAATATATTAGTATAATTATATTCATCTCTTACACTCTACCTATTCATCATTATTGGGATAAAATGTATTTATGCATAAAAATTATTTATTTTAGCTCAAATTCTATATTGTTTTAATTAGAAGGTATTATATCTTTTAACACTACTTGAATTATGATCTTTTCTTTATTTACATGTTTTATATCATTCTTATACCATGACAACAACCTCACAAGACAATATTCAAGTGAGTATAAAATTTCTCATCAACTCTGATTATGCTCGTTGTATATTGTTTCATCAATATATTCGGATATGTTAATTTTTATAATTGAAGATTTTGAATTAAAATTTTTTTTTCTTTTTTGGTTTTTCTGTGAGAATTTCCAACTTTTGAAATATTTTTATATTCTAAAAACATAATATTCCTTATATTTCTCTCCAAACAAGTCAATGGATGTAAAAATAAAATTGTTAATGGGACATTATTGTATAATCTTTAGTTCATAGTTGAAATTTATTAATGTGTATCTTTTTTTTGTTTGAGGCCACACGTTTTTATCAATATATGATTATATTATTGTAATGTTTATTAATGATTTAATTACCAATAAAAAAATAAATGTTCAAACTTTGTTGGAGATTTTAGTTTATTGAATTTTATGATTGTTGAATTATATGTACTCCTTAATTTTTTTTTCGACAATGTTGAAAAACTACATTCATTTGAATTAGACTACCAAGGTATAATAATTATATATGTGTGAAAATTTTAATGAAAACGTACTCCTTATGCGTTCGTATAATTGTATGCCTATAAATTATATAATTTTAAATGGATTATTTTCATGTTAAATATTTATTCATCTTATTAGGTGGCTAGAAGTGGGTTTTATGCATTAATAATAGTATTGTAATGATATATGCAAGTCTATTATTAATAATTTATACTCATATGTATAAGCATTTTAATGATGGTTATCAAACTGTCAATTCGGATGTAATGATCTTACGATTCTACGATTCATTGGAATCTTATGATCCTAATTTAGTTCCAAAAATCTATGGTAAAATTGTAAAATGATTCTATGATTCTATGATCCTGTGATTTAAATGAATTTAATTCCATGATTCTGAATAAAATTCATAAAGTATCACAATTCATTACAATAGTATACTTTTGTATCAAAATCTTCGAAAGAGTATAATTGCACTGAACTTTTATAAATCTTTATGAATGTTTAAAAATATTTTTATTCTTATACAAAAATTTGACTATTACAAACAAATATTAAAATCTTACGACATTCGATCAAATTCTACAATTCCAATTGTAACTATCCATCTCCCCCACTAGAATATAAATTCTAACAACCTTGACTAATAAGTTACGATATATATATAGTTAGACGATTAGATTTTTGGTTTATGTATATAAGCATTTTAATGCGTTAATATATATAGTTAGACAATTAGATTTTTAGCTCATATCATGAGATTTTTTTCCTAAAAATTATTTTTACATTATTGGATATTTTTTTATAAAGAAATATTATATATTCCATTATGAGTTATAACGAATAAATAGTAATAGGTTTTAGATGATATTTTTATTAATTTATTCATAAGTAGGATTTCTGATTTTTTTGTTTTCGAATTTATTCTTTTAAAATTTTATTACAAAATTTTTTTTATGTCAGTTAGAATTTATATTTTATATAACAATTATAATTGAAATTTTTTCTATTAAATAGAAAAAAATTTTCTTTAATATTTTTAATATTAATATATCCCGTTCTTTAGCGCGGATAAAAACTAATAACTCCTTACATCTTGTTACACATATATAATATATATAATCTCTCTCTCTATATATATATTGTTAGTGCAAGTGGTGTGGTTTTCCACACTTGGGATAAATGCTCAAGTTGCATTTTTTTTGAATAGAAGTTGTATTTGAGAATTACAATTAATATTTGAAAGTTATTATTTGTGTAAATTATTATTCATATAATTCTTTTATAATATTAATATTTTATGGTAGATATTAATATCATGTCGTTTAAAATATAATTATTTAAAACTAATAAACATACATCCTCTAGATAAACTTATAATTATAAGAAGTATATGAATTAAATTTTTTATTTATTTATTTTTGTTTAGTGGACAAGAGGAGAAAGATAATCATGGATTAAAGGCATAGATTTCTTAGAGTATTGATAACATCACACTTACCAAACTACCAAGTTATAGTTTAGAGTAAAAGATGTAAAAATCTAATAGATAAAAATCATATTGATTTTATAGGTTCTTTATTATATACATATGAAATACAACAATTTTGACTATAAATAAATAATATATTGCACATATATTAAATTAAGAGTTGGCAAATATTATTTAAATTTTAAATATATAGTAATACATTTAATGAAATTCTGCATAATAATATTCCTATAGAATTTTTGCATAACATATAGAATTAAAATCAACTACTTTCACACCATCTATTATAATTCACGTAATTATACTATACAGTAGTTTTTAACGCTATTATAAAATTTATGATTTGAGTTTTTCGGTTTTCTCTCGCAAAAAAAGATTTACTTTTTATATTTTTTTGTTTGCGCTTCACCACACAATATCCTCACGCATGAGAATATTACTCCCACCTGGATTCGAATTTGGGTGGGGTGAGTGGAGGATAGAACCAGTGGCCAACATGCCACTGGCCTCCTTGATGTTTTATTTTTTATAAATATATATAGTTTACTTTAAAAAACAATACATGCACAGTAAAATTCAACAATGATATAGCCCGAGTTTGAAACACTCAGTTCGTTCGCACAAGATTCCATTTTTTTCTTGTGTCATAAGGAATTAATTTATACTGTTAATCAATCAAGTATTCGAGCTTTCTCCATCAAAACAGACCATAATATTGTCAATTTCATCCTCATTAAAGTCACATCCAATGCAAGTCTTTATCATCTCCAACCAATTTTGAGTTGCGCCATTCAAATTGGTTAACTTTTCAGCCATTAAAAAAAAGAAAAAGAAAAAGGAAGGAAGTTCCCCGAAAGCCATATTCACCATCTATCCCCACCATGATCATAATAATCAGGGCTCTTTCCCACAAAAATTTAAAAAAATAAAAAAATAAAAAACGTCATTAATTAGGACTGTAATAATTATTAGTATACATATTTATATGTCTAATGAAAACAAAAACATTGAATATTGAATATTGAAAGGAATCCACTAGAAAGTAGAAAGAAAGCAAACCCACTTTTTTTCCAGATCCAAAAATAATATCCATACAAACACAATACGATCGCCTTTTCAAACTCGATTAAATTTATGCTCTGCAAATCTTAATTCAACAAGCGAGAAAGGACTTTTCGAGAGTAATATGAACTTTACAAGCAAATTAAACACATAAAATCATGACAAATACGATACAACTAAGAAACGACCGAATTGAACAAGATTGCTCGGAAATTAATCAGCCAGTGTAGATGTGAACTCCAACGGCGATGAGTAAGATGGTGATAAGGCCGAAGTAGATGATGGTATGAACGAGTATGGAGGCGCCGCTAGTCTGCATATTCCCGAACTCGATGATTCTCCCTCTTCCCGGAATCTGGAAGAGCAGCCCAGGCGTCAAGAGGACGAACAGTACCACCGCTATCACCACCGGCCCCCAATCCGCCATTTTTACTTTGCTCTCTCCTCTCGAATTTGAATTGGAAGTTGATATTTGGGGTTAGGGGTGGAATGAGATGAAGAACCGAAGGGGAGATTTGGGGTTGGGGTTGAGTTAAATGGGGGTTTTGAACGAGAGGTGTGAAGTTCTGTACGAAAGTGAGGGGTGGAGCGCGGTGTGACGAGGGATACTGGGGGTACACGTGTACGGGTAGGATCGTGTGGGGACGGTTTTGGACGGTTTGGTGTTTTTCTTGGGGATTCGACATTTATGGGAAATTTATCGAGAGTAATAAAGGGGGCACGTTTTTTTGTGTCATGTAAGCTTCGTTTAGTGTACTTCTTCGTCCACGCTTCAACATCAAGAATCAAAATTAGCACCCGTTTTAACATATTCCTTGTTTTATAATATTGTAGTTTTTAATCTGAAAAAGAATTATATAAATATAAAATTTATAATAAAATTTAGGTTAAAAAATTATTATCTTAAATAAGAACAAAATTTACTTAATTGATTACCGTTTTGTTATTATCAATTGCTCCCTCTATTTTCATTTATTTGTTAAATAAATTGAAACTATGTTATTATCAATTAAGTAATCAATTGCTTTCCCTCAAAAAAAAAAAAAAAAGTAATCAATTGCTTCCGCTGTTCTCTTTTATTTGTTACTCACTTTAACTAATTTTGCTTCGTTTTACAAAATTTGTTACTTTATCCGTTTCACAATGTATGTCATTTTAACTAAGTTTTTCGTTTCACAATACTTGTCACTGTACAATTCTAATGACATATTAATTACTAGTTTACCAATTTTGTCCTTATTAATTGCCTTATTTTTTTCTTTTTTCATTGATTTTCTTTATTTCCAATTAAATATAAGGGCAACTTGATCTTGTAACATAAATTTTATCATAAATTTTATGTTTTCTTAATATTCCCGCATAATCTTAAAACCACATGTATTTTAAAATAGAGGGAGTATTTTACAATTTCGATGATGTATTAATAACTAATAACAATTATTCTTTTGACAAAACGTGTAGGATTTCCATTTTCGTCATAAAATAGCAAACGTTGTATACACCAAAACTTTGGCTACCAAGTGTTTATTAATTGCTTCTTTTTCCTTACTTCCCTCATTTTTTAATATATTCTAGGGACATTTTGATCATTTAATCACTCATTTATCTTAAAATTAACTTCAATTATTTCTTCAATTGTTCAAAATCTATACTATATATAATAGTAATCTTTTCAAAAATATGACATGATGGTCTGGGAGTTATTATTATTATTATTATTATTATTATTATTATTATTATTATTATTATTATTATTTTGGCATGGAGTAAAAAGAGTCCATATATGAGTGGAAATCTATTTTTTTAAATGATAAATTATTATTTTTTATTGTATGAAACTCCTAAATTCACTACCAAATCGGCATATCATCTTTTTGAAAAGATTGCTATAATATATAGTATAGATATAGTATAGATATGACTCAAAAGAAAAGTTTTATTATATATACAATTTAAAAGAATAAATAAATTTTATTTAGAACTTTATTTTTACGTTTTTGCAATAGATTTTAAATGACTACAATAATAGCTTCAGGTCATACTATTTTGTGACAGAAAAGAAAAAAATTGATTAATTTTATGACAAAAATATAAAATGTATGAGTTTTTTTATATTAAAAAATAATGCATGAGTTAACAAGAGGGAAAATGATTAACTTTATGTTCAAAGGAATTAAGGTTTCTAAGCGCTTGGGAGCTTCTCTCTCTACAACCATGGCTAAGAAAGGTCGGTCCCGCAAAGCACCCACCTCCTCCCGAAATTGAACAGATCAGCCACTGCACCACACTCACAGACAAGGCTCTTCATCAATTGCTTGCTTTCCAAAGACGAATTCGCAACCCTCTCGCAAGCAATGAAACAAGTACCACCACTCGCCAAACTCCACCGCAGAGAATTTAGGGATTTTGACCCATCAATCCCTAAATGTTGAAGAAGAATTTGCATCTGCGAATCGGAATAAGAGTATACATGCTCGATCCAATGAGGTAACAAATTACATGCTGGGATTCTTTTGATATATCAAAAATGAGAAATTCTGGGCATAAGCTATCATATGTCCCCCACGATTGAGAACGAAATCACATTTACGAAAATTAAGATCGATGACATTGACTCCGAGGTTCGATTTTGGGAAACCGCCTTAGCTTGCTATATCTTGGGGGCATCCCCTCCATTTTCGAGTAGTGAATAGTTTTATTAGGAAAATTTGGGCAGATTATAATATTGAGAAGATTGTAATGTTGAAGAATGGAGTACTGCTTGTAAGATTCGACTCCGTTGAGATAAGAGACCAAGTACTCATGAATCGGGACCTTATCAATTTGATAAAAAGCCTTTCATAATGATGCCTCGGCACATGAACTTTGAGAAGGAGAAAATTGAACAGGTTCCTATTTGGGTCCAATTTCCCGATTTGGATCTAAAGTATCGGGGGGCTTCGTCCTTGAGCAAAATGGCTAGCATATTGGGTAAGCCTATTATGGCTGACAAGAATACTCAAGACAGGCAGAAGCGAGCATGCACGGGTACTAATTGAGGTCCCAAGTCTAAATAAAGTTCCACAAAACATTCATTTTGAGGATGAGAAAGGTATTCTTCAAAAACAAGAAGTAAGCTTCGAGTGGAATCTAGTGATATGTGATCACTATAAAAAATATGGGCATGAGACATCTCAATGTAAGCACAAAGAAGGAAAATGGGTATGGAAGGCCAAAACATCCCCCAAAAACAACGAGAACAAGTGTTACCTCTGCTACCAAAGCGAGCGGATGAGGAAGGATGGATTTCGTCACTCGGGGAGCAACAAGGAAATCCACTATTATGCGGACTACCCATATTTGCAACACTTTTGCAACTTTGGGACAATTGACAGGAGAACAGGTGCCACCGGATACAACTCAAGAGGAAAATGCGGGCCATGAAGGGGTGGGGGATCCGGTACCCCATGGATAATATAGCAACATGGAATGTTTGAGACCTTAATGGCCCTAATTTGTGGTCACAAACTGCTGAGTTCAAGAAGGTCCCCCCATTGCCCGGAACACTATATGCACCCCTAAATCAGCAGGAGCGTTAGGAATAAGAAATTGTGGGTTTTGGAACAAAGCTGCGGTGGCGAAACACTTATGGTTTTTAATTGATGATAAATGTTGCCTATGGGTGAAATGGATCCATGGATTATACATAAAACAAAATGACATATGGCATGTCCAAGCAACAGCAAATACTGCATGGTACTAGAGACAAATCTTGAAAATTCGAAGGGAGTTTGCAGCTGGCTATTCCAACAATAGATGGACGAGTTAATGCCTCTACCGAATACACAATTGCAACTGGCTATAAATGTTTTCAAAGAAGTGTGTTTAAAATACCATTTACACATATGATATGGGATAGATACAACATCCCAAAATTCTCTGTGAGCTTTTGGAGGGCCTCGGTTAAAAAGGCTGCCAACCATGGATAGATTGAGGGCTATGCTCATAACAACAACCTTTGATATATGCCCTTTATATCTATACCAAAAGGAATCCCATGAGCACCTCTTCTACGGATGTGCATACAGTCAAATGGTGATACAAAATATCCTAGCCTAGAAACAACTATGGCAATCTGTCTATAGTCTTGAACATGTGAAAGACATACATGAGGCACACGAGATACCCTAAGCTCCAAGCCAAAATATTTGCGATATGGATCACAACCGCCACAACTCAGCTTTGGAGGGAGAGACATTCCGGATGTTTCAATAGAGTTTCACAGATTGCTTGCCAAGTCACGGGGCTATGCCTAAGCCTAATCAACAATAGAATCAGGTTTCTTGCTCATATTTGTACAAAAATTAAACACAAAGAGAGACTCTCGGTTTTTGTTTCATAGGGTGTTTATTTTACACCTAATGACCCCCTTGTACATGAGCTAATTTTCCCAGAGTGGTAATGAGATTGCAATGATCTCATACCAAAAAAAAAAAAAAAAAGAATTAAGGTTTCGAATCATCTCGTATTCTTAGGTTAAGGTCATGTTATTTTTAGTTTTAATTTATAATTTAATATTTTCTTATAATTCTCTACAACTCTTATATTTGCCTCAAATTTCTTATAACTTTTAACAATTAAATTTACAGGTGTGTTTGGTTGGGGAAAAAATATTTTCTCAACAAATTATTTTCCATGGAAAAATCAATTTCCAAGAAAAATCATTTTCCCCACATACATTTTCCTTTGTTTGGTAGAAGGAAAATAATTTTCTAAAAATTTATTTTCCTTTGTTTGGTAGGAAGGAAAATAACCCTAACCCTAAACCCTATATCCCATACCTTAACCCTAAATCCTAAAATTCTAAACCCTAAACCCCATACCCTAACCTTAAACCCTAAACCCCATACCCTAACCCTAAATCCTAAACCCTAAACCCCATACCCTAACCCTAAACCCTAAATACCTAAACCCTAAAACCCATACGCTAACCCTAAACCCTAAATCCCCCAAACTCTAACTCTAACCGAAACCCTATATCCCATACCCTAACCCTAAATCCCAAAACTATAAATCCTAAATCTGATACCCTAACCCTAAACCCTAAACCCCATACCCTAATCCTAAATGCTAATCACCTAAACACTAAAACCCATATACTAAGCCAAAATCCTAAACCACATACCCTAACTCTAAACCTTAAACCCTAAAGCCTAAACCACATACCCTAACCCTAAATCGTAAACCCTAAAACAAAATAAAAAATGTGGTAAAGTTAACAAATTACCCGATTAAAGTTCTCCAAAAATATAGCAAAATAGAAGTAAAGGAAAAAAGAGAAGACAATGGACAAAATTTCGGTAGAGTTACTGTTAGTAATATGACCTATCCCTTAGGCTAAAAGCCTTATAACTACATAAGAAATGACAATATATATACTCAACGAGCCACACCCTTGGAGATCTTGATGGCCACACGCCGGAGTCCAACCAATGTGCATTTGTAACTTAAAAATAACCTAATAGACCTGAAAGTATTATTTGGTCGATTGCTCTTCTTCACTTCATTAGCCAAGAATTTCAGTAACTCCTTTGACATTGCCTTTGGCCACCGGAATTGAGTTCTTTTCTCATCAACTTCCTTATTCTTCCCTTTGGTCGCATAAATCGATCAATAATCTTATATGTTTTGCGGGCCCGACTAAAATAATCTTGAGGTAGTACATATAATCAAAGTAGCATATAATCCACCTCCCATCCCCCCCAAAAAAATACACATATAAGGGGAACAAAGTTAGAAATAGATGCCAATATGTGCAAGCTTGAAAAATCTGGTATTTGTAATAGGAAACGAGTAAAGACATACTTTCACACGGATCATGGATTCCCTGCTCCAAGATATGAAAATGCAGTTGCATCATAGTTTAAACCACACTTGTCAGCACCATCTAGATTCTAAGAGACATAGATTTGCCACAACTTCAGCTTAAGCTACACCGGCATGAAATGCGAAATGGATTCATCTCGGTTGGTTTAGTGAAATATTGGGATGAAAAGAGGGTACAAAAGAGTTAGTTCATAATATTATTTCCCTCTATGTTTCCATATAATATACAATCAAAAAAATTGGAAAAAATCATTACATGACTTTGAGAGTATCCTTGTCACTATGGACTATAATTAGCATCAATTGTCATTTGGCATTCCTATGTCTGTATTTCTTCCCCGATTTCTTTTAATTATAAGATAAAAGAAAATAGTTACAATTACTTTTGGCATTTGAACTTGCTCAACCAAAGGCACCTCACCATACAAAAAAGGAAATTATAAACCAGGAAACCAAAATAAAGAATAAAAGAAACATGGAATTTGTGATACGAGCATGGGGATGTCAAAGGTATTGCTTTTGGAAAACCTCAAAAAGAAGATATATATATGTCCATGTAGTGACATTTTGCAATGCTCCCAAGTCCTAACATGGATTTTAATTCAAAACCGCCTTTGCTATTATGAAAAGTTTTGGCATAAACGTTTGACTCGATTAGTTTTGAAATGCAGAGTGCGATTGCGATTGCAGTTGCATCATAGTTTAAACCACACTTTTCATCCCAAGTACTACTCAATTATAGCTATCCCAGTTCTACTCAATCTGGAAATATGGTTGGGTCAATGCTAATTGATCGGACAAGTTAGATTGAGTTAAACCAAGTACAACTATGAAATGTGAATGGATTCATCTCAAGACCAAGACCGATTGCATCATTTCAGATACAGCCAAATGGAGGAGCAACACAAAATAAACAATCAACAATGACTAATCAATACTTTTCCTCTCGATCAAATTAAACAGGACACTTTAATTCGCTTATGCAACCCTAGTTCATAGTTCCACTTTTCGAAAAGAAGACAACAGAGTTTCAAAATCAAATCTATTCACGAATAGAAATAAATGTACCATAAATCAACAACGCAAACAATGCTAGAAAGGTTGAAGGAGAGAGAACAAAGCCCAGCAATGATGAAGGCCGGCAATGGTGGCAAGAGAGAGAATCCAATTAGATATCCCGCCGTTGGAGAGAGGAAGCTAGGGGTTGAGAATCGCAGAAATTGACGAAAGCGAGATGAGCGCCATTGTTGAACAAGCGAACAAGCGAGAGGAGAGAGAAAGTGAGATGAGGGAGAGGCTTAGGGTTTGCCGAGCGACAATCAAGCGAGAAGAAAAGGGGATAGCTGAGTGAGAGGGATAGCCCTGAAAAATTAACTTCCTCCCAAAAACTTAAGAAATTATTTTACTTCAAAAATTATTTTTATATTTTTATTTATCAAACACCGGAAAATAGAACCTTAATTTTCGAAGAAAATATTTTCCTTCCAAACAAACACATCCTACAATTAACTGATATTTCCTTACAACTCTTAAAATTACTTATAATTGCTTATAACTTACAGCTTTATCATTTTTTACAACTAAAATTACCAAAGCCTTAATCTTTTCTTTTTTAGAATTTGTACTCTCTCTTCTTTTTCCTTTTTTGGCACATAACAAGAAGAAAAAAAGAGTGTTTTGTGTCACGGGTAAAGTTCTCAAGACTCCCCTTTTCAAATGGTAATTTTACATTTTAAAACTTATGTATTGCTATTTTTTCCTCTTTTGGCATTGTTTGGGAGAAAAATGCGAATCACAAATTTAGCAAATTAACCAGCTAATTTTTACAGGAAATGGCACTCCCTCCTTATAATCGGGTTTCTTACGCAACTCAATCTCATCATTTTCTTAGTTCTTACAATTTTCTCGCATGAGAATTGTCTCTTTCGAGACAAACTCATCTCATAATTTAACAAATAAAACTGATATACGGTGCTCTTAGATTTCAAATAAGAGAGTATTAATTTGCACAAAAAAAAGCGAGCATTAATTAAATTTTTTATTTTTTAAATACTAAAAATAAATAAAAATTAGGTCTACACCCCTTCCCTACAAGGATTTGAACTAATTTTTTTAAAAAATTTATTAATGTTTTCGTACTCAAAATTTTAGAAAAATATAATAATAATTTTATTAAGTTTTTATTATTTTAAAGTCAATTGTTACTATGAATTTTTTTATGAGCAATTATGGGAGAGGCATAACTAAGTATAGTTTCCTTCAATTAGGGAGGATTGTTACTGATAAGTAAAATATTTGGATTTCTTTTCATGCTTGCTAGAAAACAATATGAATTACATTTTATGTATAAAAAAATATCTTAAATTTATTTGTCTCAATAAAATTAAAGTTTTTTATTTTTTAAAAATTTACATACTTCCTTTTTCAATAATAATTTATTTAATTACTTATTTAATGACATATAAATAATTATTATAGTAGCATTCTAGAGCTTTTGGTTGTTGGATAGTCTTTTTTAATATAATTTATTAATTTTTTTGCAAGACAAACTATATTTATTTTGCTATTTAAATCGTTAATTATCTCGTTATATGGCATCCTACATGACAATCTTATGTGTCATTCATACATGTAGGAGTTGTGTTTGTTCACGAGAATGGATTCCTCGTCAAGTCGGTTTGAGGGTGTGATTGGGGCTCGAACTCGCAGCCTCCTGCCTTAATAGTGCAATGCTCCGATGAAGAGAAGTCTTTTCCGATCTTCCATTGAGAAAGGTATTGTCATGACAACTCAATCTGTCCGGTAAACTACTTGGGGCTCTCCTTTAGTAAAAGGGAGAGGAGATTTTCTTTGGAGCCTTGCTTACGTTCCAATGCGGGGAAAGTTTTTTTTTTCCATCTACTCAAAATTAACAACTTTTTTCCTTTTTTATTTTACATATTCAAAGAGAGAATCTGTTTCGATTCTTCACGATCGCCAAAGAACCCCCAAGAAGCATCAAACATTTCCGATGAAATCCTCCATTGCTTCGAAGAAGAAGAAATTTGAATTCTTCCGTCGATTTTTCCTAAAAACGTTCGATTCTTCGAATTTATGTGAGTTCAATCATGTGATGATTACAGAGTCCAGGAGTATGAGTGAAGACTTTTAGGTCCTTCGAAAGACACCTGCCCCCTTTAGACATTATCTTCTTCCCCGAGGTTCACTTCTTCTTCTTCTTTCTTTTTAAGAGCTA
The DNA here is from genome assembly GCA_021018815.1 of Talinum fruticosum. Taxonomy (NCBI): domain Eukaryota; kingdom Viridiplantae; phylum Streptophyta; class Magnoliopsida; order Caryophyllales; family Talinaceae; genus Talinum; species Talinum fruticosum. The sequence goes on along the minus strand of JAITYX010000072.1, from coordinate 761,957 downwards.
CCCATGAGTGTTCTCTTCTTTCGTTTTCAAATGAATTTTGACTTTTGAAATGGATGAGAGCCCTTGCCCCAAACAAGGATAACTAACCAACCAATTTCCCGATCCATTTGAATTTCTACTTGACTAGTAAAGTCGGGCAGGATATGAGTCTATTGCTTTGCTCGCCTTCCCCGTCTGCTTTTCCCGTGTATAAGGACTTCCTTCAAAAGTAGATGGGCGAGTGGGGAACCTCTCGTTGGTTTTTGGAATTCGGCATCAAGAAGTGTTTTCACACCATCGACATCGACTCATCTCCTGGGGTGGAGTGCTTGTGGTAAGCTGCCTTGGGCTCATGAAAGGTATATGAATTTTTTTAGTGGTTGGTCTTCTAAAAGCTTCACCAAAAGAAACTAGTCGCTTCCCAAATGTCTCTTGACTTTAGTGTGAACGGGTGCATAACACGTGGGAATCTGCCGAATAGTTCTCATAAACAATTGATCCGTTGGGCTGGATGAGCAACCTTATTTGGCCTCTCGTACCAAGTAGTGAGTGTAAATGGCAAGCGAGTTATATGGATACGGTGTTTTACCCGTAGATGCTTCTCCAGCTCTCATAAGAATTGTATGGGAGTCGTCTTCGGAGGGACTTCCCGAATGACCGCACCGAGGAATTGTTAGCTGTTTGACCGAGATACTCGGCCTAGACTTTGAATGAATGGCAGTCGTAAATGCTATTTCATGGTCTTAGTAAGCCATGTAGTTCTGGATGCTTAATGATTGATTCAAGACCATGATGGAATTAAATACCTACTTGCTCTCTCGTATTTGTGCATTGAGCTTACACGAACCAAGCTGCTTCAAAGAACATAAAAACTTAAAAAAAATGACCTAAAATATTAAAGACAAATAAATGCGAAAATTGTCTCAAAAATAAAAATTCTACTGAAAAGTCATAACTCAATGTGCTGAAATTGACCTTACTTGGACTGCTCTTTCCTCCATGGTATAATCTTCGTAACTTCATTTTAGACTTGTGAATAGTCTAGGGTGCTCCAAAATGAACTTCCTTTAACTTTTACACATGTCTTACTAGCAACTCGGACTCATTTTGGCATAGATCGAACCGAAGGGCATGACTATTGTTTCTAGTTTTGTTTTCAGCCTACGTGGAATTTGAACCCACATCTTTGTGTATAAACACAAATGATCTACCTATTAAGCTAATAGGCGTCCACGGTTTCATAGACGTTGACACTCGAATTCATATTTAACTCCATGCTACATAAGTAAGCAACAACAAAAAGAGGGGGCTTTCTCATGGCCCATAACTCGCTGCAGCAATAGAAAAAAGGGAGGGGGGACCTTTCTCAATTTCCCAATGTATGATTCTCACCTGCAACATTTCCACTCCCGAACTCATGTAATGCCATAACTCCACGTTGTTTTCTCAACACTATCATTTCCAACTATTTCTAAACACTTCAATGTATAGCACAAGCAGAAAGTTTCTTGTAGACCCAATTCATACCATCACTTATCCTTCTGGCTTGTAACAATTGGTGACCAAAACATGCATGATTCAAAAGTTCATATTGTTTAGGTTCAGCTTTGATAAGAATGTTGCATCCCGACATCAGTCCCTTAAGATGAGACTTGGTTAGTGATGATTGAAGTGCTTGACATGGGTTCTACGAGGGCTTTCGCTTATGTACCCTTTTCTTTTCATCTAGAGCCCATGAAATTCTCTTCGATGAAAGGCTAACTTTTGAACTGAAATTCAAGCAATTCAACTACAATTGACGAAGTTTTTCTTAATATAATAACCACTTGTTCAGTCGAACTTGAGACTTCCAAAATAGGTTGGCAACACCACAGCTAAGCTATTGAGCACTACAACAAACAAAATAGGGAAGTTGATGAGACCTTTATAAACCGACAATAACTATTAAAAATTTGTCTCCGCAATTCACTCCACAACAAACCCCACAAGCATTTTGTACGAATTGTAATTGCAAAACATCAACTAGCTTCAAACCTTTTGTAGTAAAAATAGTATATATATATATATATATATATATATATATATATATATATATATATATATATATATATATATATATATATGGGAGGGTTCATATAGGAACCACCCTAAAAATGAGAATTACTCTTATTTTGAGAACTTTTAATCTCAAGCGTCCAAATTAGATCCAACGGTTGTGATATGGGTAGGCCTTAAAAGCATTCAAGTGACTCAATAATTTAAAAAAAAAATCATTTGTTCCGCCTCTCACGCCACTCTCCAGTGCTCTCCATCTCTTCCCCTTCTCTGCCCATTCTCGCTCCACGACCGCCACTTCCCACCGACCGCCTCGCCAACCATCACAAGCATCGAACCCAATCGCTGGCCACCGTAACTCCCACTCGCTACCTCTCCATCCGTCCTGCCGATTCAGCTGCACATTTCACCTGCTGCCCCTCTCGCTCGCTCGCTCGCTCGCCACCCTTCTCGCTCGCTGCCTCACCGACCACCGTCACCACCAAACACCAAGAATCGTGGAACCCAAATCGATAAGTCGCTCGCTACCTCTTTCTCAAATCTAGGGTTTGTTATCTTGTTTATATTCAATTTCTGTTTAATTTCAATTGAAATTTCTGTTTTGGAATTAGAATCTCAAGTTGGGATTGTTCTTGGATTTGTGTTCGGATTTATTGGATTTTTGAGATTGTTGAATTAGAATTTCCCCAAAACAAAGGCAATAGTTGAACATGAGATTATTCTTGGATTTCTGTTTGATGCATATATGTTTGATTACTGTAAAGAAAAATACTCTATTTGAGATTCTAATTCCTAGAGCAATCTTAGAAATTTGTGTTTGATGCATATATGTTGAATTAGAATCTCCCCGAAACAAAGGCAAACCTTTACGTTTGATGCCTGTTTGATGCATATATGTTGGATTTATGAGATTGCTCTTGGAATTAGAATGTCAATTTCCTTTTGTGTTTTGACCAATAAGCATTTCTAGGCTGTGTAGATAGGTGCAAACTCATTTTGTTGGATTGTTGTAAAGTATAAATCAAGCTTCACATTGTGTTAGATGATTGGAATTTGAATTCTAAGCATTTGTTAGCTCGAGTAATTTAAACATGGATTGGGCAATTTTGTGTTGGATTGCTGTAAACATAATAAGCATTTCTAAGCATTTGTTAGCTCAGTAAAGGTTTGCAGGTATTATTATTTCGGTTGTCTCATTGAGCTGATTTAATTCTGTTTTTGGGTTAAAATCTCCATGTTTGAGTGAAATTGTTAGTTATTTTACCTAGATTGTCCGGATTACTACACTGCTTTAATCCTTTATTTTAGAACCCAAATCAATATATGCATTTGGTATGTAGAAATTTCTCCACTGCTCTGCTTCCATAATTAATTTACGTACTTGGAGCTTTCCCAATTCAATTATTAGTTCAATTTCATAGTTTTTCCCCATTTTTATTGCCATTTGATTGAATAGGAAAGCATTATCCAAGTCAATTCTCGGTTCAATTGGGTCGGGTTGACTTATACTCATGGAAAACATAAATTGTCTTCCGAAGTGTCAAATTATTTATTTATTTTGGGTCGGGATGTGTGATCCCTCTTCTAATTGTTTTTTTTTCCTGTGATGTGGTTTAAGTTTCTCTTAATAATCAAATTGTTCAAATTCTCTTGTGTATGCTTTGATTTTTTAGTTTGTGGTTGTTGTATTAGTAAGAACTATGCAGGAAGTATTTAACTTGAAATGTCCGTGTTTTAGTAAGAACTATGCAGGAAGTATTTAACTTGAAAATTCCGTGTTATAAGCATATGTTTAATTTTGGTCAGTGTGAAATTGTGTGAAATTGTGTTTGATTATTGGAATTGAAATAGTAAGATTTACATAGTCCATTAGCTCAATTGGTAGAGCATTTGTGTTCTTATACAAAATATGTGGGTTCAAATCCAACATGGACTGTCCATCTATCTTGTCACAACACAATATGTGCTTTCAACTGTGGAAATACAAGCTTTAGGAAGCGAGATAGAGGATACAGAAATCAATGGTGAAGGGCTACTGAAAATGAAACCGACTTTAAGAGGTCGAAGGAAAGAAGAGGAGGGGGAGCTTAAATATTTGGCAATTTTAAGCCAAGAAAATGTGTGAGTCACTATAGTTAGCATTCGAGTGCATTGGGCCTTGACAGGCATGGGAATTACTATACCAAAAACAATACAAGGGGAAGCTCAAGTGAAGACAAAGCTTAATAAGAAAAGACAGACTATTAGGCAACTCCCTTTTGAAAGATATAAGCCCAACAATCAAGTAACACTACAATGGATATTTATTTTATGCATGATACAAACTACAAAGTTAGCAGATACAAACTCCAAAATTCAACATAAGAGTCGGTTTAAAACATCAAGAAAAGCTTATGGTCGTGACATTCTCCAAAGTTATATCGTAAAAGATCGTGGCAAAAACATTAGCCACAATATATATGAAAGCCAAGTATATCTACATTCAAGCTACACTGGCAAGTAACAACCCATCCCCCAAAAAAAAGAAAAACAAAAAATGCTCTTATTAGATCGGGAATGAGAGACATAATCTATGGCAGAGAATGCAGGCCAAGAGGAACGGCTAGTCCGGGTTAAAGCCTCGAGTAATGCGAGAGGCATTTCGTAAGATTATGATCCGTAGAACGGAAAAGAAAAAAATTGCACAATCTGTACAAAAGGAAATCTACTAGTGGCATGAGTTTGTGGGATTTTGACTTATTCTAGTGCATTTCACAATTTCAGTTGCAACCACAAAGTTCCAATGCATTTAACGCTCTAGTGCAAGATTTTGACTCATTCTTTGTAGCCCATGTGGGATTTGAACCCACATATTTTGTGAGACTCCACCAATTGAGCTAATGGACTATGTAAATCTTAGTGTTTCAATTCCAATAATCAAACACAATTTCAAACAATCCAAACACTAGGAAGAATAGAAATGCATCAATTCTTTCCAAGAACAGAAAAGCACTTGACAAGACCAAATGCATCAATGCTAACCCCAAATCCAAGAACTGAATTCATCAAATAGAATTTCACACAATTTCACTCAAAGAGTAATGGTAGCAATATCTCTATTCTCCGTAGACTGGTCATTGAGGTGGCTGCTAGAATTTCACACAATTTCCTTCAAATAGAGATGCTAACAATATCCCAAATCAATGATTACTCAAACAGAAATCTAGGATAGGTGTTGAATGACTCGCACCAATCGTGATAAAACCCAAAGAGGCCACGTTCATAGATGACATGAGGAACCAGATTTGAATACACCACATTTATGACCCAGATTTGCAAGTCTCTCAAAGCGGCAACAAATGTGTACAAAAAGAAGCAATAATCGAACAGTATAAGCTACATTATTTTGTTTTGAATACAAGTGTAAGACAATCAATGAGGAAGCACGACAAGCTGAAAACAATGATATTATTCATATACGTAGATCATTAAAACAACACGGAAAAACAATCAATCTGCTTACCCTCCATAAATCAATAACCCCAAAATAGAATTTCACAAATTCTAACTCCAAATCAATTTCACACAATTTAATAATTCTAACCAAAAAGGGCAGATTTTAGCAACTAAGTAAGCTAACCAACGTAGTTCATTAACTTGTTTAAATTCTAACCATAATGATGGCCTTTGCTCTAATTTCACAAATTCTAACCCCAAAATAGAAATTTTAATTGAAATTAAACAAGCAATTGACTATAGACAAGATAACAAAACCCTAGATTTGATTTGGGGAGAAAATGAACTTACATGACCCATCAAAGAGCTCGTTGCCGAGGAGGTTCCGTTCAACTCTTGCCTTTGTTCGACGGTAGTCTTGCTAGAGAAAAGTGAGAATGGAGCCCAGTGGCCGGCGAGGCGGTGGTGTGGTGGTTGGCAAGGCAGCGAGCGAATTGCAACGAATTGTGAGAAAATTTCCAGCGATTCATGAGAGAGAGAGAGGCAGCGAGAGAAAGAGAGAAGGAAGAGGGAGAAAGGGAGCACGAGTGGCCAGCGATGAGGTGGTGTGGTGGCTGGCGAGGTGGTGGTCGGGGAGGGCGATCGGCAGAGAAGGTGGAGAGAGGTTTCCAATTTGCACGCGAGGAGCTTGGCAGAGAAGATGAAAGGTAAAAGTCACGTGAATCATTTTAAGAACCACTTATATCGCAGCCGTTGGATCAAAATTGGACACTTAAGATTAAAAGTTCTCATAATAAGAGTAGTTCTAATTTTTAGGGAGGTTCCCTTATGAACCCTCCTACACACACACACACACACACATATATAGGGATAGGGACTGTATCAAATGAGAGTAGGGGATAGAGTGAGAGTAAGAGTATTAAATCTCAACCATTCACTTTAAATGTAAGGGTCAAGATTAAAACAAAGTTATTTTATATAAAATTGTTGTTTGACTTCTCTTTCCTCGACCACCGCTGCCCAACCCCAAAATTAGGTATTACAAACAGCACCCATCTTATTTTTTTACCATTTCGTGGGTGTAAGATATGAATTTTCGATTTGGGGTTCAATATGCCCTAAATTATATGCATTTGGGATAGAGTTTTCATAAATTCCGGCGGCTTTGCCACTTGGAAAAGTAAAGAAAGTCGGCGGGTTATGGTTGGTTATGGTGGTTTCAAGTGGGAGGGAAGAATGAAAAACTAATTAGGGTTTTCTTATTAAAATTAAATCTACGCCCTTAATTTAGATTTGATGGCTAGTATTCACTCCTCTCATTTCTCAACCTATCCCTCTCCACTCATTGGATATATATATATATATATATATATATATATATATATATATATATATATATTATGTAAAATCAATGTATGCTTGATATGTGGGACGTTTGTGTGATATTGCAATAATGTAAGATAATTATTATAATATCACATAAGTATCTTAAATATTAGTAATATATTAATTCTACCCAACTTTTAGGATATTTATATAAGATGGTTCATGCATTTAAGTAAGCCATTTTTTGGTAAAATTACATATAATATATTTATTATGTTGGATGTGTATATTTCTAAAATTAATTTATTTTAATTTTATGAATAATATTGTGTAATATTGTGAATTTAGATAAATATTGTCTTTATCCTATGGACTTTTTTTCAAAAGAAATTAAAATTTTAAAGTTTAAAGTTTCAAAAATGAGAAAAGATAAATAATGAGTTAAATATATAATTGATAAAAATAAATTAATAAAAAATTAAAAGAAATAATTTTATCTAAACAATTTAAAGAAAAATATATGCATTTATGATCTTGTAGCTTATTATTAATTTTTATTGTTATTAATTAATTAAAATAATAAAATAATAATTAATTATAAAAATAGACTCAATTAATATCCTTTTATTGTAAGAAGTATAACCGTAATATTAATAAAGGCGCACGGTAGAAAACGTGATTCCTCCATACTTGGCTGAGGAAATTTTGAGCTGTGTAAAACATGCTTATGATTCATGGAATGGATAGATCCCCCTGGGGTTCAAGATCATCCAAAATCAAAATGCTTGAGTGAGCAAATCTGGCATATGAAACATGTTTATTAGTATGGATGGTGGTCGTCCTCCGCCACACGTCATCCTCTAATATATAGGCATGTTTTATTTAATTGTAAAGACACTACAATCAATATGTTGATTCTCGACACATTTTGTAACAAATGTTGACGAGAATAGCCGACACAAAATTAGTTCTACACGCTTACTGTTGTTGTTACAAAATCGCACATCACAAAAGCAGTTGGGTCAAGTTTTGACGTCAATAAATTTTTCGCATGTTTGGCCGTCAACATTCTTGACCAGCTGGTGCACAAAACTCGTCAGGGTCTTTTTGGACGAAAATCGCGGACATGCTACTTAGATCATATATAGTACCATAAAATATTATTATTATTATTATTATTATTATTATTATTATTATTATTATTATTATTATTATTATTATTGATAAAACACAAGCACATATATGACAAATAATTTGAAATTTCTAAATAACATTATTGAACTTTAATTCATAAAAATTACAAGAACATATAATAATACATATCAATTTGATTTTCTTAAATAACAGTACATGAGAAAATCCTAACGCCAAAATAAACTACATGAGAAAAATAAATCTAGCTTTTTTGGCTCTCAACTTGATCAATTGGTTCTCACAGACCACCGACTCTTCTTACATTTTGTAGTGATGGATAGATCTTAACACAGGGAAGAACTTGCAGGACCAACAAATCACACTCAAATAAACTACAAATTTAATGAATATGTGAGAAACGACAATGTCAATTTCATATCCCCATCCAGCATATCTGAAATCTATCTTGAAAACGTTGTACAAAATTGAAATTTTTCGAGATTGGAGAACGAAGGAGCAAGCGAGTAAAGTGTTGAACAAGAAACTTATGGGTTGGTATTCAACTTTCACCAAGTAGTCATTCTTGGATATTGTTATATGGATGGAAGCATTTGGAGATGAATCCAACCAGATCCGCCCACAATGGTTCTCAATTAGAGCATTTGATGATGAATTCACCTAGATCCATAGGTAGTCATTCTAGGTTATATTATCCTACAGTCGGATCTAACGCAAACCACTTCATTATTTGGAGGTGTTCGTCTTTGTTGGTGCATCGAGCCTCGGATCTATGGTGGATAAAGAGATGAAAGATATTGTGGTCATAGATGGCGGAACTAGAAATGGAGTGAGAAAGCTTGAAGATGTATGAGCAAGTAGCAGAGAAATGAATGAATTGGGATGGGAAAAGCTCAATTGAGTGGCGCAAACTCTAAAAGAATACAAGTAGTGGGAGGTGAGGAGATTGGTGGGCCACACAAATTATACAGACTACTGGGAAATAATTTTTAATTATTTTTAACTTGACCCATTTTTTACTATACATGCTATAAGACATCCAGAAAATTGCTAACGCCCTTTGTCTGTTATGAACCCAACTTGTCCAGAAAAAATTACGACACGGGTCTAAGGCGTCAAGAAAATACTGCCAAGAATCATCATTTTTGTTATAGTGAGAGTTGTATGACTGTAAGAAAAGTTGTAAGTAATGGTAAGGAGTTATAAGGACGTGTAAGAAATATAAAATATTGTATTTAATGTATTTTTATATTTATGTATAACATATTTGTATTTTTATTTATAAATTTAAATGTAAATTATAAAATTTATATATTTGTAATGTCAAATGCATATGTGTGAGTTTGATGATTTATTTTCTTCTTTTTTTATTTAAAAAATTATGTTTGATATTATGAAAAAAAGTTTTTCGATGCATAAATAATTTTTATATAATAGATAGTTGAACAAGTAAGTTTGGCGTGAGACCGTCTCACATTAATTTATCGTGAGACGAGGATGCCACATCAACCATTGTATTGGTAACCCCATGCATGTTCATAAGCGAGTGAATTTCAAACGCGTATTTATTCGAACGAGACTTTCTTTCTTGCTAAACTTCTTCGTCATCCTCTCATCAACCTTTTCTCCCTCTTTCTCGTTAATATTTCTTCTCATAAGAAATTTGTTCAACGTCGCATCATCTTTCTCCTTCTATACTCATCGGTGATTGATAATTCATGTTTGTGCAGAAAAAATTCGTCGATCTTTTCGTCCATTGTCGTCAAGATATTCATTCATCGTCACAATATTATTTACATATGTTTGTACAGTCTTGTGTTTGAATTTATAGCATTATTCGTTCATCGTCGTCAAGATATTCGTCTATCGTCGACAAGATATTCGTTCATCATTCAATGTTCATCATTGATCTTTTGTGATGGAAATGGTGGTAGTGGAAAAGCACCGAACATATTAATGGAGGGATCTGTGGTAGAAAGAGGTAGAAGATGTTCTATTTTTGGTTTTATATGCCCTTATTTGTGTCATATGTTAGAATATGACGACTTTTTACGAAGTCTAATATTACTAACATCCGAAGTATGCTAATACTACTATTAATAACTTGCATGCATGACTATTTATGATGAATTCATGTAATAAACCAATTGTGCCTGTCGAATATGTTGATGAGACTAATAATATTATGTATAAGTGACTAATTCTATTTGGAACTATTTACTTTATTTAGTATACTAGCGTACAACTAATTATATATTTCGTATATAACTATTTTTATTGAAAATTAACAGATGAGCGACTACTCGAAATATGGAATGACTAATAATATTAACAGATCAAGTAACTAATCACATTTAAAACATTCTATTTTCTTGTATATGTTAGTAGATATCTAATCATGTATTAAATAGAAGATTATTCAAAGACTATTCGTGTAGTTAGTCATGTATGACTATTTGAAAGCAAATTAAATATGACTAATAATATTATGATTATGTGACTAATATTATTACGATTGGGTGACTAATAATATTCAACGTTGTTGAGCTACTATGTATAATATATAACTCGTTTTGTTGTTATTATTTGTCAATCCCTTACTATTTAATATATCATTATTATATGACTAATTGTGTTTTGTATGTATGACTATATTTGTTGAAGACGAAAATCATGAACCCGTGAAAAATTCCATGGAGCATTTGCTTATTGATTATGAAACAAACATGGACGATCTGCTAGAAATTGATAACAATGAGCATGAATATTTGGACAGAACGGTAAAGACGCTTGAAGATGAACAATGAGCTCAATCATATTATGATATCCAGATTGATCACATAAATATGAATATGAATGGCAAAGACGCTTGAAAGAAGTTTTGAAGGGAGTAGTGTGCTTAGGGTTTATGAGAAGAATTTTGAAAAGGAGGAAACTTTCCTTTTTTTAAGTTTTGGAAAGAGAGCGTGTATTTCACCCTTTATTTCGACCGCCCAAATTTTTTTAAAAAATTGCTATGTAGGCCATCTCACGATAAGTTATTATGAGACGGTCTCGTACAAGAATTTATGTAATTAAAAATGACCTTAATTTTATAAGTTTGAAATAAATGTCCTCAACTACTAAATGTCTTCAACTACTAAAATTATTAGTTGAGGACATTTATTTCAAAGTTGTAAATTAAGTTAATTTTCAACTATGTTACATGAATCATTTACGCTTCTATAAAAACTCTTTTGATAATATCAAACATAATTTTTTTTTCTTTAAAAAACAAATCATTAAACATGACATGTATATATGCGTTTGGAATCACAAATATATAACTTTTATAATTCTATAAATTACATAGAATTCATATATAAAAATACAAATATGTTGTACATAACTATAAAAATATACATATGAATATATACATTAAACTTGTTATCGAATAATATACAATATTTTGTATTCCTTATAAATTCTTACAACTCCTTACATCTTCTTACAACTTATACTAAATGGAACAAGGTTGAAATAGCTCAAATGATTTCGTTACATTCAACTTAACTATTCACTTATAAATTTCAACAACATATTTGTAATATTATTTATGATACCTAGCTCGGATCCACATGATACTTTTTGAAATTAATTATTTGTTGAAATTTATTTGTGAATTTCTTAAGACGTAAAATTAAATTAATGTATCCAATGGGTTTAATTATCAAAATTCTTACACATCGATCCAAATAAATCTGATATACTCAAAATACCTAATGAGAGTATAAGTATAGGAGTGGAAAAATAGGGTGTGGGTATAGCCATATTTGTCACGTATGTATCCCACGGCTATTCCTAGTAGACACCCTTTACATTCATAAAAATTCACCAACATAAAGTTTTTCGTTAGCAGTAGAAAAATAAATTCACAACAAATATAATATGTAGTTGTAAGAAGTTGTAAGGAGTTGTAAGGAGTTGTAAGAAACCGTAAGAAGTTGTACGAAACCGCAAAGAGTTGTAAGAAAAGTTGTAAAGTTGTGAATTAAAGTTAAATAGAATAGGGTTATAGTCCAAATGCCGGATCGTGAAAATTTTACTTTTATATAAAACATATTATATGAAACGTTATGTCTATAAATAATTAAGTGAGGGAATATAGTTTTTTCAATTTTTGAGTTTTTGTTAATTGTAATTGACCTATTATGGTCAGAGTTCACAAAGGATAAAGCATTTTAATTTGAGTTTCCCTCTCCCTCTATATTTTGTACGTGGAAATAGAACTTTCTGAGTGGAATATCATTATGAAGTCATACTGTAAACAGTTTATTTGTCTATATTTTTTTGTAAAAGAATTCCATAGAATTGACAATTTACCATAGCTCACAAATTATGAGATATAAGTAAAGTGTTTCTGATATGGCGATGTGAGTTCCATTAATTCATTTTTCATCTATTCAATAATTTAGTCATTTTAAAATTTAATGTTAACATAAAAATAACAACAACAATAATAACAACACAAAAATAACAACAGTCATCATGGTCATCATATAATCTCAAGACCACTCCTCTCAAACATCTATTCTTCTATATCCCTTTCAAATGACACCCATGTTTTATTTTTGGTGCACTTGAGGGGGCGAACTCTCAATACAGAAAATAAATTACGTTGTATTCCTACTAACGCCGACGGGGCCAAGACACGCCCGGTAAATCTTCATTTAGAATTCTGAGTAAGTCAGGAGGTCAAAAGGAAAGCCCCACGTAGCAGAAAGACCTCTTCATTCGCCATCCACTATTGTATTAAATTTAAAATAAAATACAGGACACAAACGTAAAGAGTAGGTCCCCAAATTACATTCCATGGAAAACAAAAATATTATTAATACTTGTCAAACTCATTTTAAGTTTTATATGCACAAGAATACTGAAAATAACACAAGGAAAAAAGCAACGCAGAACAGAATTATGATTGGAACTACAATAACAGTATAATGATACGTCATTTACTTCATAGATATAAGCATATGGGAATAAAACATGAAATCTAAATTACGCCCTAGCATTACTATAAATAATTTTCTTAAATATTTTTTGTAACTTATATAAAAACTTTAAAAAAGTGAAAAAATAACATATAAGCAAAAACAAAATCATTACATCTTCTCAATATATCTTAATCATCTTTTAACACTTTAAAGGTACTATTCGACAAATTAATACAACTTCAATCCCGATATCCGTTCGAAATTTGATGCTCCTTTATCAGATCTCCTCATTTTTGCATGGTACTTGTCTTTCAGTTTACTTCTGGAATAATTAAGTAAACCTGCAACTATTTCAAATATAAACAAAAAATATATGTAAGTGTTAAATTAGTGTGAAGTAATTGATTACATTACATTATAAATACTATGTATTATACCTAGTGGTAGTGGTGGTGGTGGTCGTGTATGAAGTAGAGGTAGAGCTGAAAATGAAGAGCGATGAGAATAATGGCGATGAGCGAAAAGAAGATGATGGTGTGTACGAGGATGGACATGCCGCTGGTTTGCATGGTCATGAACCGTAAGAATCGGCCCTGGGCCGGCATCTGAAACACCAGGCCGGGTGTCAGGAGCACGAACAGAACCACTCCCACCACCACCGGAGCCCAGTCCTGACCCATTCTCTCTCCTCTCTCTATCAAAATGTGGGCTTGATGTTTATTTCAACTTTGAAGGTGGGATACCTTGGAACGACTGAGTGAAAATAGCGAAATGCATGGGTTGGGGGTTAACGGGTTATAAAACTGGGGTTTGAGTTGAGTGTACGAAACAGAGGAGGACTACGTCCTTTGGTGGATTATACGTGTAAGGTTAGGATTCATCTGGGCTGGATTTGTACGGTTTGATTTTTTGGGGAGTTTGATTTTTTTAGGATTATTAAATTAAAATAAATTGTAATTTGGGAGGTTTGAACAATTATAAATCATACTATAATATATTCATTGGTGTACCAGTATTTTAGAGTATTCATTATCTCTAAATCATACCACTAACTTTTGGACAATTTTAAACTAAAATATGGTATATAACCATCCACGAAATAAGTAATATAATTTAGAAATAATAAATACTCCTTAAAATACGGTATACCGATAGCTATTATTATAATATAGTATATAATCATACAAACTTTCAAATAAAGTTTATTTTAATTTTTAATATTAATGAAAAACTTATCCAAAATCAGCAAGGGTCGCACTAGTGTTAAGCTTCGTTTTCTACAAACGTATGTGTTGCTCAATATCTCCCCACCCTCAGACAAAAAAAAAAAAGGACGTGGTAGAAAGAAAAAATTAATAAACGGAAGAGAAAAAAGAAAATAAACTTGACTGATTTGGAAAAATGACGATGTTTGCTTGGTTAAGCATAAATATGCTGGTGCTGCACACATAAGAATATGTGTTTAGCATGCAATATATGTCTGAGGGTCTTTTTCTCTACGTCTCGATTTCCAGCTTCATTTCTTTTTACTGAAAAATAAATTTTGTATTTGAATGTCGATAGTAATTCAATCATATAATTAATACATATTATATATATTTACACGGCCAGTGGTAGAGCTCTTTTGTTGCCTAAGGTGCATTACTACATGAACGATTTTTAACTACGATTAAAAATGACTTTTAACTATAGTTACAAACTGTTGTCTAAGTGCGCATGATATAAGTTAACATTTTTTAATACGGCTGGACTACCATAGTAAAACATCATTTATTACAACGGTTCTACAAGTAACCGTATTCATAGGTGAGAATTATTACAATGATTCTTATGAATAGAGGAAATTGATATAAATTCACATGAATTTCAGTAAAACTTTCAAGAATTTTGGCCTATTCATGTAGTCACAAATAAATAGTGAGCGAAAATAGGGAAAAATTTACATATAAAGTCAAACTTGCATGTTTTGGATTTTTCCCATCTATCTCAACCGGGAGAGATAATTCATTCATTTGAGGACAATATTTATTTTGCGTCAAATTTGACTTTATATGTAAATAGGCTATTTATTCATTTGAAAGGAAATCAAATTACACTAAGGGTGTATTTGTTTCGAGTGGAAAATATTTTCTTGGAAAATTATTATTCTATTTTCCGACGTTTGGTAGCATAAGTGGTGCATAAATATTTTCTCGGGGATAAATATTTTCTGGGGAAAATAATTTCCCTCAATCAAGGATAAATTTCCTTTTATGAGGAAGGAAGTTAATTTTACTCTACATCAATCAAGGGAAAATAAAGTCTTATTAATGGGAATTCAAGTTCTAAGCTTCTCTTACTTTGCCACCTTCAATTTCTTTTTCCAAATTTTATCCTTGTCTTTTTCCCTTTTTTGTTGTAAAGTTCATATATCAAAAGTTTTTTTACAGTATTTGTTTCTTTTTTTAATTTCTATTATTTTATACATGGAAAAGTTTGATCATAGGGAGATGTACAAACTTATCAAATTTAGGTGCTCAACACACACACACACACACACACACACACACACACACACACACACACACACACACACACACACACACACACACACACACACACACACACACACACATATATATATATATATATATTTGCGTTTTGAAGTTGAATTATTTATTTACCTTTTCTTTTCATATTTATGGGGTTTTATGGTTGGTTTTCTTGTTTAAGTAGCAATTTTAGAAAATTATTTTTCTTCTACCAAACAAAGGAAAATGTGGGTGGAAAATGGTTTTCCTTGGAAATTCATTTTTCATTTTCCCATGAAAAATAATTTCATGTTCCGCGCAACCAAACACACCCTAAATTGAATCTAAAATTGAAATTTTCGAGATCTAAAACTAAAATTTGAAGAAGAAAGTGAAACCTAAAACTTAGAACTTGTCTGCCTTTTGCCATCTACTCGTTCCCGCCTTATGTTTTCCATCTCCTTCTCGTTGTCTGCGTTTTCCTCTTTAAAATCCTTGCTTGAACCCTAAAATGCTTGCCCGATGCCGACACTTGTGCCAATAACAAGTCATAGTCGAAACAAGAGGTCGAATTTTACATATAAAAAATAGAAGCAAAATGTAAAAAAATGAAGAAAAATGAATTTTACGGATCTAAAACAACTTATGAAAGAGGTTAAGAGCTTTATAGATTTCTTTAAAATCTCTAGGGGTAGACATTTAAAGCCAGATCTAAATGAATCTGTTGGAAGAAGGGCTGGTGAGAATAGAGAGGATGAAGATCGATGAGGACAGAGATAGAAATGCGGATGGAGACAAAGAGGAGATAGAGCCCTGGAAAACAAATAGAGAGTGAACGAGCAAGAGAGAAGGAGATTATTGCTCTATTCTTTTTTGGATGAAGGCAAAGACTTTCAGTCCAATATCAATATTGTTAAAATAAATAATAGAAAAATCATTACGCACTTTCTAGAAACAAGTATCAAATAATGTCTAGGATTTTCTATGGGAAAAACCTAGAGCTTAGAAATATCTAGATATTATTGTATTCTCTAAAATTATCTTAGCAAATATCCTAGATATTTAATTAGGTACATCATTAGGATTTTGACAGTTGGCCAAATATCCACCATACATTAAGGAGGTGAAACTAGTATAAATAGAAAAATGACCTACCTATGTAAGCATCCACAAAAGTGAGAGCATCCACAAAAGTGAGAGCATCCACCATAAGAGAGAGTGAGGGCTCCTAAGAGAGCAAGTGAGGTATCCCACATACTCTTGAGTGTCTATCTAAAGTCTTGTAAGTTTTTTTTAAGTTAATAATAAAGAGTTGTTTCTAGTATACTAATTGATCTCCTAATTTCTCAACAAGTTATATCAAAGTAAGGTTTTGGTGACCTTGTCTTGAGCTAGCATTGTTGTCTACATGGTCGGGGACCGGATTATAGAGGAGACTTCGTTGTCACGGTCGGGGACTGAAATCTATTGGTCCGGGACCACATCTTGCTGGTTAAGTGTTGGGCACTGACCAAGTTGTTATAGCGGATCTTTTAGCATCGGCTACCTCACTCGAGAAGCTTAATGGGAGCAACTATAGTACTTGGTGCACATGTATCAAGTATTACTTGAAAGGGAAAGATTTGTTGGGTATTGTTGGCGGTGATGAGAAAGCTACCCCAACGGACCACTGATTAGAAAAAGAAGTGGGAGATCAAGGCAGGAAAGGCTATGTATGTTATGTCGATCACCGTGAAGGACGAGTTCCTACATCGGATTAAGGACTGCATAACATCACAGAAGCATGGGATACCTTAGCTACACTCTTCACAAAGAAGAATGAAGCTAAGGTACAAGAATTGGAGAACAAGCTCATGTCCATCAAACAAGGGGACATGACGGTAAGCCAATACTTCACAAATTTATATGTCGTGAAATAGAGAAGGTAGACCCCGAAAGTGCAATCAACGAGTCTAGAATGTGTTGGATCATAACCCGAGGCTTGGACCCCAAATATAGTGGCCTTATTACGGCAACTCGAGGATAGGCTACTCAACCCAACTTGACGGAACTAGAAAGTCTCTTGATCAATCAAGAAGACCTAGACAAACAAATGTCCGGGGTCTCAATAAAGGAGGAAGAGAAAGCTCTCATTACAAAAAGGAGAGCGCCTAAAGGCCAAGATAAGTCCGGGAGAAGATATATCGCAAATGAAGATTATTGGAAAAGGAGGCAATCAAAGTGGCAACAAGCACAACGTAGACGGGGTCCATCTCAAGGGAGAGCACACCAAGCTCGAAGTGATCGAGAAGAATTGAAGTATCGTCGACAAGAGGATTGATGCTACAAATGTGGCAAGAAAGAACACTATGCTCGAGACTACGGATTTCTTGAAGAGGAAGGTAACATAGTTACTTTCAAAAACAATGAAAGTGAGGAAGAGTGGGACTTACAGCGTCCTTTGTAATGGAAGATAACAATGTTACACTCAATGTAGAAATAGTTGCATCATGTGTCAAGGAGTCGAAAGAGGAAACTGCTCTTGTCATGATGAGCAATGAATCCATTAACTATCAATATGACTGGATAGTAGATTTAGGTTGCTCAAACCACATGACATGAGACATGAACAAGCTACATGGTATGACCGGAGTTTAAAGGAAATCGAGTTGTGGTAACAACTAACGATTCTAAAATGCCAATAACCCGTTTTGGAAATGCAGTGATTGCTCTTCGATTTAGTCCACATCAGGTGCACCTATAAAATGTCTATCACGTGCCTAGTATGAAGAAGAACCTTATGTCACGTATCACAGCCGACATCTTTAGGGAACTATGTGGTCTTTGGTCCCAACAATGTCAAGGTATATCACGAGTCTCAAGCCTACGTCGCCACCACTTATGGAAGGACGACGCCTCGAATCGGTCTATGTAATATCAGCCCAAGATGCATACATTGACAAAACAAGGGAGAATGAGACGACAGACTTGTGGCACACAATACTCGGTCATGTGAGTTATAACAAGATAAAGGTAATGATGCGAAGTTAATGATGAAGGGTCTTCCGCAACTTAAGATTCGAGATAACATAGTATGTGTAGGATGTCAATACAGAAAGGCGCATCAAATTCCTTACGAAGAGTCCTCATACGAGCTAAGGCGCCACTTGAGATCGTACACTTGATGTCTTTGGAAAAGTGAAGCAACCATCCATCAACGGATACATGTAAATGATTACCTTTATCGATGATTTCTTAAGATATGTTTAGGTAGATTTTATAAAAGAAAAATCGGAGGTGTTGGATAAATTTAAAGAGTTCAAAAATAAGGTCGAAAGTGAAGCAGGACACAAAGTAAAGTGCCTATGTACGGACAATAAGAGAGAATATACATAAGATGAGTTATCAAATTACCTACAAGCACATAGAATACAACGCCGGTTTACCTATCCTAGCACACCGCAGCAAAATGGTGTGGTAGAGCAAAAGAATCGACATCTTGTAGAGACATGCGAAGCATGCTGCATGCTAAGAACGTATCGCCACATTTCTGGGCCAAGTGCATGAAGACAGCGGTCTATGTCACCAATAGACTACCACGAGGCAAGGCTCGTGCTTATGTCTCCATATCGAAGTTATGGAATGTTAAGCCCACGGTAAGCCATTTCGGGGTGTTTGGATGTGTATGCGATGTCTTCATACCTGACCACCTATGAAGCAAGTTCAAAAAAGGCGATTTGTTATATTTTCGTGGGCTATGATAATGAAATAAACGGATGGAGGTGTTGTGACCTGAAAACGGGACGTTGCTACACATCGAGAAATGTAGTGTTCGACGAAGCATCTTTATGGTGGTCATCACAGGCAATAGCATTTCCCAACTCTAAGGAGATTGAGAAAAAGTTGGAGCAAAGGCTAGAAGATGATGAGAAAGACTCAAGCTATGAGACAACACCGCAACAAGAAGATACCGAAGAAGAAAGAGGTAAAGAAGAGACACCAAGCGAGCACAAAAGTCGATGGAAGACAAGTGTGTATCGTGCTTCTCTAGAAGAAGATATGCCAAGTCAACTCGAAGAGACAGTGACGGAAGAAGCCTCGGAGCCACAATTAAAGAGGTCTAAGAGGACATGGAAGCGGAATCCTAAATATGCTAACACAACATTGGCGGAAGGACCAAGCATTAAGGAACCGAGAACCTATGAAGAAGCATGCCAAAAGAAGGAATGGAAAAAGGCAATGGAGGAAGAAATACAACCTTGGATTCAGAATGAGACTTGTGGGCTAGTACCCAAGCCCAAGGATGACAATAAAGAAGAGTGGGTAATGAGGGGATCTGTTAAAATAAAATAATAGAAAAATCATTACCCACTTTCTAGAAACAAGTATCAAATAATATCTAAGATTTTCTATGGGAAAAATCCATAGTTTAGAAATATCTAGATAATTATAGGATTATCCTAGAAAATATCTACATATTATTGTATTCTCTAGAATTATCTTAGCAAATATCCTAGATATTTAATTAGGTACATCATTAGAATTTTGACACTTTGGCCAAATATCCCACATACTCTTAAGTATCTATTTAAAGTCTTGTAAGTTTGCTTTCTCAAGTTAATAATAAAGAGTTGTTTCTAGCATATCACTTGATCTCCTAATTTCTCAACAAATATACCTTTGAATAAGGTATTTACAAGGGTGGAGTTTTTAAAGGTGATACCACCTTCTAGGAAGGGTTCATCACTCTTTTAATCTCCTTTTAGTTATTTATATAATATCTTGTCCATTCTTGGTATACCTTGATATGTAAAGCTAGGTAATTGAACTTGTCCATAGTCATATCTTCGATTTTCCTGTATGGACTTTCGATTTTTGCTCTTTGTTGCTAAAAAATAGCAGCATTCCATCCAGATTTGATACACCACTATAGCACTTACACATTTGAATATGCTGCCATACACTCCTTTTTGCTTTGTGTTCATTAGCCATCATTGTCAATGCCCCATGTGGCTCATGCTTGTTTTATATCCACTTGAACATCTTATGTCTCAATCTTTTTGCATATGTACAATAAAAAAAATAGACGTTTTTCGTCTATGTTGCCTCATCACACACTCCACAACTAGTATTAATTTGGGGGATGAATTTAGCTAACTAGGTTTTAATGGGCGGTTTCTCCTGCATCAACAACCAAAGGATGAAGTTGTTCTTGGTAGTGATATTTTTGTGCCAAACATATTTGCACCACCTTTGTTTAGGCCTAGTTTCCATTATCCCGTTGTAAATCACTCTTAGATTGAATTGTCTTCCTTCTAGTGCTAGGTTCAGGAATATATGCTTAATTTTACTTCTTATGTTGCACATTTTTTTCTAGTACCAACAACTATCACTGCCTTGTTGGAAGCTCCAAATTTCATATCCCTTTAAGTAATTGGAATTTATCCATCTTACCTATAGTAAGCCCTTCTTACTGGAAATAGACCAGAGTAGCTTTGATATAAGAGCTTTGTTCCATACTCTTATGTTTTGAAGCCCAAGCCTCCTTGGATTTTAGGTCTGCATATTTCATCCCAAGCAACCACTAGTTTTCTTTTGTATTCATCGGTTGAGTTCTAGAGGAAATTTCTGCAAATCTGTTCTACCTTGTTAAGCACATATTATGGGAGTATAAATATTGAAGCCCGAAATGTGTAGACTCCTATTAGAATTGAATTGATAAACAATCACCTAGCTACACATGATAGATTCCTACTTTGCTAAACTTTGATTTTGCTAGTCATCTTATCAATAAGTACGTGGCAATCTGAAGCACTTATTCTTGAGGCGGTAAATGGAATGCCTAAGTATTTGAGAGGTAATATGCCTAGGCTAAAGACTAATATTTGCACAATTTCCATATGTTTTTGTTCATGTAAGCCCCCTCCCCCACATATATCTCGTGTCTTACTATCATTGATATGGAGTCCTGAGATTTTAGTAGATTCTTGAAAAATCCTCTTTATGTGAACTAATAATGGTTTGTTTGGTTTGCAAAATACCATCGGATCATTAGCTAAGGAGAGATGACAGATTCTCATTGTTTTGCATCCAGGATGGCATTTAATGAGCCCTTGATCTATATCAATATGTATACTCCTTGAGAAATGCTCCATGAGTCGAGCAAATATTAGAGGAGATACAAGATATCCATTGAAGGTTTGCTTTTGGAGAGGTTAAGTCACCCTAGGTGAATAGGGTGATGGAAGGTTTTTGAGAAAACACAAACTGTTTTGCATAGAACCGAGCGAGAAACAGATTCCGAGTCTAGATTGGACTCGGAAAGTGAAATACACATAGAAGTACGTGGAAACCCTTCCGAGGTAGAAAATCACGGACAATGCTAATCCAAGCACCAAGTCAAATCCACTAATTGAATCCACAATTACAAGGATTGACTCTTTACTGAATTGTTCCTTTAGACAATTCCCTTACAAATTTTCCTAGACTCGAAGTTCCTTATTTGATCTAATACTTCTTAACTAAAATACCTTTTACGAGTGAGGGACAACTGAATCCAGTTAACCCTTACAGCTCGATAAAGGGACATAGAAAGAAACTAGAAAGAGTATAAGTGATTACAAGACTTTCCTTACAACTCAAAAAGTAAGAAAATAAAGATTAGGAGTTGTAACCATTAGAAGATTGAGTGAGTGTAGAATATGTTCAGTTCCAGCAATCTTCAAGTCTTATGGAGTGGCTCGTATTTATACACGGTAGGGCGAGAATGACCGTTAAGACTTGTTACGGACTGATGAGCTTCAATAGCCATTGTAATGGCTAGTTTGAGTTACTCGGAAAAGGATCCGTTGAGATGTGAACATTGTGTGGTGATCCTTGGCTCAAAAGGTGGTCCATCCCTCTGGTTGTGATTGAAATCTGGATTGGAAACAACTATTGGACACAAAGTTGAAGTTTACCGGATTTGGAAACAAACAAACCTGCCACGGTGTATCGAGCCATGTCCAAAAATGGTTGATTTCTATTTGCTTGGTGTTTAATGACTAGAAACCGGTTGCTTTTGTATTTCAAAAATAGATTTGGCTTGTTTAATCAACTTACAAAAGCAAATCAAAGTGGTACTAAAAGTATAAAAATACTTTGGTCCAAGATTAGACAAAGATAATAATTAAATTAAAGTAATTAGGCACTTAATTATTTTCAACCTAAAAGAATGGAATTTTACGAGTCAAATATTCTTTAGGTTCAAATTCCATCTTGAGTCAATCCTTAAAATGATCAAGTTAGAAAGGATAAAACATTAGAATACATAAACTTGATCAAGTAAATAATTCTCAATAAATAAACTCACTTAGAAAGTGAAATTAACGCAATAATTCATTTTCACTAGAAATATGAAGTCGGTGCTAAGAAGAAAAGTGTTTGAGAAATTATTTACTCTTGCCATTGTTACGAGTTGTGTCCGAGTGGGTCGAAACGCAGTTATGAATGTTATACTTGATGAATGGTTTTGAGTGGGTCGGAACATAATGGAAACTTAGATAAGAGTTTCTTAAAAGTTCGAATGACTTAGAATGAAAACCATAGAGAGATAGAGAGTTATACCTGAGTCTTCATCCGTGTCTTAATCCTTTTCCACCTTTAAAAAAAGCCATGGGAGCCTCCATTGATACAAATTGAGAAAGTAGTGTTGTAATACAGGACATTATATGTTTCCTTTGGAAAACAAAACCCTCTCGAGCATCTCTTCAATAAATTCCTAATAAATGGAATCATAGGCTTTCTTAGGTCTACCTTGAGGATACATCTTGGGCTTATATGTTTCCTTTTATATCCTCTAAGTAGCTCTTGGCATATAAGAATATTATGGACCATTTATCTACCTACTATGAATGCACTTTGACATTGATCCACTAGTTCGAGTATAGATCCGAGGATTCTTGCTCTATTGATAGGGAATAAGGTACAAATTTGAGAAGAGAGAAAAAGAGATATTGATTTTAAATGTAGGAGATGGCAAACACAATAGAACAATAGAGAAAGAGAATAGGTCTAAATAGAGAGTGAATGAGCGAGAGATTGTTTTTAAATAAACAAATGACCCATTATAATGATTCCTAGACAAAAGCTGTGATAAGAGGTCATGTTTGATCTATTACGACGGTTCCTAGACAGAACTGTTGTAATAGGTCATGTCTGGACCTATTACAACGATGTTGTCTACGAATCATTGTAATAGGTCCTTTTTCTCAAAATTTTATAAAAATGTCGCTGTCTCATTTTCTAGTACGGTTTTGTTATAAGCTGTTGTCAAAAGTCCATAGTTAAAAGTCATTATTGTAGTAATGGTGTCTTGGGACAACTGTAACAGAAAAAAGTTGTTAAACTTTATGTTGAAAAATTCAAAAAAATTCATAAAATTGTTAAAGGAGACACCCATAAAAAAATAATAATCCATATTAAATTCATGAATATTAAAAAAAGACACACTTAAATAGATTTTCTAACTCCACCATCGACTACTAATGAAATATCTTATCCAATTGAAATTATTTGCATGAAAATATATAACTGTGACTTATACATGGTATAATACTGAGTATAATCAGAAATAAAATATAGAAAGTTTCACTACCTTTGATTGGTGGTATGTTGACTATTTGTGCATTGTATTTAGGGGTATTCATTATATCTAAACCATATCTCTTATTTCTTATACGGTTATATACCATATTTTAATTTAAAGTTATCTAAAAGTAAGTGTTATGGTTTAAATATAATAAATACTTTAAAGAACGATATATGGATGATTAGTATTATAGTATAATATTTAATCTTCCAAACTCCCCAAAATACAGTTTGTTTGAATCCAATAACCTTTTTTCTTATAAGCTTCTACTTGAAGTTGAAGAATAATATTGAAGGAAGAATATTTTATGGTTAATACTTTATAAAATTGATTGTATTACATTATATCCAACCAAATGCTATATCAATACAACATACTGATGGCATTATATTAGTACAACCAAAGGCTACATTACTATCAACAAACGCTATATATTACTAATCAAGTTTTATGAGTAGGCAAGTTTTTAAATAGATATTACTGAAACTAAAACTCTATTGTCTATTTCTATTTTTGCAAGAGAATTTGAATCATTCAGAATGAAAAGGGAATCTTATGACTAATATTTTTCATACAAAAAGATAATCTACAGATATCTTCGACTCTATTAATCAATACATGTTAATTCCAGCGGTTTGACCGTATTCATTTACCTTGAACAAGATCTCATATTCGAGTTGTGGATGAGTAAATCAGTGATGGGAGCCCCACCCTTAATTATATAAATCGTCAGCACTAACTCGACTCCAATAAAACGAAGAATCAAAGATATAAAAAAAACCTTCTAACATGATGAACCCGTTAGTTATACACGAACACCTGACATTTGATTGAATCTGCAACATAATGGAAAGTACAAACAAATAGAAGAATGCGTTCATGAAAAACAGGGCATAACATATGAGGGGAGTAATATAAATGCCATTAAATTTACTTTATAGATGATCAAAAGAATAAACAAATGTTGTCTACACAGATGAAAACAACTAATGATATATCAGATCAAGGCCAAATGATGATACGATGAGCTAGCCGATGAAAATGTGGATACCAAGAGCCATAATGAGAATGGTGAAGACAGCAAAGAAGAGAAGAGTATGAACAATGATAGCCTTTACATTGGTCCTGAATCCCCCAATTCGATGACTTGTTGGTGTCCCGGCAGCTGGAAGAGCATCCCCGGTGAGAGGAGTATGAACAGCAACAGTCCTATCAAGACCGGCCCCCAATCCAACATTATCGATCTCTTCACTTGTACAAATGTGATCAAGTATATATTTATATGTGCCAAAATGAATGTACAATTGAGTATAATTCTAATTTGATGTGAAGATTGTGAGCAGGAAAGTGTGAGATTTGGAGTGTTACAAGGTTTTTATGCTAAAAAAATTAAGTTGATTTAAGATCATAGCTGGGAATGGGGAGGAATTTTAATTTATGCTTGCGTGGTTGGTAGACATGGAATCATACCTTTTGGTGCAGCCTTCTTCTCCCGGTATTATCAAGGCAAGTATATTATATTCATCCTACAAATTTATAAATATCTTCTTCATTTGTCAGCTTTCGTTAGTTGGCAATTTAGCATTATACTCTCTATTCTTGTCCACTTTTACGCGTAAATAAGACAAATATAAAATTGTACTATAAGTTGGGATATATATATATATATATATATATATATATATATATATATATATATATATATATATATATATATATATATATATATATATATATATATAAAATAGAGGATAAAGGCGAGTGAAGTAATTTTGCTTGTATAATTACTCTTATAAATATAGCGTCTAAATTCCCGGATCGGGTGAGTCGTATAAACCTAAATTCTTTACATGGTATTAGAGCCACTCGGGCAGCCAATTGCCGGTGGTTGGTATTTACAGCGCCTATCGGACGGTCGCCGCCTCACCGGGGTTCCCCTCCACGGCTCCAATTTCCATCGTTCGTTTGCTTACGCAACTTGAGCTCACCCTCCCGGAAATTCTTCTCTTACTCGGCCAGCGCCGTGCCGTCGACTGCGCCACTCTATCTAGTCCGTCCGGCCATCTCTTCCCTTCTCTCTCTTCCTCGACCATCGTTGCTCAGTCTGCCTCCCTTGCCGCCCTCCCTTTTCCATTCGACACCCCTCATTGCTGCTCCTCTAGTCTCAACGCTCATCCGGATGAGAGCTCCACCCTCCGGGCAATATGGCTTTTACACTCCTTCACCGTCCAGCGTTGCCTCCGAGCTGAATGGTGATGTATCGTGTGCCATTGGACATACCGGTGACTTGGGGCTGCCTCCGATTAACCCTAGCCTATGGACTCTAAACATCAAAACTTTCTTGACTACTTGTTCTTGAAATTACGGATGAATTTTTATCCTGGAAGACACAAGTCGTCTCTTTTTTGGTGATGTATGAACTACTTGGTTTTTGGATGGGTCCGTTATTCAACCACCTCCCATTGTCGCCTTACCTTTGGGGATGCAACAACCTAATCTTACGTATAGTCTTTGGCTTAGTTTGGATCAACTCATTTGGGCTTGGTTTTTACTACGGTTTCTAAGGATCATCTCACCGAGATTCGAGACTTGCCACATGCCTAACTTATATGGCACGACTCGAGTCCCATTTCAATTCATCTAGTCCGGCACGTGCAATGGATCTTAAGCGTCTTCGATGAATCTTAAGAAACGTGAGACCCGAGTCCATGGTGTTAAAACAATTGCACATTCTCTTGTTGTAATTTAGTCACCTATTTCCGATATGGATCTTATTCAAGCACACGTTGCATGCTCTAGATTCCGATTATGACGACTTTGTGGACATGCTCATTCACTTTCCTGGGTTGCTGACATTTGATGATGTTCGTACTAAGCTTCTAGTTTATGAGCAGCGGGTTCGGTTTCGAAACGTCGTAATTCGGGGTGTCTTTCATACTTGGGCCTGGCTGTTTCCACCACTCGTTGCGAGATAGTGTTTCTTCCGGTTCCACTGCTAATCGGGGACGGGGTCGAAATTATCGAAACAATCGTGGCCGTAATAACAATAGCCATAACAATAAAGAGAAGTCCTCTAACTTCTTTGCATTGAATCCAACCACTTCTAGGGGTATGCCTGCATGTTCTATTTTATGCATATTCGAGATGTTTCATCATCTCGTATTTTTGCCCTTACGTTTCTCGCTACTAACATCTCTGCTATAGGTAATGAGTCATTTGAGGGGTGTTGGATTCTCGCTCCTAATGTTTTGTGTCAAATTTATCATTCCTCGGGTCACACTCTTGTTACGTGCCCTACACGTTATCATAACGCCTCGGGCAACAATTCTCTTCCCTCTCTTACTACCTATGGTCCTGTCGAACCTAGTGAGACCCTTCGGTATCTAAACTCCGCTGCGAGTGTCTCATATGACTCCTAATGAAGGTATACTTTCATAAAAAACTCCTTATTTCCATTACGAGGATGTTGTTGTTGGTAATAGTGACTTGTTACCCATTTCTAATGTCAACAAATTTTGCATACAAACTCAAAGTTGTTAGCTTACCCTTCGATCTATTCTCCATGTTCCTCATTTGAAACACAATCATTGTCTATGCGTCGTACTGTGTAGTGGCAATGATTGCCATGTTCGGTTTACTAATTCACCTTTTTTGTTAAGGACAACAAAACCCATGATGTCATTTTACGGGGTTCTAGCTAGGGTCATGTAAGCCGAGATGCATGATTGTGGAGAAGTTTAGCATCGAAGACTTGGTTACTATGGCTTTTGTACACTAGATAGTCTTAGGAAAAATAAAGTTATTACTACTTCTATTTTTCATGACAATTGTGTCACATATCGTCTTTCTAAGTCCCGAAAATTGCCTTTTGCTTCGGTTGAACATTGTTCTCGTACTCCTTTACATATTATTCATTCTGATGTTTGGGAGGTTTCTGTGAATCTGTTAAATTGTTTTGCTATTATGTGATTTTTGTGGATAATTTTTCTCGCTTTACGTGGTTGTATCTTATGAAGAGGAAATATGAAGTCCTACATATTTTCTTGGAATTTTAAAATTAGTTCAAAATCAATTTGACAGAAAAATTAAAAATTTTCAATCTGATGGGGAAAGGATTTTAATATTACTCCCTTTAAGGAACATTATTTATCTTATGGGATTATGTTTCGTAAGTCGTGTCTTGATACTCGGGTTCGGAATGGTGTTGCTGAGCGTAAACATAAACATCTTTTGGAAATGATGTGTACCTTTCTTATCCAATCTATGTTACCTTCTTATTTTTGAGTTGAAACCTCTCTTGCTGTAGTTTTCACCACGAATCGTTTACCCACACCAGTTCTTGATGACAAAAGTCCTTTTGAAAAGATTTTTTGTCGTGTTCCGACTACACTTTTTACGAACCTTTAGTTGTGCTTGTTTTCCAAATTTTACGGCATGTTCTACTAATAAACTTTAACCTAGGTCTGTTCATTGTGTCTTTTTGGATATGCTCATCAATAGAAGGGCTATCGTTGTTTTGATCCCACTATTGGGAAACTTTATATAAGTCGACATGTTCAGTTTGATGAAAACAATTTTCCTTTTCAAACTTTAACCTCTCGGGCCCTTATTGTTGCCACATGACTACACTCGGTTAGTGGATGATATTCTATCTGTCACTCATACTCGATTCGATGCCTACTCTTTCTGTTTCTTACTGTCCAACCATCTTTTCCGTCGCAATCTTATGTCCTTGTCGAGTCTCGTGTCACCTGTCTCATAGCCCCTCATACACCTGCCCTTGAGTGTTCGTCGGTGGACTTATCTCCTTCCCATGAGTCTCTTCATGTGTCCTCCGTTACCCATCCCCCTCACCCCTCTACTAACGTATCATCCTTCTTAGCGTTTGTCCCCGTGTCTTCCTCTTCTTGAGTGTCACCTCTTCCTCCTGTGTCCTTTGATGTTTGTTCGCCTAATGATCCTACTATTAATGTCCATCCTATGTAGACTAGGTCCAAATCTGGAATTACTAAGCCCAAGCAGATTATGTCCCTAGTCTGTTAGTTGTTCTAAGATAGAACCGTCTTCCTTCAAGGAAGCTATTAGGGATCTTAAGTGAAAAGTGGCGATGAATAATGATTTTGATGCGTTAATTGCCAACAATACGTGGGAAATTTTTCCTCTTCTTGCACAATAGAATCTCGTAGCGAGTAAGTGGGTGTATAAGATCAAGTATCATTCCGATGGGTTTGTGGAACATTATAAGGCTAGGCTGGTTACTTGTAGGTAATTGCCAGCAAGCGGTATTGATTTTCATGAGACTTTCTCTCTTGTCGTTTTTCCAGCCACGATTCGTCTTATCTTATCCCCGACCATTTCTCACAATTGGTGTATTAGGCAACTTGATGTAAAGAATTCCTTTCTTCATGGCTTTCTTACGTAAACCGCCTACATGCGCTAACCCCCGGTTTTGTGATTCTTGTTATCCCAATCATGTGTGTCGCTTATATAAAGCTATATATGGTTCGAAGCAAGCTCTTCGAGCTTGGTTTCATCGTTTTAGTAGCTTTTTACTCACGTATGATTTCTCTTGTAGGCAATCTGACCAATCCATGTTTGTTCTCCATTCTTCCTCTCGGACACTTCTCCTCCTTCTTTATGTTGATGACATTATTCTTACTTGGTAGCTCCACACATTTTCTTTTCTCATTCATTGACACTCTCTCTCATCGGTTTTCCATGAAGGATCTTGGGGATTTGCATTATTTTCTTAGTGTGCAAGTCTCTCATCTTCCATCTGGGCTCCTTCTGTCTCAACATAAGTACACTTATGATCTCTTCATAAATTTCCACTTGCGTACTTGCAAACTTGTGCGAACCCCTATTATAGCATGTACTACTCTCTCCCTCTCGGATGGTGAGTTACTTGCAGACCCCACCGAGTACGTAAGCATGGTAGGTGCATTATAATACTTGACTATGAAACGTCCTAATATTGCATGTGCAGTTCGTGTAGTTTCCCAGTTCAATCGTAACACTTATCTCTTAGTTGTCAAGTTTTTAGATACTTGCGAGGTATTACCACTAAATGGGATTTTTCTTCATCTTGTTGTTACTCCTTCCCTCATTGTTGCTTATTCTGATGCCGAATAGGGTAAGTGTAAGGATACTTGTTGGTCTAACACAGGTTATGTTGTTTTTTATGGACCTAATCTTATTACTTAGGGCTCGAAGAAACAACCTACGGTCTCCGAGCCTTCAATTGAAGCTGAATACAGTGCGGTTGCATACACGGTTCGCTGAAACTATCTAGCTCTGAAAGCTACTCTATAACTTAGGAATTTCTCTGGGTGCTCCTACCAAGGTGTTGTGTGGAAATGTCAATGCACAATATCTCATAGCTAATCCTAGTCATTATGATCGCAACAAGCACATTGTCGTTGATTATCATTTCGGTCGTGAACGAGTCGCCGATGGTGATTTCATTGTCCGATATGTTCCTACTAGTTTTCAGTTGACCGATATTTTTACTAAGGGGTTGTCTTCTTGTCAATTTTTGTTTCTTAAAGCCAATTTGTCCATTGGCTACCCTTCCATATAGATTGAGGGGATGTAAAAGAGGACAAGGGCTAATGATGTAATTTTACTTGTATAATT
Organism: Talinum fruticosum; assembly: GCA_021018815.1. Lineage (NCBI taxonomy): Eukaryota > Viridiplantae > Streptophyta > Magnoliopsida > Caryophyllales > Talinaceae > Talinum > Talinum fruticosum. The sequence continues at coordinate 731,280 of JAITYX010000072.1, read as the reverse complement.
ACTCTTATAGATATAGCGTCAAGGCTCCCATATTAAGTGGGGCGTATAAACCATATATATATATATATATACTCTTACTTTAAAGTATGATACTTATCGAACTATTATATATATATATATATATATATATATATATATATATATGAAAAATATGTATCTTTATACCAATTGTAATCTTCTAGACTAGAACATCTTAGATTTGTTAAGAGGATTTCCTAACCACTTAACATATCTTTTGGAGTACCTAGAAGATTAACAATTGGTATAAAGATACATATTTTTCATATTTATTAAAAAGCTAAGATTGTCGCCAGCCCTACTCGGAAAGAAAAATTCATTTCGGGATTACCGAATTTATTTTCTCAAAGAATATTTAATAAATTAAAGGATGTCACAGGACAAGATCCAATTCCATATGATCAAATAACATTTGGTCAATTATTAGGATTTATTAAAAAGGAAGGTATTTCATTATGCAATGAATTAAAATTACAAGCAAGATATTCAACGAGATAAAGCGGCTACAAGAAAGGAGCTAGGGTCCTTTTGCGAAGCCTTTTGTATTCCAAAAGTCTGTTGCTCCATCTATCCAAAAAAGACAAGCTAATAAAAAGAAACAAGTGTAACAATACTAATAATAAAACAAATGTGGCCCCTAAGAAAAATATTTCAAAAAAGAAAACTACTAATAAAGCTACTTGTTTTAAGTGTGGCAAACCAGGACACTATGCAAAGAATTGCAAAATAAAAGAAAAATTAAATGAAATGCGTGAAGATAATCACGAAATTAAAGAGAAAATTATTTCTTTATTTGAACTCAAAGATACTTCAGTCAATTCAGATAATTCATCTTCTGATTATGAAGATAATAATCTTTATGAATTAGAAAGTGATTCAAGTAATTATTCATCGGGTAATGAATCATCAAGAATTTGTTACAAGTGTATCAATATGATTAATACCACTAAAAATGAAAAAGAATTTTTACTAGACTTAATTGAACAAATTCAAGATCCTGAATTAAGGAAAGAGTATTTAGAAAAACTCAAAAGAATTTTAATAAAAGAAGATTTATTAAAAACTACTCCTCCCGGTTTAAGTATCAATAAAATATTTGAAAAATATGACACTCCAAATATTTTAAAAACAGTTAATATTCAAGATCTAAAAATGGAAATTAATAATCTTAAAGAACAGATTAAAAAAATAAATCAAAACTTATGTTCTCTCCATACTAAAGATTTAGAATTAGAAACAAAATTAGCATTAATTGAAAATAAGTCTAGTTCTTCGAATATTGAAGAAGATACTCCAAGTACTTCTAATCAACAAATTATTTCAACAATTAATCATATAAATTATCAAAAATGGTATATTCATATTACTTTAAAAATTAGTGATGACTTTGAATTCAATTCAATTGCTCTGCTAGATAGCGGTGCAGATCAAAATTGTATTAAAGAAGGATTAATTCCATCTATATATTATGAAAAAACTAAAGAGCGTCTTCATAGTGCCAATGGAACGGCACTACAAATTCAATACGAATTATCAAATATTTATATCTGCAATCAAGGTTATTATTTCAAGAATACCTTTGTCCTAGTCGGAGATATAGGACAAGAAGTTATACTAGGAACCCCTTTTATTACTCAAATTTACCCTTTTAAAGTTGATCAATTTAGTATTCATGCACAAATTCATGAAAAATGTATTTCATTCAAATTTATATTTTCAATGTTTTCAAAGAACTTATCTATTAAAAAGCATCCTTTTATTAATATGATTTCTAAAAATGATTCTTTCTTTTCAGTCCTCAAAATGAGTCAAGAAAAAGAAAAAACATTCAAACTCCTCACCACTATGCAGTCAAGCCCATAACCCCTTCTCAATTTTCGATTCCAACAACAAACACATTTCAAGTCTTACATGGTCAAGATTTCCCTCTTTCTTATGCACAAGTTTCTTCAAAATTCCAAAAACCATCAATACTAAATTTCTCTTTTGATTCAAAATATTTTACAAAACCCAACAAAGAGCATGTTGTCTACACTAAGTTTAGACAACCGCAAAACCTCTCTACACTCAATAATTTTGTCAAAAGCACATTCATACCTGAATGTTACTTTATTAATGATAACCCCTCAAGAATAGAACTTTTTATGAATTTATTTTAGTTGATTCAAAATCTGCCCTTATTGTGTATGTTCCGGACAAAACCAATCAAAATCAAATAACCTATTCAAAACTACGAATTCTTAAAACTCTCACTCGCACAAGAATTCACAAATAGATATGCAATCAAATCCTTTTCTCAACCATTCAACCCACCAAGTTACAATTATGTTGACTATGAAAAGGCCTGGTATTACACATTCATTTATAGACCATTCAATCATTCCTGGTTTATCAACTTCGAGACAAGAACCGAATTTCAATTCCCCATTTGGTTCTACGAATGGTGGCTAATCATGGGGTCTCTTCAAGACATTTGGCCGGAAGAGGTCAAAGAACATTTCGTCGCCTATTCAAATACTTCAAACAGCAATCCGGATCTCAAGGAAATTTTATTCCATAAAAAATATGGATTCCCTTGGATCCTGTGTTGGTCCTTCTCAATCACTCAATATTACAAACTTCCCGCATCTTACTCATTAGTAAGAGAATTCAAGATCAAATGGTGGGACCGGTTTAATGTCAAAGCTGCCTTAAGACTAAAGACAGCTCCACCAACTTAGCAAGCGCCTCCTATTCCACAAAAGAAAGAAGCAAGTTCAAAAGGAAAAGAAAAAGTTCAAGAAGACGAGATTCAATTACTCAAAAAGGAGATCATGTTACTCAAGAAACAAGCATCAACAGTTGCTTCTCAAAAAACCAACTAATTCATCAGATTCATCCATTCAATCTGATTATGATCCATGTGAAGGGTAATACGCCCAGGATCCTTATGATATCTAACCCATAATGGGTATTCAAAAAATAATAATATATTTTTCTAACCTTTTTATGTAGGTTTTCCAAGATTTTGCTTCAGTGAAATATCTTATTTCACCTCTCAAAATGCCCCGGGAAGGAAGTGGACGTTACTCGTTCACTCGACTATTCAGGGTTAATATTCAAAAGACATTTGTTAGTGGGATTGCAATATGTGATAATCAAAAGACGGACGTAACTATACAAGGCTATTTTTTCAAGCAGCCATAGTAAAAATCCATGTGATATTTTCATAATGGGTTTTACGATTCTTCAATCAAAACACTATTTACTCAAAATCTTGTCGAAGAATCTTTACTACTGTTCAAGCTTTCTACCTGGCAAGAACTGTTCAAGACTGTTCAAGATAAGATGATTCATACTTTTGGTCTAATCAAGACTGTTCCAATAATTCAATATCGTCGGAAGATATTTTCAAAATCAAGATTCCATTTCAATCAAGACTCTCAGCCGTCCAAGTGTTCGGCATTTATTCATTATTGTAATCTATAAATAGATACTCATTAGTTTAGCAAAGGCATCGCTTGTAAACACTTACAATCACTTGCCTTTCGCTCAAACACTTGCATCCTTTGTACTTTTCTTCAATCTCTCTCCAAGAGCTCTATCCAATCCTTGTATCAATTTTCAATTATTAATCAAAGTAAGTTTTGATTCATCTTCTCTATTTCAATTACTCTTTATTTAATTATTTTCAACTCCTGTTTTCATCTTTTGTTTTGTAAAATCAATTTGTTAAATTAATTTGTCACCCTGCTTCCCCGAGACTCAACCACAAACAGTACTCGAGCTTCGTCCCCGAGCTCTAGACCGATCCTGTTCCCCTTCTGGTATCGGAGCCAAGTCTGTCTATTTAGTTGTTGCACTCGTAAAGTCTAGTGTTGGTCAGCCGTTGGTTAGCCCTATGTTATTCGTTGGTCAGCCGTGTGAGGTGGTCCAGGTGAGGGTGGTCCCGGTAGTATGTGCGTAATTATCAACTAAATAGGCAAGCTTAAGCTATGATGGCCTCTTGGTTACGAGATCATCTAAGTTTAGGAAGTACCAAGAGTACTAATGTGGTCAATAATAGAGAAGTTAGCTGTCAAGTTGATTTCTCAAATTGGTCTATTCCAAAACAAAAGATAGAAACCATCTATCAAATAGGCAAGTTTGATTTCAATACTGCTTTTTCAATTAAAGACCATGAAGAAACCTTCAGTTTAGATGAAGAGTTTCAAACTATTAAGTTATTATCCAATATTTCTATTAAAAAATATAAAGAAAAATATAGATATATTCATTTTGGTATGATTCAAATAACACTCAAACCATTAACAAGATTAGGATTAGATTGTCCTATATTCATGGCATTAAGAGACAATAGATTAATTAGATATAAAGATTCTTTATTAGCAATGGTTCAAACCAATATATGCAATGGTCCTATTTATTTCAATTGTTGTCCAAATTATTCAGTAGATCTAAATAATCCTTGGATATTAGATACATTAATTTTAGATATTCATCTACAAAATGATTCAAAAGTATTATTTAGAGAATTATCAAGAAATTTCGCTATTACTTATAGAGTTTATTTCAAGCTATTATCTTCTCAATTAAATCCAAAGTGTTTATTAAAGTCATCTTTAGATGAAACAATATTATTAAAAGTTGAATCTGAAAAATATTTCAACCTTTACTCCTAAATTATTAAAGTGGAATGAAATAAAAATTCCTCAAGAATTTATTATTCAAAATATTAAGCCTCCTAGAAATATTGCTCAAAAGAATATTCAACAAGTAATTGAAGACCCAAATGGCAGAGTATTAATAAGATTTAATTCTATTAATGAAATATCTTTTTCTTCAAGGCTTTCAGAGAAAAGAGATCTTCCTTCTCTATGCCTTCAAGAGCTACTAATTATGATTATTTAAAACATAATCAAGTAGAAGGTTCTGCTTCCTCCTCCTCAAAAATTTATTACAAATCACCAATAGCAGAACCAGTTGAAGAAGATAACTCTTCAATAGGTTCACCTACTCATTCACTCATGCAACCTCCTTCTTATTCCTCTATTAATGTTATTTCAGAACCCTTTACAATAGATAAAGATTATTTAAGAAAAGATTTCGATTCAATAGAAAATAGAGATAAAAAGCAATGGTTTTTATCTCATTTCGATCTCGAAGCTCAAGCATTCATTAGGCCAGAATGGTATTCACTAATGGAAAGATTAGGATGTAATATATTATTCTTTACATGGTGGACCATGTTTGCTCAAGAGTATAATTTACCAGATCCTCATGATATTAAAGAAATTAATACTAATATTGATCTTAGTAAAAATGGACGTTATCGGATGGAAATATATTTCATTCCGTAACTCCACCTTTGCAAGAGATTTTGATCCCTACGGATCAAGGTCATATTCCTTCTTCTCCTTTCAAAATAGGAAGAAATAATTCAGAAAATTCTCAAGTAGAATTAGATGATATTAAAAAGATTCATCATCAAAATAATTATACCAATGATGTACTACATACAGACTTCCGACACAATCTTCTCGGGACTAAAGCGAGGAAGATGAAAAGCCATATCTCGCTGGTGATTTGACGTTCGAGCTCGGCTACTTTTGTAGTTTGAAAAAGGTGTATCCTCGAATGAATAACCTACAAAAGTAAATCAATTCTGGTTCTCAAAGCATAAAATACTTTGGTCCGAAGTTAGACACGGATAATAAAATAATTATGATAATTACGCAATTGATTATCTCGAGTCGAAATGAAGTGGAATCTTCCGAGTCCAATATCCATGATACTCGTAATTCCATCCGACTTAGTCTAAGCGATAGAGCAAGTTCTATAAAGAATATCGAGTGAGAAAAACTTGATATAGACTAAGCATGCAACAAAATAAGGAAATTTACTCTAACATAAATAGAGCTTGTAGACGAAGTAAGGTTCTGAGTGAGAAAAAGACGAAACATTCGTCTCGCGATAAATCTGAGTGAAGATGGACTCGGAATAAAGAACCATTTTTCTGAATCAAAAACAGATAAGCAACAAAAGTACTAAGTAAACGATGTATCACTCGAAAGATACTTATTTTACTCAAAGGAGTTTCGTGATACCGAGAATGCCTTGGAATCAAAACTCTAAAAGCATGGGGTTATTATACTCGACTTGTTTAGTGCAACTCAGAAATGCGTTGAGAAATGTCCGAGTCTTCACGATACTTACTTGAGGAGGGTGTGTAAGTAAATTTTTCTTTTTCATCTTGAGTCCTTTTATTTTATTTTCTTTTTGATTTTGTTTTTGTTTGAGTCTTGTATTTGCCTGGGGACAAGTAAGGTTTAAGCATGGGGGACTTTGATAAGTGTCATATTTGCATTAGATTTAATAGGAGGTTGCTTGTTATTTTTGGGGATTTATATTCATATTTATGTACTTTATGCCCCATTTATGCTTTACACTAGGGTTTTGCATTTTAGGTCTGCTTTCTACAGACTTCCTAGTAATTTGGACCTGATTTTTAGTCATATTTTCGGTCCAAAGATATTTTGAGTCTATGGTTCTAACTTCCTTATTGAAAAAGCTTTCCGATGACATATTATAAGCTCAATTCCGTTGAGAAACAAAAAAGATATAAGCGGGAAAGTAAGAAGGGTGCGGTAACGGACACTTCTTTACTCTCTTAATCATGTTTTTTCTCACACTTATAAATCAAGCATAATGATGAAAGAACTAGAAAGTAGACTCAATGTGCTTTCCGGAAAATCAAGAATCGCATCATTTGGACATCGGACGAGGAAGTTATGATCGAATCAATTTGACGCATGCCTTCCGAAGCAACCAACACGGGCAGCCCGTTTCGGATGACACGGCCCGTGTTGGAGGTCAACGCCTTTGCATCGGGAATGGGCACCCGTGTCGGTGTCGATGGACACGACTAGTTTTCAGCGTTCCGTCTAGTTTTTTATGTTCCAGAAGCCAACACGGGTAGCCCGTGTTAGAGGACACGGCCCATGTTGGAGATAAATTATGCCGAGACGATTCGGTTTTGACGGTTTCAGCTCTTGATTGCTTCTTAATGACTTATTTAAGCTGATTTTCGGGCATCCAGTCCAAAAATGACTATTCATCCTCCATTATTCATCCATTTCCATCATCCTTACCTTTCATCCACATCAAATCAAATACTTTAGAAGATCGAAGAAGAAGCTTGAAGTAGTTGCGGGATTTCCATATGAAGTCGAGAGATTCAAGTGGAGTTCTTCAAGCCTATCATCTACTTCTTCATTTTTATTGTTTGAGGTTTGATTCCATGTATTGCATTTTATTTAAGCTTTCAATAAATCATGTGTGAGTAGTTTATTTTTTCTAGGGATTTGTAATCCGAAACAATGAAGTTTGATTAGTTTTCCATGATTTGTGATTGAATTCTCGATTTTGATCAATAGAAGGTTGTGTTTATGGTACAATGTGCGATCGTTGGGGTAGGCATGTATCTTATTATACCCTATGCCCATAGGACACAACATCCTCTTCGCCTTATACGTACGGTTGGGAAGTACATTTCCTTCGAGGATATATCTTTGAGCATACTCAGCAAGTCGGTGAAACTTTTGTCATTCTATCCATTAGTTGTTTTCAAGTTCATCCACCTCAACACGGATGATAAACGGGTATATATATCAAACCCTAGGTATAGAGGCTTATCCGAATCAACTAACAATCACTCCAATACATGCGATTGATCGACTAATTCAACTTTCTACTTCACAAACCATATCTACAACTCGATCTTCTAATTCCAACTAGTTTCATTTTCATCATACTATTCCTCTTCTCCCACGTTATTATTCAAAGACTCATTTTCCCCATGCCATACCCACACCTTATAAGATTTGTCAAATTCATGCTAAAATAGGTGACCTTTTATAACCTTAGGGATCAATCTTCAGGAGCTAAACATCGTAAACTCGGACAAAATATGGATTGTTCTCCGAATTTGGCTACATGTTTGATGGCAATCTCCACGACGTTGTTAACACTATCACAATACACTCCTCCTATCGTTATAAACTCACACTCGATCCATACCTCGCCCCTACACACGAGAAGCAATTTACCTCATATGATTCCAAAGGTACGAATATGATATGAGCCTAAGATCTACAAGGATAGATGGTCTTAAACCTATTCAAGAATAATATGAACCTAGACCGTATAGCAAAATCTTATCATACATTTGACAAAATTCTGGCAGCATTTCCCTTAGTCATTCAAGTACAACATACGAAGACAAAATGGCTAGTGTGTATATCCTCACTTCATTATATTGTAACATAAGTAAGGACATACACATCAAACTCATCGTCATCATAATTGCATCCGAAGAGCGAGAGGAGAATTGAGCACTCGTAATATCTTGTCAAATGTATACTAAAATTATAATGGCCACACAACCTATTATCATATTATTCTCAAACTGTCCAACACTGGACAATTCAAAAACCTATATATACCAAGCTAACATCTTGAGTTCTCTAAACTTATGAAATGCATACTTGCATAGATTGGTAAGAAAAATAAGCACAATTATACAAAATTAAGCATGCCATTATAATATGACATGAAAACAATAAGAGGTTATTTAGTAAATTTCTCTTTTTATTAATTGGTTATAAGTTTTTTCTTTGTAATTGTTAAATTTTATCTTTTTTCTTAAATGGTTATAAGTTAATTTCTGTAGTGGTTAAATTTCTCTTTTTTAAGTACATATATAACCTTTTTCCCTCCATTTGAATTAGAAAAGTATAGATTGGTAAGAAAAATAAACACAATTATACACAATTAAGCATGCCATTATAACATGAAATGAAAACAATAAGAGGTTATTTAGTAAATTCCTATTTTTTATTAATTGGTTATAAGTTTTTTTTTTTTAATTGTTAAATTTATCTTTTTCCTTAAATGGTTATAAGTTCTTAATTTTTTTAGTGGTTAAATTTTTCTTTTTTAAGTACATATATACCTTTTTTTTCCTCCATTCGATGTTTATATATATATATATATATATATATATATATATATATATATATATATATATATATATAAAGGGTGTAACGCCCGTAATTTTATTTTGGGTGATCATATGATTTAAATTATTAATATATTTGTTTCAATTAAATAAATTAGGTCGAATAACTAAAAAATATTTACGTGGATATATATTCGTAGTCTTGTTCAAGCAAATTATCATGAGTTGCGTAACTTTAATTAGTAAAATATATTAGTTTCTTTTTCATGACTTTTCATCTAGACCCAAATAAATAAAGACCCAAGATAATTATACTACTCATTTTGGGTTCAACCTATGTTATAAAAAACGAAAAAAAGGGAAAAAGGGATAAAAAGGAAAAGGGGGGAATTAGGTGTTGTCTTATAAGAGCCTTAGCAACACGAGGCTCGGGGAAGGGAGGCGCGCCTGACGTGACACGATGCCCGAGAAGCTTTGTTTCACAATGGACGCACATTATCCTGAGGTGCGCATGAAGGCAAGTGCCCCGGCGCCTGCTTGGGGAAAGCTCGCTGTCCAAGTGTCGTCCGTCGATTCGTTGAGGAGACTTAATTAAATTGGGTAATTTAATTAAAAATGTTAGGCAATTAATTGAACTCTCTCTCTGGGCAATTAATTGTACTCTCTCTCTTGGCAATTGAACTCTCTCTATGCTATTCATTGGGTTGGAAAATCACAATCATTTATTGTATGAAAATTTTCTAATATAATCTCTAATATTATTATTTTAATTATAATATAATCTCTAATATTATAATTATGTACTAAAATAAATAATAATTATTATGTTAATATTTTTATTATCTAACGTTGCTATTATTGATTTTAATTCATCTACTAAAATTTCTACTATTATTATATTATTTGTTCTTAAATTAATTTACTACCTAAAATAATTAAATTTTAATCTTTGTAGTGTACCAAATAATTATTTTATGTATTATAAAAATAAACAATAATGTAAAATAAAATAGGTAAACTAATTAAATATATTAACGACTAGGCTCCATGTGGATTTTTTAAATAGGTGAGCCTTGTTGGTAAGCCTTACATTATATAAGTAAGGATTTAGGAGAGAGAAAAAATTGGCTCTTAGCTAATGTGTCACTCGTAGGCCTCTACCAGGTGAACCTAAAATTGACCCTTGTATTGGAGATGCTCTAAGTGTAAAGTGGCAAGAGGTGGCTACTTTAGAAATGGCCATAGGAGAGAGAAAAGGACCGAGAGAGAGAGAGAGAGCGGGGGTTTGAGACTGGAATGGAGAACGAGGGAGGCCGAGCGAGAAATAGAAGAAAAGACAGAGAGAACCAGAGGAGGCTAGAGCAGCGAAGAAGAAGAAGAAAAAGGAAAGCGAGAAATTGAGAGTGAGAGAAGCAGGGGAGCTGTAGAGGAATGAAGTGACAGAGATTGAGACTCGGAACCGTAAGCGGCTACAGGGAGGGTGAGACACCGAGAATAGAGGATGAGAGAAATAGAGACGGAGAAGGCGAGAACTAAACTAGGCAATAGCGAGAGAGGTAGATAGGGGAGAGACCCAAGAAATACACACACACATACACAGTACAGTAACTAGATGAAGGGGAAAGAAAGAATTTCCAAATCGGATTCCAAACCCTAAAATTCAATATGGGTAATTCAACTCTTGAATTAATAGACATCTAGAGCGCAAATGAATTTATTGTTAATTATCCGATTTGATATGAGAATTGAACTTTATGGGTTCCTGAATTGGTTATGTTTATGATTGAATATAAGTTTGGAATATATTGAATAGTTCGTTATATGAAATTGTGGAATGAGTTAAACCTTAGAGTAACTTCGAATTGAAAAATGGAATTAGTGGGTTGATTGTGTGGGTAGATGGGATTGTGGAAATTGAATCGAATGTAGGGATCGATATGTTGTTGTGGTTATTGTAGCTTGTGGGAAACTAAATTAGTTAATTGGCAAGTTAAGGAGATGTAATATGATGATTTGAATCGAAAATAACATTTTGTGATGAGTTGTGATCCCTCGGGCTAAATTGTAACTATTTGGGGATGTTTTGATGTTATTATGATTCGATATGAAACCAAATTAGTAAATTAACAGGTTTAGGGAATAGTTGTGACTCTCTGTGGTTATTGTGGCTCGTGTGAAAATTCAATGAATAAATTGATGAGTTTATGGAAATAGCAACTGCGACGATCCATGACTGGTTGTGGCCGGCACGTGAGAATTAAATTCTTGTAATTTCTGAATTTCTATGAATTGTGATTGAATTAAGTTTAATGACACATTAAGGTTTGGAGTGTAGAAGGGAAACGTGAAATTAGAGTATAGAGGTTCGTAGTAAATTCTGATAAATTGGAAGCTAGTGTGGTAGTTTGGGAAATACAATCACTAAACCGAATAAAAACTATGAATGAAACTTGGGCTTGAGGTGCACTTGCTTGAAATGAACTAGATGTTGTGGAGTTTAACCATCTATGTCGAATTATGAGGATTTTGTATAAGTGAGAAATTACTGTGCATATATAGGTGTAAATGCTCAAGTCAAAGGTGAATTACAACTAAAAGGACTATAATACAAAATATAAAGGAAAGGGAAGTTAAAGAATCGAGTTATGCTAGTATTTAGTGTGATATAGTCGCTAATTCAATTGTTTTGCTATGAATACTTGAAAAAGGTGTGCTAATGTGAACTATGCTTTAGTAATGGTTTTCGAATGCAAGTTACATCAAATGCTTTTGTATTACTTTGAAAACAAATGAGCTTTGAACCAAAGTTGAAATGGAATCGACTTAGAAAGGTAGCAAGTTATGTTATGCTTTGTGTTAAACTGATTTAAGAAACTAAATTCGGATGGGTGGCACACTCGTGCTATGCCTTCTATAGTATTAAAGTGATTTGAGATTATGGTTTAAAACCATGTTTGATGAGTGATTGTGATCACTTTGATTTTGAACGAATTTTGGGCTAAGGATTGATAAGCATAGTGGAAGGGTTCTAACCAGAGTCCTCATGTATCAGGATGCCTAATTAGAGACTTCCTAGATAGCACAAGGAAGGGTTATAACCGGGGTCCTCGCTTATAAGGATGCCCCGCCGAGATTTTTAGGGAAGTTGGGATCCTTGTGTATCGGGATGCCCGACCGGAGACTTCCTAGAACTAGGTCTCTGTAGCCTAAGTCATGGGGTCGCGCCCCAAAACTGCCTGGTTCTAGTGCAAGTTGAAATCCCTAGAAAGATGCGATGTTGCGAATGATTTGGTAATGAATGCAGAATCTTGTTGAGAATGATTTCAGCTTTAAAACTCGTGCAAACTTGTGTGAGTTTTGAATACTGAATTTTTCCCTTTGTTTTGATTTGGTTTGATTCACTCGAATAAGTTGTTTGGAATAAGAAGTAATCAAGCGAGAAGTAGGCCGAATGCCTAGGGTGCCCTAATTGGAATTGAGAAAAGATGGATCATAATTAGAAGGTGATTGATGGGCTCCGGTCATTAAACTATTAATGTGTTGTTGGAGGTATATAAGTGTAAGGTGTAAATGTTGTGATGTTTGAGATAAGATTATCCATTGAGCTTGTCGTTTGCTCACCCCATATCTTTCTTCCTTCTCTAGTTTCAGGTACTCCTTAAGGTGAATTGCTTCATATCGTTAGCGTACCTCGGATTCATGTACGTGATGTTATTTCCGAGTGGCACAAGTTGTTGAGATGTGTAGTCTATATGTTTTTAATTGTTGTAACTTGTAACTTAGTTCATATAGTTGTATAAGTTGTGTCTTAGGCTAATTAGATTGTTTTTAAATTTCAAATGCATATTGGTTGGACTCCGATGTATGGTCATCGAGTGGTATACTCCGAGCGCATAGGTCGTTAAGTTTTATTGTGGTTTTGTGCATATTTAAGGCTCTAAGTCTAGGGATAGACTATATTATAAACAGAACTATGCCGAAATTTTTAGAAAATTTTAAATCAAAATAGAAAATCATCTCTATTACCTTTAAGTGGAAGTTAGAAAACCAAACCGACACCTTAAATAGCCTTAGGGGTTCCTTTGAGGGAACCCCGGCGATGTACTAGTCTATCGGCGGAAGAGGGGTGTTACAAAGGGTTTCTTTTTTGTTTGCAATTTTGATGTATTAGACATTATCATAAAGTAAATATGATTTTTTTAATGTTTACGGAATGCGAGAGGATAATGAATATGAAGAAAATGTCGAAGCCACCTTTGAATTTGCTTTAACGACCCAAGACATAATAGGAACTAGAGCTTCCATTACCCTTGTTCTCTTTAACAATGAGGTCGGATTCACCAGGAAAAACATGGAGTCTATTTGCGGTGTGGGTCGATCCACGAAGAAAAGGAAGAGGGGTAAAGGATTCATTGGAGAAAAAGGTGATAAACAATGACAAAATTAGTAGTAATTCCCTATGTTTATCACCTTTTTCTCCAATGAACCCTTGATTAGGGGTGAGCATGGGTCAATTCGGTTTGGTTTGGGGAGCTTCGGTTAGTTTAACTAGAATTTTCGGTTTGAAAAAATACAAACCGGAGCTGTAACCGGAAAATCGATTTTTCGGTTCGCTTCACTAGTTAACCGGAACCATTAAATAAAAGTTCCTAATCTTTTTTAAAAAATAAAAATTTAATTAGTGGGAGAGGTACAGTTGATTCATATCGAGAAGAACCGAATACTATTAGAATTTTATTTTTGCATTTCATAATCCCCTAGTAGCATGAAGTAAGAAAAATATCATTAGATAAAAGTACTAAACACTATAGAAAATCTAAAGTAATAAAGGGGAGGAGAGTAAGGGAGTGATAAGAGGGTTTCGATAAGCAAAAACAGTATGAGAGAGAGAAAGAGAGAAAAACATTCAGCTAGCAAGCAAGATAGGAAAGTGAGAGAAAGATTATTTAGTAGTCCGGTCAAGCAAGTAAGATAGAAAATCAATTAACTTTTCTTTAGGTTTCTCATTAGACAAACTAGATTAGTAAAAGTCACTAGTAGTCCGGTCCCCATAGTTACCTAATAACTATAAAGTAAATACAAAAATAATCGGGTCGATTCGGTTTAACCGTCGATTTCAAAATCATGTACCGTAACCATAACCGGATAAATTGATTAACCAGATATCAGTTAACCAAATTTTTAAACCGATTCAGTTAATCAAAAATCAGTTCGGTTTTATCGGTTTTTCGGTTCACTTTATCGGTTTCGGTTTTTTGCTCACCCTTACCCTTGATAGGCCCGCAAGTGCACGAGAATAGCGTTTTAGCACATCAATGTCGTCTCCATAGGGACAAACTCAAACTAATGGTTTATATTCCTTCAAAATTTGATAAGCAAATCAAGATTTAAAATTAAGATTAATGGAAACTAAACTATAATCTAATCTATGGATAATTAACCAAAGGATTAAGCAAATCAAGTAATCTCCCAATCCAAATATCAAATCAAGAACTTTTCTTTAATTGATTATTTTGAAACTCGACCATCAAATTATTAAACCCCTCTCTCAAGGCAGAATGAAATACTTAAATCTAACTAGTTGCCATTTCTCAAGGGTTCTTAATTAATTTAGATTCATTAAGCATGCAATAATCAAATTAGGTTTCTTGATTGGTGATTCTTTCTCAAGATCTCACACAAACAAGTCAAATTTTGGCATTCCAACATCAAATTTAAGTTTTTAGTACTTCATCTAATGTCTATAACATGCAAGAAAATGATCAAGTTGCTCACAAGCAAATAATCACTCCAAAATTGATAAAATAAACGAACAATCCCAGATTACCAAAAGATATCAACACAAGTTTGAGAGATTAACAAATATTTGTATAAATCAAAGATTCAAACATCCAAAATAAAATACATATAAATATAAAGTGAGAAAAGAGAAGAGAAGGAAAGAAAGTTGCTCATCCAAAGGCATAATTAAACTATCGTTGCAAACACGATATGAAATCCTTGTAAAATCTCCCGTCGCTACTTGCTCTCAACTCTGTATAATCTAATCTAACTTAAAACAATAGTGGATATGGTGGTAGAGGATGAAGAAGGATGCCCCTAAACTACTACGAAAATTCGGCCTTTAATAGTAATCAAGAGGCGACCAAGAGGCGTAACTATCAAAAATGAAGCAAAGCAGCAGAAAAAGCAACCAACATGGCCATGTCAGCGGGCATAGGCTGCCCCGTATTGGTTGTTGACATCGAACACTTGCCATGTCAGTGGACACAGCCTGGTCCTTTTGCTTGTCTGTCGGGCATGGGTCAAATTGTTTCGATCATAACTTCCACATCCGATGTCCAAATGATGCGATTCTTGATTTGTTGAAAAGCTCATTGAATCTAGTTTCTAATACATTCAAATTATTCTTATTTCATAATGATGAAAAAAACATTATTCAAAGAGTAATTGAGCTTATAATATGTCATCGGAAAACTCTTTAATAAGGAAGTTAGAAACATACACTCAAAAAGATTTGGACCAAAAATATGGCGGAAAATCGAGTCCAAATCACTAGGAAACTGCAGTAAACATATAAAAATACAAAACCCAGGTGTAAAGCATAAATGAGGCATAAAATACATAAATACGCAATCCCCAAAAATGACAAGTAACCTCCCATGAAATCTAATGCAAATATGACACTTATCAACCCTTTACCCCCTTTCTCCTTTCTTTGTGAACCAAGCCACATTGCGAGATAGACTCCATGTTTTGCCTTACGAACCCAACCTTATTGTTAAAGACAACAAAGGTTATGAGAACTACAGTTCTTGTTATGTCTTGGGTCATTAAAGACAATTCAAGGGTGACCTCGACATTTTCTTTATATTCATTGCTCTTTGCATTCTTCAAAAAATCACGTACTCTAATTTACGATCATGTATAATACAACAAATTTGCAACCAAAAAGGAAAGTGAAAATTTTAATAATTGGACAAATGAGTACACCCCAACATCACCTCATCAAAATAAACAAATTTAGAGACAAATTTATTTTTACGATAAGTTTTTGGGGATAGCCCTATATCCAAAAATTTTTCCAATTACGTACAATTTCTATTAAATTTTCTTCCATTTCATCCCTAAAGCATAAATCATATATCTTCCATTTTCCTAAACCCTAAACTACAAATATTTCTATTTACCCAAACCCTTAACCATAAATTTTTCATTTCTCTAAACCCTTAACCTTATGTCATAACTCTTTCAATTTACCTAAACCATAAACTTTGTGTCATAACTCTTTCGTTTTACCTAAGCCATAAACCCTAAATCATGAACTATATATCATTCCATTTCCCTAAATTACTATATCCTAAACACCTAAACGCATTTGTCAAAATCTCAAATATTTCAAGAATTTTCAACTTCACAAATTAAACAAATACATTAAACATTCACCCACATTCTCAACATTAAACATTCAACATTTCAACAATCTCAAACACTACCTATATTCTCAACATTCAACTAAGTAACACAAATACATTCAACATTTAACTAACCTATTTTGCAAATAACTTAAAGAAAAAAATAAGAGAGGAAGAGAGAAGCATACTCGAACCACTTTTAACTATGGTTCCAAAAGACCTTTAACTACATTTATCTCAGGCGTCGTGTATGTGGCCGTAATGGTAGATATGCATCTTTTACTACGGTTCAAAACCATATTAAAGACAACCTATTACTACGATTTATTTAGGAAACGGTAGTAAAAGACAATCTATTATTAAGGTTTTATATAAAGAACCATAGTAATAGGTTGTATTTTACCACGATTCTTTATCCGGAACCGTAGTAATAGGTCCGAATCCAAAAGCCCCCTTTTGGCCAAAATTTTAGCGTGGTCCACTTTTTACTACGGTTCTTACTTAAGAATAATAGTCATAGGTTGTTTTCATACCTATTACTATGGTTTTGGGTTAGAACAATAGTGAAAGGTTTGAATTTTTTAGAATTATTTTTTTGTTTTCTTACCCCATATACAATTATACAAATTTAACAAATATCTACAACCACTTATACAAACTTGACCAATATTATATATAAACCAGATTACAATAGTCTTGACCAAAATATATACAAACCAGATTCCTCACACAAAGTAGTATGTTTCACAATTAAAAATACAAACTTGACTAATCAAATAATGAATAATAAGTGTAAATATATACTTATGTAACTGTCTTTAAACAATTATATACAAACTCTACTCAACCTTGTCTTAGCTCGTCGAGCACGACGTCTGTATAGGGAGTGAGGTGCTTCTTTCTTAAGAAATATTGTGACCAATGTTGTAAAAGACATATTCATTACGTCAAGTGTAAGTATTAATGAAGTTGAAAAGAACATTAAAAAATTTAAATTTTTCATAATTAAATACGAGTGTAAGTGCAAGTACCTCTTTGGAATTAGATGCATGATCATTGAAATCAAGGTGGATCATAATCTCTTTCATGTGCTGGAGAATATAGAAGTCACGCTCCACATCTCCCTTTTGTTTGTGGAAGTAAAATTATAATTCCCAAAACATGGACAATTCATTAGTACTTATCTAGCTAGCAAGTAATATGAAATGAAAAATTAAATTTAACGCTAAGAGAACCTCACCTTTACGAGGACAATAGTTGGGTTTGATTTCACACGTGAGTCTCTCGCGCCTCCCGTATAATAATATATTACGAGAGCACTATTTTTCAAACGGAAAAATAAAATTCAAATTAACATACAATTAAAAAGAATATTTAATAAAAAAGCATACAATGATTAAGGTATGAACTCATGAGTCGATTACGGTCTTGATATCTTTCCTCACAGGATGACCCGGAGGATTGAGCCAATACGCGACATTGCTCCTTGAAAATATGGCAGCAAGCATCCACTGTGACCTACACCGACACAAATAACATACTTAGAAATATGTAACACCATTAAAACTCCATTTATTTAAGTTTATTTGTACACTTACCCCTGAATAAACGACACCAAATAACATTTTTTTGCACATTTTTTTCATGACTCTCACGATATAATAATCGGATCGGTCCCGAGTTTCCTGCCCTATTGCTTGAACGTTATGAGGTTGAGAAACTAAACCGACTCGTTTCCTACCTCATGGAGCCACCTATTACATATTAATTGTACATATAGTTAGAAATTGAAATTAACAGTTAAAAAATAAACTTATAAATATAGTAACTCACATAATTCCAAGCGTAATAGCGGATGCGCCATCTCTTGTATCTTCAAAATTGCATTATGTCGTCTAAGAAGACATGTATGGTCATGTCCTCATTGTCCTCGTCAAATACCCCAAACATGTGACATGGCACTTTCATTTCCAAAGTTGTTTCTTCGACAAAGTCTTCACAAAACTTTGTCGAGTAGAACACCAATCCGTATATGACTCATGAATGGGTAGTAGAGGGGAATACTTTGGACGAGGATCGGACGCCGCTGTATACTTGTTTGTGCCAATTTAAGGAGTTCAAGTGCCCTTTATCCCACTCTCGGATTTGTCCTCGATATCCTAGTTTGACCATAATACACGAATTATAAATATATATACATGATATTAACAAAAGTTAAATCTAATATTTTCAAATAAATTACCGTAGAGAGGATTACCAAACTCTTGGACTAAAGAAAAAAAGTGTTGACAGCGTCGTTAATAGTGTGGAGGTCCGGTCATCTGGATCAGCAACTCACAGCTTGCCTTCCTCTTGCACGAATTCTCTCACAGTCACCTTTACCCGATTAGGTGAAAGCGGTGCTCCGTGAACGATGACACATGGCTTCCATGGGTAAACAACATTCGATGGCATGACATGATCTAGGGAAGGGCAATGAGAAGCTAGCTTGCATTGCGCTAGCTGCATAAGAATTACTATAACAATTAGAATCATGGGATAACCCTTGGGGGACAAGTTAAACTATATAAGAATCCTAAAAAAACGAGCAGAGTTTCCCTTAAAAGTAGACATTTTTTGGGATAAAGACCCTCATCCGAAATAACAAAAACATACTTTAACTAATTACTCAACGGCTACATGCCGGAGCTCCACAACAACCACATTATATACACCATTCATTCAACAAGTATACACCAATAATTAGTCAAAATATAAATATGCATGTAAATCTAATTAGCTAAAAAATCTTAATTACCTCCACCGTAAGTTCGAATTGGTCGATGGATGAGCTCGCATTTGCGCTCCCGATGTCCGGGGTGAGAAAGAATGTAAATCATCCAAGTTGGGTGCCAGGATACTCATGTTGGTGAAGTACGCCGCAAGACATTCCTTCATCTCTTCCCTCATCTATTATATTTGTGCAACCATCTATGCGATCATTTGGAACTACATTTGGGACTCGCATTTGGGTGGCTATTTGAGACATCATTGCCTCCATATTCGCTTGGCTAGAAGAGACATGGCACTTCTTTCTAGCCCAAAGTGCTCAAGTATCCCCATCCCCCACTAATGACTTGAACACGACCGGGATGCTCATATCTTTTTAAGGCTAAGGCTAACTTGTCCCTCATCCCGGTAGTGTCGGCGACTTCGATGTCGAGGTCTATGACAAAGACTCCTCTAAGAAGGAAATAAATTATCATTTGAGACATCGTATCAGGATAAGCATTGCTCTTAATCCTCTTCTAGTTGGCTTCACTTCGTCCATGCGCAAGTAATTAAGACAACGAAACTATCAATAAATAAGACTTATATCGAAAAAGGAGAACAAATGATAAATTACCTTATATTCTCGTAGAGGAGACATATGCTTCAAACGTCTTACAATCCTCCTCAACGATGAAGTTGTAGACCTCCCAGGGTCTACCTTGTACCTTTTATCTCCGTTGTTTCGTAGACCCAAATAGCGGCAATTCAAGACTTGAAGTTTCTAAATTTTTCTACCGCTGACATTAGGTTCTTGTGTCTCACCAAGGGGATATCAGATTCTTTCACGTCCAAGATGAACGTTTTCGAAACACAATAACAACATGCATTAGTACATATTAACCATTTATAACAAGTTGCGATTCTAAGTTGAGATGTAGCGCATTTATCCGTATATCATCTAAAGGTTGTCCTTAACCGAATCGAGGACTAGGCCCCAACTTCGTAGTTGATGTTCACGTGTGTGCGGGTTGTCGCACCAACATAGCTCATAAAATGAGCTGCGTGATCACCTACGGCGTGATGGTGCCTCGTCGAATTGGACCCATTTAAGGAGAGTTAGATCGTCTCTACTACGTGTCAACTTCTCCTTGTTTATCATTGTTCGGCCCGTTTACTTTTTATACTTTGGAAAGGATCTATTTTATACTTGTCACAATTTTATTAGAATAACACAACTTAATTAGAATTCCATAATTACAATATTAGAATTACACAGCTTATCACAATAACGAGCTATAACACTAAAAGGCCAAGGAATCATTCTAATTCTAGACCTTGAGAACAACTTAAAATATCAACAATCCTAAAAAAATGGACAGAGTTTCCCTTAAAAGTAGACATTTTCCTGAGATAACAATACAATAGTCTTCCCTCATCATCACAACACAAGTTACATCAAGCAATTATACAACTTAGCTCACGCTATATAAGTTAAAACCATATATTATACACAAAATCTGTTTGCCAAGAAACCCTAAATTATACATAGAAACTCTGTTCCAAGCATGCTACTATCGAAACCCTAAAACCCTAAACCTTATTTACCATGCTACTGTTAAAACCCTAAACCCTACTTAGCATGCTACTCGTTGAGAGAGTGAGCGAGGAGAGCAGAGTATTGAAACCCTAAACTATGAAAGAAAATAGACTAAAGTACAAAATAAGAGAGGGAGAGATGAGGTATAGATTGGCCTTTGATACGCCGAAGAGAGTGAGAGAGGGAGTAGAAACTACGACGAGAGTGAGCAACGAGAGACGAGAGCACCAAGTAGAGAGTAGAGAGCAGAGCGGCAACGACAGCTAGGAGACAAGCAACGACAACGGCGAAGAGATAGGAGAGAGCAAAGAGACAAGAGTGAGATGAGAGTGAGAGTAAGAGTGAGAGTGAGAGTAGAGAATAGAGAGCATAATGTGAAGGTGGCATACTAATCGTGGTTTTTCTGTTTTCTTACGGACTTTTGATTACGAGTTTAAAGAAAAATCCGTATTAATAGATCACTTATTACTACTGTCTTTTCAGTTAACCATAGTTAAAAGTGGACATTTCCACCTATGACAACGATTCAATGAAATAACTATAATCATAGATGTAATAAAAGACCACTAATTTACAAAAATGCCACCGCCTTACTTTTTATAACAATTTTATTTATAAGCATCGTGAAAGGCTCGTTGTTAAAAGTCGTTCATGTAGTAGTGAATCATAGCGACAACAAGAGCAAAGACAACGACAGAGCGACGACAACAAGGAAAGTGACACCGGTGACAACGGTGAGGAGAGTGACATCGAAGGCGAGGGCGATGAGAGCGAGTAGAGAGTAAGTGAGACAAGAGCAACTGGAGAGGGTGAGTAAGAGTGAGAGTAGAGAGTAGATAATGAACTCGGGTGGGCAGTAGGTAGTTCTCGTTTAAGGTTTCTTCGACAAAATTTTAATTACGTTCAATTAAAGAACCGTAATAATAGAGGACCTCTTATTAGGTTCTTTCATTGAACCGTAGTAAAAGATAGACATATTGACCTATTACTACAATTCATTGAAAGAACCGTTGTAATAGGTGTAATGAAAGACAACTTATTTACAAAAATGTCATCGTCTCATTTTTTAGAACGATTTTTGTTTTTAACCGTCATAAAAGCCCGTAATAAAAAATCATATCTCGTAATAGTGAACACATCATTATCACCATAAACATAAAAGATTTAGGCCCCATTTCATTTAGTTTAAACTTAGCGTCTCACAGTTTCTTATAACTTTTTATAACTAATTTTACAACTATTTTACACCTCCATATAGTTAAATGTAACATCACCTTAGAATTCTAAATGGTTGTCAGTTGGGTACATGACATTCCAAAATCTTCTACAACATATATATAATCATGGGAAATTTACAGTTAGGTCATTCTTCAATTTATAATTATGTTTTTAGTCAAAATTTTTACATTAAAGTCGTTCAAAAGACAATTATATCCCTCCCTTACTCCTCCCCTTCCTCTCTATCTCTGTATATGTCTCTCTCCTCCCTTCCATTCTCTTCACATATTTTTTATTTTTTAAATAAAAATAAAAATTAATAATTATTATTATAGACAGAAAAATAATTATTTATATTAAAGATAATTTTTTCAAGTTTTTATAACAAATTGTTTCATGTTTTAAATTTTATTTTTGTTATAAAAATATCTTTTAGTACCATTATGCATTTCTTTTATTATAAATGAATTAACTTAGTTTTTGCATAAAAAATAATATATTTATTTTTTGATATAATTTTAAATAAAATTTTAATTTTAATTTCACTATACAAAATTTAAAATTTAAAATTTTCATTTTTTCTTATTTTAATTAAAATTATTTTGATTGAAAAAATATAAAAATATTATTTAAATTTTAAACCTTAATTACTCAACTTAAAATATTAAATTAATAAACCTTAACATAAACAGTCATCCGCGGTTAACTATGATGTTATCCTATGATGAATTTCTATGTTATCGAGTATGATCTGTTTATGCTTAATTTTATTAATTTAATATTTTAGGTTGAGTAATTAAGGTTTAATTAAAATAAAAAATAAAATTACAATTAAGGTTTAATTTAATATTTTGGGTTGAGTAATTAAGAGTTGAGTAATTAAGGTTTAATTAAAATAATTTTAATTAAAATAAAAAATTAAAACTGAAAATTTTAAATTTTATAATAATAAATTAAAATTAAAATTTTACTTAAAATTATATTATAAAAATAAATAGATTTTTTGTGTAAAAATAAGTTAATTTATTTATAATAAGAGAAATATATAATGAAACTAAAATAAAGATAAAATGAAAATTTAAAAAGTGAAATTATTTCTTCATTAAAAAAAGTTTCAAAAATTATTTAATAACAAAAATAATTAATTTTTCATTTTAATGAAAAAGTATAAATTTTTTAAAAAAATACTATGGGGTAAAAATTTTTTAAAAATAATATACTTCAAAAAATAAAATAAATTTTTATTTTAAAAATATTTTAGAAATATATATGAGAGAGAGGGGTAAGAGAGATATAAGAGAGAGAGAGAGGCTGACAAGGAGAGAGAGGGGGAGGAGAGAGAGGCTGGCTTAGAGATATAAAGACATGGTGTAATGGTCTTTTTAATTTCTGTTTATGACCCAACCGTAATTATAAATTCAAAGCATGACTTAATTGTAAATCTCCCTATGATCATTGTGGCAATTAGTGGTCATTTTAGTTGCACTACTAACAATTGATGAGACAAATGACGACGAAATTGTGACATGTGATACATTAGATAGTACGTTAACATTGAGTCGGTAAAGTTTTATTAAATGGGTTGGGATTCGGGAGTTTCATACAAGTAGTATGTTGGGTGTGAGAGTAACTTACATACTTTACGGGAAGTTGTTGCGGATAAAGTACATCCATAACTAAAATATTTCATCATTTTATTATTCATTATTTAAGTATTTAAGAGTATGATCGAAACAATTATTAAAATTAATTATTCGTTATAACCGAAATGAGCAAAAGTAGTTGAAATGAGTTGTAATGATTAACTGTTATATTTATTATAAGTTGTAATGATTAATTGTTATAACTGTTATGAGTTGAAATAAACTTAAATTAACTGAAATAGATAGTTATTATAAGTGAATGAGTTAAAATGGATTAAAATGAGGTGAAAGTTATTGTATGTGCTGATAAATACATCATTTTAAAAGACCCTAAATATTTATATTATTATTTATTAAAAGATAAAATGTTAGTGTGGAACGCAATCTGAAATCATCAATTTCATTGAACAATGAAGCCGCTGAAAAAAACATATGAAAATAATCCTGAAATAAATTACACAGCAAAAATAAATATAGTAAGGAGCCTAAAAAAGGAAAAAAGAAAATTGGAGGCTTTCTGTTCATTACGTGCAGGGTTGCAATAGGCTGAAACTCCAACATTTCACCACCTTAGAATTTGGAAGGAGGAACAGAAGGGAAGAGAAGAGGAGCATAAATTTTTCTAACGATTCTGTTCTCCCATTTCTTAGGTCTCTCTCTCTCTTCGCCGGTCGGCCCGCAATTTTTCCTACCGGGGAGAGAGAATTCCGACCTTTCCCCACATTTTTCCGCCTCCCATTGTTTGATTTTATTCAACTTTCTCTCTCTCTCTCGGTCTGATCCTCTCCCGCCAAATCCAAGTCGGTTTGATCATTTTGACATTTTCTCAGATTAGGACGAATTCTTCATCCGTTTATCAGGCCGTTCGGTTTCTTGATTCTTGGTGAGAATTCAATTGTTTGTCTCTTTCGTTTGAATTTTTTTATTGCATTGATTTGATGAAATGTTCTTGTTTTTATTCTCCAGTTTGGAATTCGGATCGGAGGGGTGGATTCGAGTTGATCAACTCATTGAGAAGCTTTGCTTTTTGCGCGCCATTCAATTTAACGTGATTTCTTGGCAATTCAAGCGCTAGTTGCTCGTATTGGTAGGTGTTCCACATTTACGGACTGCTGGACTGGAGATTTATCCATGTTTATGAATGAGTTGTATTTGTTTTTTTTTTTCTGTTGTCCTCAATTTTGTGTATTTCAGTTGGTAGTGTTTGATCAAGGGAAGATGCCGAGTCAAGGTGGTAGGAAAAATAGTGTGTCATCGCCGCATGGGAAGAACAAAGCAATAGAAAATGGAGAACTTGGCCGGAAATCTCTTAATTCCCAACGCTCTCTGTATGTTACATATTTTCTCTCCTTTCTAATGCTAAAACGCTTGTTTATTCCTTGTACATTTCATTTCTTGAGCATAATGCATTCCAGAAATTGTAGAAATCCGACTTCGGGAAAGTAAATGATAACGTGGTTGGGTTGAAGTTTCAAAATTCAAATTATGTTTGGGATCTATCTTGCAAGTTGGATGTTATTGAAGATTATTAGCTTTTGGTTGAAGCTCTAGATGGATTGAATATTATTCAATTTGGTTCTTCCCTAATGATGAATTCATGTGAATCACTTGATGTGTCAGATTTAATGTGTTAGTTTAGTTACTTAGAATTGACTGCTTCTACGGCAAAGCCTGTGAAAATGGTTTCATGACATATATAAGATCAAGAATTAAAATATTGATAGGAACAAGTAGATGGAATTTCATATGTGGAACATGAGGTAGTAGTTTGAAACAATTATTCTCTCCTGTTCTACTCTAGTGTAGTAGAATTGATGTCATCATGTTGGGTCAGACTTTCTCTGTTCAATTCTGCAAATACTGATCAGCTGATAGAATGGCACTTCATTTTGTACATGCCATTTCTTTTAGGTGAAATTGATATTGATAATTATGGCAATTTCTTAATTTGCTTTCTGGATTATTACATAACAGATATAAAAAATTAATATACTATAGATAACAAATATAAAAACTAAAGTACTGATTTTTATTGTAGCTTCTGACGTAATGATTCTTTCCTTCTTGGCGAGCTCTTTTAGGTTTATTCCCCATTTAACTATTGGTGAAGTCATTATCAATGCTCAATTTACCTGTGTAAAATTAATTTATAGAGTTTAGGTCTTGGTAGAAGAAGCATTCGATACATAACAATATATGTAAGTTTATAAATGCAAACAACTAATATTCAACAACTAACTACCGGGTTTATCAAATTTATTTCATACAAATTATGTCTACTGTTGTAATTCTTTTTGATATTGATATCTAACATGGTAACTCTTGGTAAATCATTGGAGATGTTTCCTTGGATACTTGGCATGAACAATATTATCTTAGACTTGAATGCATATTTTCATTTTATATTTTTTATAGCTTTTCTTTCATATCCAATGTATGAATGCAAACCTTGGAACAAAGTAGAGTTATTGCATTCGCATATATTGTAAGAACTGTAGTTAAGGTAGTTTAGTTGGCTTTGGTTTCATTTTGGGTTCCTATAAAGGTTTGGTTCTTTGTTTCTTTTCTTTTTTATGATTTTTTCTTTTTTATGATTTTTTTCAAATGTAGCAGTATGTGTATGGATGGTACATCTGAAAAGTTCAGAAAGCTCTTGAGCCAAAAAAAAAAAAAAGAAAAAAGATTGAAAACTGTCAACTATGTTTAAAAATCAAATGTTACTTAAACAGAACTTAAAAAACAATGCTTCAAATGCCGCTGTGGAAAAAATACAAACTTGTTCATGTGTCATATCAGTAACATGCTCATCTTTTCATCCTTGCTAAATGTACGATTTTATGGATTTTCTGCATGAGATTTTGTATAACTGTTCACCTCTCGCCTTCATCTCCTAAGGAAAAGAAGAAAGAATAATTAAGTGAACCTTAGACTTGCAACCTTTTTTTTGTTGGGGTGGGGGGTTACTCTAACTTATCCATGCAGCAGTTGTCGTTTTATGTGTAACAAGAGCAGATGGTAAATGCTGATACCTGTCTTTTAAAGTGCTGCTCGCTCTTATGCTTTAAGCCCATGTTTTAGTTTGGCTTCTCCAATAGTTTTGTAAAGTAAACTTGAAGTTTTCGCGTAATATTATACAACCCACAACCAGGTCAAGTTCTGTCTGGCAACCTTGTAAACTATAGGCATATAACAAATGTTGCTGCATTCCATAAGACAGTTTTAGATGGGTAACAGCTTGAAAAATTAAGAATGAGTCCTCAATGTGGTGGTTGTGCTTTTATCTGAATATGAAGCTTAAGACTTAAAGAGTTAGGATATGCAGGGGACTAACTGGGGAGCGAACGGTGAGACGACTACGGCTTTCTAGGGCCCTTACAGTTCCTGAAACTACAAGTGTGTATGATGCTTGTCGTCGGATGGCAACCCGCAGAGTAGATGCCTTATTATTGACCGACTGCAATGCCTTGCTCTGTGGCATTCTCACAGATAAGGTACATAGCTACCCTTGCACCTGCTGCATTAGCTAGCTAAAGTATGAAAATTGACATCATCATACTTGTTTCTCCTGGAATTATAATGTAAAACAACCTTATTGTGGTCCAAGGATATTGCTACAAGAGTAATAGCACGAGAGATAAACCTTGAGGAGACACCTGTGTCGAAAGTGATGACAAGAAATCCTGTGTTTGTTCTTTCAGACACTCCAGCTGTGGAAGCCTTGCAAAAAATGGTCCAAGGTATTAATGATAGGGGGTGATATAATTGATTTTCCTAGTTTGTTATATCAATATTTCAGAACTTTACCTGGTTCTAGTTTTGCTTCTTCAGGGAAATTTAGGCATTTGCCAGTGGTGGAAAATGGAGAGGTTATAGCCTTACTCGATATAGCAAGGTGCTTATATGATGCCATTGCACGCATGGAGAGGGCAGCTGAAAAAGGAAAGGCCATTGTGGCAGCCGTTGAAGGTGTTGAAAAAATTGGGGTTCATCAGTTTCTGGTCAGTGTAGTGATTCACCTTGATGAAAATATTTCCGAAGACATTCTTGCTTGTTCTGCTGATATATGTCCTAGATGCTTTTTTTTTCGGTTGCACTTCACATTTGGTATTTATTCTTAAGTTGGAGAGATTTTTCTGAGTGTTGGCAATGTCATTTCTGTTTGGATCACAGGCCCTAATACATTCATGGAGGCGCTGAGAGAACGTGTATTCAAGCCTTCATTGTCTACAGTTCTTTCTGAGCATTCAAAGTAGGTAATATTCCCTTTTATCAAAGTTTGAATTGACAGATTGTCTTTGAAGTAGCTTTCCTAATGTATATTAATTTTGTTGCTGTCAGACTCCTAACTGTGTCACCAACTGACACAGTTCTTGTGGCAGCAAAGAAGATGCTTGAATTTCGATTAAGCTGTGCAATTGTGACTCACGAGAACAAACCGAAGGGGATCTTGACGTAAGTCTTAGATTTTGTCCGAACTCGTCTGGAATAATGATTAGATATGAACCTGGGCAGCTTATCAGTGTTCCTCCGAATAGACTATAGTGATTGGCTTCATTTTGTTTGTTTGTTCAGTTCCAAAGATATATTAATGCGTGTAATCTCACAAAATCTTCCTCCGGACTCAACTCCTGTGGAAAAGGTGAGTGAACAACTTAATGGATTGCGTATATGCTTATTACATTATGGGACTTCCTTTATGTTTTCACTATTCCAATCATCCATTTCTTATTGATTAAATATCTTTCTTAAGGTCCTTTTTTATTGTTCTTTGGATGAAATGCAGGTCATGACACCTAATCCAGAATGTGTTACAGTTGATACATCTATTGTTAATGCTTTGCACTTAATGCATGATGGGAGATTCTTGCATTTGCCAGTTGTGGATAGAGGTACATTTACTCAGGCTGAGGAGTTATTTTTTTGGTGATGAAGGTTAGTGGTTTGTGTTTTACTCATCGATTTCAGCTGTTGGGCACAGAAGGACAAGTTGTTGCTGTTGTTGATGTGATTCACATCACCCATGCAGCTATTGCCACTGTGAGTAATTCTTCCCTTCTGTAGCATATTCTGTTGCTGAACTCAACCATTTGGTAAGCTGGGAGGCTAATACAAGTTTTTATAGTATGTGGTGTTTCTCTTTCCACATCTGTTTTATTGTCACTTGTTAGGAAGTGTACTTTCCATCTATGCAAACCAATTACTATTGTAGTTGGCAAATATGTCTATGTCTTCATCCCTTGCACTAGGATGCACACACCTGTATGCTCATGAGGACGAGCTCCTAGCACTTTCTTATTCCCTCTACTTGCTTGGTAGTTGTGGCTGACGATAACAAGGGGAACCCACATTAGAATGCATTTGGATAAGGTGTTGTTATGTTAAGTGCTGCTCTTTCTGCAGACATGGGGCATTTTTTTTATTTTATATTTTTCATTAAAGAGAGGTGACCTTCCAGGCATGCCCTGGTTAATTACATATTGGAGGGCAGGAATGATTGAAATCCTTCACATGGCTGTAGATTTTCTATACCTAGTTCTAGATCTTGGATTACAGTGGGCAGTCATTGCCATTGTCAGCGGCTAAAAAACAGCCTGCGGATTTTAATTTTTGACTTTTGAATATTTTCTTCCGTTCATGAATTTGTCATATGTTCTCTGATAACTAGGTTAGTAATACGGGCGGAGCAAATAGTGAGGCTACGATCAACATTTTGCAAAAGTTTTGGGATTCTGCCATGCAACTGGGGCCCATAGATGATGATGAAGAGACAAGGAGGTAATGACTTTGACTTTGTTACATGATGTGCCTAGAAAATATCTCTGACAATTGTTCTTCCAATGTCAGTGAGGGATCCCAGAAATTGGCATCTGACAGTGGTGAGACCGGGAGATCCTTTCCCACTTCGTCAGCGCAGCCAAATAGCTTTTCCTTCAAACTTCAAGACAGGAGAGGAAGGATGCACCGATTTATATGTGGTAAGCGTTGGTGATTCTTACTACATGCACAGATTTGAATCTTGATTCTTTTTTTTTTTTTTTTTTTTTGGCCGGGCGGGGGGCGGGCGGGGGAGGGGGAGGGCATGTCTAATTTCCCATAATATATGACTTGGATTTCACATGAGTGCAGATACTCGAAGTTTGACGGACCTCATCACTTGTATATTTCAGAGAGTGGGTGATGACATTGACCGCAACCATCTGCCTCTGATTTTGGTGAATATGAGATCCCTTAGTTTAAACCTTCTGGAGCTTATTAAATATATCTATGCTTCATACGAGCTCCTTAAGCTTACTGGTTGTTGCTTGCTGTAGTATGAAGATGAGGATGGCGATAAAGTCATATTGGCTACTGATAGTGATCTTGTTGCAGCTATAGATCATGCTAGACTAGCTGGATGGAAGGTAATGCCTGTCTCATTTTCTGATTTAAAGTTGTTCCTCTTTTCCTCTATAAACACGCCCTGTCAATATAGCTGGTGTGCTTTATCTTTGCTTAGAGACATTGGTCAGATACTCAGATAACCATAATTTTTTTTAATGAAAAGCCAAAGAAACTGAGAGCTTTCGTTATCACTTTAAAAACGAGAAAATCAACAACACCAAATTGTAATTCAGCAATCCAAAGCCTTTCTTCGATAACATGTGGACCAGACACGTGGTGCAAGACTATGTATGAGCAGCCTATTGCCCTCCTGATAAAAATAAAAAGGACAGAAAAACGCTTAAATAAACCTAAAGTACACAAATATTCTCAAATAAAATGGTTGGACATTCGGACTGAGGCGTCAAAGACTGAGCAGGCGCTTTTGAAATTATCTCAATAGATATGCTCAAACGAAACAACTTTTGAAGTAATGCAAATTCTTGATCACATTTGTCACCGGAAGGGAAATCTCACTTGTGATTGTATCCCTATATCTGCTGTGGATGACCAGCTTCACTCCCACCCATAAGCTTTTAGTGTTGGCACTTGAGGGAAATCTCACTTGTGATTGTATCTCTATTTGGAATCACCTTTTATCTTGAACTGTTTTGTAAGACTTATTATGTTCAAGATAAAAGGTGATTCCAAATTTCCTGATTAGGATAACAAACAGCAGTAGAAAAGGCAGCATTTTCCCCACCTTGATCCCAGTGTCTACTGTCAAAGTTCCTGATTAGGAGAACAAACAGCAGTAGAAAATGCAGCATATTCCCCATCTCGATCCCAGTGCCTACTGCCTAAACTCTCTTGTTGCGCATCGCCCAATCTTAATTGAGGATCATTTTTTTTGCATATGTATTACTCAGTGGAACCTATTAAATCCTTAATGGGATCCTCATCATGAATGTTCAATAATGATAAAGATATTGAACTTTAGAATCTTAGCCATTTTGTCATGTCCACATATCATAATACAAGCATCAAATTTTGAGAATTTGATATATTGAAAAAAGTTATTAAAAGTTTTCAAATGACCATAAGGCATTCTTTATGATACTATAGTGAATTTATCAGCCAAGACGGAGACCAAGTGGGGATGAGGAATGGGGCAATGAGTCTTTGGTTCCGTTACAAGGTTCATCACATCCAATAAATAATTACATTACATTCACTTCTAATTTTTGTTTTTATTGGTCTTAGTCTAGATGTATGATATCCAATGTTTGTGAGGGGAATTTGATCTATTTTTTTATGTTGCTTAATGCCAATAGCATGAGAAATTGAAAGGTTAAAAGGCAAACTCTCAGATGGGATTGTCCCACCAAAGAGTATGGTGAGACGGAGTTTTTAGGGGTGAAAACTTTGGATCAATAATACATTTAGTTGATTTTTTGTTTTGAGGGTTAATAATGACTCATTTGGGCTAATCTTTAACCTCCAAATAATAGTCACCTCTATATGAATTAATCACCTGAAAGGTTTTAAAAGTCAACATTAGTGTTGTGGTTAGCTCCAATATCTGTTGGCTTAAATGGTGTTACCCAAGACCAAGACCTACTTAAGAGAAAACAAGGAAAATTAGCTGTTATATATATATATATATATATATATATATATATATATATATATATATATATATATATGTATATGTATATATATAATTAATTTGTAAATTCGCAGAAAATAAATGGACGGGAAATATGGCATTTCGCTTGGAAACAAACTTTTTACAATCCTGACAAGTTGTAAAGGGTGTGATATTTGGGTATGCTCAAAGTAAGTTTTTGATCAAATTATTTCAGTAAGGAATGAATGGTCTTACCATTTTCCCAAAAAAAAATTCCATCCTCTCAAGAACTGGTAACTTTTCTTCTTTTTGGCTTCTTCTCTATCTAAACCCGCTGCTTTGTGGATAAGTCCTTTACCTACCCTACCCTATGCCAAACTTCTACTTTATGGACATCTTCTCTAGTCTTATCAGATTTGCCTAGTGTATGAGCTCAATAAGGGGTGGCCCTACAAGGCAAAGGATCTCGTGAATGTTCAACAATATGGTTTGGTGTCTTAGGAAGGGAGATAAGGAGTAGAGATTTAGAGAGCGAGACTTTGGGGGTTGGGGGGGAGAAGAGGAATACAGAGTAAGAAGAGAATTGAGAAAGCCGGAGGTGGATGACAGTTGTATCAGTTATGGTTTTGTATTTGTAGTAGAATTTGTAAGTTTATAGACTAAGGGCTAAGGAGCTTTGAGTTAGATTGCTAGGCCATAAAAGAAATTTAGCGAGAATTTTTGGTGAGACTTGCACTTGTTTCCTGTACCTAGTTTGTACTCAATTTTAATCCTGAAAAGTTTGGCTAAAAAATCATGTCTATACCTCGTTTTTGTTGAGTTGGACAAATTTGTGTGATCACATTGGACAGTGTATTGCTAGTACTATCTGCATGTATTTTTATCGTGTCATCACATTAGTTTTTACGGTTGGCGAGTCTGACACATTGTTGGTTGATTTGAACAGGGCTTGAGACTCCATCTAGATTATTCAGGACCTCGTGGTCGTAGACGACGGGCTTCCACTTCTACTAGTCTGGATGTTGCTCGTGGTGATGCATGGGCAACTGGATATAGTGCAGTTGCAGCTGGTGCTGCTCTTGCTGCTGGATTGGGTATGATTGCTTATTTGAAGAGAAATGGCTGATGAAGGTTCTTTGCAATCTCAGTTTACAGTGGCGAAAAGATTTTTGAGGGCAGAGTGTTGACATTCATTTTTTGGGGGGTGGGGGGCAGGAAGACATTGCAAATTCTTGGATGGGACCAACATGGCTCGTGTTTAATGGAGGTTGACGAGGCATTGACATCTCATTTTTGTCAGACTTCCTCTTCCAAGACGAACTAGCAAGAGATTTGGTGTGGGTTGTTCATTTTGTATAGGTATATATAAGAGGGCATGTTGATGTGTTGGACAATATATATGGTACTGTGAATTGTATTTAATTTCATGTGGAGCTCTATTCGTCCATGACTGATGAAATTAATTCTTTGACCCATAATAACTGCCTACCTTCTGATGCCTGATGAGTTTTAATGAGAGATTTTGAGGTGTTCAATATTTGTTTGCAAGTCCTGTCTATTATTTGAGAGAAGTTTTAGACTCAACAGATGATAATGAAATTCTTTTGGATAGATGTTGGTTTTTTAAAAACACAATTAATGTGTTATTATTATTTTTTAAAATCTCTAGGTCTCTTATTATTATATTAGAGTTGAAATACTCTTCGTTATAAAGGGGTAATTTTTTTATCATAAATTTTCTCCATTTATAAGACTTGAACTTAAAACTTTAATTAAGGGGTACAAGTGTCAAATTATTTGAATTAATCTATATATGTTCAATTCTTATATGGCAGTAGGTAAACCATCTAATTAGGTAGTTTTAATAAAGAAAAATAAGAAAAATATCTTATTTAAGGACAAACATCATATAATTATCCTGCATATTCTCTATCTCTCTCTCCTCTAGTGTGCTCTTTCCCCTCTTCTGGTGTTCTCTCTCTCTCCACCTTTCTCTTTGTCTTTTTCAGATAATTTAAAATTTACATATCGATTTTTATTTTAAGATCATTAAATTGTTTTCTTTCTTCGATTCACATCCAATTTCGTTTCATTTATATTCATCGTATTCTATTTTTATTTTACCAAATTCGACTCAATTTATTGTTTTACTTCTCAATTATAATCGATGTTGAAGACATGGGTAGAGCCATGAAAGAGCCAAGGGTGTCCATGGATACCCTTGGCCCAAAAAAATTCAAAAAACAACTAATATTTGAACTAAAAAATTTTAAATTATAAATAATTAGACACCTTTAAATTTGGACCAAAAAATATTGGATACCCTTATTTTAAATTCTTAACTTTGCTACTGGTTGAAGATACATGATTTAACTTGGTAAGATTTCTTCTAATTTATTTGTGATTTTGATTTTGATCATTGATCAAACTTAAAATTTTTATTTCGAGATTATTACAAGTTTTAAAAGGTACAAAAAATATGTGCACAATGTTTTTAGATCGGATATGGTCTATATTGCTAAAAAATTTATTAATATTGTTGTAAAATTTATTAGTTTGTACAAAAATTGGAGATATATATATTTAATTAAAATATTTATCACATTTATACTAAATTCACCATTATACATTGATCATAATCTTGAGTCAAATGCATGCAAATAAAAAAGGGACAATTAATTAATTAAATTTTTAGTTAATAATATTAGTTTTGTTAAAAAAAAAAAAGGCATATATATGCATAAAATTCGTCAATAATATTATAGAATTTATTAAACAGAAAATTAATCAAGAAAAATTCATCATTTTATTGTAAAAATTCATTACATGATAAATTTGATACGTAAATGCACACGTGACACTCAAGTGGTGGTTGAGTGATCAAGGTATAATTTTTATATCTCGTTGGTAGGTCCTCGTAATCGGTGTAGCATCACGAATAGACTCGGCAATCGAATCATTCGAGTCGGTTTCGATTTGGGTTAGTTAAGTTCGAGTCATTACAATTCGGTCGAGGTTCGGGCTGGATTCAGTCGACTTCTGGTCAACTTATATTTGATTCAATAAGCTTATTTTGCAGAGACAAAATACTTTGACAAAAAGTATTTGAGTCGATTGAATTCGGGTTTGGGTAATCTTAATTTGGGTTTTTAAGTGTCGAGTTGGGTTCGGCTCGGTTTGGGTTTCGGGTCATCTGTTCGAGTCCGGTCACTTTTTCCAGGTCTAGTAACGAACTTGTTCTGATGACTTGAAAATTTGTTTTTTTGTCTTGTTCAATTGACATGAGGCTTCCTTTTTGAATAATAGTGAGGCTTAGAAAGTTAGGAGAATCATGCAAGTGAAAAATTTATTTATTTATTTAGTTTTGTCTTTCTACTGAGGATTATAAATCTAAACCACAAAGTGTTAATTGAAATGATATCGACTTTATGCTAGTAAAGAGAAGAACACAAGTTTAAATCCTCAAAAGTGCATTTATTGGAAAGACTTTTATCTTAAATGCTTGCAGGCTAAAAGAATATATATATATATATATATATATATATATATATATATATATATATATATATATATATATATATATATATATATATATATATATATATATATATATATATTCGGCTTCGCAAGTGCACGGTTTTATCGTTATAGCAATCATGTGTCGTCCCACAAGGACCAATGCAATCTACTAAGTATTGATCGTATCAATATGCTAAGCAATTCGAATAAGATGTTTGATTGATTAATGGATACTAAACCACTCAAGAAATCCATGAAATTAAAACACCAAGGGCTTACTTCACCAAAAAGGGCACGGTTTTATCATTATGGCAATCATGTGTCGTCTCACAAGGATCAATGCAATTTACTAAGTATTGATTGTCTCAATATGCTAAGCAATTTGAATCAGATGCTTGATTGATTAACGGATACTAAACCACTCGAGAAATCCATGAAATTAAAATGCATAGGGATTACTTCACCAAAAATGCTTCTATTCAATATTTAAGCGTGTGCTCTTCGTTCATTTGGATGACTCAAAGATCAATAATTAATAGCAATCACAACTTTATTTTAAAATGGAGTGCATTACTTGAGTTAAATCAATTACTTATTCTCATGGGTTTTCAATTCAATCAAGTCATAAACATAGATTATCAAAATGATCTTCTAATTAGTAATTCTATCTCTATGCATCGAAATTAAGTCTAATCTTAGTTTTTTCGGATGCTGAACTTCTACTTTCAATACTTCTTTTAAGCAACTAGAATACATGCAAGAAAATGGTCAATAATCTCACAATAGTATAAAAACTCCAAGGTAGATAGAATCATTCCAAATAAAATTCAAGCACAAAAGTTCAATTATCGAAAATATAACATTATTCGGTTTTAACAAATCCCTATATTAGAAAAGTGTTACTCATACATGATTAAAATTAACATCAAAACTAGCATGGTTTGAATTAGAAAGAAAATAGATAAAAGGGGAGAGAAAAAAATGTTTAGTCTCCAACAAGCGTTGCTTGAACCTAACAACTTGATTTTTCAATCTTCAAGCTTTCCATAAACATTGCATGAACTCTTCTTGAATCTCCTAATTCTTTCTTTCTAATGGTGGATGAAGCTTAGATGGTGAAAAATGGTGGAAAAGGATGAAGATGGATGCCTCAAACAGCTGCAAAATTTGGCTTTTAATAACAATCAGGAGGTAATCAAGAGGCGTAACCGTCGAACTTAAGCGATACAAGAGAAAATGCAGCCAACATGGTTGTGTTCGTCGACACATGTTGCCCATGCTGATAGTTTACGTCCAACATGGGCTGTGTTAGTAGACACAGGATGCCCTTGTTAGCTACTAAAATTGCAAATTCTAGGGAAATAAAGGGAACGGTCATTCTGACTACAGGAATATACCGTGTTGGCCTACTCAACGTTCAAAACATTAGCAAATCTTGGGAAAGCTTAGTATTGGTGATCAAATATGTACAACTCATTTCAAAACACCAAAACACAAGCATAAAGCCAGAAATTAAGTACAAACATGCTCCATTGAACTTCAATTCTCAAATAAAAACATCAAATCGTATGCATTTCATGCACTTATCAAATTCCCCATGCTTAACCCTTGTTTGCCCTCAAGTAAGATTGATACATAAGAATGATTTCCAGCAGATGAATCACAATCTCCTTAGGTTAGGAAAGAATAAGTATCACATGGAAGATAAAGTCAACGACAGCCCATAAGTACACAAAACTTTTGGACAATCGGAAAGTAGGAAAATGTTCAAAAACCATATTGAATACCACAAGGACAAACTTGATCAACCTCCCAAATCCTCACTTAAACAAATCACATTGGTACATGTAGAATGATGGAGCTAGTAAGACCGAATAGAACCTCATTTTAGAAATGTGAAAACACTCCAATCATGTGTTTAGGCTTATACAAAGTTCACTCAATAACTCTCACAATCATGCAAACTACTTGTGAGCTTGATAAAATTCCCTATTCACCACCACTAAAATGCAACATATATTATAACAATTAAGAGGACTATAAATGATTGTAAGAGGGCTTAGGCAATAGATAAAAACAGAACATTTTATTTTTGGGAAAAAATGAGGAGCTAAAAAGCCAAGTAGCTAAGAGCTCCCAACACTCAAACCAATGAAACCATGCAATTACACCTAGTCACATTCAAATGTTAACTCCGATAAGTATTTTGGAAATGAGCTTATCTAACTCAGGCCAAACTAATCATTGCACATGTCAAACATTTTAATAGTTACTTCCTTCTTTTTTTCTTTCTTTTTTTCTATTTTCTTTCGAAATTTATTTTTTGATTTTTTTCTTTCTGTTTTGTTTTTTCTTTCAATAAAGACTTGACATTAGGAATGCCAAACAAATTCAACAACTAATTTTACACCAAATTGCTCATCCTTAGAGGAAATTGTTTCGTACTCAATGCAAATCGACCCCTTAGCTCAACAAAAAGATTCAAATTATTAACAATACATAAAAAAACCCCCAAAATGACCCCAACATCATTAGTAGAAAGCTTCATTAGACTTGGATTAGGGTAAACACATCATGTGTTTAACCAAAGGCTAATTAGGAGGGTTAGAAACAAATGCGTTAGTCAATTAAGCTCAAAGGGGCTATCAAAGGGTTAATAACATATATCAAGAAGATAATGTGGCTATTGTAGCTCATAAATCCAAATAATTCCTCAATTAGTTTGTCACTATACTATACACATGTGATTTTTAAGAGAATTCAAACAAGTTATAGAAATGAAACAATGGCAGAGAGACATATGAAGAAATATGAGACTAATTATAATACTTAGTCCATTCAAGGCTCAAAATCTCACAGGACTTCTACCACAATCTCATCTGGCTCAAAGGGTTTCACATGCCACCACATTTGATAAGAAGTCAAGGTTAATTGATTTTCATTCATCCAATATGGTCAAAATCATGCAGTTGAAATATTGGTTTTCAAAAATTCTTACACTTTAGGGCTATTCTTTAAAAGCATTCTTCACTGAAAACTTATTTAGCCTAAAAGGAATCATCATTGGAGATTTTAGATTTTTTCTTTTCAGCTTTTTTTTTCATGCAAATCTACATGATGCAATCTGAATGTTCTATATGAAACCTAAATGCAAAACTTAATACTAATTGCTCAATTATAAATAAACATGCTCTAGCCTAAAAGTAATAAAATTATATGCAAAACCACCAACCATTATACATGGATAAATAGTATCAAATTTCCCATGCTTAGACAAAACATTGTCTTCAATGCAAAAACATTCAACAAATAGAGATTTGGGGATGGAACATTACTCATCAAATACATATAATGGTAACTTTTATGCAAAATACAAAAACCTAAAAATTATAGAAAAGGAAATAAATCACCTTAGGTTGCCTCCCAAGTAGCGCTTCTTTAAGGTCATTAGCTAGTCCTAACTCCAATCATCCGTTAAAGGCTAGTGGATAAATAGAAAAGAAATGAGAACTATCAAGAAACGTCCCTCCTTTGTCATAGACTTCAAAATCAAACTCAAGTAAAAGAAGGAACCATTGAACGAAGAGATAATGCTCATCCTTCTTAAACATCGGGTACTTCCAAATAGCCTTATTGAGGATCACCATTAGTCATGGGCGGTCACCATCAGACGGTCCACCATCACAAAGTTCACATTTGACCTCCCAGTTGAGGTTAAATCAAGAGCACTGAAGCATGGAGCATTAGTCAAAGCCAGCTTCAACCTAGTACACTAACTTAAACAAACTTCATTAAACACATAAGGCATGCCCTTGTCAAGAATTGTCGGAGGAAAATTTTCAACCCAACCACCTTAGCATTGACAAGTTCATGTTCTTCATGTAAAGGTTTATCATATGCCACTTCATCAATCATGTTCTTCATGTAAAGGTTTATCATATGCCACTTCATCAATCACCTCAACACCACAACATTCAGCAGAAATAGGGAAAACATCGTGTTTCTTAAAGAATTCAATTTTAGCGTGATGCTCACCTACATCGGAGGCCAATATCTCATATTTCACGTCAATCTTGTACCCAACAATTACCAAGAAAGGCCTCCTAAGAATAATTTGGATTCAGGTATCCTCAGCCATATCAAGAATCAAAAAGTCCACAAACACAAAGAAATCACCAACTTTGACAAGAATGTTCTCTAAAATACCCAAAGGATATGTCATATAATGATCCTCTAATTGAAGCGAAATATTAGTGGGCCTCAACTTACCTAAGTCCAAATT
Organism: Talinum fruticosum; assembly: GCA_021018815.1. NCBI lineage: Eukaryota > Viridiplantae > Streptophyta > Magnoliopsida > Caryophyllales > Talinaceae > Talinum > Talinum fruticosum. Next base: position 691,849 of record JAITYX010000072.1, on the reverse strand, counting down.
CTTGCATAAAGAATAGGACATCAAGCTCACACTTGAGCCCAAATAGAGCATGATCATTGGACATATTACCAATCGGGCATGGGATAGAAAAACTCCCTGGGTATTTAAGCTTTTTAGGAAGCTTATTTTGGACCACCCACTACATTCCTCACTCAATGCAATAGTCTCATGATTATTTTTAGAGTTTTAGACAAGATCTCTTTCAAAAATTTAGCATATAAGGGCATTTGATTCAAAGCATTAATGAAAAGGATGTTCATATAAAACTTCTTAAAAATCTCTAAAAACTTCCCGAATCACACATCAAACTTAACCTTAGCTAATCTTCGAGGAAAAGGAAAAGATGGCACATAGGTCATGGGGAAGGAGTTTTAGGTGCTTCACTCCCTTGTTTGTACATATCCTCGCCACTCAAATCATTTGGCTTATTAGGAGTTTTTCTATAGTCATTCTCATTTCTCACAAGATCAATAATTACCTGGGGACCCTCAAGCCGTTTTCCACTTATCAAGATAATGGTATTGCGATGTTTCCTAGGGTTAATCTCAGGTTGACTAGGAAGTCTACCTGGAGGGGTGGAGGAAAAGGTGGCTTAGGAAGCAATTTGAGTCTCAAGCATTTTATTGTGCTTAGCGAACATGTCAACTTTTAAGGTTAATTTCTTAATATGGTCTTCTTATTGCTTATGAGCCATTAGAAAATCATCCACGAGTGGGGGTCTTTGGAACTCAGGTGGAGGTCTAGCATTCATGTGGCGCATTGGCATGACATTAGCATTATTCCTATATGAAAATTTAGGATGGTTCTTCCAACTCGAGTGGTAAGTATTCGAAAAGAGGTTATGGTTGGCCTTGATTGGAAGTTGCTCACATAATTTCTTGGTCACCAGGGTCTTATGCAAATGGGCTCCCAACATGACAATTCAATGCAACATGCTCAACAAGACCACAAACTTCACAGCTAAGGGAGGGGCATATTGATTCATGGGATTTATGCTCAACATATCAAGTTTGTGAGTTATTGCTTCTACCTTAGCAGAAAGTAAAGTAATAGCAACAACTTCATACTTACCTGGCATTTTCCTTAGTTGAGAATGATTATTTATCCATTGGTAATAATTAAGGTGCATCTTCTCAATCAAATTGTAGGACTCGTCCATGGTCTTACTCATCAAAGTGTCTCGCATCTGCCTTATCAATAATGGTCCTCATTAATGGGGTGAGACCATTACAAAAAATTTGGACAATCATCCATTTCAAAAGGCCTTGGCATGCACACAATCTCAATAAATCCTTGGATCTTTCCCATGCTTTATAAAGGCTTTTAACTTCTCATTGAGCAAATGTTGAGATTTGAGTTCTCTTGTTTGGTGGGAAGTATTTGGAAAGGATTTTCTTGGTGAGGTCATCCCAAGTTGTAATGTATCCACGAGGCATCGAATAGAGCCAATCTTGTGACTTGTCCTTGAGTGAAAATAAGAAACACACAAAAGTAGACAACTTCGAGTACGACTCCATTTTTCTTGTAAGTGTCACACCTCTAAAAAGAAGGTGCACGTTGGGATTTTCCATGGGAGTGCCACCAACTGATTTTGTTACACTATTTTGATGAGACCAGCTCGAGTTTAAAATCATTAGCAAAAACAGCTTGGTCTCATGATCCTTGAGTTGAGAGTTTGGGTTCCTGGTGCATTGGAATCTCGCAACGGCTTGGTATCGTCACCATTACCCTTTATGATAGGAATTGGTTTGGCAGCCTCTTTTAACCTTATTCTTAGATTTTGTTGTCTGTCTCAATGAAAGGTTGTCTCAATCTCGGGTGGGGGTAGGGGAGGACATGGGTCCGGTTTAAGTAGTTTCCCAAGACTCGGGGCTTTGGCATACAAAGTGCAAAAATATGTCAAAAGCCAATCCAATCACGAAGGTTAAAAATCGAAAAAAATTTGGTGCTTAGTAGGGCGTTCATGGTTCGGTTCGGTTCGTATTGATTTTTTAATCGATTAATCAGATTTAAAAGGTTCGTGAAACTATGAACGTAATCTGGAACCGGAACTAGATAAATTGGTTAACAGGATATCGCTTAACTAGATTATTCGATTTAGTTCATCGATTAATCGAAACCGGAAATAAAAACATTTACGAAATAATTTTTGGGAAAAGTATTAGGTCAGCAACGATCACCGGCCCAACTCACATTACCTCCTTTAAGATTTTCAATAGGCGTGCTATTACTTTTCATAGCACTTTGCCTTTATGACGTTAATGGTTATGAAATTTCTATAGCACTTTGCGGTTAGATTGGCCAAAAATAAATTGTTTGAGAGTAGCGAGACAATGAGAGAGGAAGCAAGTGGCATTGGCAAGTCAATAAGGCAATCAAAGCGACAACAACACAACAGGGATGCTAGGGTTTGACCCAAAAAAAAGAAAAAAAAGACAGGCAGTAAGTTGATTTTTTTTTTGTCAAATAAGTAAATTCCATATAATAATTCTTAATTTTTTTAACAAAAACGTATTCTCGGTTCGGTTCCAGTTAACCGTCGGTTTCAAAATTGCAAACCGGAAACCGAACCGGATAAGTTATCAGCTTACCGGTTCGATTAACCAAATAATTTAATCGGTTCGGTTACCCGAAAAACGGTTCGGTTAGCCAAGTTCACGGTTTGGTTTCGCGGTTCCGATTTTTTTGCACATCTCTAATGCTTAGTCAAATTAATAAGGTGCAACTCAATAATTGCAGCGCCAAAAACTTGATCAACTCCGCAAATGCACGATTTTATCATTATAACAATCAAGTGTCGCCCGTATGGACCAATAAAATCTACTAAGTATTGACATTCTCAATATGATAAGCAATTCGAATCAGATGGTTGATTGATTAATAAATACTAAATCACTTTAGAAATCTATGAAATTAAAACACTTACGGATTGCTTCACCTAAAATTCTTCTATTTTGTAGTCAAACGTGTGCTCTTCATTCATTTGGATAACTTAAAGATCAATAATTAATAGCACAATCACAAATTTTTCTTTCAAAATGGAGTGAATTACTTAAATTAAATCAATTACCCATTCTCGTGAGGTTTCAATTCAATCAAGTCATAAATGTAGATTATCAAAATGATATCCTAATTAGCAATTATATCTATAGACATCACAAATTAAGTCTAATCTTAGTTTTTCCGATATTAAACTTCTCCTTTTAGTACTTCATCTCAAAACCTGCTCAATTAGATAGATACTTTTTGAAGATTCACCATAATCATAATTAGATACATTTGAAATAGAGTTTTCAATAATTGTTATGGCAAAGACACCAAGGTCCATGTATAGGTGGCGGCGGTCTTAATGGGGAATGTTTCGACACCGAAGTAGACTTACAGCTGCTGATGGGTTCATCGTGGTAGATTTTGGAGCAACTAGATAGGCGCGACAAAAGGGGGCTAGTGGTCTACTGCCAAGCGTGCTGGAGACATGCGGTTCTAGGTCGATATCTCTGGTGACTAATGAGGTCTCTAATTAGTGCCCAACAATGGTGATTATGGTGGTCGAATTATGCTTGGGGAGGGTGTTAATTGAGAATATATTTTGCTAAAAAAATAAATCCAATATGAATCATTAATGTGTTGGCACAATAAGGATCATTGGATTTAATCCAACAACTACTAATTAATCATGTCATCTTTCACCATATATATATATATAGGAAGGTTCATATGCACACCCCTTTTAGGTGAGCATCACTTGTTAAATGAGTACAACTAATCTTAACCATCCAATTTAAATCTTATGGTTCAAATTAAAAGACTTTTAATTAACTAAAAAAATATTTTTTCGTGAGGGGCTCAGCAGAGGCGGTTTCATTCCGCTTGAGCTCCTGTTGGTTTCTCGCCCTCTCGACCAGCCCAACCGCTCTCTCTGTCTCTCTGCCTTCCCTAACTCTCTACAACCATGGCTGACAACCAACCTCTACCGCTACAGACTAGCCCGGAACAGTCCACCTGCTAGCAGCGACAATGACTACATCCGCCCAACCACCGGGGAAGACGGCGACTTCCCCACCTCGGCCACCTGTCACTTCCCGTGCCCAACCTCTTACTACCAAGGGATCCAATTTTACTACCTAAACCCTAATTGGTAAGATATGAACATTTATCAATTTGACTTAAATTAGATATTGAATTATTTATTCATATATTGAATTCTTGTTCGTTTCATGTTTGATGTTTTGTGGAACCATGAAAATAGTTATCGCTTAGAAGTTTAATTATGAAGAAACAAAAACAAAGTATTTTTGGAATCAAACTAGACTTTTTTGTTTTGATTTTTGATATGGATTAATTAATATTAAATTTTTTATAATATATTGTATTGAGTAAACTACTCATGGAGAGGGTACACAACATCAAACACCGGACAAATGTAAAAGTCCTACACATATTGTAAAGGAGTGGATACCCCCATATGTGACGATAACATAAAACCGAAAGAAGGTTTGGAGTTTGCCAACTTGGAAGAATGTGAGAAGTTCTATAAATCTTATGCTCATCATGTTGGTTTTAGCGTGCTTAAATCAATATCTAAGAAGACCAAAAAAGCTAACGACAAGTATAAGTACTATGTTTGTTCCAAACTATGGTATAGGGAAACCTCAACCAATGTGAACAAGAATCGAAAAGTGAAGATGAGTAGGGAAGGTTGTAATGCTATGGTTGGTTTTAGACGAACAAATAATGGAAGTTATGTGCTTTTCAAATTTTGTGAAGGCCATACACAAAAGGGGTGTGCATATGAACTCTCATATATATATATATATATCATCCGAACATGAAATTCTATCCACATTACAAGAGATGGGTATGGCAGCCTTTGCCTATAAATCAAAAAGATATAGTCCTAAAGATGTTGCTTCAGCACTTCCTCTAGGTTTTACAAGACAACTTAAGAATTGGTGGGATAACTTCATGACCCACGAAGAAAAAACTTCAATTTTGAATCACACTACAAAAATCAAACAAGAAAATGGGATAGAAAGAGATGAAGAAGATGGTTATGAGCTTTTAATTCATACTACTACTCTTCATTTCATTGGCAACTCAAATGAAGGACAAGTAGTCGCTAAATCTGTCCTCATTAATCTTGATGTCCAACATTAAGTGATTATAGGTGGTATAAAGACGTTTTTCTTACTAATGTCCTTAAACGTAAAGACGGAACCCAAAATTTTTGGAAAGAAAGATTCATTGCTGGTCTCCCTAAACTATATGGAGAATGAATCCTTAATAAATTAAGACAACATTTCAACACGGATGACATTCCTTTTAGTCATCTTACATTTGGACAAATTTTTGGAATAGTTAAAAGTGAAGGACTTGTCCTTTGTAACGAACTCAAATTACAAGCCAAATATGGATTAGAAAGAACTCGAGTCTCGAAGAGAGATGGGAACTTTTGCGAAGCTTTTGGTATCACAAAAATTGAAGCCCCATCTATAAAAAATAAAAAAGTTGGAAGAGTCTTTACTAGAAATCAACGAAAACCTTCTAAAGCTTTTACTTCAAAATAAGATACTCCTAAACCAAACTTTCCAAAGAAAAAGAAATTTAACAAAAAGAAAGTTGTTTGCTACAAATGCGGTAAGGTCGGTCATAAAGCCTTTCAATGTAAAACAGAAAAGAAAATTAACGAACTTTTGCTTGAAGATCCCGACTTACAAAAGAAACTATTATCAATTTTAGCCCAAAATTCTTCTCGACTCTAATAATGAGGAAGATTATTACCTTAGTACGTGAAAACGAAGACTCGAGTTATGAGTCCTCTCCAATTAAGCAACTTAATATTATTACTGATAAAAGTCAAAAGGAATTCTTATTAGACTTAATAGGAAAATTTTCTCGATCCGAAGTAAAGAAAGAATATCTAAAAAATTAAAATAACTTATTCTCGATGAAGAACCAAAACCCTTTAAACTCGACCATGAAACTCCAAATCTCTCTAAGTTATATCAAAAATACCCAATTCCAAATCCTTTCCAACAAATTACTACAAAAGAGATTCAAGCCGAAGTTAATGAATTAAAGGCTCAAGTCAGAATCCTTAAGCAAGATATTCTAGAACTAAAAACTAAAGACCTTGAGCTTGAAACCAAATTCGCTATTTTAGAATCTCATAAGACTAATTTTTCTATCCCGGAGGATGATACCTCTATACCTCATATATCAATAGAGGAAGTTTCGGACGATCAATTCTTACAAACTTTATCTCAAGTTACCTTCCAAAAATGGTATTCTATAGTCAAATTAGTGGTTGGTGATTTCTCTATAAGTACAGCTTGCTCTAATTGACAAGTGGAGCAGATCAAAATTGTATTAGATGATGAATTGTTCCAGCCAAATATTGTGAAAGGACTAAAGAAAACCTCTGCAACTCAAATGGAGAACCTTTAAACATTAGATATAAATTAAATAAAGGATACATCCAAAACAATGACTATTGTTTTAAAAATGTATTTTTGATCGTTGACAATATTACCAATGATCTCATTCTTGGTACTCCTTTCCTCACTCAAATTTATCCTTTTTATGTTAATGAATTAGGAGTGCACACTAATATCATGGGTAAACAAATTTCTTTTAAATTCTTATCATTTGCTAAGTAAAGAGATGTCTCCCTTTTACAAACATCCTCTATTTTTTGACAAATTAATAGTTTACAATATAAGCAAATTACAATTACCCATTTACAAGAAGAGATTTCTTATCACAGGATCGAAGAACAATTGCAAAATCTTTTGATTCAGAAAAAATTATTGATCTAGAACAAATCATAAAAAATAGATATGTTCCGATGTCTCTAATGCTTTTGGGAAAGAAAAAAGCACATAGTTTCTTTACCTTATATAAAAGATTTTGATGAAAGAAATATTCCTACAAAAGCTCGCCCAACTCAAATGAATTTAGAGCTTCTCGAGCATTGTAAAAATGAAATTCAATCCCTTTTAGACAAACAACTCATTAGATCTTCAATGTCTCCTTGGAGTTGTGCAAGCATTCTATGTTAATAATGTCTGCGAAAAGGAACGTGAAGTTCCCAGTGCTGGTTATCAATTACAAACCTCTCAAAAAGTTCTCCAATGGATTCGGTATCCGATTCCTAACAAAAGAGATTTACTAAGTAGATTATTTGATGCAAAAATATTTTCAAAATTTGATATGAAACTCGGGTTCGGCAAATACAAATTACGAAATCGATCAATATAAGACAACATTTACTATTCCATTTGGACACTATGAATGAAATGTTATGCCCTTTGGATTAAAAAATGCTCCTTCTGAATTTCAAAATATTATGAACAACATTTTTAACCCATATACCTCTTTTATTATCGTTTACATTGATGATGTCCTGGTCTTTTCCAAAACCATTGATCAACATTTTAAACATTTACGAGATATTCTTACATATTACTAAGAAAAATGGATTAGTCTGTTTCAACTTAAAAATGATTCTATTTCAAACAAAAATAAGATTTCTCGAACATGACATTTACAAAGGAACTACAAAACCTATCATGAGAGCACTCACTTTTGCTCGAGAAATTTCCGGATGAAATAAAAGATAAAAGACAATTACAAAGGTTTTTAGGATGTCTTAATTATGTTTTTGATTTCTTTCCAAATCTAAGACAGACCTATGCTCCCCTATTTAGAAGGCTTAGAAAAAAGCCCATTCCCTAGACAGAACAACATATCGAAATAGTTAGACAAATTAAACATAGAGTCACATCTTTGCCTTGTCTTAGCATACCTCATCCAAATGCACATATGATACTTGAAACTGATGCATCCGATATAGGATATGGTGGTATACTTAAGCAAAAAATGACAGGTCCTGACAAAAGGGAACAACTTGTCCGATTTCATTCAGGAATATGGCTCGGTCCTCAACAAAACTATTCTACCATTAAAAAGGAAATTTTATCTATTGTTCTTTGTGTTTCAAAATTTCAGGATGATTTATTTTATAAAAAATTTCTTTTAAGAATTGATTGTAAAGTCGCCAAAGATATTTTACAAAAGGACGTTAAAAATTTGGTTTCTAAGCAAGTCTTTGCCGGATGGCAAGCAATTTTATCTTCTTTTGATTTCGAAATAGAGTTTATCAAAGGAGAAAGCAATTCACTTCCAGATTTCCTTATTAGGGAGTTTTTACAAGGAAAGAGTGACAAAACAAAACTTTTGCGAGAATCACCATAAGTAAGTCGAAGGACAAAGGGAAAAGTATACAAAAGGCCGAAGATTACCAGTTGGTTTCTCACCCGGGGACCTTTCAAGATATCAAAATACCAATTCGGAACAAATTTCAATCCCTTACAAATTTCCTCCTTTACCCTACAAAACTGTTGTCACAAATCCTACCACTACCCATTACCATGTTAAATTTACGGAACATTTGTTTCTTACAAATTATAAGTCTCCTCCATCTAATGATCTTATCCGACAATTTATCCAACGAAGTTTTGGAAACCTTCATTTTCATACCAACCATTCTCAAAAGGACCGACGATTCTACAAGTTTATTCTGGTAGATTCGCATTCAATTGATTTTACCCATGCAAAAGACAGTAACAAATCCCGACTACATACTTTATTCTAAGTGCATCATCCGATAAGTTATTGGTTCCCATGAGTGGAAGAATCCATTTGAAGAGAGACAATTTTCTATCCCCTATCAACCACAATCTTACAACTACAATGATTACAAAATGGCCTGATATAGAGTATTCCTTTATAGACCGGATGTCCACTCCCGGTTTTTCAATTTTCATGATACTTGCACTACAAACTTCCTAGTATGGTTCTATCATTGGTGGACCCTTTTCGGTGCCACTTCCTCTATTTTGCCTACGAAGCTAGAGAAGGATGGGATCAATGGCTCAAAGTCTTAACTTTTGATCCTTTTGCAAAGAAGTACAATTCTTTCGAACATTCAATGTTGCATGGATTTTTAGTTGGGAATACCGATTTCAAAATTACCTACGGAATCCTTATCCGCTTTCAATGGTCCGTATCTACAAGGTTAGACAGTGGCCAAAGTATAGAACTACACTCTGCAATAAGGAGAACGTTCAACATTTTCTAACGACAAAAACAAAGAAATACACGTTGTTTAATCTACCCTAAGTCGAAGCATCAAAACCAAACAAGATTGAACCATCTCGTATTAATCCATCTACTCCGACAAAAAGGAAAATTCTTCAAGTACCAAAGGATCGCAAAAACCCGTTCAAAAGGTCTATCACAAAAGCAACGTGATCTATTAGAGGTCCTTAAAGATGAGCCTCGAACTCCGAAAAATTATTTACAAAAGCTTATGGCGCATGACAATTCAAACAGGTGATGCGGATGCTGGTTCAACAACATCTTCTACACACCCTGATCCATTTGGAGGTCCTTGTTCACAAGATCCCTTTGAGACATAAATAAAAAATAAAAAAGAGCCCGCAGGTTACCCCGGCAAAAGTAAGGGCGATTTTTTAACCTTCATCGCTTTGCAGGTATGAAACAATCCTACTAAAGTTCATCTACAATTTGAGAAGAAAGGACAAAATTGTGACATAAAGATGAATGACATAAAGATGAAAAGCCATGACATTGAAGAAGAAGCCAAGAAGTCTTTCAAAATTGTGACATAAAGATGAAAAGCCATGACATTGAAGAAGAAGCCAAGAAGTCTTTCAAAATTATGACATAAAGATGAAAAGCCATAAAAAGAAAAGACAAGTTGTCTTTCAAAGACAATTGTCATTTCTTACCAAAAGATGCTTTACATTTGTTATATAAGGATGCATCTCTATAAGGAGAAGGCATCGGTTGCACGAGTGAGTTGAGAATTCCACTAAAAAGTGTATTGCTTCCTTTGTATTTTGAAGTTCGGTTTCGATTTTCTTTAAGCAAGTTTTCTAATTTCTGTGACAAAAATTGTAAGTATTCTATTTACAATTTCGTGTTTTATATTTTATAAAATTTGAAGTTTATTTATATTCATCTCTTATTTTATTAAGTTTTACGTGATTTTTATTGTTTAATCTACAATCCCGCTAAGTCGGTATCGTGAGCCATTACTGCATTATAATTATTGTCTTTGCATCTAGACGTTGGTTAAACGTTGGTCAACCAATAGTGGTGGTCCCGGTCGGTAGTCCCGTTGGTCCCGTTATTTGCAGCAGCACTTTAGTTAGAATGCATTAGAAATGACTTCTAAATTACGTAGACTATTTTCGTTTGGGTCTCGATAGTAATTCTAGTGACATAATTAATAGTCAAGAAATTAGAACAGAACCTTTATTTAAAGCCCCGTCACCTAATGAATATCATAATTGAATTATACCTAAGGTCAAGCCTGAGACAATTTATAAAATAGGTACATTTGATTTCTCGACAGCTTATTCAGTCAAAACTCATGAAGAAATTATTAGTCTACAAAATGGTCTCCAATCAATTTCCTTAATCAAACAAGAGTCCATTAATAATCATTTAAAGGAAAATTATAGATTCATGCATATAGGACTTGTTCAAGTTGCTGTTAAACCTTTTGTTCGAAAAGGCATTAACGCACCTATTTATATGGCTCTTAGAGACAAACAATTAAAAAAATATAAGTCCTCTTTATTAGCTATGATTCATACTAACATTTGTAATGGGCCATTTTTTTTAATTGCTATCCAGATTTTCCAGTTGATCTTACCTGTCCAATGACAATTGAATCATTAAAATTAGATGTTCACATACAAGGTGACGAATTTTATGATTTTAAAAACTTTGTGGTTATGTATAGAGTTTATTTTAGACTAATGTATACAAACCTTAACCCTAAATATTTAAGTCATCTTCCTTATAACTCAAAAGAAACCGTTTTACTTGAAATAGTAGATGAGAAACCCGTTGTTTTTACGCCAAAACTCCTTAAATGGGATGAAATTACAATCCCGGATGAACTCGAACTAGAAAATGCTCAGCCTCCTACACAATTAGAAGAAAAAGATATAGATCAAATTATTGAAGAACCCGATGTTAGAGTACTTATAAGATTTAAATCTATGAAAGAAAACATTTCCAGACCTAGCTCTTCAAATTCTAGAAGATCCTGTTTCGATTATTCTTCTATGAGAATAGATACTCTTAGCAATTTCCAAAGATATAGGTTTACAACTCCAATCCCGAGCCTGTTCCGATTGTTCCTCTCCCACGTCTTCTAGGATAGGAGGAGGAATTAATGTCATTACAAAAGAATGGCTTGAAATAAATTGGTCCTTTTTAAAACAAGATTACTATTCCCAGACAAAATATACATTATAGAAAATGGTTTCAACAATTTGAAGAAAACCTTAAGGCCAAAATTAAAACAAAATGGATAGCCGATATGACAAGATTATCGGCCAATATTCCCTTTTTATATGGTTCCCTACATTTTCCTCACATCTAGGACTTCAAAATGTTTATTCAATCCCTAGTATTAATGTCCAAACACAACTTATAAAAGTGTGGTATCTGCATGATGGGAGTAGTTTTGTTGGTGTTCATCCTTCTAAGACTGAAGCAATTACACTCAAAATTAAAGATGAAGTCATTGCATCACCTTATAAAAAGGCCGGGGAAGTGAGATCGCTACTGCTGATGATCTTGAAAAGGTCCATCAACGAGCAAATTATACAAACACAATTCTTAATACAATAGCAGAGCAACTAACCTTTGTGTCAACAAAATTAGATACAAAAAAATTTAAATCTCCTAAAAGTTCTACTAGTGATACAAAACCTTCTGAATACATAGACAATATTTCTAAACCTTTCTTTAAACTTGATAGTATTCCCAAAGAAAATGAAAAATCTCTTGTTAAAGCTGCTTCAAATTCTAATAACAATCTTCCGGATAGCATATCTAAACAAATAAAAGATATTGACATCGCTCTTAAAGGCAAATCTATTAGTTGTCTTAATAATACTTACCAACTTCAAAATAATGAGTCTTCTTCCTCGTCTCGAATCAAATTCGGATAATGAGCTATTTGCAATTAAGACCTTCTAAAACACTTCGAAGAGGATAATGAGCAACCTTCAATAAACAAAATTAAGTCATGGAGAAATTCCAAAACTAGAAATTATTACCCTAAGCCCACTCCTCCGGACATTTAATATGAAGAAAGAGGAGAATTTTCTGCAAGTACATTATGATGGAAATTCTATTTATGAATGGAACATAGATGGAAAATTCGAACATGAAATTCTATCCACATTACAAGAGATGGGTATGGCAATATATATATATATCTCAAGTTACTATATGTCACTATCTCGACATAATCCAAGATATTCGGTGCTAATACAAACATCACCAATATTAAGTACAAACACATTTTCAAATGAACCAATGAAGTTGAAGATTCGATGACATGGTTTAGACATTCAGTTAATCATCCAATTTTTTGAGATTTTAATGCACACCAAAATTCTTCATATGTATAAACGATGATAACTTAGGTGGAACTTTTATGATAAGGATTATTTAATTTATTTTTCTTCATACTTACCTTTTAAAAAATAAATCAATCATGGGATCAAAGCTAAGCCAAATAAAGATCTTAGAAAAAGTGATGCATGAGGTTGTTGCATATAAAACCCTAATATGGTAGAGAAACTAAAGTAATGTCACCAAGTCCTAAAATTGCTTATGTGAGACCTTAAAAGGAACATTGATGCTTAGAATAGGGGAAAAATCATTATAAACAATCTCTTTGATGATCTAATAATTCCTACATAAAAACTATTGTTCATTAGTTTCTACAACCTATGCATTGATCCTTGTGCAGTCTACGGTAGTCCGACATAGGGTAATAGGTCAAGGGAGGAGGGGGAGACCGAAGGCTGTCAATGGCCAAAGCCAACCTCTCCTCCCTCCCCGGATAGGGATGTATTACAAACTTTAATATGAGATGAGTATGTACATAATAGATGACATTAATGTCAACCCTACCCGAAGATTGTAGGGTAAAAATAATTTGGCGTAACATATGTACAAACTCTTTTTTCAGCCTTAGCATATTAGTATATACTAATTTGTCGTCGCCTCCAAGCAAATGCGTGATATTCAAGCACTTTTTTCTCACCTCAGGCTAGCATCAACTAAATATGCTTTTGTTAAAGTGAACAAACAAAAGTAAAAGCAAGTTCTATTAAAATGAGAACACTTGCAACAAGAACTACTGCTTCATGAAAAATATCTCTGGCCACATTACTTATCCAACAACCATCTTAACTAAAAATTTAGGTTTATAGTTAAAAGCTTACAATATGTTCTATATTTGGATACACCTCTTTAGATGAGGGTGGATGCTATAAAGCGGTTTTCTTACTTTTCAGCAATAATTTTATATGAGAGCTATTGAGATTTAAATATGAAAACTCTCATTTATAAAGTCTCGTGATATCATATACAAGAATCATCTCTAACAAAACTTTAAATTGATAGTTGGAAACTCTAAATATGTTAAATACTTTAGTATTATGTTCCATCAAATGAAGGGAAAAAGAAATAAAAGCAAGCAAACAACTTAGTATGTAATACTTATTATCAACCTTGTATTTTTCCGAGAACTTGGTAATAAATTAGGTTGGGTCAAGTTTGTGTCGAAGTTAAACGAGTTGAAAAAGCAACGATCTGAACCTAACTGTTTATTAAATGGGTTAAAAATCATTATTCGTTTATTTTTAAACGGGTTTACATAAAATTGACCATTTACTCGTTTACTTCAAGTTTAGACTACATAAATACCTATTTTTTCATTTAACATTATCAATTAGAACAAAATTACTAGTGTAAGAAATAGTCCTTGAATATCATTATCATCACAAGACCAAAATAAATGGGTTAACCTGTAATTGACTTATCTGCCCATTTACAGTAAGTTACCTAAATACCTATTTGCCCATTTAATATTATTAATTAGAATAAAATTATTAGTATAAGAAATAGTTATTAAATCTCGTTCTTCACCACAAGACTATTGTGCATGCTTTATAACTTTAAAAATATACATAGTCTACTATGAATATATAAGAATTCTTCGATTTTCATATTTTTATTTCCCTAATGGCGTCCGCCTTCTTCTAATTTTCAATTTTGATTTTCTCTCCCATTTTCAAAAATCATATAGATATTTTAATTTTAATTGTTTAAAATTAAACGAGTTAAATTGTCTTGTCGAAAACTTTCAACTTAAATCTAACCCAATTAGCTTGTCAACCCATTTAAATAAACAAATTAAATATCTCTATCCAAATTCGCCAAACTTCATATCGAATTCATATTAATAATCGTGTTGGGTCAACTTCCTCCCTTCTAAATTTGTCATACTTGGCACAATGGGAGGCAAATTAAAGTTGAATCCATTTTCCCCGCAAACTTGAGGGCGATGAGCCAGATTGGTCTACCATAGGGCCAATCCATTAATAAAGTAGGTCACACTAGATAACAGCTATTATTAGCCTATTAATGGTTTGGATGGGTGGAGTTAAAATCGACTAATTAGTTTTTGATATAATTTCAATGGAGTATAATTACCCCATCCAAAAAAATGGAGTATAATTACACCAAAAATCAAATAATAATAAATGTTGTGCATAAGTTTACGATTAGTCTTCACCAAAATCTAGTGCGTTGTTAAACCTCGTTTTTGCTGGTTTTTAAGGCATTACTTAACCCAATTCTCGGATGATTTCAATGATATTTATTTAGTTTTGGGTTAGATTTTGCTCACTTTCTCTTTATCGTCACCTAAGCTCATAAATCTCTTTATTACGGGTTTTTGGGCTTAAATTTGAGAGATTCGAGGTAAATTTGATGAAAAGCGATGAAGAGAAGAGTTCGAGCCCAAGAGGAGGCAAGAAAGAAGTCTTAAACACATCAAGAGAAGTCGCACGACCCCTCGTGCGAAGCCGCACAGCCGTGCGAGATCATCGAGCGAAAGGCCGGAAGTGAAGGAAGGCCGCACGGCCCCTGTGCACATCTTGCACGGCCGTGCGACAAGTTACGGAAGTTGAAGACGCGCACGGCACCCGTGCGAGAATCTGCACGGCCGTGCAAAACAGGTAGAGAGCACGAAGCTGCGGCAGATTTTCGCACGGTACCTCGTGCGACTATTGTTTCGGCGGTTATTTAAGTTTCCTAATTGTAATTGTTTAGGGATTCCATTCCAGAATTTAGAGATTTTAGCTAGGGTTTCGAGAGCGGCTACGAGAGGAGACTCAAGAACATTCATTATTGTTATTCTACTTGAAGTTTTTATGATTGAATCGCATCAAGTTTTTATTCGGTAATCGTAATTTCTTCTTTTTGTGTTTTCTTCACAATTTCTCTTCGTTTCTCTATGGCTATTTTCCCCAATCTTTGTCAATTGTTTAGTATCATGTTTAGGGGCTAATTTCTCTACTTAGGTTGGGATTGATCCCTATTATGCCTTGATAATCATGAATTGAGTACCAATTGAGTTGTTCTATGCTTGTTAGGTTAGAATTCACTCCGTTCATCACTTTTTCATTGATTACCTCGAAAGAGGACTCTTTTGCTTTTATTAGGGTTTTGTGAACATCGAAAGATGAGAACTTACCTTGAATGACGTTGTGAACGATTAGAACTTTGATATGAAAATAATTAAGGTTTTAATTGGGGGTTGTGAGATGCATTTATTGTAATTTTGCCCTTTATTAATCCCATGAAAATAGGTGATTAGATTGTGCAAGATTAGTCTTTGACCTTCGAAAGTAGGCGAAGATAGGCTTAATTGGTGTCTCCCTCTTCTAAACTACTAGTATAGGCAAATCTCAAACGGTATTCGATTCTGGTTTCGGGCATA
Source organism: Talinum fruticosum (assembly GCA_021018815.1). Classification (NCBI taxonomy): domain Eukaryota; kingdom Viridiplantae; phylum Streptophyta; class Magnoliopsida; order Caryophyllales; family Talinaceae; genus Talinum; species Talinum fruticosum. Next base: position 675,939 of record JAITYX010000072.1, on the reverse strand, counting down.
TTAGTGTGATTAATCCCAATCTAAGGCTTTTTATTCATCGGTTTCTTTCGGTTATTTTGTTATTAGTTGATCCAAAAACCAAATCACTATCGAACTGAGTTTTTACCTAGATTAGAGTTTTTAGGTAGATTTAGTATTTGAAAGCGAGTTCCTTGTGGACACGACCCGTACTTGCCGGTTTCTAGCTACAGCTACACTGTGCACTTGCGAGTATATATTTCTCTCAACATGCGTAATGTTATATAATATGATAATTATATCATGTAGTTTTGATGGGTGTTTACTTAAAAATTTTTATATAAAAAATGTGAATATTTTCGACAAAAGGTTGCTAAAAACACTATCATGAAAAGCACGCACTTTCCACTCTTTGTCTTCATTCTATCGTACACTTTTCTTGAATGAGCACAATTCTTCGATAAATTCTAAATTTCTTTTTATGGTAGAAGTTAAGGAATTCCCCCATTAACAAAACTCCATATTTACATCAATACTTTGGGCATACCCAAATATTACAACCATGATTTTCTAACGCCTATTAAGCCAATCCTTATACACTCCCTTTCTATTCCTCGGTTGTGTTCTAATCATATTCCTAATTTCGCCTACAATTTGCATTGTCTGTAGTTTTCTTCTTCCGAAAGGTTCTTCTATTTCTTTCCTCCCATATGGCATATACCACTTGTAGCTATTAGCGAGTGCTATGACCGAGAATTTGGACCGAGATACTACAGCTCCCGTCGCCCAAGCATTCCATTCATTCCTCCGATCTGTTTTAGGGTCAAGGCCGGTTAGACCATTAAGGATCTCTTGTGCAAATGGGCATTTCATAAAAAGATGGTCCATTGTTTCCTCAGCTCCACACAAACAACATGTTGTATCTTCTATTGGTATCAATTTACATAGCCTATCTTTTGTTAACACTTTCCTTTTAGGACCATCCACAAGCAATAAGAATGTTTAGGAAGTGTTAATTTGTGCCAAGCTAGCTTCCACCAAGCGACCTCCTGATTTTCTTCCTGTATCTGCTCATATGTAGCTTTTATACTCGAACTTCTCCATGTGAACTGGTCTCCACATGTGTTTCGATCCACCTAGTTAGGTAGGAATTGTCGCAGCTTTCAAAATTCTTCTAAAATACCAGCTGCAATCAGGTTTACAAGCCATGTTTTCTACTTGCTGAGTTTTTATATAGATATTATGCACCCACTTAACCCATAAGCAATCCTTTTTGTCTATTATAAATCATAAATGTTTGGCCACCATAGCCTTGTTCCACTCCCCACTTTTTCTCAAGCTTAGTCCTCCTTGATTCTTAGGCAAACAAATCTCTTCCCAAGCAACTTGGATTATCCTCTTCTTGCTTTCTTCATTGCCCCAGGGAAAGTTTCTACAAGGTTTTTCCACCATCTTAATTAATTTAGTAGGCAATATGAAAATAGAACTCCATTATATATGCATACTAAGGAGGATTGAGTTAATCGGTTGGATTTTGCTCGCATACCTTAGCTTCCTTATGCCCCACGAGTCTGATTTTTGCAGTGATTCTTGCTGCAAGTTGGTGGCAATCATTCTCATTTAGTTTCCTTGGTTTCAAAGGGACTCCAAGGTACCTCATAGGCAATTCACCTTTTGAAAAACCCGTCGGCTCTAATATTTTGCTTTTTGTTTCTACAACCACCCTTGCAATGTATATAGAAGATTTTGGGGGTTTGCCTCAAGGCCTAATATTGTAGTAAAATGTCCTATAGCTTCCATAATGCAGCTAATTGACTTAACATCAACTTTACGGAAAACCAATATATCATTTGCAAAAATCGGGTGATTTAGCTGTGTAGATTTACACCGGGATGGTATTTGAATCTATCATCCGCAAGTGTACTTTTCGGGGTTACTGAGAGGTATTTCATACCTATAACAAATAGAAGTGGAGAAATTGGGTCTCCTTGTCTTAGTCCTCGACTGGACTGGAAAAAGCCATGCAAACCTCCATTGTAGTTGAGTGAAAATGAGGCGAGTAGAAATGCATTCACCTATTAATTGAACAAGCTGGCTAGGGAAGTCCAATCCTAACATCATTTCCCTTATAATATCCCAATCAATTGTGTCATATACTTTTTGGATGTCTATCTTTATAACACATATGGGGGATATGTGCTTCCTTTTGTAATGTCTAACTAGGTCCAACCCAATCATAACATTGTGCATAATGCACTTGTTTGCAATGAAAGCAGTTTGGTTCTCCATGATTATGTGAGGCAAAACATGCTTAAGTTTACCACAAATCATTTTGGATATGGATTTGTATGGTGTATTGCAGCAAGAAATTGGCCTATAGTCTCGCTGGGGATTGTAGGTGTTCCACTTTAGGCACTAATGATATGGCGAGTTGTGTTCAACTTGCTTTAATATCTTCCTTTCTTCAAAGAAATTCAGAACCGCTTTACTCACATCATTTCCAATGATATCCCAACAGATAAGTAAAGAACTTACAACTGAACCATCGGGCCCCGGACTTTTTGTGCAATCAATACCCCTAAATGCATTCAAGTACATCTTGCTTATCAAAAGGCTTAGATAGTACCTCTTTTTATTTTGGAGCAATGGTTTTGCCAAGTCTGTAGAATTGACCACTTGATTTTCCCTTTGGATGGCTTAGCTGTAAGCAAGCCTTGGAAGTATTGTATAAGTATCTTCTCCATTTCTTCAGCATGATAGGTAACCCTGCCCTGTTGCTTGTAGTCACCGATAGGATTCTGCTTTTATAATGTCTCTGTTTGATCATGGCATGAAAAAATTATGTGTTCCGATCACCTTCTTTCAACCATTTAAATTTGCTTTGTTGGCTTTTCATTGTGCTATCTGCATTTTTCAGGCCATTCAACTTCTTCAAAATTCTCTTTTTGCCTCATAGAGAGCACCATCCTTGCTGCCCGTATAAATCTTAGTATTTATATAGCTACCTCAATTTTGTATTTCAATCCCGAGTATTCCTCTTTATGTAGTGCTTTCAAAATAGCCTTTAACCTTTGCAATTTCTATACAACTTGAAACATACTAGTACCACTGCACGACACTTCCTAATTGTTTCTTACCCGAGGCAAGAAAAACTCATTAGTACACCACATATTACAAAATTTGAATGGGGCTCTCTTTTGATCATTCCGGTGATCACTAATCAATAGGTAATAATGATCGGATATACCACCGGGTAGTATTGTGCAGTCCACATTAGGATAAGTTTGCATCCACTGCTCATTAATAACAGCTTTATCCAATCTGGTAAAGATTCTGGCATCCATATGTCTGTTTATTAGTCCATGTGTAGAAATTGCCTTGACATCTCATTTCCTACGAGTTGACAATGATAAATGCAAGTCTTGAAAGTCTATCATCTCATTGTGATTGATTGTTGCTCCTCCAAGCCTCTCCATTTTATCCAAGATACAATTGAAATCACCAGCAATCAACCATTCATTAACAGTAGGAACCATCGTTTGTAAAGATTCCCATAAGACCTTCCTTTCCCCTTAGTCATTGGAAGCATATATCACTAAAATTGTAAACCGCTTCGAGTACTTATTTGCTTAATGTAAGCATGTATCATCCGATCATTCTTGCTTATTACCGAAACCTTAAAATAGTCTTCCTTCCAAATAAGCCAGATCCTACTTCTCATGGTACTTGTTGCATTTGTATCATACTTCCATCCAGGACTAATGTTCGCCGATACGGAGTCCACCTTTCCTGCAGATCACTTTGTTTCCGATGAACCCTGCTAGTCTCAATTCTTTATTCCGCAAAAAGATTTTTATCTCTTCTTGCTTCGAGGGACTATTCATCCCTCTTATGTTCCATATTAGGATTCTATCCATTTTCTGAACCTATGATCACCCTAGGTTGTCTTTTTTCCGCAAGTGTTTGTTCGCCCCACCTCCTCTTTAGACTACAGATTTTAGAAAGTGTTCATCCCCTCAACAATGGCCCCTTGTCCCAAATGCCTTTCTTCATTCACAATTTGTGTCACTTCAACCTCCTCTTGATTCTATAAAGTCTCATTTCTTGCTACCATTGTATTTTGGTTTTGTTTTGGTCTCCGGACTCTTGCAATTCCCTTCCTGCAGGATTCCTCTACATGTCCATACATTTTGCACTTGGAACACTTTTCTAGAATCCATTCATACATCACATCCTCGCACTATCATGTCATCATGTTCATCTACAAACACAATTTCTTCGCAAAGAGGCCTTGTTATGTCTACATCTATCAAAGCTCTACCAAAATTCATTCGACCTTTTTAGTCAGTTAGCTTATCCGCAAACTAGAGGAATACCAACTAGGCTTGCCACTTTGCTCAACTCATCCAATCCCCAAAATTTAGGATGAAACTTTGGAAATTGGACCCATATTGACACTCGAATTGATGTCCATATCTAGATCATCCCCCAAATTCCGTTCTCTCACTATCATTGATTTTTTTATCAAAATAGTATATATTTTTCCTTAGAGCATTATCTCTATCAAGGACAACATGAAATCCTACTAGATACATACCATTTCCCTTTCGTAGCACTTTATCAATAGAGCTGTGTCCCCAAATCTGTCCCGGTATCCCTCCATGATCGCTATTGGTGGATTGACACCCGAATTTTGCAAATTAGCGAAGAAGACCAATATTCCTCTTCGGATACAATATCCTCCTTCTCTATTTTCTGAATCAGCCGTCCATCTCTTTCAATCGAGACTATAAACTCCAATCTGAACCCGACGTTTGGAATTCTAGCAAGTTCGACCTCATAATTTCTTCCGGTTTGAGGGGAACCCTTCTCCTTTTGCTGTAGACGCTCCGCCCAAGTCAGCCTATGGGCTTGTTCATTGGGTACTGTTTTATTGAAGGTTTCCGGATGTGAACCCTTAATCAATGGCGAAATCACTGGAGTAGCATTTGGACTCGTTATAGGAGTAGTTTCATTTATTGTCTGAGTGGATTGCTTCAAATTCTAAATTTTACATTTGTCTTTAACTTACAAATTTTCACTATCTAGACACGACCATCTTAATAAAATAGATGAGTATTATATCAAGGCACGTTCTTTTTTAGTTCACCTGTGATTAGAATTATTGTATTGTACTAAATTAGCGTCCCGTAAAAATTATAATTATATATTAAATATGATTTCCATATTTTCCAATGCCAATTTGAAAGGATTATTTTTTAGGTGCAGATTTGAAAGGATTTTCTTGGTTGACAAAAAACGTAAAGTGAACCTAATTTGAGTGGATTAGGCACATCAATTAACCAAATAGTACCTCATAGAGGTAGTTTTATGAAAGATGAAATATACTCACAATATTTTCTTTATGGTCTCAAAAACATACTCATAATGTTGCTTCTCAAAAGTTGTATAAATACTTCAATGTATGAATAATCCAACTAGGATCATACCCGAATAAAAGGAAATTATCTTAAAATAACGAGCTTATAACTTATGACTTATATTCAAAGGTCAAACTAACGAGCTTATAACTTATAAATTACATTCAAAGGCCAACACGAGTTTTTAAAAATTTGTAAAACCTTATTAATAGTAGGGTTCCTGTTATCGGAAAAAGTAATAAAATTATAAGGATAAACAAATCATGTTCTTTTTAAATTTAACTTATAGTTTTATAGTTCCGTAGTTCTTACAACTTCTTACAACTTTACGAGTCGTTTAGAGTTGCTTACAACTCCTTACAACTTTCTTACAACTAAATTTATAACTATCGTACAACTCTTTATAACTCTTACAACTCCTTACAAGCTCATAATTTATAACTCCCTAAAAAAAAATAAGGCGCCACTCACTATTAGAGAAGGTTGAGTGATAATTTAATTTGTCCCTTTCAAGATGCCTATAAAAACTCATCAGAATTTAGATATGCAAATTATTCTTGAATATAGTCTTCAATAAATCTAATTAGTCTGTTGGAAAATGTTAGTACAATCAACTATTCTAAATACACATGCTAAAAAATTGAATATCAAATATAAACTAACATAACGTGGTCTAATTAAATGAAAAATATCACTATAACAAATCTAAATAGAAATTTTAAGAATAAAATTAAAGTGAATCAATTATATTGAGTCAGTGTAATTTTAGTGTACTTGTTAGTGCAAATATAATTTCTCTAACATGTTAGGAAGTTCTATCACCCAAACCAAAGCAAATAGAAAAAAAGGGCATTCTACAGAGGAGTAAAGAAAAAACAAAGAGAGCCGAGAAGTGAGTGGCTTGGTGGCCACTCACCCTATTCCCAAGCTCTCCACCTAGGTTCGATTGCAGGTGGACACAAATTTCTCAAGTTTGAGGATTTGTGTCTCTGTGAAGTATAGTTATGCTTGGCATTCCCTTCCCGGCCTGTTAAGCCGTTGGGCTTTCCCTCGAGATAGGGGTCCAATGGGTGGGCCCGCTTACCCTTGAAAAAAAATGTAAAAACAAAGAGAAAAAAATGCAAAAACACTCTGTAGCATTTAGTTGGACGTAATAATCTACGCAACATAAATACGTTTTTAATTTGTGTTTCCGTTACTTTGTTTAATTGTATGAGAATATTGTAATTAAAAACCTACTATGTAATTAAAAATTACCATAAATATATAATAATGATACTTTTACGAAATTGATTGTATTATATTACATCCAACAAAACGTCACATAAATATAAAACGAAGCAGTATTTAAGAGATCGCGGAATAAGGATACTCCCCCTTCCCACCCTCCTCAAGAGCACCAAAAAGGAAAAACAGAAGGATAAATACTAATATGAGCTAGACAACATTGATGTTGTTGTGTACCAAAAAACTAATAATACTCCTCCCACTACTTTAACTACCTTTCTCATTGCCCACATGGATTAGCAAAAATAAATGGAGCAATTACTCACACTCTTTTCTGTGGTTAAACCCTCTTACACATTCACATTGCTTCCAATTCACTCATGAATTTGCATTCTTGTACTCCAAATCCACACTTAATTTGATAAATACTATTTTTATTACACCTTCAATGGATTTAATTTTTTTCGAATTTAGATATAATTCTTAATTTACTCTTGATTTTAGAATGCAACACTAAGATTTCTATGCTTCTGTCTTTGATTTTTTTTATTTTTTTTTATAGATTTTAAGTGAATTGAAGTAAAATTAAAACTTTGAATAGATTCAGAGGGCGTGATTTTGAAACTTGTTATTTGTACCTTTCTAGCCGAACTATTATTCAATACAATTTTGAAGATATATATATATATATATATATATATATATATATATATATATATATATATATATATATATATATATATATATATATATATATATATATATATATATATATATATATACTAGTCTGGACCCGTGTTATTCACGAATAATGTAGTATACCTTAAAAAGTTATAAATTAAGAAAGTAAACATTTAACAATTACTTCCATAAATGAGATTATTAATCAAAATAATACAATGATAGAAGTCATCCAATATATTTGACAGTAAAATGCAATGAGTAAGCAATTGAAAATTATAATACGCTAAATACATGATTAGTCCAAGTTTATGTTCACTATTACAAAATAAACAATGTTAGGAAGATATTAAAATAAATTGTATTTGTAACCAAAAAAAGTCCTCAAGTGTTTAAGGTAAAAATCCTCCCAATAAATATGCATCCAGAGATTCAAACTTGTATTTTTTCGTTACCGAGGATACATTTCTATACGGATCCATGTTACTTCATTTACTTGAAAAATAACCAATGAATCCCCTTTTTGGTAATAAATGATTATACATTGTACAAAGTCCAAAATATTGGTTACATATAACTTTTCACAAATTATACACCTGAGAATTAAAATTATGAACTAGAAAGTCTGGAATATCATATTCCTGAAGTTCTTTACACATCAATGATGGAGCCAAAAAGTTCTATTTATCCGTGTTTTTTAATATTTTTACATTTTATAAGTATTAATTATTTTCTATGGGTGTTTACTTTAAAATTTTTATAAATTTTTAAGGATTTTCACATATAAAATTTAATATAATTTTTTTATCAACAGTATTCTGAGATACTGTTACGAAGTAGCTCTCTCACTATTAGTATTACATATACTAACATACTATTATACATGTGAGTTATTATTTCATTGACCTTGAATAAATTGTTTTAATCGAAACAATGGGGAAACAAAGGCTTCTATACAGAAGTGTGAGACACTACATATGCTGATCAACAAAAGAATATAATTATCTTATAAAAATATTTTCATGAGACTTCTCTCACAAAAACTTGCATTTATAATTGACATATTTTCTATGTAAAATATTACTATGCGTTTTTTAAAGTACATCCTTTCTCCAATACATCTAATTTTTTTTTAATAATATTTGTTTGTGTGCTTCATAATATAGGCGTGATATGTTTTTGTTTTCTTTTTAATTGCAATCGAAGCATTCAGAGACCGACGTAAATGGAGTCTGAACTCAAATCTTAGGTAATAATTTTAAAAATGTAAGATTTTATCGGTTAAAACAACCAACACTTTCAGAAATAACGAAAAGCTAGCATCAATCATCCATGATTCTCTTCTTACTGTACAAATTCTTATATACACGTGGGAGCATATACTTTCGGATGATATGTCATTATTTTAGGCACACAAAATCCCCATATTTTTTCCATTCGTCTAATCATCTATTAATATATGTGGCAGAAATAGATATTTCCATATGTATGATTGACATTATATTTACATGGTCGCTAAAGTGTAGCAAATCAAATCATTATTTTTAAATTAATTAAAATCAAGTCACATGATTATGTTATCATATTGTATTACAAACGAAATTAGTGCGATGACATACGATCATCAAAAAAATTAATGGTCCACCAACATAAATATTTATTCAGCACTACTTGTAACAGCTTTTATCTGCCTATTCTTTTAAAATAACAAGTGTTTGGTGGAAACCCATTTTGTTCTATAAACTACAAACCCCCTTTATTTTAACTTTTACTCTCACTACCCGCAATATCTGCGCCCTAAATCCACGCCCTTTTTTTTATTTCCTTATAATAAATTATAATCCACGTCTTATACAAAAAAATAATATAAATATAATCCATGCTTTGCTTTTTAAATATAAATTAATTATAGTTATCCATAAAAAATTAATTAATGATATTTACAAAAATAATTTAATTTATTTTAAAAATGTAGCAAATTATTTCAATTTTAATAGTAATTTTCAAACCTTACATTTTAAAGATGATCTTTTGCTCCTTTTTTTTTGACAAAATGGCAATTAATATTTAATTAAAAATTTTTTATTTTAAATTTAATGAATAACAAAGGACTACTATCATAATAAAGAGGAATATAATATAATTATAATACAATAAAAAAGAGAAATTGAACTTAATATAATATCTCCAGACCATTAATTTAATTACTAAACCACCCAGATCTCATTGAAAATTAAATAACTATTAGCTACTCAATAATTAATTTATCGAATAAAGTCAATATACTCACAATGTTTAATCTATGGAATCTCAATTTTTACCTGATAGTTTAGATTAAACAAAAAATTACGTGATAGAATAAAATTATATTAACTTATTATTTTTTGGAAATTGACCCACATTTACTCTGAAAAAAATTCCCACCTAAGATTTGCGGTTGTATCATCTTCAAACATGGACCGACATGATTGGATTGCATCTCCTCCTTTTTTTTTTTTTTTTTTTTTAAACATCTCTCCACTGCTTTTTGTTTTTCCTTCTTTTTTGAAGCACATTCCTTTCACTCTTTACTCAATCCAATGCCTTTCCTTCCACTTTATCCCCCAAAACCCACAACCTTCTCTTCCTCTGTTTTCACTCTCATTCTCTAACTGTATTTCATACTCAAATTAACCCAAAAAATGGCACATAGAGGCTCAATCAAACCCCATTTGGAATGTTAAAATCGCTTTAGATTCCCTCCTCAAATTCCCATTTTCACTTCCTTCCAAAATCTCCATTATTTAAGCTCCAAACCTCAATCTCTCACCAACCCATTTCCCAAAATCCCCACTTTTCTTCTAATTCTTCCTCTCATTCTTCTTCTCTCAATGAGAGGCACAAATCCACCACCCCCGCCTCGGTTTCCCTCCTTTTCCCTCCTCTTTCTCCTCCTCCTCCTCCTCTTCCCGAACCCGAACCAAGCCCGAACCCGATCCCGTGCCCCGACCCAATCCCCCATAAAAAACGTCGTCGTCCTCGTCCTCGAGAACCGCTCCTTCGACCACATAATCGGATGGATGAAATCCTCCATCAACCCATCAATCGACGGCGTCAACGGCACCCAATGCAACCCGCTCTCCACCAAGGATCCCAACTCAACTTCCGTCTGCGTAACCAACGATGCCGAATACATCGACCCGGATCCGGGCCACTCCTTCGAGGACGTGACCCAGCAGGTATTCGGGTCCGACCCGGCTCCGTCAATGTCCGGGTTCCTCGAGCAAGCCACCTCAATGTCGCCCAACATCTCCGACGCAGTCATGAGAGGGTTCCGACCCGAATCCGTACCCGTATTCGCTAGTTTAGTTAAAGAGTTCGCCGTGTTCGACAGGTGGTTTTCGTCGATACCAGGGCCCACACAGCCGAATAGGCTGTTTGTCTTCTCGGGGACTTCACATGGCGCGGTGAGTCACGTGAAGAAGCAGTTGGCATTGGGGTATCCACAGAAGACAATCTTCGATTCATTGCATGAAAATGGGTTGGATTTTGGGATATATTTTCAGTCAGTGCCCAGTACTCTGTTTTACCGGAATTTGAGGAAGTTGAAGTATGTCCTCAAGTTTCATCTCTTTAGTAAGTTTAAGAAGCATGCTCAAGAGGGGAAGCTTCCTAGCTTGACTGTCCTTGAACCCAGGTATGTTAATCTACCGGTCCGAGTCCAGCTATACCGACTTTTATACCTCTCTTTATATTGCTCTACTCATATCAGCTTTTCATATCCTAGGTTATACCCTTGCTATACAAAAATATTAATTAAAATTAAAAGTATTTAATAATTTAATAATTTAATTATTTCTAAATAATTATCACAATAAAAGTTAATTATAAGTTAAAAATAGTTATTTTTTTCAAATAATAATAATAAATTAATATATTAAATTATATAATTTATTATAAAGAGTAAACAGATATATTTCTTTATTTTTTTCTATTTTAATTAATATATTTTTTATTCTTAATGTCCATTATATTTAATATTAATATAAATAGTCCCAACATTTAATTGAATTAAAATAGCTATATATATATATATATATATATATATATGATAGAAGTCGAGACTAATAAATTGGGTATATATAGTTTTTGGTGTCATTGATTTTTATATTTTGAATTTATTTGGTGGGAAATTAGTAAAGCTAAGGATTTTTCTTTTAATTTGCTTTTTTGGTTATAAATCAAGTAAAATCTTAGAGCATCTTTAATTGTTAGGGTTAATTTTTGGCCAAACTTTTGCTACACCCATAAAATGAGCCCATTAGTTGAACTACAATTTCAACTCGTCCAAACTAAATTAATTTTAGCCTCAAATCCAACCACATGTCATGTTGGCTAATATATACTATAAAACTAAAAAGGACATATCATATTGACTACAATAGATGCATTTTTCATGAGACTTAAAGAAGTCAATTCCGGTAGAGAAATCGATCCTTAATTGAGGACCACATTTGTGGTCAATTATATGTTTCAGTTACCTATATGTGTTCTTGACAATCAACCACTACAATGAAAACTTTTTCATATTTCGTGGCAAAATTCGTAGAAAGATTTTAAATGTGTAAAAGTAGATAGGTATAATAATCCAGTACATGAATTAAACTCTGAAAAGTGTTTCAATATAGTACTTGATATTGGCTAATATATTGTTACATCAATCACTTCCCTCCAGAAAAACAAAATTCCAAAAAGAAATTAATTTCCATTATTTTTAGCGTAGAAAAAGTCCTTAATTTTGTTTTTGGAGTTTAGCTCTTTTTGAGACACTGGTGATGAAAAAGTGATGGATGAATATATCAAACTCACAAAATAGAAAACAGGTTCTTTGACTTGAAGGAGAGTCCAGCAAACGATGATCATCCATCACACGACGTGGCGAACGGACAGAGATTAGTGAAAGAGGTGTACGAAACTCTGAGGGGAGTCCGCAGTGGAACGAAACCCTTCTGGTGATAACCTATGATGAACATGGGGGTTTTATGATCATGTCCAAACACCTTATGTGAATGTCCCGAGCCCTGATGGGAACACTGGACCCCCTCCTAATTTCTTCAAGTTTGATAGGCTTGGTGTTCGTGTCCCTACCATTATGGTCTCACCTTGGATCAAGAAAGCCACTGGTAATTTCATTTCATTCTCTTTAGTACTCATTTATTAACCTCATCCTCTCCCTCATTTGCTATTCAATTTTCTCACCTTGGGATGGTCCATTGAGCATGCATGATCATCATTACATGTTCTATATGGGTCTTTTCAAAACAGTCTTATTATCTTTGTGGTCTCGACTAGAGTTGGAAAACTCGATATGACATGAACCAAATCGATTTTGGTCCCTAATCGACATAAATTGACCGTTTAGTATAAAATATGTTATTTTTTTAAAATTTTTAAATAAATCCAAGCTATTTTCAAGTCTTGACACAAAATTAATGCTTATTTAAATTGATAGGCCTAAGCCGTTTCTCAACTTTTGTCTCGATCGTTAAGACATAATATTGTATATATATCTTAATTCAATGATCTTCGGAGTAATAGTTGGATCTAAAAGGTAGATTTATGAGAATTTGTTGGTTTTTACAAACATTATTAGTCTAGAGAATTCATTTTTCATTTGATTAACCAATGTTACTAGGTTAGAAATAATGTTGAGAAATAGTGAAGTACTCAGATTTAATTATATGTTGAAGTATACAATACAAATAAAAAGAATTATTGCTTAATTTTTTCTATTGCGAATTTTATGTTTTTACCAAAATAACCTATGTTAGAGATTGTTATCTGAAAATATAATATTCTATGAGATTCTTTTGCCAAAATAATTGTGATTCCAAACATAAGATATTTCTATTATTCAAATCCCATTATAATTCAACTTTATTATCTCATCTAACTTGCCAAAAAAATTCCACACAAAATTTAATTATTGCCCAATTTATTGACTTGAGTTATCTTATACCTAGGCCACAACTTTTCCTCCCTTTTTGTAGGCACAACTTTTGCCATTCCTAATGTTATAGAGTAATTGTTGTCTTCTCCTGCACCAAAAAAATAAAAATAAAAATAAAAATCCCGGCACTCTTTACTCTTTACGCTTTAGTTACTTTTCTGATTTTCTCATTGCTTTTTCTCTTTTTATTTTGTTTTTGTTTTTGTTTTTGTCTTTTTTTTTGTGGGTAGTGGAGCCAGCCCACATCTTTGAATTGAATATTAGAAGCATAATTAGGTATCTCACCAGATAGCCCCCTGACTAAATTGATTAGTTAATTTGGTTGGTAGTGAAAGTGACGAAGTATATTTGGGAACTGACTTTGACTTGGTGCACCGACAATTTGGTGAACTGGGACTCCTGCCAGCCCCCGTAATAAATGTGTGTGAGTGTGTGTGTATGTGAGGGAGAGATGTTTAGAATTTGAGGCCACTGTTTGCTTGTGATTGTCATGCACTTAATAATTTATACTACATTTTGTACAACTTGAATCAATTTTAGAGGGACAGGGAAATCTTTTGGAATTTGGACTTCCTAGCTACTACTTGTTTACACTACTCTTTCTTCTTCTCTAGTTCATTCTATTCAAGATGGTTATGATAACATTATTTATTAGCTTTGTTGTTTTTCTTGAGTCGAGATCGAGATCACATCTGAAACAATTACTATCGGTCAACTTAAATAGGGGTCTGATTGTGAAGTACCACTTTAAAAATATTCTTTCAAAATTTTGTTGTGCATCTCTTGAAATCAGTTTATTTTAAGGCAACCATGCTTGTATAGACAAGACTGTCATATATTTGTTTCTTTTTAGACCCAAAAACAACAGGGCCCACATTGAATTTGGAGTTGTTGTTGTTGGTTATGCAGTAACAAATAGAGGGTTGGATGTAGCGATTAGAAATCATAATTTTCATACAACCTTATATTTAAAAATTGTTGACTACCTCCTTTTTCGTACTAAAGTGAAATAGAAGATAGGTTAGTCCGGTATTTTGCTTTGTCTCTGTGACTGAAACTCAAATTGTGTAGAAATAGTGGATAACTTGGGTAATGTCTTCGACCCGGTTATTGAACTGTTAAGGAGAAGTGCTTGAAGCTAACGGGCCTAGTTTTGCTCCGGCCTACCTTATATTACCAGCCTGTGGGGATTTATCTGGATCTTTGGTTTTTTGTCTTTTATTTTTTTAAAAAGAAGTTAATACCTTTCAAATCTACAGTTCATTGCAAAAGCATCTTGTAAATATTGTGTGGTTTTGGTTGTATCTGATAGTGTGATTTATGTGAGATTTTCTGTGCTAATTTTTGTATGAATGTTCTCTGCCTCTAATATGCAGTAATAAGGAAGCCAAAAGGACCAACACCAAATTCAGAGTTTGAGCACTCTTCCATTCCGGCTACCATAAAGAAGATATTCAACCTCAAGTCAAACTTCTTGACTCATAGAGATGCCTGGGCTGGCACCTTTGAAGATGTTTTCAGTGATTTAAGCTCTCCAAGAACCGATTGTCCAGGTAACGGCTTACATTCACAGTCTGTACCTGTTAGACCTAACAAAAATGACGTTTGTACAAGTTGTGTGATCCAAAATGATGCAATACTAGAGGTGATTCTTGATTTTGACATGAAATTTAAATTGATGTGACTTGGACTGCACTGACCCTAGATTTGATTGACTAATGGTTAAATGAACATTTTTGGCCGCCTAATACAATTGAAAAAAACTTACATGATACCAAGATCACAGATGATATTGACTTGGGTACAAGCTGAAAGGGCATCAACCCTTTATGACCAGATTTGAAGCTAACCCGATGCAAATAGTTCGTTTGTCATGTCTAAAGTTGTCCTCATGCATCCCCTGGACCCTCATGACAAGACAGCTCAGTGGGGCGTAACTGGCTGGAGGAGGGAAGGAGTTAAAGAGTGGGCCAACAACTCATAAAAACCCTGACCCAAGGATCTGATTGGTTACTCCTAGAATTCTAAGTGAGAAGTTACAGGTCTCGAGTTTTGAACCCTGCTCTCTGGGGTGGTGGAAATTAACCCTGATGTTGTTTGCACATTTTGTTACTTATGAGATCTCCTATTGGTTTTATGCAGAGATTTTGCCTGATGTAGCTCCACTGAGGAAGACAGAGGCAAATGAAGAGAGGGAACTGTCCCAATTCCAAACCGAGATAGTGCAGTTAGCTGCAGTCCTAAACGGGGATCATTTCTTGAGTAGCTTCCCTGATGAAATGACTACCAAAATGAACGTCAGACAAGCTCATGAATATGCCACAGGTGCTGTGTCGAGGTTTTTAAGAGCAGGGAGGGAGGCCCTTAAGCTCGGTGCTGATGAATCCACCATTGTAAATATGAGGGCCTCCCTCACTACCAGAACTTCCGATGTCCACCATTAATCAATTTTCTTATAGAGTGAGTACAAATAGTAGCTGAAAGTCATATGACTAGGACACGTTATATATTGGCCTTCCTAAGGAAGATCGAAGCTGTGAGGCGAGGGTAAGGTATACTTGGTGTTTTATAGTGGCAGTTGGTTGTGCAATTCTGGTTAGCCTCAAACTAAGTCTATGCTTATATAAGGATATAGTTTAAAATCATAAATTCTAGTATGAGACTGTCTCTACTTGAAAATTGATGTTACAGTTTTTGTATATGATTAAATTTAAAAAGTTTTATGTTAGAGTAAATCTCAGTTTTGCAAAGAGCATTTTTTTAATTCTCTACTCCCCATGCTGAACATGTATGAGCATTTTACATTTGGAGTAAGTCAGTCTAATCCTACTCTAATATTAAAACTCATATCAGATGCCGTGATGTGATGATTTTTTTCATTCCTAGAGGCGAGTGATTTTGAATGGGTTTCTTTTGTTACAGAAATAACAATATTTGAGAAGCTCCTAATTTATTATACGCTAGTCAAATAATTCTATGTACTCAAAGTCTTAAACAATTATCAGTTACTCAATTAACAAAACTTTTGTTAAATTAAAGTCTAAAAACGGATGCAAAATGCTAAGTGGACTTGCTCACATACAAAAAACTACGAGCATAAGGACTACTTGCTTTAAGAGGATGGAAAAATGCTAAGTGGACATGTTCACTTACAAAAACTAACGAGCATAAGGACTACTTGCTTTAAGAAGATGTACGATTTTATGTAGAAACGAGTGTATGTAAGTATTAGGTTTTGGCATAATTAACACATAGCTCGCATAAGTCTAGTCAGTAGTCGCAATAAATTCATTTTGACCGTGATTTGCGTCTCCATTCTTGATAAGGTTGATCTATTCTCTTATTGAAATAGAGTACTTGGTTCATTAAAACCCCACATTTCAATGAAAATATGTATTATCATTGTCGAATTTTAACAAAAAATCTTAAATAGCACTGGAAATGGCTGATTCAGCGGATAGCATTGATGGCGATACAGTATTAGGTAACTAATTACCATCATTATGTATCCTTCTTAATCTTTTTTCTGATCTTATTTGTGTCTGATTGAATCTGATACTTGATTTTAGAACTCTTTTTTATTGACTACTTACGGTGTTTAATTAATTTGTAGTTGCATTCGTGGTGGTATTCATTGTGCTTCCAATAAAGTTTGGAATAATCTACTACTGCTTCAAGAGGGCACGTAGAGGATCAATCCCAGCTCCAAATAGTAATCCAGAATTTCCAGTTATCTCTGATTCACAAGTTGATGGTGCAACCATGGAGCAATTTTTCAGCAACATAGCTCGAGAGAGGCCCCTCAGATTCTCCCCCACCAGCTTGCTGGATTCACCACAAATTTTTCAAAGGTATTGCTCATTGTTAGCTTGCTTCAGGTATGGATCGAGTAAATATTGGGTCAGGCGATGACCATTTTGGATGGAGTAGGGTGATTGTTTGTTTGGATTGAGTTCAAGTCAACTGATGTTTGGTCCAATGAGCGTGTTTTCCAAAATATAGCAACTTTATTAGAAATTTTGAGTTGTGTTTGGTTTGGTTCATATCAATTTGAGTTTCGCATCCACTTTTGGGTGAGTTTGTTTCGAATGTTGTGTGGAGGATGGGTCCTGGGCATCCGTTTTTGAGTCAGGTTCATATTAAAGGCCGGTACAGAAAATAGGAAAGTTGGAATCAATCTTGAGATTGAATGAAACGCCACAAACCGAGACCTACATACCCTACTGGAGATCTGAAATAGGGCTAATCCAACTTTGACACGTATCGAAATTAACCCAACCCCTAACTCAACTCGTTACTCTACCTGGAATTTCATGCAAAGTGGCTTTTCTTGAAATGATCCTGAACTAAAAATGATCCAATTATCATAGATCTAATCAAAATGTCACCAAATTGAATTGAATATGACCTGATGCAAACCCAATCTGTCAACCCATCCAATTATTGGGAAGGAAGGATTGATTATCATCCTTGCGGCAAAAATTGAAATAAAACTTAACAAGAGGCCATTTAAGCCTATTTCCGCTGACCTATTTTTTGGTCGAATCATGCATGGGTTGATAGATTCTCGGGTTTAGTCAGGCCATTTATAGTTCAGGTCATATTGGGTAAACTATTGAATTAAATCAGTCAATGGTTTTTCAACTCGAGTTTGTTTAAAAATGAAACGTGCCATATTTTGTGCCTTATTTGAGTCATATTATACTTTGGATTGCTCAGGTTTCGTATCAAGTATGGTTTGTATTTCTCGTCCTATTTGAATTGAGGAGACATTTTCTACGCCCAACCTTAAATGAATTTCGACCAATTTGTTCAGACTATGGAGATAATTTTTGAAGTGGATTATTGCATTATATATGTTGTAAGGTATTGGGCTCAGGAGGATTTGGAGTTGTGTACAAAGGAGAGTTTCCAAATGAAGTGCCAGTTGCTGTCAAAGTGCTAAACAACTTCTCAATCAAGAGAGCTGCTGAGCAATTCATGGCAGAAGTAGGCACAATAGGAAGAACATACCACATTAATCTTGTTAGGCTATATGGTTTTTGTTTCCACAACACTTTGAAAGCTCTTGTTTACGAGTACTTGGAATTTGGGTCACTCGATCAGTTGTTGTTCACCGGGCTTAACCAATCTATCGATTGGGAGAAGCTACAAGGCATTGCCGTAGGAACTGCTAAGGGGATTGCATATTTGCACGAGGAGTGTCAGCAACGCATTATTCATTATGACATAAAGCCTGGAAATGTACTCCTTGATGTGAATTTGAAGCCAAAAGTTGCGGATTTTGGACTAGCAAAGCTTTGTAATCAAGATAGCACTCACGTTGTGTTATCGGGGTTATAGAGGGACACCCGGATATGCAGCACCCGAGATGTGGACTCCTTTTCCGGTCACCCATAAATGTGACGTGTATAGCTTTGGGATGCTTCTTTTTGAGCTTGTCGGAAGGAGGAGAAACCATGATCCCAAGCTCAGTAGTAATAGCCAAGAGCGGCTCCCAAAATGGACATACCACAAGTTTAAGAAGGATGAGTTGTCTGAGATGTTTACTATTTGTGGTATTGAAGAGACAGATAGACAAACGGCCAAGCGGATGGTCATGGTGGCTCTATGATGCGTCCAGTACTTGCCTAAAGCTAGGCCAATGATGAGCGCCGTTGTTAAGATGTCAGAGGGAGGAATTGAAATCGATACACCCCCAAATCCATTTGAACATCTTGAAGATTTGAACTTGGAACTTAAAAGCCATGACTATACAAATGGGTCGTCATCAATGAACGGTACTGATGACCAGTCCCCACCTCTACTTGTAGCTTCAACTCGTTCAGTGGATCCACCAAGTTGTAAAATGTGGGAGTCGCTAGGAGAGCTAGAGATGGGAGCAAAAACCTTATGACAAATGTATAATTATGAGTATTATTTCATCTATATTGTTGGCATATATTTGAGATCAAGCAAACTACAAGTGAATTTGGATTGTATGTGTAAATATTTCTCTCTTTTTGATGAAAGTGAATTTAGTTTGCTCGATCAATAATTTATGAGTATTATTTCATCAATATTGTTGGCATACATTTGAGATCAAGAAAACTACAAGTCATGTGTTTGTGAAACACTTAAAGCTCATAGAAGCATCAGCAAAAGTGAAAGCAAGGCTAACAGTGAAGATGAGAGCAAGCATTTGTTCAGGTAATACTGATGATTATCATCATCTATTGGAATTGATTATGCCCTTCATTTCCTCGGTTTGAAGGGAGGCACAACGCTCTATGTTCCCTAGATACTTCACATGTTGAGGTAATTGACAGTTACACTCGTTTGTACCCACCGAACCATTACATTCACTAAGAGCATACTTTCGAAGCCTCACAAGCAGGAATATCTGAGGCAGACAAAGTCAGACAGATGCTGATTAGCCAATAGCTACTGTCAAGTCCATAATGTAAACATAAAAAGACAACCAAATTTTCCTCTGACTTATCCTTTAATTTCCGCTTCTCTGGTAAATTCACTGTGATCATGAACAATTATGCATACATTGAACACATAAACTAACCTTATTAATTAATTGAAGCATATAAATACTAAAATGATTAACCAGACTTCTATTTGAGGGTTGAAATCTATCTGGCATAATCTCATACATGGGTCCCACTGAACCATGAATTGCAACTCATGAAACCCCTTTCCTTTTCCTTTTCCATCGCCTAATCATAATGATATTTTAATTTAATTTAAAGACTAATAATAAAAGAATATAGGAGCATGCAATGACAGCTATGCAGGCAAGGGTAGCTAACTAGTTGCTCCACCAACTTGCATATGATCTTTGTTTTCTTGATAATCAAAGTCCTTATTTCTATGTACCAAACCAACCCTCCTCCCCCAAGCCAAAAGAAATTGAAATAAAAAAAATGAAGTATTTTTCCATAAAGAGAGCCATATTGAGAATGAGATATTTGCATTGATATACTTGAATTTGTACATATAACAAAGATCAACATCAGGTTAAAATATTATGTAATTATGGGGATAAAATAAGTTAATATTTTTTCTACATATGCAATTATATATGATCTTCAAGTAATTGGAGATGGAGTGAAAGATTGGCATGGCTGACTTCAAACTAGAGTAATTATTGCCTTAGTATATTATGAGCATGTTTTTTAATAGAAAAAAATTGAATTTTAACAAAATAATTATATTTTTTAATGTTTTAAAAGAAGGAAGAAAACACCTTTTAGTTTCAAAGGTATTACACAAAAATGCACACAATTTTTATCATTTTTTTAGAAAATTCATATATACATATATGTCTAGAAATGGTCTATATAATTAGCATCCAAATAAAGTTGTAATGAAAATTTCCCAAAAACAAATTTTTCATATTTAAAGGCTGCTTGGGTTTGCAATATTATTAACCAGAGTTAACGGTGAACTCAGGTTAGGGTTTTAACCCAATCAGATAAAGGTAGATTAGGCGAGCAAAAATACCTTTAAATACAAGGAATACTCACTGTCCAATTTTTTATTTAAGAATTTTCATGTTTTGAAAAAAAACAATTTCTTTTTCATATCCCCAATTTTATTTAGGGTTTGTATTTTTCCCCAGAAGTCGTAATTTCGGAAAGTTTTTATCATCAACACACCGGTGAATTTCAGTCAATTAATCAGCACTTTACTATAGCTTGTTCGATGATCAAACTTCCTGAAATTAGGTAAATTTTCGTGTATTCGATTTAAATTATGCTTTCTATCTATCTCAATTCGTCAATTTAGGGTTTGATTTTGAAATTTGCTTCGATTTGAGTAAAAAACATAAAATTCAATGCTAAGTGTTAACTGCAATTCTCCATGTGTAGATCCGCGGCAGATGGACTTGTTTGAATTTTTGTTCTCGCTAGTCAAATTAGTTTCGACTAGCTTATAAAGTTCCTGCTTTCAATGTGATTTCGATGTAAGTTGCAATATGTGTTGAATTCAGTGTTTAATAACGAAAAAATTAACTTTAGAGTGACTGTGAAAAAATTGGACATTTATGCTCTGATCTGTGATTAATTTTTCAGTTCGAATGAAGTTGGAGGTCTATGATTATTGCCATTGTGATAGTAGTGGTATCTAATTCTTGTTGGCTGTATATATGTGAGTATTTTTCTGTTGTGGATAGCTAATTGATCATTGTTGTTGTGATACTATAGTAGTTTGGATGGTGTATTTCTATCTTGGTATCGTGAAATGCATTTCCCAAATTGATTTGCTCAGCTTCTGTGGCAATACCTAGTTGGAAAGAACTAAATGAAGAGTAATGCGTAATAGGCTGATTAGTCTTCAGCAAAAATAGAATGGTATTAAATGTGCGGATTTGCATGTTTTAGAGGATAGCAAGCTGAATACATCACTAATGTAATCTGTGATGTGGTTTTGTTCAAACTACGTTGTGATTGCATATAATCATTGTCTGCCCGAACCATTTTTCACAGTCTTTGACATTTTTAGATTTGGATGCTACTAACAAATTTGACGTATAAGTGATTATGGTTCTATGGAATATGGGTGGGGAAAATTCAGTATGTGTGTCTTTTTAATGCTTGCTGATGCCTATCGGTTCTGGATTCCAAAAAGGTTATGTGTTTGAAGTTTGAACACCTTTGAGCAACCTTCTCCCCTTAACCAACCAAATTGAAATAAATTGTTTTTTTAGGCAAAGGCTTAGTAAGATTATATTTCATAAGAAAGCTTCACATTACAACTTTACTCTGGGCATACGCCGAAGCAAAGAACAAAACAAGTCAATTGCAACCCCTCTGAACCTTCTGACTAACAATCTGCCACTTTCCTTGGTGAACTGAAAACAATTATTATACAATTCTGAAAAATTCTACAACCAAATGGAAATAATGTTTGAGGCCCATATTGTGTGTATGATTGAGCTATGTAATGTGAAGCGAAAAAACAATCTACATTTTGTAAGTTCCATCCATATAACTTTGTTTCCTTTGTTGTTTGTGATTTTGTTTGCCCAGGGAGACACTTCATGATATTGACTGCATATTTGTGGCTGAAGTAGTTTGATTCAGCTGTTTTGGTATCAGGAAGAATCTCGGAAGGCAATACTTGATACAAAAACTTGGTAGAGAAAAATGGAATGCAATAAGGATGAGGCTGTTAAAGCTAAAGAACTTGCTGAGAACAAGTTTCAAGAGAAGGACATAATGGGAGCGAGAAAACTTGCTTTGAAGGCTCAGAAATTGTTTCCTTCCTTGGATGGGATTCCAGATTTGCTGGCAACTCTGAACATTTATGTTTCGGCTGAGAGGAAAATTAATGGAGAGGTTGATTGGTATGGAGTTCTTGGTGTTGATCCGTCAAGTGATGAAGAAACTGTGAAGAAACAATATAGAAAACTTGCACTAACTCTCCATCCTGACAAAAATAAATCAGTTGGTGCTGAGGGGGCATTTAAAATTCTTTCAGAAGCATGGAGTCTGTTATCTGACAAAGCCAGGAGAGCAGCATATGACCAAAAGAGAAATTCGAGAGGCATATATCAGAAAGTTATGACAAGCAATCCTTCCAAATCAGTAGGTAGAAATGGTCTTCGACCGTCTGTCAATATTGGTAATTTCAACAATAGGACTAGGAATTACCCCAATCCCCATTCAAATCCAGTTGCTCCACCACAACCGAATACATTTTGGACTCGGTGTATAAGCTGCGGGATGCAATTTGAGTATGTTCTTCTCTACCTTAATAAAAAGCTTGAATGCTATAATTGCAAGGAGCCATTTGTGGCTATACAAATCCCTCCCCTCCAATGGATTGTCATCCACCATGGTCTTCTCATATGCCACAACAGACTTCCAGCAACCCAGCTGCTGCTTACACTTCATCAGCTGGACAACCAGGTGTGCAATTTTTTGCTCCTTTTTTTAACCCCCTCTTTTTGGTTCTAACCTTTTAGCTAGGAGAAATGTGTAGATGAATTTGTCCAAGCTAGAGAGCTACAGCCAATGTTTCTCTTGTTATGATTGTCATTGAAATTTGAGATTTCCTTTTTTTTTTTCTTCAGTATACTTTTTAACTGTTTGAGTAGATCTTCTGTGGTTCTTTTTAAATGCAACCTGAGCTTAATTTCGTGTTTGTAAACATTGCTCAGGAGGTTTAGGAAATGTGCCAGCATCAGCTTCCTCAGTTATGCATACTGCGAATGGGATTCAGTTACCATGTGAGAATACAAAGAGAATGCATGAAGATGCACAAGTAAGTGCCACCTTGGAGGATGCGCTCAAGAGCAGAACAAATGCTTATAAGAGGACTAATGCTGGTGAAACTAATGTTTCATCCACTACTTTGAGGGGTGAGAAGCCCAAAAGAAGAAGACGCACAAATGAACAAATGATGAATGACATTGGAGTTCAAAAGATTGATCAACAGGCCAGGGTAAGTGAAACACCTGGCTTTGTGAATTCCAGCAGAGTTCAGAGGGGTATTGGTGAAGCAGAGAGGGTAAGTATTGGGTCTAGATGGCCAGCTAGTACAAGAGAACTATCACTGCTCGAAATTCGAAACATGTTGATGACAAAAGCCAAGACAGAAATTTGCAAGAAGCTGAATGAATGGAACGGCATGGCATCCGAACCAAAGGCTTCAAAGAAGGATACTAGACTGAAGGAAGCTGGGAAGACAAAAGAAAGAGGATCTATTAAAAATACTGCTAATTCTGATGCAAATGGAATGTATCATCTAGGAAACAAGCCTGGTGTACATGTAAGAGACAAGCTCCTGGGTCAAAAGCTGAAGACCTCCCTGACTGACAGTTCTGTTGATTCTGAAACTCAGGCTTCTGACTCTACACCATTGTCTATGAATGTTCCAGATCCAGACTTTCATGATTTTGACAAGGATAGGACTGTAAATGCATTTGGTGATAACCAGGTCTGGGCTGCCTATGATGATGATGATGGTATGCCCCGGTACTATGCTATGATTCATAATGTCATCTCAAGGAAGCCATTTAAGATGCGAATCAGTTGGCTCAACTCCAAAAGCAATGCTGAGTTTGGACCTTTGATCTGGGTAGGCAGTGGCTTCTACAAAACAAGTGGGGATTTTCGAGTTGGGCAGTATAAAATCTATAAATCTGCTAATGCCTTCTCACATAGAGTAAAATGGACAAAAGGTCTAAGGGGTGCCATTCAGATATACCCTAGCAAAGGGGATGTGTGGGCTCTTTACAAGAATTGGTCACCTGAGTGGAATGAACATACTGCAGATGATGTGATACACCAGTATGAAATGGTCGAGGTCCTTGATGATTATGATAAAGAGAAAGGGGTTACTGTCATTTCACTGGTCAAGGTTGCTGGTTTCAAGACTGTGTTTAGGCAGCACATGGATAATGAACAAACAAGGCTAATCCCGAGGGAAGAGATGTTCAGATTTTCTCATCAAGTTCCCTTTAACTTGCTTACCGGTGAAGAATCTCCTCGTGCACCCAAAGGTTGCTTGGAGCTCGATCCTGCTGCTACTCCAATGGAACTACTTCAGGTGATCCCTGAGGAGATGAAAAAGGATGACACATAGAGATCCTGCTAATTGATGAGTAATCTCTCTTTCTCAACAGATTTTGGCTCAAGTGAAGACATACTATTTTGCCCATGATTGCCGAGGTCTTGAAAACCTGGGGAAATTTGAGACTATGGTATGGAAACTTTCATGGCATTAGCTAGTTTGGATCCTTCCTGGTTTGCTATTGCCTAATCATTTTTCTCGACTGATCCGAAGAGGAGGATCATTCATGTAGTGTACAGTTGAGGTTCAGTTACCACAGGCACACAAGTCTTTTTGGCTATAGGGTACAGTTAAGTTTAACCTTCTATTCAGTATTTCAACTTATAGTTATTTGCAAGAAGAGGGTAGTCAGAAGGTGAAGATTTAGACACAAGTACTCATCGAAACTGTCCAGGGTAGAAATTCTTTACATTTTTATTATTCTCGAGTAACTTTCTTGTCATCTGTTAATTCATCTCTGAAATTCTGTTTCCCCTTATTTTCCCATCTCTGTCATATAGGTGATGAACCTATAACTTAATTTAACTCATCCCCGACTAATCGTGCCTCAAATGCATCATTCTGACTGCATCATTACAAGGGAAATTTGCTTCGCGAACACGGTAGGTGTTACCCTGATAAGAAGCTCAACATTTGATGTTATAACATGATGAGTTCCAGGAAACCTGATATTCTTTGGTTAGTATTTGCTGATTGGTACAGCAAAGTTCATAAACCTAATTAACAGAATTCATGTCATCTGGAATTTGCATGCCTCTTTGGTTTTTCTCCCACCTTATACGGACAAGGGTAATGCCAGGTTTTTCAAATACTGTTTTTTTCATGGAGAGGAAATAAGAGTAGAACATACAATAATAAATGCTTCTTTTTAATTTTTTTTTGTTTGAAGAGAGGCCCAAACACCAAACGCCAGGTCTTCAGCAACAAATCTGAAGAGATTTTGCTGATTGGGCTAACTAGGGCTGTTCATTGGTCCAGGACGGGACCCGACCGGACCGGACCGGCCTGGACCGAAAATTGAATAGCAAAAAAATTAGGACGGAAGATTGGACAAAATGAGATCGGTTCGGTTCAGGATAAGGACGGACAAAAAAGGGACCGGACTGATCTGGACCGCAAATGTGGAGCATTTTTTTTTGTTTGGGAGAACCGCAATATTCATGAACATACACTCTCAAACATTCAACCCAAAAAAATGAAGCAGAAACTATATTCACTCAACCAAAAAGGAAAAAAAATAAAAGAGAGAAATTGAAGAATCAAATCCATAGATCAACCCACAAAAATACAGATACGGAAAAAAATTGGGTAATTATCAATATAGACCGGAATAAATCAAGATCAAGAAATGATAAATTGAAAAACCTATCAAGAAACAAAGTTTAGGGGTTCTCCAATCCAGTCAGCCCTGTCATCTTCCTCGTTGCCACTGGCCGGTCGAATAGATCTGGCCTCCTCGTTGCCCGCCACTTGGAACTGGAATTAATCGATGAAGGTTATGTGCCGGTGGTTTTGGAGTTCTTCCTCATCGGCGACCACTGTTCGACACCCGCCTCACAGTTTGTTGGAGAGAGAGCAGCAGGTGAGGGGGCGAGGGAGAGACTGCGAATAGACGAGAGAGAGAGAGAGAGAGAGAGAGAGAGAGAGAGAGAGAGAGAGAGAGAGGCCCGTGGGTGGACCGGACAGAGAAAGAGCACAGCAGGTGAAGGGGCGAGGGAGGGCGAAGGAGCGACTGGGAGTAGGAGAGAGGAAGAGACGCGTGGGTGGGCCGGCCGGAGAGAGAGCAGCAGGGGAGGGCCGAGGGGCGACTGGGAGTAGGAGGGAGAGAGAGAGAGAGAGAGAGAGAGAGAGGTGTGGGTGGGCAATGAGGAGAAGAGAATCATAAATAAGCGAAACTTAATTAAACCTAAGTATACATACATGGTAATTGGTGAAGTAGCGAGACTTAAAGAAAATTCTATGTGAAATCTTCCTGGTTTTGTTGATAGGGAAGTCCAACAAGTCAAATAAGTAAACAACCATTTTTAATAGTGGAGTTATAACCCTTTTTAACCCTATCTAACACCCTAACGGCGATGGAAATGCGAAAATGGCAAGTAAAAGCCTTTCAGAACACACTATCCATTCATACAGCTTGGAGAGCCCTCATTAGGGCTGGGCAATGGGGCGAGTCAGGGCCGGCCCATTACTATAACGGGTCGGGCCGGGCTAGGGAAAAAATAAGTGGGCTGGGCCGGGTCATGAGCTAGCTGACCTCGACCCGCCCATGACCGGTCCACGGCCAGTAGCCTAAACATGAATTGACATTAGTCTTGGTTTGAGTAGCATAAAACAGATAGTAGAACATCTATACTTGAAACAACTTGTAAGACAATAGAGTTCCTAATTTTCAACCCATGCCAAATTCCATTAAAGACATAGCTAATACAAATTGGTAATCGCCTAGAAAAAGCATATGTCGTAGTTTACAACTCTACATGATATTAAACTCTTGTTTCTCAAGTAAAAACTTTTCACGGGACCCAAAGCCATACTTTAAGCGTCTTAGACTTGCTTTTCGACACAATATACAAGATTTACAAATATCACTGGACAAAACCCACAGGTTGTGCGGGTCCAAAATTGCTTTGGAGGCTCCACAGACCTTCCCACAGCTCATGGAGGTCAATGGTTGGCTCTAGAGGTCATCAACGGCCTTCCCATGGTTAGTGAGGGCTTCTAGTGGCCACCACGGCGTACCCCACGGCCTGCGGGAGCACCCACGGTGGGTATTTTGGATTAAATAAATCGCTGCTGGCCACCACAGCCTATCCCACAGCGTGTGGGGACACCCGTGGTGAGTGGCAGTGGCTCCCAAACTCTATTTTTTATCTTCTATCTATCTTGTCCTTGTGGGATGTCTATGAAAGGTTCATTTCAACATTCTAAGTAACATATTAACTCAATAAAACCCATTAAAATACACATGCAAGATACATACTTTTCATACCAAGTTTTGGACAAACTAGCACTACATAAAATTTATGATCAATCTTCAATTCAAGTTATTTAATAAATAAGTCGCATATATAAATCGAACTTTCTTGTTTAGACTTTCCTTTAATTCGAGCGTCACATATTCTCTGCAAGCATGTATTGGGTGGGTCTTGGGTGGTTACGGTCATTTGACCCATGACTCGACCCGACCCATTTATTAAAAAGTATTGCCCAGCCCGTTAAGTAAGTGGGCAGCCCAGCCCGACCCGGTCCGCCCCGTTGCCCCTGCCCTAATTAGCGTCATTTCTTTGAGAAAAAAAACCCTTTATTTTTTTCTATTTTCCACTATAAAAAAAATTCCCACTTGGTTAACCAAAAATACAAAAAATAGAAGGTTCTGTTCTCTGTTTTCACTACTAGCAATGGAAAAAAATGTAGAATAATTAATCTTAAAAAAAAATCATCCGTAATCAAATTTCATTATTTTTTTGAAGTAAAATATTTTGGAACATCATAAAAAAAGAATCCCATGTTGGCAGTGTTGAGATTTTGAGCAAACCCAATCAATGAATGAATACAGAGCTTTAATTTCTCATAACATTTACTATACAAATTAAAAATACATGTAAATTGATTTTTAATTTATCTACAAACAAATAAGTTATCAAAAGTAATAAAATTATTTTAAAAAAAAGAATGGAAAGAGAAAGTAGATTGAAAAAATTATTTTTAAAATTAGAATTAATAATGAAATTTGTGAATATTATGAGATGACCTTTGTACTTTGACTCATTAATGGCCGCGGGCGATCCTTTAATGGCCCATCTTCACATGACCCTAAATAAGTCCGACCCTTTTATTACTAAACTCGAGCTTTGACCATTTTCTTTTGGCCCAGCCCTGCTGGCCCAATGGGTACCCTACCCATTGGCCAGCCCTAGCCCTCATGCATGGGCAGTACTTCATCTCAAACAACAATCTCCCATCACCAACCTCTAGTCTCTCTCTACAGCCGACACCATTGGGCAGGCTCGATGTGTCAGCTTTCGGTCCTAAATTTGCTTCCTCTTGCCAAGCCAATTGTCCAGCCATGAACAGATTTGGAGATGCTAACTCGGCTCTTCTCGAAATCAAAAGCCCTACAAAGTTTGACTATGGTTATTTAAAAACCTCGTTGCCAAACAAGACCTTCACCATTTGGATTAGGAGCTCTTCAATGGAGGGTCACAGGATTCCTTGGTCAAAAGTTATACCCAAAAACAATGCTGCTTTTGTCAAGGATTTTGTGGCTGCCATGATCAAGATGGGTATTGGGAGACTTAGAAGAAAGAACTGCCCGGTTATTATTAGCTGTAAAATGTCTTGTTTGTGTTGTTCAATATTAAGTTTGCTTTGATAGGTATAATATATGTTTAAGCCCCGTTTTACTCCTTTTTAAACATCCTATTTATAGTTTACATTAGATTTACTGTTAAATTTTGTGTCCGAATTTTAGCGCAAGTTTTTCCTTTGATCTTGATGCTGAGTTTTAGTAGATATGGAGATATTAAATCGTGAAATTTAGTTGGATCTCATTTTAAGAGATTTCTTTTTTAAATAGAGGGTAAATCAACAATGAAATTTCGTATGATTTTAGCATGGATATCTTAGTTTTTGTTCAAACTTAATAATCATGTTAAAATAGATATATGCTCGATGAAATTATACTATAACTTGCCAACATTTGAAAAAATGCAATGTTGACATTGAAGAACGTAGTTAGTGGCCAGAAAGATGTTATATTTTTAAAGTTAATCGACAATATATTTATGCTAAAGATTTAATTTCATATTTTAGATCTATTCTTATTAGATGATTTTCATTGTAAATATTGTATATCTTTCCGTTGATAAATTTCTCTTTTTATCTTAAAAATACCCTTATATGTTTTAGGTGTGGACCATTTCAACTCTAGTTGTAATGGAATCTTTTTAATAATATTTACCTTTTTGTGTGCTGATTGGCTCAATTGGTAAAATCTCTTAAAATTGTTACAAGATTCCTAGGTTCAAGTACCGCCTACATTAATTTTTGCTTTTCATTCGCTCCAAAAAGAAAATCTGCCTCTCTATATAATAAGTGATTCATAAATCACGATATACAAGAAGCATCCGCATCCATGATTTAAAATTTTGGGTTACATGTGAGGGCCTACGCCCTCCATATCATCTCACAATCTAATTTTTTATAATTCAATCCATTACCTCTACATCCGTAGATCATCAACTAGGATCGTCAAATAAAATATTACTTATAAAGCCTAAAATTATATTTTTAAATTTATTTTTCTTCTTCAAATATGAAAAAGGTGGCAAAAACAAAACAAAAAAAGGAAAAATAATGCAAGATGGAAACACGGGTGAATTGAGTACATGAGCGACCATGCGGACAAATTGACCTCGAGTTGAACGAAATATGTGTTGCAGTAAGATGGATTGAATCACATGGACAAAATTAAATCATAAGATCTTACATTGTAATTGCTCTAACATATCCAACCTCCTCAAAGTATCGGAGCGTCTTCAATTCTTCATGCTTTTTTTCCCTACTTATTGATATGCTTTTTTTCCTAACAAACTACTGATGCATAGATAAGCTACAAAAATGGGTTTCCACTTTTCTTCCTTTTTTATGCATGATTTCGCACATTATATTATTTCATCTAGGGTTTTAATTGTGAGTTTTACTTCAATTACCGCAATCGTAAGAACATCTAAGTTTTAGTGTTAAAATTTAGTGTCTAGTGAAAATTATTAACCTTATACAGAGCTAGCTTGCAAAATTGGGTCTGTAATTATTGCTTGGATTATATTTTAGTACCCTAACGTATGTGACATTTATTTTTAGGGCCTCACCTTTTTACCTAATTTTAGAATATCCTCACCATTGGGAGTGTTGACATTAATGGGATTAAGACTTAAAATTCCGATGAGTGAATAATTTAGGCAACAAATAGCAGTTGAATTACCATTAATGTCCTTAAATGCATCTCCTCTCCTCTTTCATTTCCACCATTATTGAAGTTTTAAGCTCTCTTCCTTCATTATTGAAGTTTGAAGCTGTTCATCCTTCTTAGACTCAAAAGAAGAGCTTCTTGACCCGAATCGCTTCTTCGAATTCTTCCTCTTCTTAATGCCCGAAGTGGCGGAAGGAGAATTACAACCCCTGCTTTTAATTTATGTGACGACCGTCACAGCTACTTCTATAAATCCCCTCAAGCAAATCCCTTATTAATCTAGCAATCACTATAAACAACAAATATTTGCAATCAAACCGAACTCCAAAATCAAATAATTGATGATCCCACCTTCAGTTTTTCTTGAACAAAGTGGGCTACATGCTATCAAACGAGCTCAAATTCTCGAATTTATGCTTGGATAACCATACTTAAGGGATAAAAGCTTGAACCAAAAGAGAAGAATAAAGCTCAGAATCAATGGTAGCCCCCAGACCCTTATTTCCTTCACAAGGCACAAAAATTCAGACATGCAGAGATCCAAAAGGAGTGATAAAGGAAGGGGAGAGATAGAGAGAAATATAAAACCTAATGGAACATTTCGAAGAAGCACCTACTTTTTCTGTAACTACAGAAGCCAAATTGGCCTACCCTTTCCCAAACGTTTCTGTAACGCCATGACAAGTTTCACAGAAAGTGACGATTCTTCTTCTTCTTTTTCTTGTTTTCCAATGTGGAAATCAATAAATCAGATTAGTAACCCTAACTTTCCGAAAGCACCAACAGAAAGCAGAACGACGATAGTATTTCCAAAACAGAAAGAGAGGGAGGAAGAGAGAGAGAGATGAGGGAAGTTAGGTAAATGGGTTGATGACATAATGAATGGGGAGAGAGAGAACAGGAGCCACCCAAAATGGAGAGAGTAATATCCAGAGAACAAATGAAGGAAGATAGTCGTTCTGGATAAGAAGCTCCAGGAGAGAGAAAACGCGGAGCTCATCAAGAGGGTCTAATGAAGGAAGAAGTTTCAAACTTCAATAATGGTGGAAATGAAGATGAGAGGAGATGCATTGAAGGGTATTAATGGTAATTCAACTGCCATTTGTTGCCTAAATTGTTTACTCATTGGAATTTTAAATTTTAATCCCATTAATGTCAACGCTCCCAACGGTGAGGGTACTCTAAAATTAGGTGAAAAAGGTGAGACCCAAAAAATGAATGTCACATACGTCAGAGTACTTAAAAAATTAGTTTCCCTATTTTTGGGCTAATTTTTGCTGTTTTCATCAATTTCTCACTATAATTTTGATAATGTAAACATTCTGATCACTCTGTATCGTGAAATTTGTTGCCAAGATTGATCTGCCCATTGTCAGTAAGTAGCAATTCCTAGTTAGAAAGGAATAAATAGAGTAATATAAATCATGATATCTTGAGTGAAAATGGAAAACACCATAAATGGCACATCCATAAGTACTCAGTAGTAACATAATTTGTGATATCAATTCATTCAAATGTTGTGGCCGCATATAGTCATGTTGCTGCCTAGCCCATCTTCTGTGATTTTTGACATCCATTTGGATGCCATCATTGGCAACATTGAACGAAGAGAGATGGTGGTGGGCAGGGGTACGTGGTTCACACGGTGGCGGAGCTTGTCCCTGGCAGGCACCTATTAGTCGAAAATTTTTGAAAAATTTGTTTCTCTGAGTTGTAAAACGTTATGAGTTGAAAAATAAATCAATTCGTACCTTGAAAATTCGTTCAGAGCAGAAAAGCGGTGTCATCTGACAAAGGCAGGAGAGCAGCATGAAAACAGAGAAATTCAAGGCACCTTAATCGGAAAAATAAGGCAAGTAATCCTAAATATGTAAATACAATCATAGAAATAATCTCCAATCATCTGCGTGTGATGGTAGTTTTAACAATCCCTGGTCAATCCAAATTGCTCCATCACAGCGTGAAACATTATATTTCGAACTCGGTGCCCCAGCTCCCAAATGCAGTTCGAGTATATTCTTCTCTACCTTAATGAAAAGCTTGAATGCCACAGTTGCAAGGAGCCCTTTGCGGCTAGCCATTTAGACCTTCACCTCCAGGTTGGCGTGTCTGTTTATTCTGTAATTTTCCCTGTTCAACAACAACCGCTCATGTTTGTACTCGTAAGTTAAATTTGAGACTTGCTCATGTTAATGGTGTCAAATTGAAGAGGGATCATAAAGTATCTGTGCTCCTGAATTCTATCAACATGTTTTCTTTTGTGCCCTCTTGCATGAATGCATGTAATAAAGTCGAACTGAATGTAGTATTGTTTGAAAATTGCTCAGGAGATATGGGAACTGTACCAGCATCGGCTTCCTCAGTTGAACATGCAAAGATTGCATTTAGATCAGAAAGATATGTCAAGCAGTCCTCCTGAATCTGTAGATATAAACAATCTCCAATCATGCGCTAGTGATGGTAATTTCAACAATCCCCAGTCGATTCAAGTTGCTCCACCACAACGCAGTACATTTCGGACTCGGTGCACCAGTTGCCATACGCCATCCTTAGAAATGTGAAATTAACGTTCGCAAAAATTCAGGTTTGGTTTAAAATTGGGTTGGATAAATTGGTCAATGAACGTGAAATTCTTTATGAGATACCCGATTTTTCGGGTTGGACAATTCATACAAACCTAAATTCGGGTTAAAATCAGGTTAGGATAATAGAAATAGGAAATTCTTATATCCAAATTTAAAATCTGAGCTAAAAAATATGTCGGGTCGGAGAAATTTGAATAATCAAGTCGAACGTAATTTTTCGAGCGCTATGGCCTTGTTTGGCAAACAGTTCTTAACTGTTTGTATGAGCTGTTTGCTATTAGTCGTTTGAATTAGTTGTTTCTTTAAAATGTATTTAGTAACATTAGCTATTTGAGGAAAAAATATTTGGTGAAATGTCATTTATGCCTTTATCTCTAAGTTGTCTTTTATATATATCTAAAATAATCAATTCAAGTGAGCCCTCATCTTTAGAGCATATCGAGTCTTACAGATGACGTATCGGTGAAGGACTTCCTTTTTCTCTCTCATAAATTCTTAGATCCACAATACAAGGCTTATCAACAAGGCCTACCTAAGTTATGTTCCATTTACTTGTAAGGAGTTGTAAGGGAGAAATTGTAAGGAAAGTTGTAAGGAGATGCAAGGAGATGTAAACAAATGTAAGGAGCTGAAAGTAGGCTGTAAGGAGTCTGTAAGCTTTATGAATTTAATGTAAATTATAAAATTTATATATTTATAATGCTAAATGCATATGTATCAGTTTGATGATTTGTTTTCTTCTTTTTATTTTTAGAAAAAAATGAAATTATGTTTGATACTTATGTAAAGAGTTTTATAGATTCATAAATGATTTTCATATAATAGATAGTTGAAAATGACTTTAATTTTACAAGTTTAAAATAAATGTTCTCAACTATTAAATGTTCTCAACTACTAAAATTAGTTGAGCACATTTATTTCAAACGTGTAAAAGTAAGGTCATTTTCAAATACCTATTACATGAAAATTATTTATGTATCTATAAAATTTTTTTCATAAGTATCAAATATAATTTTTTTCTTGAAAAAACAAATCATTAAACATGATATATATATACATTTGGTATCACAAATATATAAATTTTATTATTTTATTACGTAGAATTAATAAATAAAAATACAAATATGTTGTACATAAATATAGAAATACACATATGAATACATTAAAAATTTTTATCGAATTATATATAATATTTTATATTCATTCTAACTTCCTTTTGATATAATAATATTAGAATTTTCATTAAATAAAAAAGACAGACAATAATATTACAATTTTAATTTCTCTAATTTTTAAACAATTTAATAGCAATGTCTTTTTTTGATAGAAATAATTTAATAGCAATTTTTATTCAATTCAATTACAAAAAGGAGAGAGAGAGAGAGTTTATTATAATTTTAATTTACAATTATGTCATTAATAGCCCACCGCAAAGAGAGAAAATCGGCAAGTTCTCAACCAATCGCTGCGCAAAATCTGGCTCGGGCTTTGGCTGAGGCATGGGCCGAGAGTTGCGCCTGCATGTGTGCCTCGGGAAGACGCGCGTCCACTGTGGGACGGTGTGTCTCACTCCGCACACCACATCAGCGCGCCTCATCCAACACGCATGTGCTGTAAATGCTTTTAGGTGTGTTCACCTATTAGGTGAGCACATTAAATCTAGGCCATCTATCATTTTTCAGCCTCCCCATCCCATGCTATCCCCCTCCCTCACACATACTCTTCCACTGCCTCTCATTTTTGCTCTCGGTGGACCCTCTCTCTTATCAAACGATCCCTAGCCACCGTTGCGAGTCGGCCTCCTCCCAGTTCAATGCTCTTTTCTCTGTTCTCATATCTCTTGCTGTGCTCCCTCTGTTGCTCATCTCTCTCGCCATGCTCCCTTAGTCACTCGTCTCTGTCGCCGGATCCTAATGGACACCACCGTCCTCCCTAGTGTAACCGCTCGGTTGCCATTGTTTCCAACCGATTATTCAGGTTCTCTTTTTCTTCCTGTTCCCTTAAAATCATAGTTAGGTTTTGTATAATTCATGCCTAATTTTTCTTATTCATTTAATGAGTTTGGTTGTGTTAATTTATGGAGGCATCAAGGTTTTTATTATGTTCCATATTTGTCTCTCGATCCCTCTATGTCTGTCTCTATCGATCCAAGTTAGGTTTTATATAATTCAATTGTATTTGGGAAAATCAAATTGATGGAATTGGGCAAATCGAGTTAGGATGCATAACACTACGGTGCACCCAATTAAAAGGTTGAAGCTAATTGATATTTTGCAATTGCAATTTGTACAAAGTGTTTGTGGGGTTTGTTGTAAAATGAATTGCTAAGACAACTTATATTGATTTGTTGGGGTCTCTAATATGATCATATAGTCATAAATTTAGATCTAGATTCATTATTCCTAACTTTATGTTTGTCTAATTAGGCAACTTCAAGATATCCTCATTGTTTATATGTTAATTTACTTGTGCATTTGCAAAATTTTGTTTTTCTAAACTAAGTAGGGAGTTGGCTTTGAAGATTAGTCTCTATTCTAGGTCCTTTCTATATGGATGATTCAATTTCTTCACATATTATATCAGCCTATTAGCTCAAATGGAAGAGCATTTATGTCTCACAAAAGATGTAGGTTCGATTCTTACATAGGCTTGTTGTGAATTTGGTTTACTGACTGACCATTTTATGTCATGATACATTGTTTACCCTTGGATGATAAATGGTTTAACTTGTGATAGGATTGATATCTTGTGACTTCTTCTGTTTAAAAGGTGATAATATTTGGTCAGTTCAAATCCCATAGACTTCTTGACTTAAGATGCAAAGAACCATGTCAAATCTGGCATCTATAAACTCGAAAAATGCAAAATGTCATATATACCAATTCAAGAACATTTCATGTCCGGTCCGTAAAAGCAGCAGGAAGCTTCAACTCAACTCTGAAAGAGAAATATGCAAAATTTCATATATTGAAAGGTGATTTTATTTACAGAGAGAAATCATACTTGGTGAATGATGGAATTACTCAAATTGCATTGCACCAAGATGTTCCATTCCCTATAAAAGAAGGCTAAAACAAGGAGGCTACTAAGTCGGCACCTCTAGAATTGACCAGAAAACATAATCGGGGTGTATAAAGAAAAGGCTGTTGAACCGGATAGAGCCGACTTTTACTGTGCCTTGAGCACCTTCATGCCCTCGAGTCTCTTTCTCTACCAGAATTTTTAGAGTAAGAGTGGTTGCGCTTCCTCCCTCTCGGAATTTACAAAAAGATCGTGACAGGAACGAGAGACTTTTGATATAGCAAGATGCGAGATAACAACAAATATGTGCTAGTCTTGTTTCCTTTTAAGGCCTTGTTTATCAACCACAGAGCTTGTCATTGAGTGGAAGCCTCAGATTGCTCTTGTACACTACCAAGTCGTAGTTTATAGATGCCAAATTTGATAGGTTTTTTGCATCTAAAAGTCAACAAGTCTGTGAGATTTGAACTAACCAAGTATTATCACCTTTTAAACAGAACAAGATACAAGATATCAATCCTAGCACAAGTTAAACCATTTATCATCCAAGGTAAACAATGTATCATGACATAAAATGGTAAGTCAATAAACCAAATTCGCAACAAGCCTATGTAGGAATCGAACCAACACCTTATGTGAGACACAAACAATTTTCCATTTGAGCGAATAGGCTGATATAATATGTGAAGAAATTAAATCATCCATATGGAAAAGACCTAGAACAGAGACTAATATTCAAAGCCAACTCCCTACTTAACTTAGAAAAACAAAATTCTCCAAATGTACAAATAAATCAACATATAAACAATGAGGATATCTTGAAGTCGTCTAATTAGACAAACATAAAGATAAAAATAATGAATGTGGATCTAAATTTATGACTATACTATCATATTAGAGACCCTAACAAATCAATATAAGCCAAAATACCAATTGAATATCATTACTTTGCCTAATGATAATTGCGCTGGTACAATTAATACTTATTCATCCTAACTCGATTTTCCAAATTCCAACTCAATTGGGGGAGGGGGTCGACAAAGAGAGATAGAGAGGGATCGAGACACATATAAGGAACATAACAAACACGAAGATACCTTAACAAAAACACAACCAAACTCAGCAAATGAAAAGGAAAAATTAGGCATCAATTATATAAAAGCTAAATTTGATTTTGGGGGAATAGGAGGAGAGAGAACCCGACTAATCATTTGGGAACAATAGCAGCTGGCGGTTGCACTAGGGAGGACGTGGCTACACGATGCCTTCGTTTAGGATCTAGCGAGAGAAAGAGTCAGCGAGAGAAACCGGCAACATAGGGACCACGATGAAAGGGACGAGAACAGAGAAAAAACGTTGGATAGGGGAGAACAGACAGATGAGTTGAGCGAGATAGAAGAAAGCGATGGCAGAGGGAGAAGCACGGTGAGATTTTCTAGCAGCGAGATTTCCTGGGAGAGAGAGAAAGAGAGAAGAGGATCAAGATAGGAGAGGGGAGAGAGTGTTTTGAGACCTAGAAAAATGATGATGATTTCTAGCCGCTCCCCTCTCTCACCCAAACAAATAATTTTTCTTTTTTTTTAACATTAAAATTTTCTAACTTAATCTCAATCGTTGTTTTAAAAATGGATGGTACAGATTTAATGTGCTCACTTAATGAGGAAGCACACCTAAAGGGGAGGATTTACTTAACCCCTACACACACACACACACACGAGAGATATATATATATATATCTATATATATATATATATATATATATATATATATATATATATATATATATATATATATATATATATATATATATCCTTTGAGAACTAGCATCTAAAATGAGAAATGGGAACTTTAAATCTCAACCTTTAATTTTTCATTCAAGTGTTCTAATTTTGCCAAATCATCACACACTCAATTCTAACATCCACACCCCCTCTAAACCCTAATGTAAATCCCGACCACCACCAACTTTCCTAGCGTTCGGTGATCGACAGCAGGTGGCCAGCGAAGGAGGTCCGGCAACCGGAGACTGGCGACTTGTAGACCGGAGACCGTCGGACGGAGACCGGAGATCACTACCGAAGGCTGGATATCGGCGACAGCGACGGAGGCTGGTGCCGGTGATCGAGACCTGGCCACCGGCGCCCGGCAAACTTCCGAGTGACAAAGCCGCTGGAAACAATGAAAACCCCAAGAAAATGGGTGAAACTTGAGGCAACATTAACTCATCGAGGGGAAGCTTTGAAATTTCTAGCGAGCATGGTGAAATTCAAGGCATGGCGAGAGGAGAGAGAAAGGAGAGTGGTTGGTCGGCCATGGCCACCGGCGACATTAATAGTGGGAGGAGAGAGAAATGAGGGTATGGTGGCTAGGGTTTGTGAGATAAAGATATAGTTAAATCTAAACCATTAGATTGAAATTTAATGGTCAAAATTAAAAGTTCTTAATTCTCATTTAAAATGGCAGTTTTCATTAGATATCATATATATATATAAATTTTTTTTTCAAATATAACTATATTTATATTATGTACACAAATTATCTTTATTTATAAAACTTTATTTTCTTACTTATAGAATTTATATTCATTTTCTATCTAATATAATATTATTATATTCAATTTAAATAACAAATAATATCATGTAGTAGTAATAGTAGTCCATAAGTAAAACCCAATTTTTTTCCAATTTTTCCAACCATTACTACTAGTAGTAGCAGTAGGAGTATGAGTAGTAGTAGCAGTAGTAGTAGCATGAGCAGTAGGAGCGATAGCAGGAGTAGGAGCAGCAGGAGCGATGAGTAGGAGCGAGTAGGAGCAATAGTAGTAGCAGTAGTAGTAGTAGTAGAGGGGGTGAATAGGGTGATGAAAAAAGTAATGCAATTTTTGCACCAACACAAACCTAAAGTAGATTATGAGTCTAGATTGGACTCGGAAAGACAATAACACGGATATACGTGTGGGGTAGAAAACCACGGACATTGCTAATCCAAGCACCAAGTCAAATCCACTATTTTGAATCCACAAAATACGAAGGACTCGACTCAACCGAATTGCTCCCTTAAACAATTCCTTACAATGTTTTGCTAGACTCGAAGCTCCCTTATATGATTTAGTACTTCCTGATTGAGGTAACCTTTACAATCAAGGACAATTGAGCTGAGTTAACCCTTACAGCTCACTCAAGTGACTTATAAAGAAAGTAAGAGAAGTATGTAATTGATTCCAAAACTTTCTTTGCAACTCGAAAAATATCAAATACAGATTTGGAGTTGTATGAAGAAGATTGATCAAGTATGCACTTAGTAATTGTTCAACAATAGGTGCAGCAATGTGTTCAACCAATCTATTCGGCAATCTTCTAGTCTTGTGAAATGACTTCTATTTATAACCAACCAGGCAGAGTGACCGTTGAGTCTTGGTTACGAACCGAAATCTTCACTAGCCGTTGTAATCGCTATTCCGAGCCATTCGAAAAGATCCATTGGGATGTGATCGTAGTGCAATGACTCTTGGCTCCAAAAGATGGTCCAATCACTTGGTGGTGACTGAAAATTGAGGTGGAAATAACCGTTAGGCGTAGAGTTGGAGTTTTCCAGTTTTGGAAACAAACAACCCCGACACGGTGTCCGAGCCATGTCCGAAGTAGGTAAAACTTGTCTGCTGGTGTTTAACGGCTAGAAGCCGCTTGCTTTTGAAATTCAAAAATAAATTAGTCTTGTTTGAATAACCTACAAAAGCAAATCACATTGATTCTCAAAGTATAAAATACTTTGGTCTAAGATTTTGCACGAGATAATGATTAAAATAGAGTAATTAAATGCTTAATTATCTTTGGCCTAAAGGAATGGAATTTTCTGATTCTAACATTCAATACGCTCAAATTCCATCTTGAGTCAATCCTAAAATAATCAAGTTAGAAAAAATAGAATATTAGAGTATAAGAACTTGATCCGGTCACCGACTTAGAGTAAAGAATTAACGTTGTAATTCACTTTGCGTTGAAATACAAAGTGAGTCCTCGGAATAAAAGTGTTAGAGAAATTATTTGAGCATGCGATGGTTATGAGTGATGTCTAAGTGAGCCAGAAACACTAGTGCAGGAGATATACAATAAAACGCTTTCTTAGTTAGTCAAAACAGAATGAAAACTTAGATAAGAGTTTCTATAATACGCAAAATGATTTAGAATCAAAAGTTAAGAGAGATAGAGATTTATACCGAGTCTTCGGTAGTAGTAATAGTAGTAGTAGTAGGTAATACTAGTAGTAGTAATAATAATAATAAGAGTTGATGACATATGACGTAATTTCTCCTAACTTTTGGACGAATGTGTCATTTTTCCAAACAACACTTCTCAAAAGGCTAATAGGAAGAGTTGTTTGAGAAAGAAATATTTGAGACCAAACAATTATTTATCAAACGTTCATTTAGGATTTTGACTTGGTCAAAACAGTTAAATATCTCCAAATAACTCTTTTTCCCTCCCACACCCCAAAATAATGTCAAAAGGTTAAAATATAAAATTACAATAAACAAAAGTGGAAATAAAAAAATGACATGGCTAATGGAGTTAATCCCCCTTCCCTACCCATTTCTCACCTTCCAACTTCATCCCTGCTCACCACTTAGTCCATCATCTTTCCCACCCCTAATGTCGACATTTGCTATCTATACGTGCTATCTATCTCCATTCATAAGAATAAATATATGTTGTTTAAAATTTGACCAATATTGAGTTCTTTATAATTATTTATCTACTTTACAAGTGCTATGCTTAAACACAAAAATTAAAATAGAAAAAAGTGCATTTGTTTTAGACCACGAATATGACATATTTGATAAAGAAAAAAGGATATGACATATTTCACACCATGAGTGTTTAAGGTATAGTGTTCTCTATAAATATGCTTTCGGGGTTTCAAATTTTTGTTATCCTCCTTATCAGGATGAGCTTCTTCCACTTCAACCTAAACTTTATTGATAAAAATAAGTGTTAATATAATACCACTGCAAACCCTTTACTTCCTGGAGTAATCCAAACATTCAATTGACAATCTCTTAAATATGGCCACTTTACAAGCACATAATAATGGAGTATGTGGTCGGTGGCTTACATGAGATAGTTGCTAAAGAATGGTTGTCCACTTCAAGAGTGTTGCTATCGCAAGATATACACAATAATTTTTGTGGTGAGATAAGACCATTGCTCACTTCTTTTTCCAACTTACCATTTCAACAATGTGGTGCTTGAGTTTTCTAACAATTTGGATATCCCTTTCTTGCTCTTTTGGTGGAGGGAAGTCACTGTCATATATTAGGTAGTGCATTAATCTTCCCTTCTTTTTTTGGGGAGGCAGTGGTTGTCATATTTAGGCTACTTTTTAATCTTAATAGGATGATAAATATATTAGGTATACTTTAAATTGTATTTTCTCATTTAAGAATACTCTATTAACAAAAGTAAAAGGGAGGTGGATAACTTGCATTAAATGAGAAATGTACACACATCACAATGAACTTCAACTCAGGTATCTTCTAGTTGTAAGATCTTAGGTGTAAGCCTCATACTACATCCCTTATTAAATGGCCTCTACAAGAAAAAGAAATATAATTTGCATCCTCTTATTTAGGAGTACTCTTTTTTTAATCATTAGTTTAGGGGTTGTTAGGGAAGAATTAAGTATTAAAATTATAACCTCAAGTGTATGGCATAGTTGTAGCAAGCGGGCAAGCACGAGTCATGTTCACGAGGAGTTGTGTTTCAAATATC
The DNA here is from genome assembly GCA_021018815.1 of Talinum fruticosum. Classification (NCBI taxonomy): domain Eukaryota; kingdom Viridiplantae; phylum Streptophyta; class Magnoliopsida; order Caryophyllales; family Talinaceae; genus Talinum; species Talinum fruticosum. The sequence continues at coordinate 633,748 of JAITYX010000072.1, read as the reverse complement.
AAAGCTGTCTTACACTTTCTGCCTAAGGGAATCAGAAGAAATGAGAGATATGATTACTAATATAATCCTAGAAAGCAATAAAAGAATGCTCGGTTGTGATTTTACCACTTAATAAACTAACTAATCAAGACAAGTTTAAACCTAACCAAGTCTATGCTACAATTTAGGAATGGTCGGTTACACCATCAAACGTCACTCAAGCCACACTTTCGAGGGTCATGAGCTAATCTAATTGTTCTAATCACCTACTTTCGTGGGGTTAACCCAATTAGACTATAATAGTAGCAACCTATGGACCTAGCTAGGATTTGGGCTATTTTCATGACAAAATCCCGACTATTCTCTATACCAACACTAGCAAATTGGCTCCACCTTTCAGGTGATAGTCCAATCACCCAAAAATTAAGATGAAAATCCCTTTCATACGTTTCTTCGAATACGTGGTGGGCACGAGAAACAATCCCAATTAACAAGCATAAACTAGTTGGGTTAATGCCTAAACAAGATTAATTAACCATTAGGGAGGCTAATCACAATCAAAGCAATCAACTTTAACAACTAATTAACATAAAACTATGAAACAAATATAAAAATTACACTAAGGAACAAACTAACAGAAACCGACTTGAACAAAAACATAAACTAGATAATTAAACTCAAACATGAAAACAAACAATCAATCTAACTATAATTAACATCTAGACTAATAAAAATTGAATCTTGAAACTAAATTGAACAATCAAAATATTAAACTTGAAGTAAAGAGGAAGAGAGAAATGGAAAACTTATGCTTGAATTGAAATTAAAGGCTTAAATCCAAAATCATGTACAAAACTCTACACTAATGGGGTTTTATTTGACTAAGCAAGAACCTTAGGAGGTCTCTAAAATCCCTAAAAACTGAGCTTCCCAGAGCAAAAATTATCTTTTTATAACCTGTAAAAACCGAGCAAAAATAAAAAATGGGTCGTCGCACGACCATGCAGGTTCTTACGCACGGGTACCCCGTGCAAGTCTATGAAAGCTTCTAGTCAGGTCACACAATCGTGCAAGTTCCGTAGTGGTACCTGTGCAACCCCGGACAGTTGTGCAGAAACTACATTGCTACATGTGCACACCATTATCTTCCTCGTTTTGCTTTTTTTTTTTTTTTTTGTTCAAACTTTTTCCTATTACCTCAATTTCAATTTATTACCTACAAAAGTAAACAAACCAAGTAAAAATTCTCGAAAATATATTATTTTACAAGCTAAAAACTAAGTAAGTAAGGATATAAATAACGTAATATTTGGATTGAACGAATACTCCCACATCTACCTTTTGCTCGTCCTCGAGCAAAACAAAGATAAATAAAACCTAACTCACTTTTGCAAGAATTGCGATTACACTTAGCATGTGCAACAAGTCCTTTAAACCCCTTGGTAGCCCAAGTGGACGAGTGAGATCTCGTGAGAGTTTGTAGAAGATATACCATCAAAATCTTGGAAAAGAAAAGGAAAAGAGAGAGAAAAATGGAATTTTTTTTTTGGTTTTTCGAAAATTTTCACAAACATATGCACAAAGTGGGAAGGAATTATATACATTCTAATCAAGCATATCACTCGTCATCGTCGGACATCAACATGCATATAAAGACAATGCATACATCAAGACACTTAATCCTCCATTTGTGACATCCACATATCAATTTTTCACCCCAAACAGTAAATAATGAGCAAGTTAGACTGGTAAAACCTCACTTTAGGGTAAAGTGGATCATCTCACTCATGTGTTTAGAAAAAATAATAATGGTTCACTCAAAACTCATTCCAATAGTGCACCTTACTATGTAGTAAAAAAATGCAATGCAATCAAGAGGACTTTTTATAGGTTATAATGGGGCTAAGGTTCATGGATGAGAAGGGAATCAGTTTAGAAAATATGGAGTTAAATAGCCAAGGCCTAATGACTAAGGAACAAAAAAAAATTTACTTCAAAATATGACTAAAAATTCTCTCCCAATTCACCTTTTAAGCATAAACAAACTCGAGAGAAACTAAGGAATAAGCATAATTTTTTTGGGTTATTGGATTAAAATAAACAATAAACTTTGGGGGTATTGGACGTTTATATACTCGTACTGAAAAGTTGGATACCCGTGCACTCGTACTTAGAGGGTATTTAATGTTTCTAAACCACCACCGAGTTTACTGGTGGCGGAATCATTTTGGTGATGACGTGTCAGGCAGAAAAAATCTAAATTACTTGTTCTTCCCTTCTCATTTATTCGAGTGGAGCTTACTATCTTTTCCTTCCATCAAAAATTAAAAATCTCTCTCCTCCTAATACTCTCTGCTCTAAATTCAACCCCCTTTCTCCCTTTACGCAGGTCCTTACGAAACCCTAACCCATGAATGAGAGTAAATTACCATAAAGCTAAACAATAGAGAAATTAGGAATCCAAAATTCAACTAAACTAAAAAATAGAAATCCAAAACAATCTGCAAAACAAAACAAAGTACAATCAACACATTCAATACTCAAACCAAACAGAAATAAAAGAGAATTAAAACAAAGTGCAAGAATTAGAAATTTATATCAACAAAATCAAATGTCCTCAATACAATTATACAATCTAAAAATTCAAACACAAATCTGCGTAAACAAATCTCGAACCCAAAAACTCGAACAGTGAACAAATCGGCTCGAATACTCAAAATTTGAACCTAACAACTTCAGCAAATTCACAAGCCCGGAAGAAATCGGATGAATTCAAAATCGGAAAAACAAATCTATTCTCATATTATACTTTAGAAGAAATCAAATTACACTATAATTGAGAAACTAGAAACCAAAAATCGCAACCTAAAACTGAAAATTTGAAAACTAAAAACTAAACTTAAATTTGATTATTAAAGACCCCAAAACCAAAGGAGAATGAGAGCTAACCCCAAAACCAAGAATGCTATTATTTGGAAGGAGCCTCTTATGGAGTTTAATCCTGGTCTTGTAATGGTCATGATTCTTATAAAAGTCCACCATAGCCATCTCTATGCATTCCGAACCCATCTTCCCTACCAAGCTATCCTCATCGTGAATCACTCCAATATTCACATCCATTGTTGTTACATTATCTGATCTCTACACATCCTCTGTCATAATAGCCACACACGCTGCACGGAACAAGAGGAGAATCGATACCGACAATCGTTGGATGGGCTAGGCTCCTTCCAAATTACAAGCCCGAAAAAACAAGAGTTGGATGAGATAGGATTTGCTTGTGAAGAGGAAGGAAGAGGAGAGAGAGTGAGAGCTGGGCAGCGTGAGGATGGGATAAGGTTTCGTAGAACTTCATGAAGGGAGGGAGAGAGTTTAATTTGGAGGAGAGAGAGAGATTATCGGGAGGAAATGAATTTTTAATTTTTGATGGAAGGAAAACGAGAAGGGTAGACCAGTAATTTAAGTTTCCTCCGCTTGACAAGTCATCACCAAAATGATTCCGCCACCGAGTAAACTCGGTATTGATTTAGAAATATTAAATATCCCCTAATTACGGTGCGCGGATATCTAACTTTTCAGTATAGTATATAAACGTCCAATACTCCCAAAGTAGGGTTTTTTAATCCAATAACCTTTTTTTTAAATTTTCCTCATGCCAATCACTTTTTCTTTTTTTTCTTTTCTCTTTTTTTTTAATTTTTATATTATTTTTTGGGACAAATACTATTGGCATGTGAGTCATGAACACAACTCAATTCCAAAGGATCTAATAAGGGATTCATCAAATTTTTTCTTTTGACACGGATCCCAATTTCAAACAACAAAATCAAATAAAACACCATGTTCATACAACTCAAAATTGCCCAACTAAAGAAGAGATTGAAAAATGTGTTTAGGCCAATGGTAAAGTAGAAATAGGTGCAACAAAAAAGCAGGTTAAAGCTCAAAGAGTTAGCAAAAAGGGTAAATATAGTAGGGTGGCTTTTTGGTTCGTATCTAATACTATAATTGAAATGTTTTTTTAAATTGTTACTTGCACCACATTGAATCCGGCCTAAATGACTCCTCTCAAATTGCTTCCCTCCTTTTTCTATTCTTTTGAAATTCAAACTAAATTATTTTTATTTTATCAAAAATATCTAAAATATAATTTATGGAAAGATTTTATATATATATATATATATATATATATATATATATATATATATATATATATATATATATATATATATATATATATATATATATATATATATATATATATATAAAAGAGAGAGAGAAAAATTGATTGAGTGACGCAAATATATATATATATATATATATATATATATATATATGTTTTACTAGGCCTTTATTTACTAAAATTTATAAGTATTTATTTAGTACATTTTTACTAAATATTATTATAAATATTTATTTATAAAAAAATAACCATTGAAAATATTATATGGCTAGCAATAATTATGCAGTTACCAAGTTCAAAATTATCATTTAAATAAAAGTAAATCTAACTTAAAAATTAGTCCATGATAAAAAAATTAAAAATTTATTCCTTTATAAATATATAACATTTTTTCCTCTAATTAGCTTTTAAATTCCATTTTCCTTCCAAATTAATTTTTTTACTTTAAAGTAGTTCTCCCTTTAAATATATTAGTATAATCATATTTATCTCTTACTCTCTAAATATTAATTAGGCCATTGTTGGGATGTAATCTCTTTGTATGTAAAAATTATTTATTTTACCTCAAATTCCATATTGATTTAAAACAACTTGAATTATAATCTTTTCTTTTTTTCATATTTTATATCATTATCATGCCATGATGACAACCCACAAGATAGTATTTAAGTGGGTATAAAATTTCTCATAAACATGACCATGATGTTGTATATTATCTCATCATTATATTTAAATATTTCAATTTTTATAAGTGAATATTTTGATTAAACTTTTTTTATTTCTATTTTTTGGTTTTTTATGAGTGTTTCCAACTTTTGATATACTTTTATATTCTAAAAATTTAATATTCCTTACATTTCTCTCCAAATAAATCAATGGATGTAAAGAGAAAATTGTTAATGGGAGGTTATTGCCTAATCTTTAGTTAATAGTTGACATTCATCAATGTGTGTTCTTTTTGTTTGACCGATGATATAGGGTCTATTCGAACTTACATACAAAGCGCACATAAACATAAACATAAACATAAACATAAACAGAAATGAACATAAACGAAGATAAACAAATATAAAAGAACAGAAATGAACATAAACGAAGATAAACGAACATAAAAGAATAGAAATGAACATAAAAGAGCAAAAACGAACATAGAAGAATAGAAATGAATATAAACGAACAGAAATGAGTTGTTAAAATAAGAAAGTAACAAACATAAACGAACATAAAAGAAAATAAACGAACATAAAAGAACATAAATGAACATAAATATAAATAGATTCTGTTTTTCATGTAAAGTCAAATAGGCCTATAATCTGTTTCAGGCCACAAGCTTTTTTCAATGAATGATTATATTATTATAATTTTTATTAGTGATTTTAATTACCAATAAAAATATAAGTCTTCAAACTTTGTTGTAGATTTTAAATAATTGAATTTTATGATGGGTGGATTATATGTACTCCTTAAATTTTATTTTTATTTTTTTGACAATGTTGGAAGACTATACATTCATTTGAATTAGACTACCAAGGTATAATATTTTTATATATAAAAACTTTAATAGAAATGTACTCCTTATATGTTGTTATAAATTGTATGCTTATAAATTCTATAATTTTAAATGCATTATTTTCAAGGTAAATACCTATTCATCTTATTGGGAGGGTAGAAGTGAAGTTTTGTGTGTTACCATTGTGATGATATATGCTAGCCTATTATTGATAATTTATACTCATATGTTTCAGCATTTTAATGATGGTTATTAAACTCCCGATGCAGATATAACAATCCTACGATTCTACTATTCATTAGAATCTTCTGATCCTAATTTAATTCATAAAATGTATGGTAGAATTGTAAAATTATTCTACGATTCTACGATCCTCGATTCATTAGAATTTAATTTCATAATTCTAAATAAAATTTATAAAGTAGCTACAAATAATTATATTTTGTATCAAAACTTTTGACAAAGTATAGTTGTACTGGATTTTTATAAATATTTATGAATGTTACAAATATTTTTATTTTTATAAAAAATAATCTTATTAATACAAACAAATATTAAAATCTTACGATCATTGATCCAATTCCATGATTATGATTTTAACCATCCCCCTTAAATCGATTTTAACTAAGATATCAATTCTAATAATTTTCATTTTAATAGGGTATTATATATATATATATATATATATATATATATATATATATATATATATATATATATATATATATATATATATATATATATATATATAGTTAGCCGATTAGATTTTTGGCTCATATCATGAGATTTTTTTCCCTAAGTATTATTTTTACATTGTTGGGCATTATTTTTATAAAATAAATATTATGCATTCTTTTATGAGTTATAGAATAAATAGTAATAATTTTGAGACAATATTTAAGACGTTATTCATAATTAGGATTTACGTAATTTTTATTTCTAAATTTTTTTTAAAAAATTATTATTACAAAATATTTTTATGTCATTTAAAATTTATTTTTTGATATAACAACTATCATTGAAATTTCGCCTATTAACTGGTAAAAATTTCTCTTTAATATTTCTATATATTAATATATCCGTGCTTTAGCGCGGGCAAAAACTAGTAGTTTAAAAACCAATGAATGTTTCTATCATATTATATAATACAGATGCCAAATGTGATTTCAAATAGAGACAAAACAAGTTTTAGAGGAAATACACCAAGGAAGAGTCACACATAAAAAGAAATATGAGATTAAAATTGATGAATTAGTCTATAAGGCTCAAAATCTCATAAGTTTCTTTACCAAAGTCAAACTAGTTTAAAAATTGAATGTCGGAATTCAAATGGGATATAGAATGACACATTTTGGATCAAAGTCTATTATGTACATCATACAAATATACAAACTAATAACAAAATAACAAGGGATCAAAGCTAATCAAAATGTCACAAACTCCCCAAAAATAATTTTTAAAATCAAAAATCTTTTCGATAATTTGAAATTTTTTTATCTTTTTTCTTTTTCAAATATTGAAGCATGACTTCTCCTCCCCCACACCTAAATCTCACAATGTCCTCATTGGAAGACAAGGAGCAACCACACCAACAAAATAGACTCAATTATATACAAAAACACTACCACTAAGAACAAAAGCAAAAATAAACACATGAGTATATACATGTGGGTGATCATGGCCATCATGGCTTAACAATATCTAAAGTTTATCCTCATAATGATCATCCCATAAAAGCACAATGCTAAATATCCACAACTAAAAGCAAAAAGAAAAAACACAAAAGAATAAAAAAACTAGAAAGAAAGAATGAAGAAAAAAATATAAGAAAAAGAGAAAGAGAGGGAGCGAGTATACCAGGTTAAGTGTTGGGTGCACCTAAACTAATGCCCCTAAGAACTAAGAAGGGTTGAGGAGCATCGACCACTCCTCCTCATCTCAAGATCAAGCTTCAACTCGGATGCTCGTCGGAGCTCTAAGAAGCTTATCAAATACCTGAGCACAAAACTCAAATGAATATAAATCAAAGAACACAACAACAAATATGTTAATGATATTTAGTATCCTCTTAAACTTAGCGAAGCCTTAGAAAAATCAAAAGAGTGATATTCAATACCCTCTTAAACTTATCAGTACCCTCTTAAACTTATCAGTACCCTCTTAAGCTTATCAAATTTTGAGCATGTCCTCTAGGTAAGCATGAAAAGGGTCAAAGGAGGGAATGTAACATCCAAAGGTACCTAGGGACACAATATTGTCAACCACATCCCCTTCAAGCATGCTAGATGAGTAACTCACATGGCCTACATCTAAATCAGAATCACAAATCAAATTGGTAGTGAGCTCGGAAAAATGATACTCATGGGAAAGGGATGGTGGTGAACAAATAGGGGAAATAGGGATTAAAGCAAGTAGGTCGAGGGACACATGATTATTAACATCAAGACTAGTAGGTGAAGGTTTGACCACAACCATCTCACATGACTCCCTTCAAGGAGTCTCCTGATAAACACCTCAACTAAACCTTCTTCGAATCATGATATAAATCATCCTTATCAACTAAACTACTATCAACGTCAAAGGCAACATCGGTGATGTCATTATGTGTATTAGGTAAGGATGGAGCAACAATGGGTAATGTAGTCAAGGAAGGGTCAATCTCTTCCTATTGTCTGGACTCTAAAGGAAAGGAAGACTCATCATCATCATCATCATAAAAACTGCCTGAATTTTAGCATAACTAAGACTAAGGTTAGTTTCATGCGATAGGCCGGACTCCCTAATCTTAGTAAGACATGCAAATTGCTCATTTTGTTCATCCATAGCCCTTATCATATTATACAATGAACATAATATTCATGAGATGAAATATCATAATACGGACAAGAACTAGTATCATGACCGGAAGAGTTACACTTTTCACACCAAAGAGGGGTAGGATCGGGAATTCAAGGGGATTGGATGTAAGAGCTACCATAATAAACACAAGGGTTGGGGCATGAAAATCTAGAATCAGTACAAGCCTTTTCAAATCCATAAGTATCCCAAACAATCCATTTAATCAAACCCCAAACTTCATCAACACTTTTAGCACAAAAATCTCAATGCTCTAAAAAGCGAGTTTCACTATTCACAGCCTTATAATCAACATTTAACACTTCCCATTTTTCCAAACAATTATTAGAAAGAGCAAGAAGAGAGTTAAGTCAATCAAAATACTCATAAAACAATTCATGCTCATACTGCGGATAATGGTAAGTAGACATGTTTTTAATTTTTTAATTTTTTTGGATTTTAAAAAAAAAAATTAAAAGCCTAGTCTAGAATGCTCAAGTAAGCTTCAATATTGAAACGAAACAATTCCCAGCCCACAACGCCAAAAACTGGTTAGGAAGAATTAAATCTTAAAATTATAAACACAAGTGCACGGCGTAGTTGTAGCTGGCCGGAAAGCACGGGTCGTGTCCACTTGGGAGTTGTGTTTCAAATATCAAAGTTGTCTTAAACTTTCTGTCTAAGGGAATCAGGAGAAATGAGAGATATGATTACTAATATAATCCTAGAAAGCAATAAAAGAATGTTCGGGTTATGATTTTACCGCTTAATAAACTAACTAATCAAGACAAGCCTAAACCCAACCAAGTCTATGCAAGCATTTAGGAGTGGTCGGTTGCACCATCGAAGGCTACTCAAGCCACACTTTCAAGAGTCATGAGCTAATCTAATTGTTCTAACCACCTACTTTTGTGGGGTTAGCCTAATTAGACTACAAGGTAGCAACCTATGGACCTAGCTAGGATTCGGGCTATTTTCATGCAAAAATCCCAATTATTCTCTTTACCCATGCTAGTAAATTGGCTCCATCTTTCAGTGATAGTCCAATCACCCAAAAATCAAGATGAAAATCCCTTTCAGACATTTCATCGAACATGTGATGGGCACGAGAAACAATCCCAAATAACAAGCATAAACTAGTTGGGTTAAAGCCTAAAAAAGATTAATTAGCCATTAGGGTAGCTAATCACAACCAAAGCTGTCAACTTTAACAACTAATTAAAATAAAAGCATGAAACAAATATAAAAACTACACTAAAGAACAAAATAACACAAACCGACTTGAACAAGAACATAAACTAGATAATTAAACTCAAACATGAAAACAAGCAATCAATCTAACTATAATTAACATTTATACTAATAAAAATTGAATCTTGAAACTAAATTGAACAATCAAAATATTAAACTTGAAGTAAAGAGGAATAGAGAAATAAAAAAACTTATGCTTGAATTGAAATTGAAGGCTTGAATCCAAAATCATGTACAAAACTCTACACTAATCTCCCCCTAATGCGGTTTTATTTTGGCTAAGCAAGAACCATAGGAGGTCCCTGAAACCCCTAAAAACAAATCTCCCCAAAATCAAAGCCAAAATTATCTTTTTATAGCCTGTAAAAATCAAAATTGGGTTATCGCACGACCGTGCGAGGTTCTGCACGGCTACCCGTGCAAGTCTTTAAAAGTTTTGGAAAGGCCGCACAGTCGTGCAAGTTCTGCATTGGTAGTCGTGAGACCCTGCACAGCTGTGCAGATTTTGAACTGCTTCCTGTGCACACCATTATCTTCCTCGTTTTACTTCCTTTTTGGCTCAAACTTTTTCCTATTAGCTTGTAAGTTACAAAAAGGTATAATATGTATAATGTGAAGTACCAATAACATTGTAAGTACTTTGTTACATAGTTTGTCTTATAAAAAATTCAATTGTTGAAATAAGTCAATTAGACCTAAATTGGCCATAATCACTCTATTAAAAGATTTGAGAATGCTTCTCCAAATCCCAACCAAACCTAAAGATTTATTTGGCTTGCAAGTACACTTGGAATAAATTAAAAGGGGATTATTGATCTCAAAATAAGTACCGCTATATTTTATCACAGCATAATTATCATCCTAAGGTTTAAATATCAAAAACATATTTCTTCTCTACCATAACCTCAACATTAAGTTCCAAAAACTTATTGTTTTTGCTTTCACCTTTGTTTACTCTTGCACTCTATATCTCTTCACCATGCCCCTACCATTATTGCAACACCATCTCCTTTCGAATTCTATACACTCAACCTCTCTACTCATACTCCAAATAATCATTTCGACCCTTCCAAATCTGATATATAAGTCAAATGTGATGTTGAATCCTTGCTCATTTTTCTCATGCAATAATCCAGCAAATGAAATAGAAAGAGAGAGAAAGGGAGAGAGCTTTAATCTCCTTCATTTTAAGCTTCGGACCTCCATTATTAAATATCTTCATTAAGGAAAGAACCAAGAACAATGGTAAAGGAGTAGAAAAAAAGGTGTAAGAATACAATAAGTAACAAGACATTAGCTGTAATCATCTTCATCAAAGTGGGTTTCTTTCTTCTCCCCATTGTTACTTTTCAACCAAATAAATTTTCGTAAGTGTGCTTGTGAACCGATTTTGAATGCACAAAACTTTATGAAATTGTTCAATGCATGTGTTTTTGGAGTACCCATAGATGCATATATGTTAGGAAAAAGTTAAAACAAAGTCGAAAAATGAGAATTCTCATCTAATTAATTGAACTTCTCTCTTTATTATTATGATTTTCATGCATGAAAATAAGTGAATACTTGTAGGAACCCACGGCCACGGGCCCTAAACCAGGATCCGGCTGAGCTTACCCACGAATGCTTGGTGTTAGGATTTTTAAAGTTGGAAAATGATTTTTGGGTTTTTGAAGATGAATTTTAAAAAGTGGGGATGAAATTTTTATTAAGATTTCTGAATTTTATTAAATCTAGTTAACAAATTATCGGATTGAATTGATTGTTGTTTTATTAATTATTTCAATTTTTTAAATTATTTTTAGAATTCTCCTGATATTATTTCCTAATTAAAGGACAAATATAATTAGAAACTAGGGTTTCTGCCGTGAGGCTTCGGTGCGAACCGGTGAGCCTCGGCCGCCGACCATCCAGTGCGAGACGGCAGCCTAAACTCGGCGGTCGCTGCGCCGACCATAGGCCTGGGCTGACACGGTTAGCCTCAGCCTCTGGCCTTTCAAGTAGATCTAGGTTCCTTTTTTTACCCTACAACTAGAAAATAACCGAGATGCAATTTTTAATGAGAATAAAACAAACGAGGAGTCGCCAGTTAGTTTTAGGAAGAAAACTAACAAAACATAAAAACAAAATTGCTCTTTCGATCTTAGTATAGAAAGACTAAGACTGGAAAAGGCTAAAAGTAACTCCATCAATCTTTGAACCAACAATCAGATCCGAGGGCGAAGGTACAAAACGTAGGGAAATACCTTCCACTCCGCCCGTCCGACGACGACCATTATTAGTTTGAGTAGTATATTAAAATAATGTGGTACACTCAAACATACAACATGATACATGATAAATAAAAGCAACCAAACAAAATAAAAGGAAAAGCAATAAAGAAAGTGTAAAGAAAGCGATAAAGAAAGCTAAAAAGAAAAGAAAAGCGAAAAACTTAAAAATTACATCAGGTGGGGAGGAATTAAAAACGATTACATCTGTCCGATCCACAATATGGAAAGTGGTAAATGAAGCATAAAAATAATATAAACCGTTTGAAGGCTCGATGATTGCCTTCAAGTTGTCCTATCTTGCTAATCTAGATCTCTATGCTGGATCTCCTGATGCGACAGAGACAAATCAAAGAAAAGGGCTTGTTTTTGTGAACTATGTATATAGGGAATAGGAATGATCGAGTTGAATAAGTGGCCAGAGATCAGAACAACCGATATTCTTTAGCTCTTTGCACGGATTCAACGACAATAAGTAGAGAAAAGATGGATGGTTGATAGTAATTTTGGTAGAGTAATGTTTAGGTACGAGTGCTCTGGTTAGCTTTTTGCAGCATTATGCATAGGAGAAAACTATATGGGATTGAGAGGTAAGGCTCTCTATTTATAGGGAGAGACCTAGGTCACAAATAACCTAGGGTTTGCATGCAACCTGCCATCCGAAATAGCAGAAACAAAAATGGGCCAATAAATCAAGAAATTGAACCGGAAGAAAAGATATCGCATAGAACTCGGCTTGCTGGCACCGGCCATCGGGCTCTCCTAGGGTTTCATGCCCTACCGTGTTTCCAAAGGATTCTCCAAGCCGAAACGTAGTGTTTCACTTAAAACTCTAAGGTTACAGGCACCAACCGCGACGTTGTTTTGAGGGGAGAGCTCTTAGTCTTGTGTGGACTGTTTTGTGGAGCTTAAATGCAGCACTTTGATACTCGTGATCATGAAATGCAAGGTTTTAACGCCATCTTCAGGTCTTCAGCTCCTTGTTTGATTGGACAAAAGCAAAATGCAGTATTCTAAACTTGGAATTTTTTGGTATACAGCACTTGGACTCCGTTGTCTCTGAAGGCTTGGCCCGGTTCTTGGATTGCCCGAAAGAAAGGGGATTTGTGGACCAACCCAAGGCAAAGGCTATTTGTTTGGTGCTGAGGGTTCTTTGTAGTTTACTAGCTTATGTTGCACCAATCGAACACAGTCTAAGATCCAAATCCTCAAACAGGACTTGAGCTTTCATCATCGGGCCAACATAATAAAAACATAATTAAAGAGATAAGAGACGACACTTTTTAGGTGTCTATAGTTAGCCCCCACTTTGACCGAGTCTAAAAGACGAAGGGTCAAAGTAAACACTAAAGGGTGCTTACCTCGATTTTTGATATAAGATACTATCTGATGCTTGTAATTGGTTGTAATCAAACCTTAACTCCAAAATGGGGCCTGGATTTGATCACAATGCATGCGTTCTGAAGTCTAGTAAGAGGATCATAAGCTTGATTAGAGCCTGAAGCTTGGTATATTTTGATGTTAAACTTCGATCGTTCTTTGATCTGAATCTTGGCTAAATGATCTACTATACTAACATACTTGTTAGTGTATAATCAAATTGATGAGAGGTTAGTGTTTTACTTTAATATAATTCAGTCGAAAATAGACTGATAATCTGATCCAAAAAACTAGTTGGTAGGCCCGAAAAACTCCATTTGCATGCACAAGATGCCAAAGAGCCACATGCCACGGTTGATGGGACTTTACAAGCTAGGTGGACAAGCTAGAGCTGCAAAAGTTATCGCTGATGGGACATCACGACACTTGGACATCATGACGCCTTGTGGCCGGTGTTGGCCAGCCTTTGGCAGGTGTGGCCCCGGCATGCTCTGCCGAATTCCCTTGGTCTCCCACTACTTGCTTGACCCTTGTCTTGTATGGTTGGCTGCCTTAACCGAGTTTGCCTATAAAAGGGGGACTTGGTGTGTTCATTTTGCACACTTACTCCTCCTCTTGCTCTTGCATTCCTCTTATGCTTTCTTACTATGCTTCTCTTTGAAAACTTGTTGGTTTCCAAAAATTTTCTCTTCAAAATGTCTAGAAGAAAAGCTCATCCTATCGGAAGGTCGAGAGCTAAAAATCTCGTCCAAGATAACTACCTCAAGAGAGAATGGCGTCCGTAGAATGAGTGGAACCCAAATGACCTCTTGGTGGAGGCTGAGAGTCATGCTTCTTCCCTTGCCATCACTCATTCGGTAAGCTAGTTGGCTTAAGTTTCTTCCTTTACTCATTGAGAATAGCTCTTGAACTAAAAAATATCTTGTTGGATTTTTGTCTTGCAGAAAGACTTGAGTCGGAGTATTGGAGCTATCCCTAAATTCATGGAGACGTACAAGAGGATGAACCTTCCTATAGAAGATGGCATGCACAGTGTCGGGTTTGGTCCTCTTTACTTTGCTTTGAACCACCTTACTGGCAAAAGGGAGAGGGATCCATTAGGGCCAATAATGAGCGCTTTAGGGATACTACAAACACTTTTCACCTTCCATTCGGGAAATGACCATAACGCCTTTTGATTTTGTTGTTGTATCCGGTTTGGGCTCCTCGGGAGAACCTCTAGCCTATGACCGGAACTTGTATAAAAACTGGGACTATCTCCATCACCTCTTTGGCCCCACGGCCGATAGGTCCCCATGATAATTTCTTCAAGTATTCTGTCCTTTTTGAGGCTTTTGAGGATGTTAGGTTTTGGCCTCAATACTCTCCTTAACAGGTTCGAATTGTACTTGCTCTTCTCTTGAGTGCGATTATTTTCTCCGATCAACTACCAAAGTTCATGTTCAGTATTTGGTGAACTTAGCGGACCTTGACAAAATAAAGGAGCTCAACTGGGGTGCTCCTGCATATACTTGCCTCATTATGGGCCTTCATGCCGGTGTGCGGCACACAAAACTGGAGCCGGATTCAACCAATTATTTACCGTTGAATGGCTTGTCGAAGATTATTGAGGTATGCCAAATTCTCCTTTTCTCCAAAATATATATTTTTTTATTTGATGTGGATAAAAAAACCTACTTGATTTGTAAAATGCAGCCATGGTTGTATGAATATTTCCTACATCTTTCTCCCGATTCAACAAATCGTCCTGTATTTTTAGCCTCCGTATCGTTGGCTAAAGTCTATCTTCAACGTCGTAATATTCATGGGATTGACTTCTTGAGATCAACCTTCAACTGTGTGACCTCAGTATGCCTCTTTAATCTCACAATTTGCCTCAAAATCTGCATTAGAGACATTTTATCATTTTGTTTAGTTTTCTGCCCCTACCCACGGCCTGTGGCACTACCCGTGGGTCTGCCTGTGGTGGACTCCAGCCTTGATTATGCACTGTTTTTCATCCGTTTTCTTGTTGCCTTTTGTTCTTGCTAGCTTATTTCTTGACAAAATTTGAATGTAGTCTAACTTTCACCCTTGGGCCCAACTCCAACTCCCTCCAAGTATCATTGTTGCATGGGAATTGAGTGAAAGGAGGATCTATTTGAAGGTCCTTTTGGATTTTGTTGGTATCTTGGGGAGAGGATCACACCTCAAATTCTAGTCAACACGTGGCATCCATTTGTTCCGGTTGATCCACCTTCGACCGTGTTCTACTTTTACTCCCTTCATCCAAATGAGCAAGCAGTATTGTGGGGTATCCTTTTACCTCATTTCTAAACTTGAACATATCATATGCCCACCATGCAGCAAGAATCATGACCTAATTGGTGAGTTCTCAACTCTTTCCTTATCATAGCTGAATTTATTGTGTAAATTAACTTCATCTTTTGGTAGCTCACACAGGCAGACATCCATATCCCAAGCCTTGATGTGGATGTTACTCTTCCCGGGAAATCTCCTCATTACGTAAGAATTCGTGAAATCCTAGAAGAAGAATTTGTTGGGCATCCTTTCCCTAAGAATAGGCGAGGGTTAAAAATTTCATGCTCTTCACTTTTTAGTTGTATTCTAAAAGTGTATTTGGCTAACACTATAGTATCGGTTTTCATAGTATGACCTAGAACAATCCTGGACCATGTCCACCAATCTTCAGTCTGCTCTCCGGGAATCCGAAAATTTCTTACTGGGAAATCCTTCCCTACTTTTCGGGTTAAGTCCTTAATTAGTGGGGTGCTAATTTTATTGAACTTTTAATGAGTGTTAATTGCCCAATCATTCTTGTAGAGGTGCCGATTTGGGACACCGATCTGGGGCACCTCCCTCCAGTAGTCTTCCTGGTGTACCCGGGGCACAAACACACCCATCCGACCAACAAGCACCTTCTAATAGTACTGTTAGACAAGGTTCTTCACGACGTTCTTCACAGCGTGCGCATCTATAGACACCTAAAAAGTGTCGTATCTTATCTCTTTATTTATGTTTTATTTTGTAAGCCCGATGATGACAATCCCGAGTCCTATTTGTGGATTTGGATCTCGGACTATGATCGATTGGTGCAACATAAGCCAGTAAACCACAAAGAACCCCCAACACTAACTAAATAGCCTTTTGTCTTGGGTCGGTCCGCAAATCCTCTTTTCTTTCGGACCGTCCAAGAACCGGGCTGAGCCTTTAGAGATTGTAGAGTCCCATGCTGTGTGCCGGGAAATTCAACAAAATACTGCATTCTAATTTTGTCCAAATCAGACAAGGAGCTGAAGACTTAAAGACGATGTTAAAGCGTTGCATTTAATGATTAGGAGCATCAAAGTGTTGCGTTTTAAGCTTCACAAGATAGCCCACACGAGGCTAGAAGCTTTTACCCTCCAAACGACGTCGTGGCCGGCACCCGCCTTCTAGAAGCATGGTAGAACGCTGTATTTTGGGCTTGGAGAGTCCTTGGAGACACAACTAGGGCATGAAACCCTAGAAGCGCCCGGTTGGCCGGCGTCCGCCTTCTCTTTTTATCTAGTTCTATCCGGTTTTATCCTTTTGTGATCCGGTTCAATCTCTTAGGATTTGGCCCGGTTTTGTTTCAGCTGTTTGGACGGCAGATAAGAGGCAAACTCTAGGTCATTTATGACCTAGGTCCTCTCCTATAAATAGAGATGTATGGCTCTCATTCCCATACGGCTTCTTGCCTTAACATCACGTTGCTGAAAGCCAACCTGAATACTCTCACCTAACCGTTACTCTGCTAAATGTTCTATAAGTATTCATCTTTCACTGTTGAATCCATGTAAAGAGTTAAAGAATATTCAATTATTCTGATCTCTGAGCATTCATTCAACTGATCATTACTATACCATAGACACAATTCACAAAACTAGCCCTTTTCTTTGTATTGTCATTATTGCATCGAGAGATCCAGTGTGAAGATCTAGATCAGCAAGGTGGGACAACTTGAGGGCCATAATTCAGCCTTTGAACGATTATATTTATTTCTGTTTTAGTGCTTTCCGTATTGTTGTTTAAGAAATGTAATCGCTTTAATTTCCTCCCGATTGATGTAATCTTTTTATTCTTCGTTTTCTTTCCTTTATCGCTTTTCTTTATTGTTTTCTTTGTTATGTTTTGGTTGTTTTAATTTCATTTAGTATGCCACTTACTATATTATTTACATCATTTTTAATACACTACTCGAACTAGTAATAGCCGTCTTCGGATGGGGCAGAACGGAAGGGTTTTCCCTATGTTTCGTGCCCTCGCCCCGAATCCGATTCTTGGTTCAAAGACCGATGAAGTCATTTTAGCCTCTTTTAGTCTTAGTTTTTCCATACTAAGATTGAAAGAGCAAATTTTATTTTTGTTAGTTTTTCTTTCCTAAAAACTGACTGGCGCCTCCCTTATTTCATATGTTCTATTGAAAAATTACATCTTGGTATTTTCTGGTTGAAGGAAGGATGATATCAAGTTCTAAATCTGCCCACTGGGTAGAGACCGAGGCTGGTTTCACCAACCACGGCCTCAGGCTGGCACCCGCCTCCCTTCGGTGCAGGCCATGACTAGCATCATGGGGCCAGCCATGGTGGCTTTGGTCCAGATTGGTGTTTTCATACCAATATGGCCCTAAAGGCTAACGGTAGAAACATAACCCTAATATCAGTTTATTCCTTAATTAGAAAATAAGATCCGAAAATTTTGGAAATAATTTCTAAAATAAAAGAATTAATAAAATCATCATTCAAACTTTGACTAATGAATAAAATTCAGAAAATCTTAATAAAAGGTTCATCCCCACATTCCAAATTTGACCTTCTAAAAACCATATTCAAAATCAAATCTTAAAAAGAGAGATCCGACACAAGTGCGGAAGCTCGGTGGGCCCCGACTGGTCGTGGTTCCTAAAGTGGTAACTCCACTGGGGATAAATCATTTATTAAGAGGGCGAAACTTAAAAATTTATGTAGTGTGTTTTAACGATGTGCTTCCATTAGGCATCCCGCATTTAGCAACCTATGAACTAGTTTAAATATAATTTTAGACCCTAGAAAAACTTTATTGTACCCATTGCTTACCCTTTCTGGAGAAAGGCTCCCACTAGTTCCTTTAGGAGGGCCCAACTAGGCTTGATTGCCCAAGGAAATGGTACCTCCTTCCTTGTAGCACGCACTCTTGGGCTAAAACCTTTGGTTCACTAAGAGGCACCAGAATTTTGGTTGGTATCCTTATCCGTGCAACCCATGTGCAACCAAATTCTCGGAGTACGTGTCACCATATATCCAAACTTTTGAACTCTTGGGCCATAGAACCTTTTGGAACTTTAGGTGCCACTCGGACTTCATGTGCATGCTTGAACGAGTGTGTGTGTTTTTAGATTTAATCTTCTATTTGTGAGCCTTGAGGAATAGGTAAGGAGTGGTGATTAGACCCTTGCATGGGTGAAAATAAAATACTTTAAACTTCCTAGAGTCGATCCGTTATGTGCATTTAGCCAAAAGTCAAAAGTATCCTTTCTTCCTATTAGGGTTGGTCCATTTTCTGCACTTTCCGTGTCATCCCAAAAATTTTCCTTTTACTAGCCTAAGTAGTTGTTTTGTAAAACGGTCTTATCAGAAGTTCCCTTTTTGTTATTTTCTAGTCCTTTTTATTTCTTTGGAATTTTCACATTTTATTTATATTAACCAAATAAAGTCATCTCATATTAGGTGAGTCCATTTGCATTAGCCAAATAAAATAATCTCATATAAGGTGAGTCCATTTGCATTACCCAAATAAAATCATCTCATATAAGGTGGGTCCATTTGCATTAGCTCAATAAAATCATCTTATGTAAGGTGAGTCCATTTGCATTAATAAAATCATCTCAAATTAGGTGAGTCCATTGACATTAGCCAAATCATCTCATATAAGGTGAGTCCATTTGCATTAGCCAAGTAAAATCATTTCATACTAAGATAGGTGAGTTTGTCCTTTTCATTTTGCATTTAGTCTAGAATTCATCTCAAATAAGGAAATGCATTATCATATAGGAAACATCTTTTCTGTAAGGATCATGTGCAATCAAGTCATTCATCATATCATCATTGCATCCTTTATGTGCATCCAAATAACAAGCATCCTCGGTCTCTTCGGGGTCTTGCACTTGAGTCCTTTCCTCCTACAGGTGATCTTCTCTCACATGGTCCTAAACATCATCCTTTAGGCTGCAGAATAAGGAAGTCTACGGCAACTAAGTATCATCGGAATCTGAGCTCGAAAAGATTAGAACGTCTTACCAAGGAGTCCAGCACATCGTCATTTCTTTCTACTCCGTGGCCTACATCGGTGCAACAAGCTTCGGTGCATACTACACCATCACAATCCACTCCTTGTTCTAAGATAGTACCTAAAAAGAGTTCCCTTCCAATGGATTGAGCAATATCTTAATCTCAATATGCTTAATGAGAACATAGCTTAGGTGGAAACCAGGTTGAGTGATCAAGAGGAACAAATATCGTCTATATCAAGAGATCTTAAGGAAATCATAAGGGCTATAGAGGCTAGTAAGAGAGATAAGGAAGCTGAACATTTGAAAAAGGAAGAGGCCGAAGAAGCTAAACATGTGAAAAGGGAAATGGCTTTAGTTATACCACCTCCACCTATCCAGTCTCCTCCAAACAGTCCCAAACATGAATCCCCTAAGCTCTGAATCTAAATCTCGGTCTGATTCCCGTATAGAATAGATAGAACAAATGTTGAGGGAGTCATCCATGTTCAGCAATCATATTTTGATCATAAGGGATTCACTTAAATCCCTAAGGGTAAACTACCTCTTAAGTTTACTATGCCCGATACTAAGTTCAAAGGTTCCGAAAATCCCCATCATCATGTATTCAAGTTCTTGGGGGCAATGACTCTTAAGAACATTCCTGAAGAAACTTACAACATAATCTTCCCTGGACATTTGATACCGACGTTATGAAGTAGTACAACACGGTTGACCCATGCAAGGTTGCCAATTGGACGGATTTGTGCAAGGAGTTCCTTCATCAATACTTCTATAACACTGATCTACATGTCACTCTTAGAGACTTGGAATTAATCAAGCAAGGCAGGAAGGAGAGCTTCACTGATTTCCTGACCGGATGGAAAGCAAAGGCAGCCCATATGGTTGCCCGATCCTCCGAGAAGGATCAAGTTCGAATCATCGTAAAGAACCTTCAGCCCTATTATAATCAGCACCTCAAATTTTTACCCATGATGAACTTTTCAACCCTTAGAGATGCTGGTTTGCTGATAGAAGAAGAATTGTCCACCGTGACCATAAAAGTCGCGATGGATACAGAGTTAATTATCATTCCAAAGATAAGAAAACCTCCAATGTTGGCAATGCTACCAGGGGTGCAGATGTCAATGCCCTCAACAGGTATATTGACTACACTCCTCTTGATACCACTTATGCCCAAGCCCTTGACCGTCTGTTGGAAAAAGGGAAGATAGAATTGTCACCTATTAGAGTAGAATCGAAACCGCAAAATAGTCTAAAAATTAGGACGCGGGAAAATTTTGCAAATACCATTGTGCACGAGGACATGATATAGAATGCTATTGGACATTCAAGAACAAACTAGAAGACACGTTTCGAAATGACCAACTACCCTTGCCTAAGGCTGCTTAGAAACCAAGCAATAATAAAAATCCTTTTAGCGGCACCTTAGCAATCTTCACCGAACCAACACCAAGTCGGTGGGATCCTTCTATTTGAATTCGAGATGTTAACGAGCCAAAACCACTTCTTAACTTACCTTCGTTAGATCCGAAGTCTAGGGGCTGTGGGTAAGTGATGAAGAAGATGTTTACGAAACAAAAAGTGATAATGACAATAATACTAATGACTTCGAGGCACACCACCCTTAGAACAAGACTTTTAGGGAGACACTAAGAGCCCTGCTGTTCAGTTTCTTACTAGATCGGGACGACATAATGCGACCTTGGGTCCACAACAGACTCAAGAAGCCCCAAAAGGGCCTGAAGCTACAAAGGAAGAAGACCCAATCCTTAAGAAACTCCAGAAATTAAAAGCTGATATTTCAATCTGGAAATTGATATCTACTTCCCAGAAACATAGGCAAGCCTTGATCGATGCACTCAGCAACATCGAAGTTCCACGCCGAGGAAGTAGTAGGATTGGTTAACAGTGGGGATGGAACTATTACCTCCCAAAAGAAGGCATCACATACAACAATGCCCTTTATTTAACTGTAAATGTATGTCTCTGAAGAACTGCTAAGAGGTTAGGAATAAGGGAGCAACAACTCTTTAAGCGGATCGCTCACTTCCGACCTTATGATAATTCTAGGAGAACAGATCTTAGGAATAGTGACCTTGCCAATCAATATAGGGCCAATAGAGAGTGAAGACTCGGACATTGCTCAACACATTTCTAAGTTGTATTGAAGGAATCAGGTATAAGAATTTCTTACTTATAGAATTTTGATTCCAAAGCATTCTCTCGTACTTTAGAAACTTCTCCAAGTGATATAGTATATTTTCTAAGTGATATAGCGTTTACTTCTCGTATTCTTGCTTGTCTCGTGTGACTTAGAAAACAGATATGCATATCTCACTCGATCCTGAGTCCCTCATCACTTAGATATATTACATGCTGAATAGACTAGTATTTTGCTTCATCTCATTCGGATCCGACTTCATGTTATAAGTTCTACTTTGTTGGAGTCAGTAATTCTAGTCCGAATCGTGCTTAGTCTATATCAAGTTATTTCACTCGATATTCTTTATGTGACTTGATTCTTCGCTTAGACTAACTTTGATGGAATTTTGAGTTTCATGGATATTAGACTTAAAAACTTTCACTCACTTTCCGACTCGGATAATTAGTTACTTAATTATCTTAATTATTTTATTATCTGTTTCTAATCGTGGACCAAAGTATTTTATACTTTGAGAACCAAAATTTGATTTACTTTTGTAGGTTATTCAAACGAGGATACATTTTTGAATTACAAAAGTAACCGGCTTCAAAACGTCAAATCACCGAGCAGACATGGCATTTTTTCCTCTCCGCCCGAGTCCCGGAAGATTGTGTCGGGGATGTACTGTTTCCAAATCTGGAAAACTGAAACGCCAAGCTTAACGGTGGTTTCCACCTTATCCTTCAAGACACCGCCGGTGGTTTTGGGACTTCCAAGAGAGTTAAACCGTTGCCCAATGTTCATATCACAACGGATACTTTCTAAGTGACTCGAAAGCCCTTACCAACGGTCACAAAGGACTCTCGGTCAGCGAGATGGAGATAACGGCTACTCTGCCCGATTATCCATAATAGAAGCCAACTCACAAGACTTGAAGATTGCCGAACCTATTGTTAATACACGTACTTGAGAAAAGTTATTGTATTTACTCTCAATCTTCTACTTACAACTCCCACTCTGTAATTCATTACTTTCGAGTTGTAAGGTCTTGTACTTAGTTACAAACTCTTTCTTACTTTTTGAGTAAGGTCCCTTGACTAAGTCTGGAAAGGTTAACTCAGCTTAGTTGTCCCTAGCTGTAAGGGTTATCTCAGCTAGGAAGTACTAGATCGAGATAAGGGAATTTCGAGTCTAGTAAAACTTGTAAAGAGTTGTCTAAGGGAGCAACTTAGGTTCAGTCAGTCTACGGTATTTTGTGGACTCAAAATAGTGGATTTGACTTCGTGCTTGGATTAGCACGGTTTGTGGTTTTTGCCCTAGGAGGGTTTCTACGTAATCTCCGAGTGCTCACCTTTTGAGATCATTCTAGACTCAGAACGACCTCAAAGCCTTAGCTTAATTTGCTTCGTACTCTTTACAGACATTTCTAAGTCTCGTACTTTTCCGACCAAGTTTTTGACTCGGAATCTGTTTACTGTCTTTACTTTTGTAAAAGAGTTTGGATTTCTACGAAAATCCTCCATCACCCTATTCACCCCCTCCCCCTCTAGGGTGACTCGGACTCTCCTCGAGCAAACCTTCAATTGGTATCGAGCCTAGCCTTTCGGAAAGGATCTAGCCATCCAAAGGTTCTAAAGATCAAATGGCTCGGAACAACGGAGAGTTCGATGAAGGAAAATCTTCCAACGAGACCACCAAAATTCAAAGGATCAAACTTTGGGCACTTGGAAGAAACTTATGGAATGTTTCCTTATGGATCATGATAAAGATGTATGGGAAATCATACAACAAGGAAACTACATTCCAATGAAGACAGAAGAATTCATAATCATTCCCAAGACAAAGGCCGAATTTACTCCGGGCGAAGCGAGAAGTTCGGGAAGAACTTCAAGGCAATGAACATTCTGATGTGCACCATTAGCTTAGAAGAATACAATCGGGTGTCCGCTCGTGATTCAGCAAAAGAAGTGTGGGACACACTTTTCAAGACTTACGAAGGCACTAGCCGGGTCGGACAAGTGAAGATCAGCCGGTATCTTCATAAATATGAGCTATTTAAGATGGAGCCGAAGAAAACATCACTCGGATGTTCATTCGATTTATCGAGATTACCAACAATCTCAAATCTCCGAGTAAGAAGATTTCACAAGAAGAAATGTACGGAAAGATACTCGGAAGTCTACCCAAGAGAAGATGGGGTCCCAAGGTGACTGCCATAGAGGAAGCTCGGAACCTATCACTTTTAAAGCCGAGACGAGCTCATCGGAAAGCTTCTAACTCACGAAATCCACTTAGAAGAGGAGGATGCTGAGGGCAGTACCAAAAGAACATAGCACCGAAAGCCTCGGAATCCAAAGAAGCAAATCTGAGTTCCTCCGACTCGAAGAGGATCCCATGGCACTCATTGCAAGAGGCTTCAAAAGAATAATGAAGCACAAAAGATGGGACAAAAGACCAAAAGAAGAATTCTACAAGAAAGATAAGAGGGACAGAAAATGTAAGTATTCTTCTCCCTCAAAGTTATCTTTATCTAAGAATTCCGGATGTTTTGAGTGTGGCAGTAAAGGCCACATAGTCAAAGACTGTCGAAAGAGAAAAAGGGACAGAAAGAAGAAAAAGGCTATGATGGCAACATGGAGCGATGAGGACTCATCGGAAGATGACGAGGACTCGGATGACTCGAAATGTCCGATGGCAATCTCTAACTCGGAAGCTGAAAGGGAGTCGGACTCGGACTCGGACAATGAAGAAACTAATCCTCAAAAGGTAATTGAATACTTCCTCAAATCCTCCAAAGTTGATCTAGCTAAATACATTTTTACTTTGGAAGAAAAGTCCAATTCGACTCCTCTCGATTCAAAGAACAACTTGAGTCAATTTCTTCCGAGAGCATATCTTTTAAAAATGAATTGGAAAAGCTGAGACTTACACTCGGAGAACTCAAGGCTAGTACTCAATCCAATGAGACTTGAGTCTAAGTTACTCGGAAAAGAAAATGAGCAACTAAAGCGTAAGCTCATTGAGTCTCAAGATCTGGTCTTAAAATTTACTCAAGGTTAGAAAAACCTTGACATGCTCTTAGGATCACAATGTGTCTCTTTCGGAAAGAAGGTCTTGGTTTTAACAAAGAGGGGGAATCCAATTCCTACTCGGAACTATTCAAAAAGGATTCCAGAACTGTAAGTTCAGGAAAGCTGAGCATGGTCCCATTCACGTAAATGAAGGAAGGACTAAGCCCGAATCTGTTTACAAAAAGAAACCATTTTCTCCAGTTTCAAAAGGAAAAGATTTCAAAAAGAAAGAGACACGGACTCGGTTCTCTGCAAGGAAGACTCGGAATCGGACTAAACCTAAAGTCATTCAAATCAGGTTACGAAAAACCTTCTTCCTCATAAAGGACCACGAGTAACGAATGTTACTCGGGTTCGATTAGAGGGAGTGAGAAGGGTTAGACTGTTTCTGTTTTGCGGGTCACTCGAAGAGATCAAAAGGTCACTGGTACCTTGACAGTGGGTGCTCACGCCACATGTCCGGAGACGCAAGACTCTTTTCCGAGTTGGAAGAACATAAAGGAGGAAAGGTCACGTTTGGAGATGATAGCAAAGGGAAGATAGTTGGGATAGGCAAGATTGGAAAAGGATGCAATCTGGTCGATCCAGTTTATCTAGTCAAAGGATTAAAGTACAATCCGCTCAGCATCTCTCAACTCGTGCGATAAAGGTCAAGAGGTAAGATTCACTCGGACCAATTGCTACATTTCGGATGTTACAACCAAAGAGATCAAGCTTTCGGGTAAAAGATCAGGTAACACTTATATTATTCCTCTTTCGACCCAAGTCAAAATTTATCTTGCTTAAAAGCATCTCTTCATGATGACTCTTGGACATGGCATCGTAGATTAGGCCATATTAGCATGCATACTATCAAAAAGCTGGCATCTCATGGTCTGGTTAGGGGTTTACCTAACTGTGCTTTTGAGAAGGATAAAGTTGTTAAAGCATGCACAAGAGGGAAACAAGTCAGATCCTCATTCAAATCTCTAAAGACAGTTTCCACATCCAAAGTACTTGAGTTACTACATATGGACTTATATGGTGAAATCCTCGTTAAGAGCCTTGGAGGTAAATCATATATATTTGTTATTATTGATGATTATTCACGATTTACCTGGGTGTGTTTTCTTAAGCACAAAAATGAAACATTCAAGGAGTTCAGCCAGCTCGTAGAAAAATCCAAGTTGAGTCTCGGACTCAAATCCAGAGAATTCGAACCGACCATGAAAGGGAGTTCGACTACTCGAAGTTCTCGGAGTTTTGTGACAAGAATGGTATCTCTCACAACTTTTCAGCACCAAGGACTCCTCAACAAAATGGAGTAGTGGAGAGAAAGAACATAACCCTTGAAGAAATAGTAAGGATTATGATGATTGAGCACAACTTACCTTACTATTTCCGGGCTGAGGTAGTCAACACAGCCAACTATACTCCGAATAGATGCCTCATCGGACCTATTCTGAAGAAAACACCTTATGAGCTTTACAAGGGGAAGAAACCAAATATTTCCTATTTCAAACCATTTGGATGTAAGTGTTTTGTTCACAAAAATGGTAAGGACCACCTGACCAAGTTCGATGCTCGGTCGGATGAAGGTATTTTTCCGGGTTATTCTTCTCACAAGCAAAGCTTATCGCATTTTCAATAAGAAAACTAACAAAGTGGAAGAAAGCATCCACGTTGTGTTTGATGAACTTGAACAGGAAAAACCAAGCGAGTCTTCATACTTAGAATTGAAGCTCAGCAGAGAAGATGATGAAACCGAGCCCACAAAAACTCAAACTCAACCAGACTTAGAATGAAGTGACTCAAAATGAGAAAACTCAAGAGCTCACTCGGAACGAACAAGCTAATAAAGAAGATCACTCGGAACAAGCTTCGAAGATCAGGTAGCTCAGCCCACAAATCTTGTGAATCGGAGAACTGGTAAAGCATTCAAGTTTACTTCTAGTCACCCTCTAGAAAACATAATATCCGATATCAACAGTGGGGTAAGAACTCGTTCCTCTCTTCAAAATCTATGTGCATTCACAGTATTCATTTCATTAACTGAACCCAAAAATGCACTAGAGGCCCTTAATGAACCTGAATGGGTAGAGGACATGCAAGAGGAACTCAATCAATTTGAAAGAAACCAAGTCCGGACTCGACCAACCGACCTTCCGACCACCCGGTATAGGAACCAAATGGGTTTTCAAAAACAAACTGGATGAGGGTGGAGTAGTAGTCGAAATAAGGCTAGACTTGTGGCTCAAGGTTACAATCAAGAAGAAGGAATTGATTGTGGAGAAACCTTTGCACCTGTTGCCGGAATCGAAGCTATTAGAATATTGTTGGCATTTGCATCCAAGCATGCATATTAAATTATATCAAATGGATGTTAAGTGTGCATTTCTCAATGGTTTTATTGAAGAGGAAGTCTATGTCGAGCAGACCTCCGGGTTTTGAAAACTCGGAATTTTCATATTATGTTTTCAAACTTCAAAAGGCCCTCTATGGTCTTAAACAAGCTCCTCGAGCTTGGTATGAAAGACTCGAGCAATTTCTTGGTTCAAAATGATTTCAAAAGAGGTCGGATCGACAAGACTCTCTTTATGAAAACCAAGGGGAAAGATTTTCTCATTGTTCAAATCTATGTTGATGATATTATCTTTGGAGCTACTAATGAATATCACGTGTCGAGAATTTTCTCGAGTTGATGAGTCGGGAATTCCAAATGAGTATGATGGGAGAACTCAATTTCTTCCTTGGTTTACAAATCAAACAAGATAAAGATGGGATCTACGTCCATCAATCCAAGTATACCAAGGAGCTGCTGAAGAAATACAAACTTCAAGATGCAAAGCACGCATCTACACCCCCGAGCAACGAGTATAAAGCTTGACTCGGACGAGAAAGGTAAAGCAATAGATCGAAACACTATCGAGGTATGATTGGATCGTTACTATATCTTACTTCCAACCGGCCGGATATAATGTTCGAGTGTTTGTTTATGCACAAGATTTCAAGCTAATCCAAAAGAATCACATCTCATTGCGATGAAGAGAATATTCGGATATCTTGCGAGAACTCGGAACTTAGGTCTCTGGTACTCAAGAGACTTAGAACCGACTCTCACTCGGATACTCGGATGCGAACTACGCTGGATACAAAGTTGATCAAAAGAGCACTTCTGGAGCTTGCCAATTTCGGGTCAATCCCTAATATCTTGGCACTCAAAGAAGCGGAATTCGGTGGCTCTATCAACTGCTGAAGCCGAGTATGTTGCAGCTGGAGCATGTTGCGCTCGGATTCTATGGATAAAGCAACACTTGAGAGATCTTAGACTTTCCTTCAAATCTGTTCCAATCAAGTGTGACAATCGAGTGCAATAAGCATCACCAAGAATCCAGTTCAGCACTCAAAGACAAAGCATATTGAGGTCGGTATCATTTCTTAAGAGACCATTCCGAGAAAGGTGATATTGAACTTGAATTCATTCCTACTAATCTTCAATTAGTTGATATCTTTACTAAGCCTCTTGGCGAAGATCGGTTTTGTTTTATTAAGAATGAGCTTGGTATGTTAAATGCATAACCGTGAGCTATCTTTGTGATAATCTCATTGCATGATTACGTGTTATGTGTTTTCAATTTTTTTATAACCATTAGCTCGGTTGATCCAGTGGTACTCGGGTTAGTAGTTGTTAATTCTTTCTAGTTTCTAAGTCACTCGAAACCATTCGAGTTATACTCAAACGTCGAGAAAAAATTTGGACTTCAAATTTTCTGAATTCATCTCTAGATCGGTGGAGAAGTTCGAATATATTTTCAAAATCTTTTCTCTCTCTCTCTTGGGCGTTGTGATCAAACGCTAGTCGTGGATCTCAAACTGCTAGAATCTTAACCTTTGAGAAGAGAACCGTCACACCGGTCTACGATGACCGATGGACAAGCCAAGTCGAACGGAGTTATAGTTAACGGATAATTGACGGGCATGTATTTCTTCTATAAATAGCGCCTATTCATCTTCGTCTCGATGCTCTACATTTCATCTCTCTCTTAAACGAAACTTTTCTCGGAAGCTTTCTACATACACAATGATCTTTGAACTTCTTCTAGCAACGTAAGAGTTCATCTCAAGTAGCACAAAGATTATCCCCGTTGATGGTTATAACTTGACCTTTGACAATCGTCTTAACTTTCCGATGTAGTGTAAAGGGCACCTCATGATGATCATGCAACCAAGGGCATCCTAGTAGTAAATTAAAGGTAGCTGGGATATCTAGGACTTGGAATTCGATGTTCCTTTCTACCGGCCCTATATTAATTGGCAAGGTCACCGTTCCCAAGATTGTTCTTTTAGAATTATCATATGCTCGAAGATAGATAATCTGCTTAGAGAGTTGTTTCTACCTAATTTCCAACCTTCTAGCAGTTCTCCAAGGACACACGTTTACTACTGATCCATTATCTACTAAGGTTAGGGGAACAAACTTGTTGATGCAAGTTATGATTAAGTAAAGTACATTGTTTAGTGCAATGCCTTCTTCCTGGGAGATCATTCCGATCAAAGGTAATAGTTCCATCTCCATTGTTAACCAATCCTACCACTTCCTTTGGTGTGGTTTCAGGAGAGACTTAATCTTACTCGAGTGCATCGATCAAAGCCTCGTCTGTGTTTCGGGAAGCACATATTAATTGCCAAATTAAGATATCAGCCTTTAATTTATGGAGTTACTTAAGGATTGGGTCTTCCTCTTTTGTAGCTTCGAGGCTCTTTTCCCGAGTCTATTGTCCACCCAAGGGTGCATTGTGCCATCCGGATCTAGTAAGGAATTGGACCGCGAGACTTTTAGCATCTCCCCAAAAGTCTTCTTCTTCTAAGGGTCGTGTGCCCTGAATTCATCACTATTATTGTCAATGTTGAGTCTCGTTTCGTAGACATCTTCCCGGTCACTTACCCATAGCCCCTGGACCTCTAGATCTAAAGGAGGTAAGCTAAGAAGTGGTGTACACTCATCAACATCTCTCATAAAAACAGACGGGTCCCACTGACTTGGAGTGGGTTTAGTGAAAATGGCTAAAGTGCCACTAAAAGGATTTTTATTTTTGCTTAGTTTCCGGCTAGCCTTAGGCAAAGGTAGTTGGCTATTTCAAAATATGCTTTCTAGTTTGTTCTTGAATGTCCAGCACTTGTTCGGTATCGTGTTCTCGTGCACGATAGTATTTGTAAAATTTTCCCGCATCCCAATTTTTGGATTGTTTCATGGTTTCGATTCTTCTCTAACAGATGGTAATTCTATCTTTCACCTTTCTAAGAGGCGGTCAAGGGCTTTAGTGTAAGTAATATCAATAGGAGTGTAGTTAGTATAACTATTGAGGGCATTGACATCAACACCCTTACTAGCATTACCTATATTGGAGGTTTTCTTATCTTTGGATCGATAATTACCTCTATACCCGGTCGCGACTTTTATGGTTGCGAGTAGACAACTCTTTTTCTATCAGCAAATCAACATCTCTAAGGGTTGAAAAGTTCATCATGGGTAAGAATTTGAGGTGTTGTATTGTAATCGTGCTTAAGGTTTTTCACAATGATCCCGACTTGGTCTTTCTCGGAGGATCGGTCAACCATATAGATAGCCTTTGCTCTCCATCCGGTAAGGAAATTTGTGAAACTCTCCTTCTCAACTTCCTTGATTAATTCCAAGTCCCTAAGGGTGACAAGCAGATAAGTGTTATAGGAGTATTAATGGAGGAACTCTTTGCACGGATCAGTCCAGTTGGCAACTTGCAAGGGTCGGTCACATTGTACCACTTCATTACATCGGTGTCAAACGTCCAGGGGAAGATAATGTGGTAAGTGTCTTCAGGAATATTCTTAAGAGTCATTACTCCCAAGAAGTTGCATACATGATGATGAGGATTCTCGGAACCCTTGAACTTGATATAAGGCATGGTAAACTTAGGAGGTAGTTTACCCTCGGGGATTGAAGTGAATCCCTTATGATCGAAGTAATGATTATCGAACATGGATGACTCCCTTAACATCTGTTCTATCTGATCTACATGTGGATTAGGCTGAGGTTTGGATTCAGATTTTAAGGGATTCGTGTTTGGGACTCTCTCGAGGAGATAAGATAGGTGGAGGTGGCGGAGCTGATCCCTCTCGCTCTTCTCAAACATTAAGCTTCCTCATCTCTCTTACTTTCCTCAATCGCCCTTATGATAGTCTTAATATCCCTCGTTATAGATGACATTTTCTCCTCTTAATCATTCAATCTAGTTTCCACCCTGGCTATATTCTCATTAAGCAAGCCGAGATTAAGAGATCGCTCTAGGTTTAGTTCCATTGGAAGGGAACTCTTTCTAAGTACTCTCTTATAGCAAGGAATAGACTGAGATAATGTAGTGTGTACCAAAGCTTGTAGCACCGGTGTAGACCATGAAGTAGAAAGAAAAAAGATGTGCCGGACTCCTTGTGAGGCGTTCTAATCTTTTAGACCTTTGATTCTCGACGGTACTTAGTTGTCGTAGACTTCCCTATTCTGCAGCCCAAAGGATGAGATTTAGGATCATATGAGAGAAGATCACTTTTGGGAGGAAGGGACTTAAGTGCAAGACCCGAAGAAACTAAAGATGCTTTTATTTGGATGCACATAAAGAATACGATGATGCATGACTTAGTTGAGATGACGATCTAGCTAATGAATGACCAATCCTTAAAGAAAATATGCTTTCTATTCCAGCGAATTGATGATGGCTTTCCTTATATTTGAGTTGAATTTGATTTAGGCTAATGCAAATGTAAAACAAACTTACCTACTATAAGATGAATTTTATTTGGGTAATACAAATGAATTCACCTAATATGAGATGAATATTATTTGGCTAATGCAAATGAACTCACCTAATATAGAATGAATTTGATTCACCTAATGCGAATGGAATATAGACTCACCTAATATGAGATGAATTTTGTTTGACTAACACAAATCGAATATGGACTGACCTAATATGAGATGAATGTAAATGGACTCACCTAATATGAGATGAATTTTGTTTGGCTAATGCAAATGGAAAATGGGAATGTGAAAGAAAAAAAGAAGAAAGAGAAAAAAAACTTTCCAAAGATAAAGGGGATCTCTGGTAAGACCCCTTTTGGACTGACAGCAGTGACTACTTAGACTGCTTAAAGGAGATTTTAGTATGACTCGCAAATGCAAATAATGGAAAAACCCTAGCAAGAAAAGGATATTCTGACTTTTGGCTAAATGCACATAATGGACTGACTCTAGAAAAATTTATTAAAATATTTTATTTTCACCCATGCAAGGACTAATCAGCACTCTTTACCTATTCCTAAAGGCTCACAAGTAAAGCATTAAATCTAAAAACACACACACTCAAGCATGCAAATGTAGTTTGAGGGACCATCTAATAGTCAAAAGGTTCTATATTCACAAGAGGTTTAAAAGGTTGGATACATGGTGACTCATAGTCCGAGAATTTGGTCCTCCGTGTGGGGCACGACGAGGATAATCAGCCGGAATTCTCGGTGCCTCTCGGTGCCTCTTGGTGAACCTAAGAGCATGTGCTATGAGGGAAGAGGTACTGTTTCCTTAGGTAATCAAGCCTAGTTGGGCCCGCCTAGGATCCAGTAGGAGCCTCATTCCAGTAAAGGGTAAACAGGGGTAGAATAAACTTTTCCTACAGATCCAAAATAGTATTTAAACTAGTTCAAAGGTTGCTAAATTCCTTATGCCTAATGCAAGCACATTATTAAAACACACTACTCAAATTTTCAAATTTCGCCCTCTTAATAAATGATTTATCCCCAGCGGAGTCGCCATTGTAGGAACCCACAGCCGTGGGCCCTAAACGAGGGACCGGACCGGGCTTCCCCATCAATACTTGGCGTTAGGATTTTAAAGTTGGAAAATGATTTTAGGGGTTTTGAAGATGGATATTAAAAAGTGGGGATGAACCTTTTATTAAGATTTTTGAATGTTATTAAATCTAGTTAATAAATTAAATCGGATTGAATTGATTACCGTTTTATTATTTATTTCAATTTTATAAATTATTTTCAGAATTCCCAGGATATTATTTCCTAATTAAAGGACAAATAAAATTAGAAACTAGGGTTTCACGCGTGAGGCTTCAGTGCGAACCGGTGTGAAAATACCAATTTGGACTCAAGCCTTAGCCGCTGCACTAGGCGGTCACCGGCGCCGGCCATAGGCCTCGGGCTGACACAGTTAGCCTCGGCCTCTAACCTAGGCGAGATCCAGGTTCCTTTTTATTTTTACCCAACGAACCGAGAAAATAACCGAGATGCAATTTTTAACGAGAATAAAACAAAAAGGGAGTCGACGAGTCGGTTTTAGGAAGAAAACTAACAAAACATTAAAAATTAAAAATTTCTCTTTCAATCTTAGTATGGAAAGACTAAGACCGAAAAAGACTAAAATTGACTCCATCGGTCTTTGAACCGAGAATCGAGATCTGGGGCGAGGATACAAAACGTAGGGAAATCCCTTCCATTTCACCCGTCCAAAGATGGCCATTACTAGTTTGAGTAGTATATTAAAATAACGTGCTACAAAAAACATACAACATGCTAAAACGATAAATAAAAGCAACCAAACAGAATCACAGGAAAAGCAATAAAAAGAAAAGAAAAGCGAAAAATTGAAAAATTACATCGGGCGGAGAGGAATTAAAAAACGATTACATCTCTTTAATCCAATACGGAGAGCGATAAATGAAGCATAAAAATAATATAAACCGTTTGAAGGGTGGACGATTGCCCTCAAGTTGTCCAACATTACTAATCTAGATCTCAACGTTGGATCTCCTAATGCGACGACAACAAATCAAAGAAAAGGGCTTATTTTTGTGAATTACGTATGTAGGGAATAGGAAAAATCAGTTAAATAAGTGCCCGAGAGATTAGAATAACTTAATATTCTTTATCTCTTTACACGGATTCAATGGCGATAAGTAGAGAAAAGATGGATGGTTGATAGTAATTTCGGCGAGTAACGTTTAGGTATGAGTGCTCTGGTTAGCTTTCTACGACATCATGCATAGGAGAAAACCAGTATGCGAATGAGAGCAAAAGCTCCCTATTTATAAAGAGAGACCTAGGTCAAAAATGACCTAGGGTTTGCATGCAGCCTACCATCCGAAACGGAAGAAACAAAACCGGGCCAATAAATCAAGAGATTGAATCGGATAGAAAGGATAAAACCGGATAGAACCCGGCTTGCGAGCGTCGGGCACCTGGGCTCTCCTAGGGTTTCGTGCCCTACCGTGTTTCCAAAGGATTCTCCAAGCCAAAACACGAGTGTTTCACTTAAAACTCCGGGGATGCGAGATGCCAGCCATGACGTCGTTTTAGGGGAAAAGCTCCTAGTCTCGTGTGGACTATTTTGTGGAGCTTAAACGCGGCACTTTGATGCTCGTGATCATGAAATGCAATGTTCTAACGCCGTCCTCAAGTCTTCATCTCCTTGTCCGATTAGAAAAAAGCAAAATGCAATATTCTGAACTTGAAATTTTCCAGTTCACAGACTCTGGACTTCGTTATCTCTAAAGGCTTGACCCGTTTCTTAGATCGCCCGAAAGAAAAGGGGATTTGTGGACCGACCCAAGGCAAAGGTTGCTTATTTTTGGTGTTAGGGGTTTTTGTGGTTTACTGGCTGATGTCGCACCAATCAAACACGAGTCCGAGATCCAAATCCTCAAACAGGACTCGGGATTTCATCATTCTGCGAACGTGAATAAAATACGTGAACTAAAGAGATAAGAGACCATACTTTTTAGGTATCTATAATACCAAAAATGTTTAAATCTTTGTGGAATCATGACTTTCTTGAGGTTACGAAGTATGCTAGCGATAGTGTTATTAAAGATAGGTGATTGAAAATGTTAGCTCGAGTTGCCTAATTCTTGTTTGTGAATTATTGGCCCTTGCATGAATGTCTTAATGAGTTTTCTTGAGCTAAAATGTATTTTTATGATTCTTCAAAGGCCAAAAATTTTACAACAAACCTTTCATAAATAACCACTAAGAGAAAACGGAAAAGGAAAAAATAATTTTAAAAAAGAGAGTTTTGGAGTTGCTACCACCCACCATGGGTGCCTTCACGACCGTGTGGCGACCCGTGGTGGCCAACAATAGATGGAAACCTAGAAAACACCCACCAGGGGTACCCCCACAGCTGTGAGGTAGCCTCGTGGATGCTGCCTGAGCCTAAAAATGGACCCCACAAGCCATGAGGCAGCCCGTGGTGGCCTCCAAAGCCAAAATTGGACCCCTATGACCCATGGGCCTTGTCCCAAGGCACTCATGAGCCTTGTATTTTTTGTTGAGAAGCGATTTAAGTATATGAAATGGGGTCTCGGGTTTCATCGAGCTAGTTAATAAACATATATGTAAAGAAATTACAGAGATAACAACCATAATGCAAATTTAATTCCTTATGCTTGAGCACTCGTAGCGGTACAAAATTTAGGAAGTTGACATGAGATTACATTTTGACCTAAGATCAGTAACTTTCACTCCTAGGTCATGAGTCCTTCGGGTAATAAACTTGTGTATACATGTGAGTGGTTCCGAATCTCCATACTTGTAGTATGTTGGGTCGGCTCACATGTATCAAAATACAAAATTTAGAAAGGTGACATGAGATTATAATCTAGTTTGAGGGTAGCGACTTTCACTTTTAGATTACAAATCCTCTCGGATAGGAAACTTGTATACACACATAAGTAGTTCGGAATCCCCATATCGTGGTACGATAGGTCGGCTCACGAGGCGTCCGTTGAGTACCAAGGTACTAGCTCTTCCTCATAGAAATTCAAGATAACAAAACTAAGCTAAGTTCAAAGTTGAGAAGTGTTTGGGTCATGTGGTGAAGAAAATATAGATCACTTATGTAACACCCCAAAACCCACCCTAGGAGTATTACATGCCAAGGTTCCCGAGAGGAACCCCTAAGGCTACTTATGATCTCAACTTGGGGTTAATAATTTTCTCTTAGATTGGCGGAAGCGCGTTTCTAGGTTTTCAAAGGTTTTCCTGAAAATTTCGGTAGAGTTTCCTCTATAATATGGCTAATCCCATAGGCTTAAAGCCTTAACCCTACACGAAACAAATTCATAAACTCAACAAGCCACACGCTCGGAGTATCCCCAACACAAACTCAACGATCCACATGCTCGGAGTAAACACGTTAGTCCTTTATTATACATAGTCGAAAATTCGGTCCAACGTACAACCGATCTTTACAAGTATGAAAACATAAAGCACATAATGGTTCGGAGATGTCCTATCCGCTGGTCCGCTTCTTCTAAAAGCCAAAAGCAACTCCCGGGAATCTTAACTTCTATACCTAAAAATGTTGGTGAGGTCATGAGCTCTACGAGCCCGAGTGAATAACCCAAACCCAACCCCTGGTTTCACTTTGCACATTAATTCATTAATAAACACACATAAGTTCACTATTCATTCATAATATGCGATTCGAATCGTACCTACTTAAGACATGCGAGATACTAAACTTACCACCTTACCGAGCGGCACAATGAAATCAATTACTCATAATTCAATCAAACATACTTTATTCTTCTTTCTACGCCGATACGTCATAGAATCATTCATCATGTAAGGCATTCATCACATAAATCATATCTTACTTCTTATCGTATTAGTTTCTTATGAAATCGGGGTTCATTCTTCTTCTTGAGTTCATTCATGCTTTTCATAAATCATTGATTCTTTCTTTCTTGTTCACCGTGCACAATCATCGCTTCTTCATATTGTAATTCTTTAAGTATTCTTAGTTTCGAATGGAAAGAAGATTTATGTCTTGCGAGTAAAGACCTAATTCTTGAAGCCAAAATAATTCATGGGCTCGGTTCTTGGAGGCAAAATAATTCGTGGCCATGAGGAAAAATAATTCATGGCCTTGAGGCTTGCCTCGGACTTTGAAGGACGTATATTGTCAATAATTCGTGGAAGCAAAATAATCCGTGGCTTCGGTTGACAGACACTTCTATGGCCATAGCTTCAGAGGGTTCTTTAATTCGTGTAGTCTTAGATCAATAACACAATCCTTTTTTCCTTCTTTAGTTGTTTATATTTCTTATTTTCTTATTATTTTCTTATTACGTATTGTCAAGATGCACTTAATTCATATAAATAATGCTTAATAGTTTCATAAGTAACATTTTCATAACTAGTTAAGGTTTACTCTTGGAGAGTCTTAGTCACCCTAGAAAGGGGCTGAATAGGGTGATGAGGGAATTTTCACAAACTTGGAAGATTAAAGCTTGAAAAGAGTAATCAAGACAATCTTAGTCTAGATTAGATTCAGAAATGTGTGAACACGAGATATAAGTGGAAACCCTCCTGGGCGTGAAAACCACGAAATTGCTAGTCCAAGCACCAAGTTAAATCGACTATTTTGAATCCATAAAATACAGCGAGGACTCAACCAGCATTGCTCCCTTAAACAATTCCTTACGAGTTTTTCTAGACTCAAAAATTCCCTTATTTGATCTAGTACTTCCTAACTAAGGTAACCTTTACAGCTAGGGACAACTAAGCTGAGTTAACCATTACAGCTCGGTCAACGGGCCTTACTTAGAAAGTAACAAAGAGTATGTAACTGATTACAAGACTTTACAACTCAAAAGTATGAATTACAAGCTGGGAGTTGTAAATAGAAGATTGAGTATGACTACAATGACTTTTGCTTAAGTAATGTGTATTAACAATATGTCCAGCTATCTTCAAGTCTTCATTGTATCAAATAAATGTCAAATGTGCTTTTATGAATGGTTTCATTCAAGAGGAAGTCTATGTTGACCAACCCCTGGATTTGAAAACTCAAAATTTCCAAATCATGTCTTCAAGTTGTAAAAGGCTCTTTATGGTCTTAAACAAGCCCCCAGAGCTTGGAACAAAAGATTGAGCGGTTTCTTGGTTCAAAATGATTTTAAAAGAGGTCAGATTGACAAAGCTCTTTTCATAAAAACCAAGGGGAAAGACTTTCTTATTGTTTAAATCTATGTTGATAATATAATCTTTGGAGCTACTAATGAAAATCTCTATCGAGATTTTTCGGAGTTAATGAGACAGAATTCCAAATGAGCATGATGGGAGAGCTCAATTTCTTTCTTGGTCTACAAATCAAACAAGACAAAGATGGCATCTATGTCCATCAATCCAACTATACCAAGGAGTTGCTGAAGAAGTACAAGCTTCAAGATGCAAAACATGCAGCAACACCAATGAGTAGCGAGCATGAAACTAGATTCGGACGAAAAGGTAAAGTAGTAGATCGAAACTCTATCAAGGTATGATTGGATCTCTGCTATATCTTACATCCAGTAGGGCGGACATTATGTTTAGTGTATGTCCGTGTGCAAGATTTCAAGCTGATCCAAAGGAATCACATCTCACTGCAGTGAAGAGAATATTTAGGTATCTTACAGGAACTCGGAATCTAGGTATATGGTTTTCAAGAGACTCGGAACCGACCCTCACTTGATACTCGGATGCTGACTATGCTTGATACAAGGTTGATAGAAAGAGCACCTCGAGGAGCATGCCAATTTACGGGTCAATCCCTTATATCTTGGCACTCAAAGAAGCGGAACTCGGTTGTTCTATCAATTGCTTGAAGCTGAGTACATTGCGGCTAGAGCATGCTGTGCTCAGATTCTATGGATCAAGCAACACTTGAAAGACCTTGGACTTTCATTCAAATCAATTCCAATCAAGTGTGATAATCACGAGTGCAATCAGCATCACTAAGAATCCGAGTCCAGCGCTCAAAGACAAAGCATATTGAGGTCGGTATTATTTTATGAGAGACCATTCTGAAAAAGGTGATGTTGAACTTGAATTCATTCCTACAAAATTTCAATTAGCTGATATCTTTACTAAATCACTTAGTGAGGATCGGTTTTGCTTCTTAGGAATGAACATGGCATGATAAATGCATGATTATGTGTTCTCTAAGTAAAATTATCTTGCACGATTATGTGTTACATGTTTCTTTAACAATTAGTTCAGTTGAACCAGTGATAATGAGTTATGAGTTATTCTCTGTTTGCACTTTCCGAGTCACTCAAAAACTTTACTCGATTCGGACTCGGCTTTTAAGAAAATTGGACTTCAAACTTCTAAAATCATCTCTAGACTAGTGGAGAATTTTCGACATTTCTTTTAAAATTTCTCTTTTTCTCTCTCTCTACCACGCGCATCGATTAGTGAACTAGCCGTTGGGAGACAAACACTGGAATTCTAACCGTTGGAGAGCGGAACGGACACACCAAACCGAGGCAACCTTCTCATCCACCTCGGACTTAGACTCCTCTCTCATTCCCTCCTCCACCGGGCGGTGCTTCCCCCTCGGGTCCTCCTCCTGTAATCACTGCTGCTTTGTCTACCACATCGATAGACAAGCTCTCCTTTGTGTCCACGGAAATCCAGGACATTCTTCACTCCTTCAAGACTGTCCTTCAATCCATGACCATTAACCAAAAGACGGCACAATCTCATATTCGAGAACAACAAGATGTGCTTATCGAAATGAAGAATTCGGTTAAGGAGTAGCAGGAGATGCTTGAACTCCTCGGAGAAAGGCGCACCAAAGCTACTCGGGACCTGAGACAGCTCAAATACGTCTAAAAAGTCCTCGAGCCTCGCCAAGTCTTCATCCGGAGAGGCAGTCGAAGAAGAAGAGGAGGTTGCAATCGAAGCAGCTCCTTCGAGGAGAGGGAGGAAGAAGAGAAGGAAGAAGAGAAAGAGGAAGAAGAAGAGAAGCAAGATGAAGCCGAGGGACAAGGTGCTCCAAGTCCTCAACCGGAACCGATAAGCTCGAGAGAGCGATCGAGTGACTCGGAAGACCTCGCGGATGTTGGACGAGTCCACAATAGCAAAACCGGAAGAAGCACCCCCTTTGTGACGTTCCAAGAGGATGAGCCTTTGGACGACCTCGTTCTAGGTCAGCCACTCGGAGCTGAGCCACTTCCAGCGATACCAGTGCTCGCCACTACCCGGATCTTTAACATCTTCACAAGCATATCAGCACAGGTGCATTGCACGCTCATCCGCCTCAACTCGGATCGCCCCAACTCCACCATCTTAATTTATTTTCTTCTTCTCTATTCTATTTTTTTTTTTTTTTTTGCCCGGACATCAAATTGTATCAACTTGATACATTCTTCCCCAATTTTTGTTTTTGCTTGAAAGGCAAGGGGAGAATACACTAGAAAATTTATTGTCTTGTTTAGGGGAGTTTTCTCACCCTCTCTTTTATATGTTTTTTTTTTTTTGTGTTTTTATGTATATATATGAATGAAGTTTCTAATTTCGAGCATATTGATTTACGAGTATAACTCTTTCGAGTTTAAATTTCTCATTTAGTTTTGCTCGATATATCAGCTTGTTTCTCTATCTTACTCGATATAATTACTCACCACTCTTCACCATATGAGTTATCTGCAGAAATATTCTAAGTTCAAAACACTTCACTCATTACTCGATTTTCTGCGATATTTCACCGAGTCGAATGAAAACTCATGATTCTTTCACTAACAAAGTTTATGTCTAAGTATGGAATGCCTTTCATCAAAAAAGGGAGATTGAAGAGTCAAACTCAAAAACTAGACCATTCCGAGTACTACCAAAGACAGGTACAAACCTCTTCCCTCCTATGTTTTGATTACAAGTCATTCGAGTATTATAGAAACTATTGCATATGTTTCCATTCGATTCGACTTACTCACAAAACACATTTTTATCTATCATCTCACACTCGATGTTTCGAGTCACTTAGACACTAGTTAGATCTATCGCATGTTCAAATAATCTCTCTAACACTTCATATCCGAGTTCGACAGACATATCTTGAAGTAAAGTGAATTACAATGTTAATTCAACTTTCTAAGTCAGTATATTTGTTTGAGAATTATTTGTCTAGATCAAGTACTTATACTATGATGTTTTCAATCTTATAACTTGATCTTTCTTAAGACACACTCGATGGAATTTGAGTATAATGAATATTAGACTCGGAAAATTCTACTCTTCTAGGCCTAAGATAATTATACACTTAATTATCATAACTAAATTATTATCCGTGCCTAATCTTGGACCAAAGTATTTTATACTTTGAGAACCAAAATTATTTACTTTTGTAGGTTATTCAAATGAGGCTATCTCATATTTGAAGTACAAAAGTAATCGGCTTCAAGTTGTCAATCACCAGCGAGACAAGGCTTTTCTACTTCGAACAAGGCCCGGACGTGTGTCAAGGTTGTCTGTTTCCAAAACGGGAAAACTTCAACGCTAAGCTCAACGGTGGTTTCCACCCTACTTTTCGAACAACATCGGTTGATCATGCAAATGCCAATAGGATTCTAATTGCTTCAATCCTAGCAAGTGGTGCAAAGGTTTCCCCACAACCAATTTCTTCTTCTTGATTGTAACCTTGAGCTACAAGCCTAGCCCTATTTCGACTACCAACCCATCCTCATCCAGTTTGTTCTTGAAAACCCATTTGGTTCCTATGACTGGATGGTCGGAAGGTCGTTTGGTCAAGGTCCGGACTTGGTTTCTCTCAAATTGATTAAGTTCTTCTTGCATGGCCTCTACCCATTCAAGTTCATTTAGGGCCTCTATTGCATTTCTGGGTTCGAGTTAATGATATGAATGTAGTGAATACACATAGATTTTGCAAAGAAGAGCAAGTTCTTACCCCGCTGCTGATGTCATACAAGATGTTTTGGAGTGGGTGGCTCGATGCATATTTGAATGCTCTACCTGTTCTCTGTTCACCAGATTTGTGGGTTGAACTAGTTGATCTTCGGTGGTCTCGATCCGATAGAGCTTGCTTATCTAATTGACCTTCGATATTCTAAGTCGGCTCTTGAGTTGGTTCATTCGACTCATGGTATTCTAAGTTACCTCATTCCGAGTTGCTTTTTCTTGACTCTGTCTAAGCTCATCTTCAACAAGATCATCTTTATCTCGACTGAGTTTCGAGATCCGAGAATGTTGACTCACTTGGTTTTCCCTGATCAATCTCATCAAAAACAACGTGGATGCTTTCTTCCAGTTTGTTAGTTTTTTTATTGAAAATGCAATATGCTCTACTATGAGATGAATAACCAAGAAAAATACCTTCATCTGACCGAGCATCAAATTTGGTCGAGTGATCCTTACCATTATTGTGTATATAGCACTTGCATCCGAAGGGTTTGAAGTATGAAATGTTGGGCTTCTTTCCTTTATAGAGCTCGTATGGTGTTTTCTTCGAATAGGTCCGATGAGGCATCGGTTCGAGTGTGTAGTTTGCTTCGTGTTGATCGCCTCAGCCTGAAATAATAATGTAGATCGTGTTCAATCATCATCGTCCTTCCTATTTCTTCAAGAGTTCTGTTCTTTCTCTCTACTACCCCATTCTGTTGAGGAGTTCGGGTGCTGAGAAGTTGTGGAAGATACCATTCTTATCGCAGAACTCTGCAAATTCCGAGTAATCAAACTCCCTTCCATGGTCGGTTTGAATTCTTCCGATCCGAGTCCGAGACTCTACTTGAATTTTCCTGCAGAGATTGCTTGAACTCTTTGAAAGCTTCATTTTTGTGCTTAAGAAAACAAACCCAAGTAAATCATGCGTAGTCATCAACAATCACAAATACATATGATTTACCTCCGAGACTCTTTATAGGGATTTCACCGCATAAATCCATATGCAGCATTTCAAGCACTTTGGATGTGGAAACAGTTTTGAGAGATTTAAAAGTTGATCCGACTGTTTCCCTTTTGTACAAGTTTCACAAATTTTATATTTCTTAAATGCACGGTTAGGCAAACCTCTGACTAAACCATGAGATGCAAGCTTTTTGATAGTATGCATGCTAACATGACCTAGTCTACGACGCCATGTCCAAGAATCATCATGCAATGATGCTTTTAAACAAGATAAATTTTGACTTGGATCGGAAAGAGGAATAGTGTAGGTATTACCTAATCTCTTACCTAAGAGCTTAATCTCTTTGATGGTTACATCAGAAATATAGCAATTTGTCCGAGTGAACCTTACCTCTTAACCTTTGTCACGAGTTGGGAAATGTTGAGTAGATTGTACTTTTAATCCCTTGACAAAATAGACTGGGCTGACCGGGTTGTCTCCTTTTCGAATCTTATCTATTCCAACTATCTTGCCCTTAGTATCATCTCCAAAAGTGACTTTGCCTCCTTTGTAATCTTTCAACTCGGAAAAGAGTCTTGACTCTCCTGACATGTGGCGTGAGCATCCACCGTCTAGGTACCAATGACCTTTTGTCTTTTTCTATGTTATCTCGCAAGTCAAAACACGCTAACCCTTCTCACTTCCTCTAACGAACCTAGTAACTCCCTTTACTGTTGTCCTTTTCGAAGAAGAAGACTCTTGGGAACCCAAATTTGAATTACTTTAGGTTTGGTCGGATTCTGAGTCTTCCTTTTAGAAAACCGAGTTTGTGCCTTTTTCTTTTGAAAACCTTTTCTTTTATAAACAGGTGGAGAAGATTTTCTCTTGTAGATCGGTCCGGCTCGGTCCTCCTTTCATTTTTATGAATGGGACCATGCTCAGCCTTCCCGAACTTCACGAGTTCGGAATCCTTTTAAAAAGATTTGAGTAGGAATTTGATTCCTCCTCTTTGTTAAAACCAAGTCCTTCCTTTCCGAAGGAGACACATTGAGAGCCTAAAAGCATGTCAAGGTTTTTCTGACCTTGAGTAAATTTCAAAACAAGCTCTTGAGACTCATTGAGCTTTTGTTTCGGATGCTCATTTTCTCTTCCGAGTTTCTCAGACTCGGTCTCCTTACTTGAGTACTAGTCTTGAGTTCTCTTAGAGTAAGTCTCGGTTTTCGAATTCATTTTTCAAGCCAATGCTCTCGAAGTAAGAGACTCAAGTTGTTCTTTGAATTAAGAAGAATCGAATTGGACTTTTCTTCCAAAGCGTAAATATATTTAGTTAAATCAACTTTGGAGAACTTAAGAAAGTATTCTATTGCCTCCTGAGGATTTGTCTCCTCAATGTCCGAGTTGTCGGACTCTAACTCGGTTTCCGCTTCGAGTCCGATAGTGCCATCGGATACTATGAGTCGTCCGAGTCTTCATCTTCTTTAAATGAGTCTTCATCACTCCATGCGGCCATCATAACCTTCTTCTTCTTTCTGTCCCTCTTTCTCTTTGGACGAGTCTTTGACTAAGTGATCTTTGTCTGCCACATTCAAAACAGACTGAGTTCTTAGTTAAAGATAACTTTGAAGGGGAGGAATGTTTACCTTTTCTATCCTTCTTATCTTTCTTGTAGAACTCTTCTCTTGGCCTTTTCTCCCATTTCTTGTGCTTCATCATTCTTTTGAAGTCTCGAGCGATGAGTGCCATGGGATCTTCTTCCGAATCTAAGGAACTCAAACTTTCTCCTTTGCTTTACGAGGCCTTTAGCGCAATGTTCTTTTTGGTGCTAACCTCGACATCCTCTTCTTCCACATGGATTTCATGGGTAAGAAGCTTCCCAATCAGTTCAGTCCGGCTTTAGTTGAGAGAGGTTCCGAGCTTCCTCAATGTTTGTCACCTTGGGACCCCATCTTCTCTTGGGTAGACTTCTTAGAATTTTTCTGCACATTTCTTCATGAGAAATCTTTTTACCCGGATATTTGAGATTGTTTGTAATCTCGGTGAAGCGTATAAACATCTTAGTGATGTTTTCTTCGGCACCATCTTGAACAGCTCATA
This sequence comes from Talinum fruticosum, assembly GCA_021018815.1. Taxonomy (NCBI): domain Eukaryota; kingdom Viridiplantae; phylum Streptophyta; class Magnoliopsida; order Caryophyllales; family Talinaceae; genus Talinum; species Talinum fruticosum. The sequence continues at coordinate 589,066 of JAITYX010000072.1, read as the reverse complement.
TTTGTGAAGATATTGACTTATCTTCACTTGTCTTACTTGGCTTGTTCCTTCATATGTGTTGACAAGAGTGCCCCACACATCTTTAGATGTGTCACAAGTCGACACTCTGTTGTATTCTTCCGAGCTGATGGCGCACATCGGAATGTTCATTGCTTTAAAGTTCTTTACGAACTTTTCTGCCTCTTCAGTGGTGTACTCGAACTTTGCTTTAGGCACAGGTCTTTTATCTTCCATCTTCATTGGAATGTAATTGCCTTCTTGTATGATGTTCCGGACATCTTCACCGTTGTCTAGAATAAAACCATTCCATTAGCTTCTTCCGAGTGCATGAAATTTGATCCTTTGAACTTAGGTGGTCTGCTGGAAGATCTTCCTTCATCGAACTCTCCGTTGTTACGAGTCATCTGATCTTTAGACCTTTTGATTGTTAGATCCTTTATGAAAGGCTAGGCTCGATACCAATTGAAGGTTTGCTCTTGGAGAGTCTTAGTCACCCTAGAGGGGGTGAATAGGGTGATAAGGGAATTTTCGAAACTTGGAAGATTAAAGCTTGAAAAGAGTAGTCTAGATTGGACTTAGAAATGCGTAAACACGGATATACGTGGAAACCCTCCTGGGGCGAGAAAACCACGGACGAGTGCTAGTCCAAGCACCAAGTCAAATCCACTATTTTGAATCCACAAAATACAGTAGATCGACTCAACCAGAATTGCTCCCTTAAACAATTCCTTACAGAGTTTTCCTAAACTCAAAAATTCCTTATCCGATCTAGTACTTCCTAACTAAGGTAACCTTTACAGCTAGGGACAACTAAGCTGAGTTAACCATTACAGCTCAGTCAAGGGACCTTACTCGGAAAGTAAGAAAGAGTATGTAACCGATTACAAGACTTTATAACTCATAAAGTATGAATTACAAGCTAGGAGTTGTAAATAGAAGATTGAGTATGACTACAATGACTTTTGCTTAAGTAATGTGTATTAACAATATGTCCAGCAATCTTCAAGTCTTGCGAGTTGGCTTCTATTTATAGATGACCAAGCGGATTAGCCGTTGTGACTAATTTCTTAACAGAATTCCTTTGTGACCGTTGTAGCGGTTCTTCGAGTGACTCGAAAAGATCCGTTGAGATGTGAACGTTGTGCAACGGCTCTTGACTCTTAAGGATGTTCCAATCAACCGATGTTGTCTTAAAAGTAGGGTGAAAACCACCATTGAGCTTAGCGTTGAAGTTTTCCAGTTTTGGAAATAGACAACCATGACACAGCGTTTAGGCCTTGTTCGAAGTAGAAAAGTCTTGTCTGCTTGGTGATTGACGACTTGAAGCCGGTTACTTTTGTAATTTAAAAATGAGATAACCTCGTTTGGATAACTTACAAAAGTAAATAATTTTGGTTCTCAAAGTATAAAATACTTTGGTCCAAGATTAGGCACGAGATAATAATTTAGTTAAGATAATTAAGTGTATAATTATCTCGGGTCTAGAAGAGTGAAATTTTACGAATCTAATATTCATTATACTCAAATTCCATCGAGTCGAGTCTTAAGAAAGATCAAGTTATAAAAGTGAAAATATCACGAGTATAAGTACTTGATCTAGACAAATAATTCTCAAACAAATATGCTAACTTAGAAAGTTGAATTAACGTTGTAATTCACTTTACTTCAAGATATGCGATCGAACTCGAGATATGAAGTGTTAGAGAGATTATTTGAACATGCAATAAATCTTAGTAGTATCTGAGTGTCTCAGAAACATCAATGTGAGATGATAGATAAAAATGTGTTTTTCGAGTCGGTTAGAATCGAATGAAAACATATGCAATAGTTTCTATAATACTCAGAATGACTTGTAATCAAAACATAGGGGGAAGAGGTTTGTACCTGTCTTTGGTAGTACTCATAATGGTCTAGTTTCGAGTCCGAGTCTTCAACTAACAATTCGAGTAAACAAGTCTCAACTCAAGTACAATCGATCCAACTCATATAGACATGCTTATATCACTTATAATCAATGTACTTTAAGGTAAACACATCATCACATAAACATATCAATTAGGATTTCTAATTAATAAACTTATCGTTTTCATGATTGCATAATATCGCGCATAGGTGGTTTATGCTTCTATAACTTTCATTAATCGTTATATATCTCTAAATCTATCCATATAGCTTCTTAAATTTCAGTTCTTAACTCAATTAGTTCCGATTTTGCCCAAAACAACACATTTTCACTCAAAAATCCATATATTCCAATCTACTCATCCAACGCATACCAAAATTTTCAAGAAATTTCCATAAATTATTATGAAGTTACAATAAAAATTTTAGGAATTTATGGTTTCTTTACCTTTCATGATTTTACCTTCTAACATACTTCAAGATAAGTTCATTGAGATCTCAAACATATAGCTCAATGATCATACTTAATAACACTCACATATTCACGAATCATATCTAATAAATGACAAAATTTACATCATGAATCATAATTAGCGAGTTTCTAAGTTCGAGTGAATTAGGCTCTCTAAGTTCTTCAATTAAGTATAGGGTTTCCAATTTCATGAATTGATTTCAAGTTTAACCCACCTGATTCATTTTAACTTTAGAGGATGAATTCGAATTACTCACCTTAGATTCTTAGTGGTTCTAAGAATTTCAGTTTTGGAAGGTTTGATTTGGGTGTTTTTGCTTTACTTTCTTCTTTTCGGTTTTTAGTCTCCTCTACCCGACCCTCTTCTTCCTCTTCTCGCTGCTCTCGAGTCCCGGCCTTTGGCTTCCACTATTCCATTCTGGTTCCTCTCGGGTTCTCGCTCTCTGTTTCTCACTTTCCTCTTTTGCCCGCAGTTCCCTTCACCCGCCGGCCGCTGTACTCTTCCTCACCGGTGACCGCTCCTTTGCTACTGTTGTCCGTGTCCTTCTTCCTCTCGTTTTACTGCTCTGGTTCTCGTCTACTTCTCGGTCTATTCTACTTCCCGAATTGTGGCCTTCTTCTTCCTCAGTATGAATCCTCACTACTCTCGTCTCTCGTTTTGCTTTCGCCCCCTCTCGCTTTTCCTCTCGGTCTCCCTCTGCTCCCGATTCCTCTCGGGCTCTCTCAGCTCTTTGTCTCTCGCTATCTCGCTGCTTCTCCTTTGTTCCGGCTGAGCTCTCCTTCCTCTCTTTCGGTCCCTCACCTCTCGGTCTCCCTCTACTCTCTTTCCCTTTGCTCTGCTTCGCTTACGCTTCTTTCGTTCCCCTCGTTCTCTCTCTTTTGTTCTCAATCCTACTCTCTCTCCTCTTTTCCTGATTACACCTAATTAATTTTGCTGCCCAATTTTAATTGGACTTCATCTTTTCTTTACTTAATTCTTTGCCAGCTCCCCTCAAATGCTATCCACCCATCCTTTCCATTTCTCATTCCTTTTTCCTTTTATTTTAATTTTCTAGTTTGGGCTTTTATATAAATTGGGCTCAATAATATTTCACAAGCCCATTTAAGTTAACCCATGCTCGGGTTTCAATTTTAGGGTTTTAATTTCGACTCGGGAAAGTTATAATTCAACTAATTCAATCATTTAACTTTTAATAACTTAATTCTTTACTAAGCAAGCACCTGAAATTTTCGGGTATTACAACTTAACCTCTAATACATTATGGTCTCCTCATTCGATTAAAAGTAGAGTATGGTATGATTACTTTTTTATGCTACTCAATTACTAATATTATTGTTATTAACTTAATTATGATTGATATTATATACGTACACATGCGTGCAAAGTTTTTTTTTTTTTTTTTTGTTTTAGGAGGCGAAGACTCCCATTGAGTAGTGGTTTGCTTATTCCCCTACTTTTTCATCTTTTCATATCCAAAGTAGGAGTAATGTTTTGGGAAAACTTTATCAGTTTGGAGGTTATTTTGATGTTATTTTAGCTGGAAGGAGCCTTATATGCTCCGATTAATTATGTCTACGCATGTGTACTTTTGGAACTTGGCATGTAAGTCTTATTCGATAATTGAGCATGTTTGTAACGAGATGTATGTTGACATTTGTAGACGTTTTGATTCGGCATCTGTGGCGACTTTGTTGCTAATGTACTCTATTATATGACGTAAGGTTGTGTGAACCCGAATGTTTTAAGTTTTGAAGCCGTGTGGGTTAAACACTTGTCGTAGCTTCGCTTTAAAAAAATTACTAGCTTGACTTCCAAGAGTGTTAAAAGTATGTTACGTTAACCAAGTTATTCCATAATTTAACAAGGATCCTTGAAAAAGTCCTATCAATGGGACATCCCTACCTAAAGTTTGGGACGTTATAAATACTCTTATACAATCAAATTATTAAAAAATTTAATTACAACTTTATTCATATTACGAGGTTGATTACATTCAACCAAATTGTTTTAAAGTTAAATTTACGCATACAACGCTAAAATTTATGGAGTTACAACTATGGAGCTTTGAAATATACTTTGAAATTTTCATGTGTTAAATCTCTTTAAGAACCTTTATTCCTAATGTGCTTCTTTTTGTTCATTTATTTCATAGATGAGCATCAATAAGTTCTGCAAAAATTCAAACCAATTACACCAAACCATTTAATTTTGTACTTATCTAACACCCCTTTCTCCTTCCGTCTCCCATGCGGCCATGCCTTATTCACTTGAAGGCGTTCACATAGGTCCGTTGCACTTTGTGGCAACAGGTTAAAAGGGAAAGTAAGAACTGAGGTACCAAAAACGGCTTACCATTCAACTTCCAACTTATCTATAAATAGCGCTGATTAGTTTAACTGATAAATTAAAGTAGTTATCAATAGTTGTTAGATACTAGTCACCAAATACGATACATTATACTCGAACATCATATGTGAGTAGATGGTTGGACAAAAGGGAAAATAAGTGGAGGGTTTAGAGAATTAAAAACAAAAAAGAGTAAAAGAAGTAATTTATAAAAGTATATTGCAAGGTGGCTTAGTAGCTACAATAAAATTTTCAGGTTATTAAAGATCCAATTTTATAGGAAATAAAATTTCTTAACAACGACAAATTTACGAGACATGTAGAAAGAAGAGGCTAAATGTTTCCCAAATCTTAAAGATCTCCAATATGAAAATTCTGAAACCTTTTCTCACTCATGATATGATGAATTTCTAATGTAGCTACTCTTGTCTCTGGAAACTTCTTCCAAGCTCCAATGGACATCCTAACCTCCTTAACCACATGACAAAAAAACAAAAAACAAAAAAAAGCAGAGTGGAATCCCCAATAAATATATTAGCCAGTAGTTACAGCTTTCATTATGTATTGTTAGGTGAGAAACATCAAGCATAACAGAAAAAGAAGGTGACCCTTGAAGTTGAAGCAAAAACAATCTCCATTTGGTCAAGAAAGAGACACCCATCAAATTAACCAACCTTGTGTTCTTAAGGCCCCACAAGTTTCACATCCTGAATGAGACCTTATGCCATTGTAATCACAGCAGAATACAACACAGGAACAACATAATGCCTCCTGAAGTATCTAACTCAGCCTTTTGCAACCCGAAACCCCGCCTTTCTGTCCTACACAGATCAGAAATTTCACCCGATATTCGAAAATACAGCCAGTTAAAAAGAATGGAAGTCACCTTCACAACCAAGAGGTTCATCCACACATTTGTCTTCATACTTGTTTGTCTCTCCATCTTCAGGCTTTTAAGGTTTGCTATCTCCTCGTATTCTTTTTCACCGTCTTCTACTTGGCCTAATGTTTTAGAGTTCTCTTACCAAAGAGATTCGTCTCTCCCTCAAAATTTGAGGCCTATTACAAAAAAGGAGCATCGGTTTCTTTCAAGTATCATCTCACAGAGAGTACCGTGTAATGTTCTTATTTTTGGTTGGGAACCCCAATATCGCCGCTTGGCAAAGATGAATGCTAGAGGAAGCACTGTCTTTTTGGAGGATCACCCTGAAAGGATAAGAATGAAGAGATTAAATAGCACTGCAATTTACAAGGTTAGTTATGATGTTCCTGCTAAAGAAGCATTTGAATTGCTAAAGCATGCAAGAGAGGAAATCGGCTGTGCACCTAATTCGAGACCTTTAGAAACATCAACCTGCAGGCTCACATTGACAAATTTGCCAAATATGGTTTATGGGAACAACTGGGATGTGATTATCGTAGATGGACCAAGCAGTGATGAGCCAGAGGCACCAGGGAGGATGGCAGCCATCTACACAGCTAGTATGATGGCTAGAGCAGGGAATATCACAACAAATGTGGTGGTACATGATGTGGATCGGATGATTGAGAAGTGGTTTTCTTGGGAGTTTCTTTGCGAAGAAAATTTAGTGTCGTCTAAAGGGAGATACTGGAATTTTAGGATTCAAGGTGGGATGCAGTCCAATTCTACTGGTTTTTGTTCTCAAGGAGCGCCACCCAACGAGTGAATTCAACTAATTGTATATAGAGTAAATACAGCATCAATATTCACACATAGAGAGTTGTAGATCATGAATTAATATACAGTAATTACAGAAGATGAAGCCATTTTGTGTTAAAGATACTTGGCATTCAGAGACCAACTGAAGAAGAAGAAGAAGAAGAAGAAGAGATATAGAATATCACCTGATCTGCTGCAGTAACTTACCAATGTATAGACTATAGAAAATCAATCTGAGGTTATATTTGGCAATATTCACACATGTGACAAGAAATGTCAGTTTAGGACTCCTATTTCACTGCAGCTCATTACAGAACACATCACAAAAATCACAAAGAAGAGCAAAATTTTTTTGCGTCACACAGTAGCAGACACGCATTTATCGCCATATACAACCCAGACCAGTGCAAGGAGTTATCTATCCAATGTCTAGTCTTGCAATAAAATTACAAGAACCAGTCCTCGCTAAGACCATGATACATCTGTCAAGATTCTTTCAGTGTACATTTGAGATTCAAATGTCAGGATGGAGCATGTAAGCTCAATACATACAACAGCTAGGATTACTTCAAGCTTTTTTTTTTATTAGGATGTAACATTCTTGTATTAACTATACACCAATTCCGAGAATACAACCACATACAAGCTCTCAAAAGAAGGAAGCCTAGTAGCACATTTCACATAAATCAAAATAAACCGACTTACTTACAAGCTCAAGCTCAGCTGTGTGCAAGAGGTGTAATGGAGTTTCTTCCAAGGTGGTGAATCTGTAGTCTGTGCTAATCACACTCTTGACTGCTATTGCAAAAGACATCAGTACTTTCCTAAACGCTCTTAGAAGATATTTCAATTGTAACTAGTAGCTGCGGCAGAAAGGCACAAAGAAAAAGAAACTGAAGAACTGAAGAAAATGCATTAAGCATTAGCAGAAGTTATATGTTTGTAGGGCATAGTCAGAAAAATCAAAGTGAAGGAAAGTAGGCTAAAACCTCATGATGGTTCTGCGCGGACTCAGTCTACTTTATTTTATATATCCCTATAGCTGATTTAATTCCTCCAGTTATTTCCAGGAACTCTTTTCTTCCATGAAGAGAATATCATTCAGATTAGCCATCAACGACAGAGTTTGTCATTAGTTTATCTAGACAACAGTGGTCAAAACAATGACATGAAAGGACACCATATGGCTTTTAGCACATTTTGTTCTCCACCTAAAGTTCATTCGTGGATCCTTTTCATCTGCCTGATTGCCAGATCCAACATAATATAGGCAGCCAGTATGCATCACAATTGCAAAAAATGAAAGGGTCCTCTCTTCTTAATTCATTTCCTCTCCTAGAATTCAATTTCCTCGCTATTTTTTTACTATTCTTTTGCGTTCAATCCACTGTAGGTTCAAAATGAGCATGTCCTTTTAGATACTTGAAAAACGAATTTGAGTGAGATCGTAGTAACCTAGAAGTAAGAAACCTTGTAGGCCTACTGTAATGTTTTATGTCGTATTCAGAAGCACAGCATTCATGAGATGAACATTCTGGATCCGAACGTGCAGTTAGACACAAAATTCTTCACCTCAACTGTAAGACAGCATTTGTGGCATAACCTTTTGACTCCTTGTCATGAGACTCTCGTACCTCCTAAATATTTCTGTCCAACCTCTTACATCCCAACACCACCTTTGAAGTCATTGTCACGTCTATGTCTATCGTTATACTGCATACAAGCATTCCTCCGGCCTCTCGATCTAAGCAATGGCAACTGCAAACAATGGGACTAATGGTCACCGGAATAGGTGGATATCGAAGATGGGAGAAAAGGAAACAGCCAGTGCTAATTTGTTGGCTTTTGAACAAATAGACCTTCATACTGGCAGTTCTCGCCTTTGCAGCAATGTAGTGAAGGGATTCGTTTATTTACATTACTAACTAAGAAGCATGAAAACAGGTATGTGACATGGACACGACAAGATACACCGATAAATAGACACGTGATTTTCCTAAAAACAGATAGGATACGACACATACAGTGAACATATAGTGATTATAGAAAATATATGTTGTATTGCTTATGTGATTATAATTAATTTCATTATGTTTTTAGCCTTGGAGAAGCCGTGATTGGATGAGATATTAAAAAATGTTTATAATGATGTATGCATGTTACAACTATCAATAACAAAACCCAACCTTTTTGTGTTGAGCATGTGTCTACGGCTGTCAAAATTTGTCAAACACAGATACATGAAGTCAGGAGAGTGTTTGTGCTTCTTAGATTACTATTTTAGCTAATTGTCCATTATATATATATATATATATATATATATATATATATATATATATATATATATATATATATATATATATATATATATATATATATATATATATATTGGGTCTAAGCGATGCAGGAACGACACATAGGATGCTTATTTGGCGATATTATTAATTATAAAATTATATTATCTTTAAACAATTTTACTAATTTAGTAAAAATAACATTAATATTATACTTTTTAATAATGATACACTAATTTAGTAATGAAATTTTATAATAAAAATTACATTAATATTATACTTTAATATTATACTATTATAATAATTAAAGTAGAGCATACACTGTAAATTTTTAAAAATTATTTTAATACCTAATTTATGTAACCGACTACATAATAAAAAATGTTATAGATTTTTAATTATGATATACTAATTTAAACATGAAATTTGATGATAAAAAATATATTGATATTATACTTCAATATTTAAAAAATTAAATTATTTTAAAATAATTTAACTATCTTAGTAATGAAATTTGATGATAAAAATTACAATAATATTATAATACTATACTAATTTAAAACAATTAAAGTAGAGTATAAAATATAATTTTTCAAATTCATTTCAATATGTAATTATGTAACCGACTACATAATCAAAAAAATTTAAAAGAATAATTTTTAAAATAATATAATTTAATAATAAAATTAGAGTGTATAATGTAATTTTTTCAAATTTATTTTGATCTGAAATATATGTAACCACCTAAATAATTCAAAAATATTAAACTTTTTCAATAGTGATATACTAATTTAGTGATGAAATTTGATAATAATAAATTACATTACGTTAATACTTATACTTCAATATTATACTCAAACATGATTAATATAAATATTATGAGTATGACTAATATAAATTATTACTTTTAAAATTATTATTAATATTTCCTCCCTTCAACTTTTGAATTTTTATATCTTCAATGGATGTATACGTTACATGTTTTTAATGAGTTAAATATTTTTATATTTAATTTATTGTGTAATTTATTAATATTAATAGTTTTTTATAATATCATTAATGCACAGTAATCGATTTACTCATATATTAGCAATGGCTATCCCTATTCCCACATAATAAAGCAAGTTATAAAAAAATTAAAAGAAATATTTTTATGTTAACTATTTAAAGAAAAGTATATCCATTTATGTTGTTTTTAACTTATTATTAATAAAATTAATTAATACCCTTGCATAGCAAGGGGTATAGCCCTATTATTATTATTATTATTATTATTATTATTATTATTATTATTATTATTATTATTATTATTATTATTATTATTATTATTATATATAAAAGTGAGTGCAAGTTGTGTGGTCTCGACACATGGCAAGTAAATTTTTTTTATCGTTAAGTTGGCCCACCCGCTGGGCCTTCTTTCGAGGAAAGTTCAAAGGGCTGCAACGGACCGAGAAAGGGATATACGTCAAGCCTAAACTTCCTCCCCACTAATTCCTCCACCCAAATTTGAACCTGGGTGGGGCATGTGGGAGGAAGGTTGTGTGGCCCACAGCTCGACACACGACATGTAAGCATTAAGTTCTTAAGTTTTATATTTTTTTCATTTTTTTGTATTGAAGTTGTATTGAATAATCGCAATTATTGTTAGAAAGTTATTATTTTTGTAAGTGACTAATAAATATTATTAAACATTTCATGTAGATACTAATATTATGTTATTTAAAATATAATTACTTAAAACTAATACATATATAAATTCTCTATAATACTTTGATTAAAAAATAAATCCTCTATAAAATTATACTAAAATATAGGTATTAATATTTTATAAATTATAATATCATGCGCCTTCCATAAAAATTTATTTAAAAAGAGGTTTATTTTTGTATTTTTGGACAATTATTAAAATTATATTTGAATTTTGAGATTGCTATCATCAATTTTTATTAAGTGTTGCATTAATAAGTTTTTTTAAAATTTCAATTATATGAAAGAATATTCATGAGTTATAACATTAACAAGAAATACCCAATATTTAAACCTTTTTATTAAAAAACTGCTTGGAACAATAAACATCATATGCCTATTAGCAATATTTTCTTTTTTCGTTTTACCAATTGACCTCATTGAAAAAAAGTAACGTCAATTGCTAACTCATCAACGTAGAAAACATACATGAACAACTCAAAGGTTTATGTGCAATTTGAAAATAAAAAAGCTCAAAGGCCAACTTTGATTAATTATTTTAATTGATATTTTATTTAAACTCTAAATTAAAGTACTAATTATATTTAAGAATGTAACCTCCAAGATACTATGAAATTTAAAGTTGTTCTTAATCTACTTATTTTAATTAAACAAAATTATTTGTCTGTTCACTCTTCATTATTAATTGAATTAGTTATTACCAATTTATAACCAATATAACATTTAAGGGCATTACTTGCTCATCCATATTCGTTTAACAATCTTTCCTAGGATTAATAATTTTTAACTCATTTTATATCCAATGATCGCAGATCCACATCTAAGTTGTAAACAACGATTTCATTAACAATCCTCTTCCTAGGGGTGGGAATTATTACGGATTGAGATGGATGAATAATACTCACTAATAATGAATAATTAATGGAAAATGGGTAGATACCTAAATTTATGATGGATATTCGATAAATTATAATGAAAAAGATAATAATATTCTTACAAACTAAAAACATACCCAAATACATGAAGGAAGTTCAGTGTAGCTTCCTTCCTATAATCATATTCATGTCACCAAGAACAGCACTAGCAATGAAGGCCATACTAATACCAAACCAACCTATTACTCGAGAATCCCACCTTGGGTGTGAATGCGTTAGAAGTAGACCACCTTATTTAAAAAAAAAAAAAAAATCACAAACACCAGAAAGCAAGAATATCATAATTAGACCTGGCAAAAATTGACCCGATCCGAAAACTCAATCTGAACCTACCCGAAAATTTTGGGTTTTGGACACGATTTTCTCTACCCGAATCCGAAAAAACCAAACCCAAAAAACCCACAAATTAGCGGGTGAAACTCCGACCCGAACCCGTTTGACCCGTTGGGTCAAGGCAATAAAAACAACCAGTTTAGCTTTGTGGCTTGTTAATTGAATGTTTCATGCACGTTATATGATTTTTCCTTCAATTTATCACTCTTTTAATAATGGTTATTTATCATATCAGATTATTTAGAGAGATGTTACATACTTATTGCAATCATTTATAGACGAAGACTGATACTATTTCATTTTTGAACTTCTTCCTCATAAACAAAAAGCCATTATATACAAAAATTATGCATAGTTAATTTTAATTAAAACATATATGGATTCAAATATTGTAATATATTAAAATACTACAAGTGTACAAGTTATACTATGGTATTTTTGGTAAACTTAATATATCTAGTCACATCTAAATAATATAGTTTTATTTTGTAGAAATAATATTACTATAATGATATAAAATTTTGATGTTATAATTAAAAATAATAATTTTAGTTTATTGTAAATCTTTAATTCTTATTTATTTTAAACTGCTTTTACCTGTACCGAACCATAACTCCTAAGGTGGGCAATGAGTCGAACTAAAACAAAGTCAAATTTTTGCAAGTGAATAAAATTGATTGGTTAAACCTACCCAAGTCAAAACTTTCTCGATGTGTTTTAAAATGTATTAAATATGCATATAAACCTTCTTAGTATAATATAAATGGTGAAATAAACATCGTAACCTTAAACTAATTATTACGGAACAAGTCATTATTATTCAACTCATTATTGATCCAATCTTTTATTGGCCTTATTTAAACGCGTCAAGCGGCCGACCCGCTCGTCTCATTGGGACCTTACACAAATATCACAATGAAATTTTTGAATATTCTTTTTAGAAAATACAAATACTATACTTTTTCGTAGAATTATTGGCAATTTTAAGCAAAAATTATGCTTAATTTTTATAATTAAAAAAAATAAGCCGATAAAAAGGCAGTCTTAACCGGTTGGGTCGACCCGAAACCCGTATAACCCGATATACGACCGCCCGTATTTTACCCGAACCCGAAATACACCCGACCCGTATTTTACCCGAACTCGAATACGCCCAACCGGTATTTAACCCGTCCGCTCGAATTGACGAGTCTAATCATAATATCGAGCAGAGGTATCAACAATAACTCAATTTCCACACTAAATAACTCAAAAACTTTTGTAAAACAAGAAAGAAAAGCAATAATTCCATCTAATGTAGTGTTTAGTTGGGTATAACGTAAATTTGACAAAAATTTACTCGACCCATGTCAGCCCAAAATAGTTAGGGTCTTAATAAGGTTTTAAAACCCGAATCCGTTTAGGTTAAACTTGTTAGGATTGGGGTTTACCCGTTTGAGCTAACCCAATTTTGTTAGAAGATTTTTACCTAAAATTTTTACTTATTCAATTATTTTTCTACCATTTTATCTTTTAATAAGTATAAGTAACCATCAAATTTAATTTCAGAAGAGCAAAACTCATATATTTCACTTCTCTTTCAAGTTTTCAGAAGAGCAAAACTCATATATTTCACTTCTCTTTCAAGTTTTCTCTTTCTTTCCTCTTTCATTAGTCACTATTATAGTCATAATCAAGTATTTTACCTTTGAAAATTCGGTATCCATAACAATTAGATAGCTGTATAATTTTCTTTTCTATAAATTGGGGTAAGTATTAAATATTAAAATTCAATATACTAGATGATTTTTCATTAAAATTATTTTAATAATTATGATGATGCAGAATTAAAAAAAAAAACTATGAAATACACATCTAACTAGACATGAAAAGTTTTACCCAATCCGGTAAATTGATCTGAATCAATCCAAAAAAAAAAATTAGAGTGTCGGACAAGGTTTTAAAACTTGAAACTATTTGGGTCCAATCAGTTAGGGTTATGGTTGACCCATTTGGATTAAGTTGATTATCTTTAGAAGGTTTTTCTAAAGTGATTTTTATTTATTCAATTATTTTTCTGGTGTTTGTCTTTTAATATGTATAAGCAACCATAAAACCTAACTTCAAAAAAGCAAAACTCATGTGTTTCCCTCTATCTTTCAAATTTTTTCCTATCTTTTCTCTCTCTAATAAGTCACTATTGCATTAATTGTTAAGTATATTACCGTTAGAAATTAGATGTCCAAATATTTATGTAATTTTATTTTTTATAGATTGATTCTTGTCAAGAGGTTTAGTATCTAATAAAAAAATCAATACATTAGATCGGTTTTTATTTTATTATCTTAATGCTCATAATGTTGTAGAAGAACAAGTCATTAAATACGATTCTATTCAGTTCGGCTTACCTAAATTTAAAACATATGAGTAGAATTTAACACTTTTAAACTTGAACATGAAATATAACCGATCCACATTTTACCTATCTACCCAAAATGATAGGTTTACTTCGAACTGATTACATTGCCAAAACCTTAAACTTTAGAGTTTGGGTTTAATAATTTTAAACTTGAACCCAAAATAAGACCTACTTATATTTTATCGTACACCTGAATCGCAAGGTCTCTTATACTAAAATAGGGTGCTGATATGATCAATTAGGTATTTATTAATAAAACGTTAAATAGGTTATTTTTTTCTTTTGTAAAAAAAAAACAAAATAAAACAACTAATAAGATGTTATCATTCACCAAGCAGAGGAACATGCAGAACACAAAGTTTTACCATTTTCATGAGTCCAAAAAGGAAGAAAATAAATTACTGGGCTGAGGTCCACAAAGGGAGCAACAACTGGATTGGACCTTTTCTTTCAGTCCCATGGGGGCACATTTTTCAGCCCAATTGAGCTTTATTTCTTTGGATTAGTAGAGAACTTGACACATAAATGAGATGCAATTATTGGATAGTTACCCATACCTTCTCTTTATATACAATATATAGTGATGAATTTTTAAAAAAACCTTAATTATATTTACATATGTATGAGAAGAAGATATAAGACAAGGTATGAGTACTATTGCTAGCATTGCTCTTATTAAATGTCAAAGTGGTGAGTGGTGTGATCGCCACTCACTCACTTTCCTCCCTCCCCTGTTCGAAAGGGTAAAACTTTGACACTTTTTATTTTTTGGTTCAATTAAATCTTCTGGACTTTTCTTAAAATAGGGGTTTAGAAGGTGGGTATGCTTACCTAACGTAAATCTGATTATGTTGGGTTAATTTAAACCAATAAGTTGTCTAGTAGTTCCCCAACTAAGGACTAAGGTTCAACTTTTATGAAGTTCAACTTTCATGCTTCTTATGTCAGAAAAATTTTCATTGATAAATATTAAGGAACGTGGGCTCCTACTCAAGAAGCCTAATAGACCGCATAGGGGGCATTATAGTTTATAAACGCCATCAAAACCCGAATACAAAGTCCCAATTACTTAAAGCCACACAAGCACTCTTACCAACTAATGCATTATGTGGTCACCATGATTCGATCTTAGGCCACACCCAAGAGGATGATGAAACTCATGCCAATCAAGCTAGAAGCTCTTGGCATATCGAAAACCCATTGAGGCACCAGAGATTTGTGTAACTAATTGGATAACCAATAGTAAAAGTCGCATTCCTATGGTTGATTTGCTTAGGATTTCTATGTATTTTATTGACTACAACTTTTCTCCCTCTAGGTTTTCTATAGTTGACTTTTTATAATTTTTAAGAATTAAGTTTATTATCAGAAAACCATATAAGAACATATATAATATAAATACATTTTGGAAATTTTAGGTGAAGTATTTTCTTTTTGCAACTTATTAAAATGTCAAATTAGTTACATAAATGATATATTAAGGTCAAAATTCACAAAATTTTATCAATAATATTTTCCATAATAAAAAATAGTGTGACAAAAGGAGTAGTATTTTTTATTGCTCTCATTTAAATACGAAAAAACTGATCCAAAATTCAAAATTTAAACAAATGACCCGACTCGATAGCTGAAATAACTTATCTAAAAGGTCAAAGTGGACCTAAAATTAAAATTGACCTAAACCACACTAGAACCTTTTTTTCAAAGTTATTTTTCTTTGTCTTATATGGAAAGCAACCCATATCTCAACAAGTAGTTTATAATGATGGTCCTTATAGATCTAATACAACTCTTACTCGGAGTAGCTTGTTATATAGGACGTGATTGGGAACTTAATTTTTGCTTGAGATTGTTGTTGTATATTAGCTCTCATTATGTTCATCTATCGATTAATCATGGAGACTTTTCTTTTAGTTTCATATACTATTTTAGGCTAAGCACAACATCTTTATGTATCGATATTTTACATGTTAGATGTCGTAAGTATATATTCCAACGGTTCCCTAATAAGCGTTATGCATATATATGATTGGACCCAATTTAGCTCAAAACAAAGTATTAGAAAGCTAATTCCAGGCTAGGCAGCAGTGAATTTATTGGAGATTAGAATGATTCAGGACAGTGACTTTCCTCAAAGCATGAAGTGTATAACTAACGAACAAATGAGCTAAACAGTAAAAATCACTGAAAACAACCCAAATAATTCCGTCAACAAGTAGCATCAATGGACAATCATATGATGACAACATGAAAAGACAAATATTAAGGTTTTGTCATGATAACTGATTTGAACCATGATATTGCAAACCATTAACCATGCATGCCATGTCCTACATGCATGGGACTATCCTCTCTCTCTCTCTCTCTCTCTCTCTCTCATTCAAGAGAGGGCCTTTTCTTTGGGGGACTGTCTTACTGTAATTTAATTAGTTTAGTTAGAAAGCTGACAAAGTCCAAGAGGTATTTAAAATATTAAATGAAGTTGGAAGAAGATTAGGAAAAAAAAAACAGTATGAAATCAATGTAAACTAATTTCAAAAGAGAGATATAATTGAAAGATCTAGATACAAATGAGAGTTCTAACGTATCTTTATAAAGAAAATATAAAGTATAAAATTACGTAATTAAATATGTATAAAAGTTCATATCATTTAGTTGAATTAAAGAACTAAAAGGAATTAGAACTAAAGCGGGCAAATAGGTCAAATCGAGTAGGGTTCGTGTTCATGTCGAACTTAAACGGGTTAACAAAGTGTATTAGAGATGGCAAATAAGTGAGGTCGGATCAAGTTCGTGTTCGTATCACACTTAAACAGGTCGACAAAGTGTTGATCCGAACCTAATCCGTTAATTTTTTAAACGGGTTGACTTGAAGTTGACCTATTTACCCGTTTACTTCAAGTTTAGATTACCTAAATACATATTTGCCCTTTTAAGATAATAAATTATATTAAAATCATTAGTGTAAGAATAGTCCTTTAATCTTACAAGAAGCCTTCAATTTTCACATTTTTATTTGCTTAATGACCCGTACCCCCTTTAATTTTCAATTCCCCCCTCCTCAAAACTCACATAATATTTTTTATTTTAATTTTTTAAAATAAACGGATTAAACTTGTTCTTGTCGTGTCGAAAATCTCAACTTAAATCTAATTCAATTAATTAAACAGGTTAAATATGTCAACTCATTCAAGTAAACGGGTTGAAATTCTCTATCAAACTCTAATGAGAATAGAGTAAAACAAGCTGAATAGTTAGGGGAAAAAGTTAAAAAAGATGGCAAAAAAAATAAATAAAGATGGTTGAAGATGAGTGGTCAAAGGAAAGATCAAACAGAAGAAACCAAAAAGACTCGAGATAGTATTGATAGAGATAGAGAGAGATGGGGCTGTGTATATGTTTAGTCTTTATGTATAAAGAATGGGTTTTTTTCCAATGTAATAATTACAACATGTCGGTAGTCAATTAAGACAGAAGCAATATTTTGAGATCTTTCAGTCTATGATATGTGATATGTCATGTCCAGAGCTCCTACTGTTATCAATATCACCCAACAATTTTTATCATTTTTGTCTAACATTTTAGTGCAACAGCAACTTACTACATTCTCAAATCATTAGCTCAGCTTCACTCTTAATTATTCTGCATAATTTTATTCCACAAACTGTTTAAGGATTTGGTCAGGGGATTAGGACTGATTTAATCCCCCCCAAAAAAACAACACATTTCTTTCTATCTTTGCCTCATAATCGCATTTAAAATGAGATCCCCTGATCCCTTCATTGCCTAATAATTGAGATTTAAGTCTATATTATATATGAACATGTTAGTCTCCTCCACAAGACACCTTGAATGTAACATCATAATTGACAATTGCCCAAACTAGTGCGTTATTAAACACCTAAGTGTTTGGACCACTTCACTCAACTATCACCTTCCTCCCCAGATAGAAATCCGAAAATCTTTCCTATTTTAGGAGTGCACCTTCCATGATCTTTTACTCCCCCTTTTTATTCTTTAGTCCTATAACCAAGGCGTCAAAGTTACAAAGCCCTTTTTTTTCTTCCTTGTATTAGTAAAGCGTTAACGCTTCTATAGATGGATGAACTTTGGAGGGGATAATAGAAGGAAAAAAGATTGTTACTCTTCCCTTTCCAAAACACGGTTCATTCGGTTAATTCACTCATTTGAATCAATTTCCATACGAAAAAAGACCCTTTTTGCAGGCAAAATAGAGATTTTCTTTTTGCGGACAAACCAGGATTTAAATATAACCAATAATGAGGTAGAATAGAGAAAGCATATCCGGCTGAAGATGACATCGGAGGAGGATGGTGACGGCGGGGACAGGTGATGACAGGGTCGTCCTCGCTCTCCTGCTCTCGGTCTCTCACTTTTGTTCACTCTCTCACTACTCTCGATCTCTCACTCTTATTCACTCTGTCACTGCTCTCGTCTCACTCCTTCTCGTCAACTACTCTTGTTCTCACCTTAACCCATATCTATTTTAGGGCTTTTAATCTTCGATTAGTGATGGACTCAATGGTGGACTCACGATGGACGGAGTCTATCGCTAACTAAAAGAATAATTTTTAAACAAATTAATCTCATAAATCTATCACTAAATGCCCCTATTTTATTGCTTGAGTCGCTCACTAAGCGACTCAATAGCGATAGAACTAAAATCTGTTGCTACACCCGTCATCGACTACGGCCTTTTCTGACATATGTCAATTTTCGCTGCTGTTGTATGATGGACTGTAGTTTCATGGCTAATTTCCATTGCTACTTAACATTTTTGTAATAGTGAATTATGAAACCGAAGAATTAATTTAACACTCACCAAGAATCATATCTATAAACATGAAATTATAAAACAAAGATTTTCACTTACCTCCCTTGAGGTTTTGGTAAATGTTTTTTCTAATCCCAAAGTTTTTAAATTATTATTTACCTTCTTTCACATTTGCGTCAAATTATTATAAGTACCCAAAATTTTATTTTTGTGGCAACTAACTATTATTGGAGCAATTATTGATGATTTATGATCATAATGATGATAATTTGTGGTCGAAATCTCACTGAAAATTAAAATTTTGAATGTTTTGAGAGGGAAGAGAGAATGGAACACACATTATTATAGTTGTAAAAGAAAGAAGCACTGAGCAATGGGCAAACTAGGTATTTAAGGATCCCGAGTCCTTTAAATCAAGTTTCTATAAGGGGAAAGGTTTATAAACTGGTCGTGGTTAGGTAGGTGGGAAAACGTGAGAGAAAAGGGACATTTTATTATAATTTTAATTCAAAATTTTGAAGGAAAGAAAAAACATTTACCGAACCTCGAGGAGGATAAGTGAAAATTTTTTAATTATAAAATTAAGAAAAAATAACAAATAAAGTGGGGAGATTATTTTTTTGGTTGAAAGGATAAGTACAATAACTAGCAGGTAGCCCTTCTCGCAAGGATTCTACGCAAGTTGTCTTCCATTAAAATGCGAGAGAAAAGAAGAAGAAGGAAAATCTGACCAAAATAAGGAAGAAGAAATACAGAGACCACATTTGGCCACCCAACCACCAGCCCTATTTCCTTCTCTAAATGTATGATGGATACCCACTTGATCGCATCTTTGAAGATAATGACGTGTGTCTTGGATGAGGGTCTGGATTTCCCAGGGTACTCGAATCTCTCCTTTAATACCTTTAATAACAACTTGATTATCTCCTTCCAAAACAATTTATCGGAAACCCGCTTGTATCTGTTGTTCTTACCCCATTCGGCATAGCGAAGCTTCGGCTACCAATACGAAGTTGGTCCCAAATTAGTTGTCCCAACTTGAATAAATTTTCCCTCCCAACCTCTAATCACAAATCCTCCCGCTGCTGCTAATGATGATTTTGATCCATCAAAGTTGATTTTGATGAACCCCCGGTGGTTTCTGTCGACTGACAAACTGAATTGAAGTAGTATGTAGTGGAGGATGAGTACTGGAGTGTGAGTTGGAATGATTATCGAGTCGTCCTCTTACCCTCCATTCTCGCCTACAGAATCTTGGCCTTTAAAATTGTAGTCAAAGCACTATAGTTTCCATTATTAAAGACAACATCATTTCGACTTTTCCATATACTCCATATCAAATGAACCATGCGGATCATTTGATTGGTTTATTCAAAATCCTAGTCTTATCAAAAATATCCTTCAAAGATACAATTTGCAAATGACTAAAATTAATATTCAGCCATCTGCGAAATGCTTTATTCTAAGTGTCCTTGATCGAAGAACACTGCGAAAAATATGATTAATTGATTCATCATGAACTTGACATAATGGACAAACAAGTATCGATAATAACTCCTCTTTTAGCAAGATTATCTCGTGTAGATAATGCATTATGACCAATTTGTCACGAAAACAATTTCAATTTGGGCATCAAATCTAAATTCCAAATCCACGCAAAGTTCCATCTAATATGACTAGCCTGGAGATTATGCGTATTCCAAGTAACAGATTTTGTTGTAAAATAACCACAGCTAAAAAGTCCCCAACAAACAGCATCATCAATATCATGATTAGGAAGAAAGATGATCCTAATAGTCTGACAAACGTCGGCCAGGAGAAAAGAATATTAAGTCGGGCCAAATCCCACTCTTTACCTGGAGTGATAAACTCAATAAGCTGTGGCATTTAAGGAAGGAATATTCGGAAGGTTGCTATCATAATAATTTACTAACTTAAAGTTACCACACCAAAAATTATGCCGGAATTTCGCCTTTTTGCCATTACCTATTTTCCATCTTAAGCCTCTTTTAAACAGATCACGTTCTTTAAGCAAACATTTCCAAGCCCAAGACTCGGAAGATTTAATTTTCCTTGAGAAAAATCGTCCTATAATGGATACTTGGTTCTCATAATTGACGTCAAAAATTATTTTCTACATATAAATATTTCAAATAAGTTTACATAGGAAAGCTTGGTTAACCACCTCAGTTTTCCTGAGGCCCAAACCGCCCAATTTCTTGGGAGTACAAACTTTATCCCAAGCCACCATTGCTATCCCATTGGCATTGTGAGTTTTTTTCCAAAAAAATCTCGACTAATTTTATCTAAAGATTTAGCCGTGCTTTTCAATAATTTAAAGCTCGCATCACATGAGCAGGTAATGATTCAAGATTAGATTGTATAAGCACAACTCTACCTGCCTTTGAAAATGAATTAGCTTTGCGGTTACGTAATTTGCTATTTTATTACAAAGATAATGCTCGGATTAAATGTCACTCAATTATATTAAAATGTCACGATTGTCACCGGTGAACTTTCGTTCCTACGCGTGTCACTAAAGTAATTATTAGGGGTCATAAATGCCACTATAGCAATGTTAAACCATTCGCAGCCGATTTTTTGTGCTTTTTTCTTTTTCAATAAAAATCCCTTTCAATAAAGCCCACCCCAGATTTCCCTCACACCCACGATTTTTCCTCCAATTCCCTTCTTTTGGTTTTACCATTTTCTCCTAAAATTGAAGACTTAGGGTTTGATAACAAACCCTAAAATTGAAATTTGTCGATATTTTGCTGATGTGCTTTGCAAAATTAAAGTTGTGTTACTCGAAGTCCTGAGAAAATAGATTGGAAAGAGCCTCAATCATGTCTCATTTAGATGATCAAAGCCCCATAACAGTTTGTATGTCATGCCCCTAATTTGTTGATCTTGAAAGGTATTGCACATGTAGGAAAAAGTGTGACATTTACACAAGCATGACTTCAAAGAATCCTAGTAGAAGTTTTGCAAGGTGCTCAAGGTTTAGCATGGCTATACACCATGGTTATTTCAAGTGGGTAGATGGTTCTCTCTTTGATAAGATAAGGTCAATCAATTGTTGTATCTTTAATTCAAAAATACGAGACCCTTAGCTAATGAAAATAAGCAATTGTAGAAGTTTGCGGAAGGCGAGAGAAGAAGTGCAAGCAAAATTAAAGATGATGAAAGACAAGAACAAAAGGTTGAAAAGGAATATGTAATGGGTACAATATGCTCATGTTTAGAGTTTGAAGTACCCCTATAAAAAATTAGTACACTTAATCAACAACTAATTACAATATGCGCTATTATATAGTGCATCAATAAAATGTACAAAAACATATTCTCTTAGCAAAAATGCTTTATCTTTCTCAAACAGAAATCAATCACCCAAGTCCACATAAGTCTTCTTTGGGAACTTCACCTTCCTTCTTCTATCAAACCTTCTCACTGCTTGCATTTGCCTTGAAGAAGTAGTTGTAGACTTCTTGAAGTATGAGAAACCGAGGGAGGAGCAATGGAGGTAGAAGGAATTGTGGGTGGGTCATAAATTGAGGCTAAAGCTTTTTGCATGCTCACTTTAACATGAAATTTTTTTGGAGGTAGAGGTGATTATAGAATTGATAGTTGTTGAGGCAGTTGATATGCTTCTTGAACTTGCTGGGGAGGGCTCAGTGAGTGCTTGAGTAAGTGGAGTAATGCTTGAAACGGGTGATTGCTGCTGTGAGCTTCTTTCTTGCGTACCTTGTGAAAGATTAGTTAAGGTTTTCTTTTCCTCGTGCTTAGGTTTTCTTCTTCCCTACAGTAATATGCTTGGAGGAAATAAAAAACAAATAGGCTAAAAAATATTATGAATGATGGAAATCAAAACTAGCCATACTTTCAGCTTGGAAGGTTTTTAGGTGTAAGTGAGCTTGTTGTGGCCTTCTTGATCACAGGTGGAGCAATGAAGTATAACAATATTTCTGCAGACCCTTACTACTACAAATATGAATTTTTACTACGGCCGATTAACGATAGTTAAAAGAAAAAACCGTCATGAAAAATGAAGCGGTGACATTTTTGTAAATTAGCGGTCTTTTATTACAACTTTGACTACGATTCTTTTACTCGAACCGTAGTAATAGATCGGTGTCCCGACTTTTTACTACGGTTAACTGGAAGAATCGTCGTAATAAGTGTTCTCTATTACTATGGTTCTTCCGTTGAACCATAATGAAAAATCAAAAAGACTTTTTACTACAATTCAATAAAAAAGCTGTACTAATAGATATTATCTATTACTACGATTCTTTTATTAAACCATAATAAATTCTTTTTATAAATTCAAGTAGCATCTTTGGTCGAATATTCCCCTCACTAGTTTCCTACTTTCTCTTCATTTATTTAAATACCTTGCTTCGTTTTCCCCAACCCTTAGACTTCTCTTTACCAAAAAAAATATGTTCAAATTTCAAATTCTTCATCTTGAAATCATGAACGAGCCTTAGCACATCCAGAAATTGAGGGATAGCATGAGCAACAAGAGGGTTACTGACCTTTTCAACCAGAATATTTGAGCTAGGATTTTCGCCACTTCCATGGCTTCTTACATTAGCACCAACAACAGCGAGCACGACGCCGAAACCGATGTCGTTTCCCCTCCTCCTCATCCTCATTGTCTCCGTCGTCATTGTTTTGCCTTTCTCACCTCGTCCAGAAATTTCTTGAAGACGATTCCACCATCGCTGATGACTCGTCGACGACTCGCCGGTGCAGCTCCGATTCCAACTCCGACAACTTCCTCCAGTCCGATTTGTCTTCCCTCAAGCGTGCTCGTCCCTCTTCCTCCAAATGCTGGGATTATATTGTTTTCTAGATCTATCCGGGTAGTTAACTAGGCTAAGTTTGAGATCCTCCGGATCCGGATCCAATGGCGACAATTGTGGCTGAAGACGGGGGCTCATACTTCTACCGGTAATTAGGGTTTATAATTCTTGAATTGGTTCCATGTAGAAGTTGATTCTCCCAGATTTGTCGATTCTTTCTGTTGAGAGTTTGCATTGTCCGAGATTGTTGCTTTTTGTCTACAAATTGGTGCTTGGGTTTATGTTGGGATTTGTTATTGAGGAAAATGGACGGATGCAATTCAATGATTTTTTGACTGAAATTATACAGTGGGTATAAAAAAATTATATATATAAAAAATTTAGATCTAGTTCTTACCCAAGAACCGTAGTAATAGATTCTCTTTCACTACGATTATGAAGTGTAGTACAAGATGTCCATATATTATTACGCTCGCATACATAACGTTTAGTAATAGTAGTAAAAGGTCTTTTTAAACCGTAGTAAAAGGTGGATCCTATAGTAGTGCCTCTCTCTTTCGCTGCCTTTTTATTCTCTCCACCATCTTGCATTCTCCTTCCTCAATTCTAATTTATCCAATATCCTAGGAGCTAAAGGTTGATCTAACTTAGCTACCCGGGATTACTTCATTGTAATCCTCTTCATTATAGCCTTAAACACACTCTTAAGTATAAACACAACTAGCATAAATCTTGTATTAATTATGAAGCATTGAAGATTTCATCCATATTATTGTCAACTTAATCACACTTGACATGTTGCTTGAAATAAATCCCGCAGAAATGTTTTGGGTCTTTCTTTTCTAAAAGTTTCCAAGGTTCTATATCTAAGTCCTGCATTGCTTTAATACGCCTATTCAAATACATTTCATGTGTGGACTTAGCTATTTTCTAGAAAATTTCTTTATATTTCTCGCATCTCCATTTGTTCCTTAAGTTGGCATCCACATACATTTTATGTTCAACCTCGAGTACCAGTTTCGAATTGCATAAATAAAAAGCTTAATTGCAAAGTACCAAAGCAAGTTTCAACTGAAAATTTTATAAAAAAAAAACTAAAATTGACATTACCTTATGTTGAGCAGCAATAAATGTCCAACCATGTCCATTTCCTATTTACAAATCGGTTTGCGGATGCTCAATAACCTAGCCCCATATCTCTTTGCACCCCATGCCTCGAGGTATATTTGGTCATTGGCATCTCTTCCCGCTACACAAAAAGCTTCCCATCCCAAGGACCTTTCAAGAAACATCTATCAATTGAAAGTACTCTTCTACACCTATATGAAAATCCCCTTTTCAAAGGTCCTAGACATATATACAAAAACTTGAATAAATATTGCTCCTAAGGATCCTTCCAAGTTTTCAACTTCACAGTTGATTCTAGATTCTTCTTATACACTTCCCACACATTATTTCTTAACTGTCCAATTGTGCTTTATAATCTCCAACTATATTATGAGATTTCCCTAGCCCCGGCACATATTGATAGTGTGGCATTGTAGTTCGGTTCATCTTTCACCAAGCCATAAAGGTCCATAGCTCCTGTTGTTTTCTAAAAGTTTCTATGTAGTGCTCAATCATCCAATCGGAGGACATGTGTATTTTCCTAGGTTCAAAGCTAAAAGGGATACAAGTGTGTAGTTTTCCAAAGTCTTGATTTGGAACATCAACTACTTGCCAACTTTTGATCCCCACAATCTCCACTCACATCCTGCACCTAAACAAACCACTTGATATCTAACTAGGTCACTCTTCTTCATCTTTAAGTGATACTCCTTCACTATTATATAATTTTTAGCTACTTTCACAAGCACTTCCTTCTCAGCAAATTTATTCTCTACTTGTTGTTCAACTGATGACTTACCCTTGTATCTAAGATATTTCACACTTTGCTTCCTCTGTGATGTCTTCCTATTATCATCTCCACTATCGGTATCGGGGTTGTCAACATTGTCCGAGTCCTTATACTTTTCTTCCCTTAGTTCATCCTCATTCGTATCTTCCTCGCTATTATTCCCATCATTGGCTAACTGTCTTTCAATAATAATATCCTCTATCATATCCTTTTTCTTATCTCTAGCCTTTGCTAACTCCTCATCCTTAACATCGAAATATGTTCATCATCGTCACCTGAGCCTAATCCCCCATCAAAATCATCATCATCATCTCTAAAATAATCTAGCTCTCCATCTCCAACATTCCCTTCATCATTATGCTTAACATATAAGCATATAAACTCATTCTTATATACCAATCTAATTAACTCCCTCACTTGTTCATCGCCTTCAATTGCCTCCAACAAAAATACACAATCTTGATTTCTTTTCATTATAATCCATGTTGATTATAGAGTCCTTAATGTCTTCTACACTTAAGAAATTAGGGTCAACTGAAATTTCATCCATCTCATACTCAGAATAAACCAAATGAGGTTTCCTCTAAAATTCTCCATCATGAAAACATTCAACTTACCTTATATCAACACTCATTGTGCATTTATAGTATTAACCAAAGTCAAATAAATCATTACAATTTTAAAAATTACACGTAAAGAGCATGAATTGTTCCCCTTCCCACGAAATTCGAACATGCAAAAAAGTTCCATACCCATTAAACCATTTATGAAATCATTCATAACAATATTGACAATATCAACCACACATGAACTGCAATCAAGTGAAAATTAGGTTTATCCCTAAGTTTTTCAATTTTGAAGTATTTTTCAAAAAACCTAAAAATTATATGTTGATGATGATAAACTCCTTCTAATCGGATCTTTTTCAAACTTTCCTATTGATCCCTTCACTTTGATTCTTTCTCGTCAACAATCGCTCGTAAGTGCCTCCTCCAATTTTAGGGTTTAAACTAGAGAGAGAGAAGGGAAGAGAGACTTATTAGTGAGTGTTCTATAAATCGAGGGAAGGAAGAAAGGCAACGACTTACTTTTTCAAATTTCCTTTTTTAAAAACCTTCAAACTAAATAAATGAGTTTTTTACTAGCAAAAATAATTAAAAAGGACGAAAACCAGTATGCAAACAGTTAAACCTTACTACATTGGCATTTATGACCTCTAATAAATACTCCGAGTGACATGTGTAGGAACAAAATCGTGATATTTTAAGATAATTGAGTGGCAATTTAATCTGAGCACTTATCAAGAAGAATAGGAGATCGATGGTGCAGCAGTAGCGGTGGAGGTGTCCTAAAACTTCGATAGTGGTAGGAATGGCAATAAAATTCATACCCATTTAAAACCAGGAAAATTTGCCCCATTTAAAACCTGAATGGGTGGTGAAAACGGGTTTTAAATGGATATACTATGGGTTTTTAAAAGAACGATTACAACATGTACTGGTTTGAGTATAGGCCTCACTCACTCTATACCGATACCGGCCACATACCCATCTTCCTTACAAATAAAAAGAATAACAATCCACATATGTGATTTTGTGAAGTGTAGGATGAAGCCTAAATTTCCAAAGGCCCAATCTTAAGTTATTAGTGTTCATTGTTGTTGGATTGGTGTACGCAAGAGTTAAGAGATCGATAAGCTTTAGATTTTATGCCTTTTTGTGTGATTTGTAATTTAGAACTTTTATGAAAGACTCGTTAGCTATTTATAATTTGCCAGTAAGTTATGTGTTTTAAGGGTCATTGGCTCACTATGAGTTAGTGATTTGCATTGTTGAATTTGTTTGTTGCATATTCTGTTGCCATATCTTAATTTTATCTTTTATCGCACCCGAATTTCGTATCGTAACTAAATATGGGTCCGATATGGATATTAATTTTTATTCCCTATTTCCACTGATGTAAACCCACAAACCCACATAACCCAATGAATATGGATATGGGTGTTGTTTTTCAATACCCACCAAATACGGGTAGGAGTATATGTGTGACAATTTTGAAAATGGGAATGGGTGCGAGTACGATACCCACAAACACACATAACCCAATGGATATGGGTGTTGTTTTCAATACCCACCTAATACGGGTACGAGTATATGTGTGACAATTTTAAAAATGGGAATGGGTGCAGGTACAATACCACCTACCTCATCCTCGTCCTTAGGTTGAGGCAACATTGTAGTCCCCGACATAGGAGATGGAGAGACTAAGTGAGCAGCATACCAGGACTCGGGAGTCCGAGCATGAGAGAGAGAGAGAGAGAGAGAGAGAGAGAGTAATGGGAGTGGGATCGGGGATGGCAATCAAGTTGAAGTTAGGGAGTGGGGAAGGAGAGCTTAAGAGACCGAGATATGAGATATAGAGAGAGTGAGATTGATGTGAGAGACATATAGTTGATAAGATGAGAGAAAGGGCTTTGGGGGAGGGGGAGGGCTAGTTAGGGGACCTAGGGGAAGAGGATTAGGGTTAATGGGCTATTGTGGAATCTTTTTCAAATTTTAAAGACTAAATTTTTTAAAAAGTAAATAAGAAAATTAATGAGATATCAAATATCCCAACATCCAAATCTTCACGGGACAGATTCATATTCAAATCTAATTTTATTTTTTAGATTCAAATTGGATTATTTTGCCTCATATCGAATTAGATTTTCCTTGAACTCGGACTTTAATTGTCATCCTTATTCCCTTACTATTAAATCTGGCAAAACCGACTTGACTCGAGTGACCCTAACCAAATGATCTCCAAATTCATACCGACTCGTCACATGAAACAGCTTAAAACAGACTAACTCAAAGTTGACATGAAATTGAATTTGGCACGAACCGATCGGAACAATATTTTCCAAACTTATTATTCTTCATAAGATAAACTTACTCGGACAAAAAATTCAACGACCCAAAGTCAACCCATGGCCCAACCTGAAATAGGACATGACTCAATTCGAAACCAAACAAAATGACCCAATTGTCGGTCCCATAATATATAGTAGATTATTTGTTCTCATTACCAGTCGTGGTTTTCTCAATTTGGAACTTTCATGCATGTAAATTCACGCGTCCATTGTTTTAGCCTTATTTTTGCTTCAACATTTTCAATTATCTACATCGTATAAAGCTTTCCGATATTTGCTAAGTTTCAACCCTAACAATATTAAGACCTGGATCATAAATTAAAGCTACAAAATCATTTGTATGGTCAAGTACAAAACTCAAATTGGAGCCAAAAACACCAAGACTTTGGACATGTTGATAAGCCCTCAAAAACGAAACATCAAACTCACCAGATGTACAATGAATCGGATCCTTTACCCTGCAAATTCTTATTTTTAGGCAACAACTGACAAAACTACAACCCAAATAGTTGATATGCTTGATTGATAAGATATCCCCCAAAGCTGCCATGAAATCTACACAATTCTCACCATCTTCACTTACTGAAAATATATCCAACTTTGCTTTTAAACCCAAAACCAACCCCTAAAATGTCTATGATAGTATATTAATATTTTCGCCCTAAATTCTTGGAATAAAACACACACTATTTTATTTGATATTAAAAACCAAGCATAACATAACCTTCAAACAACCATGACTCCTCATATACAACACCTTCTCAAGAATATTGTAAATTACTGATATACTCCAATTACACACAAAAAAATTATTTCAACATTGGGATTTGTAATGAATGGATGCAAGACTTGTTGGTCCAAATAATTAACTCCCCCCCAAAAAAACCCGAGATTAAGAGATGGTTTTCAATAGATTAAGAGCTAGTCGAAGGAAATGATTAATAGTGTAATGGTATGTTGAAGGTTTGAGTTTTAATTTTTATTTTATTATGAGTAAATTAGACATTCACTGACACCAGAACTAATTCAATAGGGCTAGCAAGAGGAGGATGGACCCCCTATACCCAACTATGGTGAAATCTAATAAGAGCATTTGTAATGTAGGATCCAAATTTGGATCATATGGAACCTATACTTTCACCTCACCTCACATTTCAAAATTTTGCAACTCAATTAATCACCTTCTACATCTCTCAGATCACCGCTTAGATTAATAAATATATTTAATTTAGTTTTTAATATTTTTTTTTCATATCAGATACATTTCTCAAAGCTAACTAGTACCATATTAATAAAAAAATGGTAAAAGTTGATTGTTTGAAACTGTGGTGGATTGCTTGGATGGTCAATATGAGCCTAGATCATGTAAATCCATGCGCTTCAGAATGCTCCTTAAACTGTGTGCATAAATTTGAATTATGTGATGTCCATTGCGCATGCTCTAAATCTATTGGGAACTACTTACTAATATTAGGTTCTTAATAATATAGGGAATTAATTTCTTTAACTCTTAAGTTTTTTGACTTAATTTTTCAACGTCTAGCCTTAACATTTTTCACAATTAAAATGACTATTTTACCTTTACTTTATTTTCACATTCTTTTTTTTAAAAAAAAATCTGTATATCTCCACAATTACAACCACCAACACCCACCCATCTGCGCCCTTGCGCGACCAGCCAAATTCTCGGTGACTCGGAACCTGATTGTAGAGGGTCGTTGCCTGCCGATGACTCCATCGTTGGTGGTTTGACGAAGAGAGAGAAGAAGAAAGAAGAATGGGGAAGGGAGAGAGAGAGAGAATGAAGGTGATGAGCTCACCACCACACCATTAGTAGACTCATTGGTGGCCGGCAACCCAGTGATGGGTTTGTAATCATTGGGCAGTTTGCTGATGATGCAAGGAATAGCACTTGGAGTCGTCATTGGCAGTTATAGTGGCTGGGGATGTCAAGGAGCAGGTATGTAAAAAGATAAAAGTAATTAAGAGGGATAAAATAGTCATTTTAGAACTAAACTATACGCAAATGTTAAGCTTATAATACTAAATAAAAATTAACTCCAAATAGTTAAGATTAGTTTAAGAAAATAATATCGCATAAGTATTTCCTCGCAGGTTACCTAAATATTAATAGTCCAACCGAGCAGCAAGTATTTCCTCGCACAAGAAAAATAGCTCCACCACGACTTAAAGTTTAAACTCATGTAACCCCTTTTAGAGAAAGCACTCATGGCACTTTAATTGACATATATAATTGTACTACATAAGTCATACTCTCTCACACATCAACAAACTCCCATAGCACGAATATAGCTAAGGGAGTCAAATTATGCCAATATTTTACCATGGTGGGTCAAGCACTAAACCCTAGTGTGCATAAAGGCAAATGAATGAGAACAAAAATGCAAAAGACTTGAACCCAGAAGATGACATGAGTTTGCATAAAAGCTGTAAATGAGTATGCAAGTTTGGATTGAAGTTGTTTAACTTTTAGCTCTTCCTTCAATCAGAAAACCAAACACCTCCACTACCCATGTCTCTCTGCAACTGAGAATTTTGCTAATGATCAACCAAACCTATTTATGGAGAGACAAAAACTGGATAGGATCCCTCCACTACTCGACCTTTTTATTTCCAACATACATATGCATGTCTTATTATAATGGGGGAGGGGAGGGGGAAAAAAGAGAAAATGAAAATGTGGGTATAATTGCTTCATTTGTCAGCAATATATATTCACCTTCCAAAAGTTGAGGTATATAAATTGGTGATAAAGATGAGCATTTTCTTGGGAAAGGGCTGGGGTTGGGGCTGGGGCTGGCTAGCTCTTCAATAATTATCATGACAAACTTCAGCATTATTTTTCATTGATTTGAACTTTCATATGGGTCATGCCTTGATGTAGAGGGAGCAAAGAATCGTGAAAGTTTATGAAATTAGGTATTTTGGAAAGGTACATTTTGGTGATGACAGTGATTCAAAGCATGGCCTAGCTAACGCAGCCATCAACAAAACCTTTACCATCTTCAGTTGCTTTTTATTCACCTTGTTACTTGCTACTATTAGTTAAAACCCAATTATGATTTGGTCGGTAAATTTATGTAATTTACTTAATACTCGATCCGGAAGATTCAAACCCTAATTCGAGTTCAATCTTATCTAATTCAATCTCAATTAAATCGAAATAACTTAAACTTTTAATTTCATGTGATTTATTAATAACTAGTGTAATTTAGTTGTATGCATGGTCCATATACATAAAAATAGGTGTAACGTCAGGTATAATATGTAAAAATATATAATTATTACCCTAATTTGGTTGGTGAGTTCCCTTTGAAATAAGACATATAAAGATCGCATTGTGACCTGGCCGTCCGTTAATGACGTTGAAAAGCTTGAATTCTCCAATAGTTGTGCTCCTATTGAGCTAAATGTATAGGTTCTTGAGATAATCGAAAGAAAAAAAAATCAACTAAGAAGAAGTTTAAAAAGATGAATACTAATAAGAGTTTTAGTTCTAAGAAAAGATGCAACAGCTTGCCAAGCAGGATTCTCGCTACTCTACCAAAAATTGCTCAAAACAAAACTTCAGTCATAAAGGATGATTCCGAGTGCTTTGAGGATCGAAGAACCAAAAAGTCAATAGCAATAAGGATGTGCCGAAACCAAGTGGAGTCATTGAGGAGAGGGTGACAGATGGGATTAGTTGCTTAGAGTGGTCGAGTCTTATTAATTCGTAGTCGTATTTCACTCATTGTTTTTTTGTTTGATTGTGACTTAAATGTCTTTTCATTCATTTAATAGGTAAACATTTCTTTGTATTATACATATGGACGTTTAGCTTGAGGTGTTTTTACCCATTTACTAATTGAAAAACAAATGATAAATTTGATTTGAATAAAAAACCAAGAAGGGGCATAATAATGAGTTAAAAGCAAAGTTAAAAATGTGGAAAAGAGAAGTATGGAGTAGCTCAAGTCTTAGGGAATTGAAGTTGACGTTGACAAATGCATGGATCCCAATAAATGGATAGAAATTGGTAGAAAGTTATGCCCTAGGAAGGAAGCTATGAAAGTTTTATAAAACTGGAAAATGCCACCAAATAGGGTCTTTATTTATCAATCACTGTTAGACTGACCAGTTATGTAGTGAGCTTTTCCGTGCCAAGTGCAGCACATTTGATATGACAGGACTCAAAACCTCCAACACCATTATGTGTATATGATTATCACAATCACTATGCCACTACTAACCTAATTACACTAACATCCTCCAAATTTTGTTTCTTTTTTCCCCTGCATACCCATCTCCTCTTTTTAGTTTCTTTCCACCATTTCTTTTTTTTTTTTTTTGGGTTTATATGTTATTTTCGTGGGGACCTTATAATATGATTTGCATCAACTGTTATTAAACTTAGCTATCCAAAGAGTGATCTAGTGAGATCTGGTCCTTTTTTATCAAATAGCAGGCTATAATGTGATTTGGGGCACTAAGAAAGAAGAGGTTAGTTATACCCTCCAAACAAAAAACAAAATCTTTTAAACTCATTAACCCTTCAAACTTATGCGGTACTGTCCTTTAGTGGTTCGTTCATCCTTGGAGAGTTGGGTACTATGAAATATTTTTTATCATAAGAAAAAAATTCCTATAAATAGTGTAGCTTTTCCATTACTTTAACTTATGTCTTTGTTTGGACTATGTTTCTTCTATTTGTAAGGAGTTGTAAAGAGTTGTAAAAAACTGTAAGTAATTGTAAGAACTTGTAAGGAGATATAAGGAATATAAAATATTGAATACGATTTAATAAAAATATTTAATACATTTTTATATTTATGTATGACATATTTGTATTTTTATTTATGAATTTAATATAAATTATTAAATTATAAAATTTATATATTTGTAATGCCAAATGCATATGTGTCAGTTTGATGATTTATAAAATATCAAACATAAGTTCTTTTTTTCTTTAAAAAATTATTAAACATGACATATATACATTTGGTATCACAAATATATAAATTTTATAATTTTATAAATTACGATAAATTCATAAATAAAAATATAAAATATGTTGCGCATAACTATGAAAATACATATATAAATACATTAAACATTTTTATCAAATCATATACAATATTTTATATTCTTTATATCCTATTGTAACTTTTACAGCTCCTTTTACATCTTTTTACATCTCTTTATAACTCCTTACAAGTTATACTAAATGAAACATGGCTGAAATAAATCACTCAA
This sequence comes from Talinum fruticosum, assembly GCA_021018815.1. Classification (NCBI taxonomy): domain Eukaryota; kingdom Viridiplantae; phylum Streptophyta; class Magnoliopsida; order Caryophyllales; family Talinaceae; genus Talinum; species Talinum fruticosum. The sequence goes on along the minus strand of JAITYX010000072.1, from coordinate 555,327 downwards.
ATGATTTCTTCATATTCAACTTGACCATTCACCTATAAACTCAAACTTCAATGAAATGTTTGTAATATTATTCATGATAACATGAACATGATACTTTTTTATAATTTAATTATTTGTTAGAATTTTTTTGAATTTCATAACACATAAAATTAAACTAATGTAGCCTATGATATTAATTATTAAAATCCTTACATACCTATTCAAATAAACGTGATTTACGCAAAATACTCGATGGAAGTATAGGTATATGATTGAGAAAAATAGGGGTGTGGGTATAGCTATACTCGCCACGTACATGTCTCACAAACATCCCTAGTAGATAAATTTTACGTACATAAATATTCGCCAATAAAAAAATTCACAATAAATTTTAAAATAAAAAATAATATGTAATTATAAGAAGTTATCAGTAGCTATGAGGAGAGATATAAAGAATTATAAGGTTGTACACTAAATTTAAATAGAACATGGCCTTATTGTGCTAACTCATATTGAATAGTCTACCAAGGAAAATGGTGTTACATATTATAAAGTAAATGTTGATTTATTTTGGATGGTGCCAAGCATGCCTATGTGATTTCAGCTTTTATTAAAAAAACTATATGTGTAATTAATTACTTTAATTTCAATGGGTTGGTTGCTTTGGTTGTCTAATTAGCACTAATGGTTACACTTAATAGGATCTTTAATTAGACATCTAATCTAATAGTTGGTTAAAACCATCAATAATTGTGATGACTTTTGAGAAAAACCTTATATGTTCATCAAGTTAGATAATGTAGGATACAAATTTTGTTTGTATCTTAAGCTTTAGCCATAATCTTCCCTCTAAATGGGCTTAATTCCTAGCCAAACTTTTTGAAAACTTGTATGGTATGTATGAATAATGTTATGAATGGTGAACTAATCAACAGAAATAATAATTTTGGGAACAAAAACAGAAATATATAACATTAGGAACAAGTTGATCCAAATGTTCGGGTTTAGCATTTTCAAATAGACTCGAGATGTCACGAGGTTAATCGCCTAAAAACAAGATTGAAATTATAATCCAAGCTATAAGATGGATACAACACAAAAACCTAAAAAAAAAAAAAAGAAAAAAGAGGAATAAAGAAAAAGCAGCTATGAAGCGCGCTACTTCCTCGTGTGGGGTTTTTGTTTAAATAGATAATGAATCACACTTATATAAAAACAGGTAATGTGATTAGGATATATCAGTATATGTACCTTAGACTATAAACCTAGACAATAAATATATTAATTAAACAAACTTTTATAACAACAAGTATAGTTTCAGGGATCTTTCAATAAAGTCTTCTTCTTACCTGTTTCTACTTGTTTGTTATTAGATGTTTATTTTGTAAATATGCGCCAGTCGAATTACTTGGTTTTATATAGGTTTTATGAACAGTCGAAAAAAAACAAACCTTTTTCGTACTTCACAACGTTGTTAACTAGCTAATATTATACTATAATTATTTTTTAGGTCTAGATAAAATACAAAAGATAATATAATATTGTCGTATAATACATTAAGGAAATGGGAAATCAAACTTAAGACATGATGAATTTAGAACCACAATGTTAATCACTAGATTCATACCTCATTGATATACTACGCTACATATAGGCACCTCAAACTAGACTAAAAACAAATATATCAACAACATAACACAAAACACCTGTCATCCTAACAATAAGAAAAGAAACTCTTCTTGTACATCCCCACCAAAATTGACCACAAGAAGGAAGCAAAGCACTGACAACACCAAACCATGAACCTAGCTCCACTAAATTTTCTTGCAAAGCCCATAGGCCACCTGTTAAAAATACCGTCACCAGTTCAAAATTAAAGGATTTTTATGTCTCCAGAGTTTAAGACAGTTTGAGAAATTGTGTTATGTGTTAGTATTTACCTTGAATGTCTGAGGAATGTGGCATTCATAGACTCCGACAGCCACAATTTCCATCTTTTAGAATTATTTTGTATTATTCTCACTATTTATTTTGTGCATACAAGCATTTTAGTCTGAACGCGGATACATAACTAACGGGATATATCCCTATATTTAACAAGATAAAATGATACTTATCGGTATCAGTGTAATTAGTAAATGCCATAGCAAGAACCCTAAATCAAGGACCACTCGGCATTTCAATTCAGTTGTGTCGATGCACTTCTCGGGTTGAGAAAGTGGAACTTGAGATTACACATCACAACTCGTTAAATCTAAATTTGCATCTCAAACATGCAAAGATAACGTCACTTACATCTTAACTCGAATAAATGTTATAGGTGGAAGAAACCTGGGTGATATATTAATTTGTGAGTTTGCTTCATTGCATATGATAGCAATGTACACACAGCATAAAAGCCCATTATGTTCGATTCCCCAATATGTATTCTCATTAATGGTTTTTGTCTTTTGAAATTTGGTTTTGAATTCAAATTTTAGAAAATAAAAAATAAAAGGGTTGAAAAAGATTAATCTGGGTGTACTTGAGTCACGATATGTACCAGCTACTGTATGGTGCATACTGGATATCATTGGATTAGCTTACATTGGATTTGTACCAATTCAGTACCTATATATTCTAAGCAGCAATAGCTATATATATCTTTAATATTTAAAAATTTTCAATAATCCTTAAATATTTTACAGTTTAAAAGTCTGGTACATTGACTCTGTATGTATATAAATAACCACTTCCATGCAATGCCTTTTTATTATTGATAATAATGAATATAATAATTATTAAAACTTCAAAATTCATAAGCTGAAAATCTTTATGTTAGAATGCATTTTGATATAATATTGTGATAGAAGCTAGCTAATTAAATCCATTCATTTGAATTTAAAAAGATATGTTATAGTGGTCATAAGACGTATTTTTATTATTTTATAACTTTTATTGATAATTTATACTTATTTTTACCTGTGATCCTCCATTAGTATTGAAGTAGCACTGACCGTCAAAGTAAGTCTTTTTTAGCATTTATAGGGCTCGAATCCGAGACCAAAAACTTAACAACTATGTTTGGAAAAAGAAAGTAAAAATGAAATTTTAATTGGATAAATTGCATATATAACGAAGAAAGATCACATGAATTTGGATCTAAGGAAACACATTACTTGAAAAGTGAGGGTTGGGAAAGAGCCCACTGGCTTTGTGCATGAACTGCAGTTTCAAAGAGGAAACCTTCAGATTTAGTCATCATTTAGATTCCTACTTACCTTTTTTCACCATTGGGGAAAATTAATTTATATTATTCTTTCACATAATTTAATTATTTTTTTCAAAAAATTACATTTTTGCATGATACGTATAGAGAGACCCATTATTATCATTGTACTTTCACTTGTTGCATCATGGACTAATCCAGCGCAGCAGAACAAAATCACACTGAAGCTGCAGTATGAAATCATTACCATTCTTTGCTGTAGTTATTTTATTTCCCAATTTATAATTAAATAATATCAACAGTTTAATAGTTAAGACGGATACTTTGAATACAGTATTATGTCTCATGTTCGATTTTCAATCTCTTTTCTTATCGTATTATCTCCACTCTTATTGGATTTATATTGATCGGAGACCGACTTTTATGCCTCACATATTGTCTAAACTAAAATAAACGAACAGAGTATAATCAAGAAACAAAGTATAATAAATGGGTGGTTAAGACTGAGATTATGGATATATACTATATAATTTGAAGTTATAAGCATAATTTGAACTATATAATAATGATAAATAATTACAATTATAAAGTGTTGGAATTGAAAGATGATCAATGTGAAGAAGGGATAGTAGGAAAGAGAAAAATGTAGAGCAGGAATTGACAGAAATTGAAGGTAGCCGTGAACATATCCAAAATCCAATCAATTATTGATCATAGCAGAAATTGCACCACCAATCGATACACAAAAGATCGAGGGATCAAACAAAAAAATACCCCGAAAAGAAAAGAAAGAAAAACTAATTAAAGAGCTGAATCAGAAAATTAAAATTGCAGTACTTATGGTTTCGATTTGCAGATGTACATATTTCGTGCTGAATTATAAACCCTTTTTTTTTCTTATTCCCTCTATTTATCATCATTTTAATTAAACAAAAAACTAAAAATTAATTGAGTTAATTAATGAAAATTTAAAATTGTGATAATAATAATAATTTAATGAGGACGAAACCTTTGCCTACAGGAATGGCAGGTGATCTCCCCCATGCAAGTGTTGGCCTCATGGCGGAGCCTCTCAGCTTTGGCCACCTCCTCACGTGCCTTATCCCACATAGCACGTGCCCGGGCGAACTCCGACTGAGCCAGCTCGATCTCTCTCCGCGTCAGCTCCCTGACTCGCTCGGCGTAGGCCTTCTCGATGGCGGCGAGCCGTATTTGCTCGGCGGCCTGCCACCTGAGCGCCTCCACGCAGGGGTCCACGGCGGAAGCGGCGGCGGCAGGCTCGAGGCTGATGGAGAGCTTGAGGTCCAAGGAGGGCTGGTCGTGGTTTTCGTCGTAGAGCATTGGCGGGGGCCGTGGGGGCTTAGGGCGGCGCGTGGGGGCAGGGCGCGTGAGCCAAGTGAGGGCGCAGGAGGAGGTGTTGGAGGAGGAAGGGGGAGGAGTTGGAGCTCCTTTTGATGGTCTAAATGGTGATCTTTTTCCATGTGGGGAGGGGGGATTATATTTTGTGTATCTGTGATTTTATTTAACTTTCTCAATCTCTGTGAGTGTCTCTCTCTCTGTCTAGGTTCTGAACGAAGGACAGAAAAAGAAAGAGGTGGTTCTTCTGATGACCTAAGAAGAAGGTGGTGAAAGTGAGGGGAGAGAGAGAGTAGGCTTTTGAAGGTAGCTTTTCAATAGTGGGGATGGCAGAAATGGGGTCTATTTATAAGCAAAATGTTAGAGGGAGCACGCTGCTTTCTTTTACCAACTTGCCCTTCCCCTTTAATTATCTGTAACTAGCTTAGCTAGCTGGATCTGCCAAAACTCATCCATACTATTCATATATCTATCGAAACCCAATCACTTCAAACCAAAACCAAACCCATCTTATTATTATTCTCCTTAAACCAACTCTTATATTTACGCCCCGTGAATCCAGAAAGTCTATGATAGAAAAGTTTTAACTTTTATAAATAGACAATTACAAGTTTTATATATGGATAATACGACTCATGATATGTGCAAGTTACATATTAAATTTTAAATATAAAATTTACAATTAACCGACTATAAGCTTAAATTGAATGAAAATTAGGTTATCAATTCTAATCATAACAAAAATGATATAATACAGAGACATGTAAGATTTATTATAGTATTTAACTTTAGATGTTAAAATTCATTCATTTTGATAAGTAAAATTATGCTTTAAATTTTCTGCTAATCAACAGCATGAAATAAATTTATAAATTTACTTTAATTAAAGTACTTCTATAAGGTTGAAGATCTACCAGTTTTATTCATGTTAAGTATGATGTATTTTGGCAACATTTATTTTGTTATTTTTCTCCTTAAATGTTAAAGACAAGGAGCAAGGGTCAATATATACAAAATATGAACTCAAATTTTTGATAGTATTCTCATAAATTTTACCAATTAAGTTAAAATGCACACTCATATAATTTTTTCCATAAGAAAAGAGTGTTGTGGTCAACTTGTTCACCTTTTTTATTTAAAGTGTATATTATGTCCTTAGAGCATATATACTCTCAGAAATCATATGAGTAAATTTATTTTCAAAAATAAATATATGACAAATACGCATCAAAAAAATATATATACGTGGCATCTAGAAGCATGTGCTATTTAGTGCATATAAGAATTGTCTCGATTATGTTCAAATTCTACCTAAAAGTCATCCTTTGTGCTTATTTAGACCGAAAAAGATAATCAAACCAATGTTAAAATAAATGTAACAGAAGTTGATGGGATAAAACAGAGTCTTATTATATAAATCCTCTCAACAAATTACATTTACAATATCAGAATTCTCATGATATATATATATATATATATATATATATATATATATATATATATAATTAATTAATTAAAAGATGATATATTATGAATGAAACCAAAACAATATTGTTGATTTAATAAAATAGAAAGTGTGATTTGTATTATATATTAATGCATGTGTGTCGTATGTAAATAAAAACCCTGAAAAAACACCCTATTGGAGGTCAGAGAGCATGAAATGTTTAGGACAATTCAGACAAATTTTCCTAATTGAGTCTGGCTAGTTTTCTAATTGGTCACTGCGTATCTGAGAATGTTTAATTTGCTAATCATTCAATTATTGTTAATTAATGTAGGCAATAATATGACAGCAACTTTACATGACTTAATTAGTGGACCAAATTATTAATTAGATGAAGACAATCTATTAGATACCAAAATCAAAGGATTAAGGATCAATTTTATTATAAAGTCAACTAAATCATAAGACGTTTAGTGAATATGTTTATGTTGATTTGATGTCGACTTTTTTTCCCTAATTAACCATTTTTTTTCTCTTATGCGATGCATAAAATATATAACTATATTTATCTTAATTTTAAAATTATGTTATCTTATCTCCTACTTATTGAAAAATATAACACTTCTTATGAAATATACATCAAAGTTTCGCAAGTTGTGTATATCATAAATTAAGTTAAATACTGTGTAGACATTCCAAAGTTTTTAGTAATGTATTTTTCGCACCATATTTTTATGCATGTTTTTCTCACCGAATAATGTTTAAGAGCACACCTAATGATAATAACTTAGTTGTTTTTTTTGGTAGTATTGGAAATCTGAATAAGTTATTTTGTATATATTTTTCTTTTTTAGATTGGAAGGTTGGAAAGAGAAAAAAATATTATATGGTGCTCAAAAATCAAAAATATAATTTGAAGAAGTTTTTAATGATGGGAACTAATAAATAATAATAAATAAATAAATAAATTATATACGAGTAATATTGACAACTAGAGAGGAGAGTTTCATATCTTGTTCGGTTTTGCTATATGAAACATGTATTGGTAGGAAGGATGTTACAGGGGTAAGACCACCTATGTATTTGCATCTTCTCAAACCTTACGTAAGTGGAACCTACAATTATAAAACCTCACGATGATAAAGTGTAAGTAGAGGCTCGCTGATAGAAGATGAATACATACACATGATCTTTTAATTAGCCTAAATTAGTAAACTACTGCTCCTATTTTTTTATCTTTTTTTGGGGTCTTTGAAATGTTGGAGGATTTTCTTAATTACGTACCGTGATAGATTTTATGAGTTAAGTGATGTGAATATCAATACTCTAAATAAAATTCTTCACAAAGTCTATGGAGAATTGGAGATGACCTACAAAATTATTGATGCAAATTTACAAACAGTACCTTAGATTTACTTTCAAAATATTTTTTCTAAGATTTTCTTTACCAAAAAAAAATCTCCAAATATTGAAGTGAGAAGGGGAACGAACTACTATTGAAGAACCATGCAATTTATCCACAACTGCGTGGATGCTCAAATATCTGTGGATGATATCTCTCTTTTAACCTAATGAACTTGATGTGAAATCCGAATCGTATTATTTAAATTAATATTTACAATAGAAAAATGGATATGAAACTTGATTTAACCCAAAGTAAATTAAGTTAAGAGAAATATTTTTCGAAGTTAATTTTCTTTGTAAAATAGGTTTGTAAAACAAAACACTAATTAATCCAAAGTCAGCCTAAATTGAAAATCAGCTAATATAAAATTAAAACAGAATTGACTCTCAACCCAAATATGATCCAATTCAAAATTAATTTGACATGATAATGAATTGAATGATCCATTTAACACGTCCGTATGTGTATGATTTTGTTTATCTGTCTTTTCTCATTTTCTTTTTTCTTTTTTATTTTTTGGTTTTAATGTTTGTGGACAAGAAGTGCCTTATCATAAGCGTCATCAAGGGCGAGGAAGCTGGACAAAAAGACTTCTTTTAGTGATGTACACTCAAATTTTTACCGCATCTTTTATTTTTCACATAACCCCCTCCCCCCCAAAAAAAAAAAAAAAACCAAAAACTCCCCTCTGAAAAAATTGAGATTTTTCATTCTTTAAAAGAATACATTATATGTTAAATTCCTCAAACAAGTCACGATAAGTTCAAGTGCTAACAAGCAATCTTTTACATATAGCTTTATCCTTTTGGTTTTTTAAATCAAATGATCATGACATTGTCTAAATTAAATTATCATTTTATGATCATCAATTGATAAATTTTTCGGAGTTTCCTTTGCAAGGCTCTTGATCGATTATGATGAGTATATATTGTGCATAATGACTCACCTTGTATGCTCGGATTCTTTTTTCTTCTAACATTTCAAGTCATAATTGAGTACCTTTCTCATCGATCGATGTTAGTTGGTGATTCTTGTTATGTATAAGTCGTGATGTTTTTATTTATAGATTTCGATACTTATTGAACTTGATTTGATTTGGTGTTCATGTATGAGATTCGTTGAAACTATTAAAAGGACAGTGATGGATTTGATTTAGCATAATTGCATGATCAAGCCAAAACTTAAATATTCGAAACAACAAAAAAGGGCCAAGATGACAAAAGTACAACACACAGTCGTTGACACAACCTTATTCATCTCAGCCTTATTATTATATTGGCAGAGAATTCAAAATCAGTTCTACTACAATTAATTTGATGACTTTTGGGATTTATGTTGGCTAATTAACTCCCTTCAATTATTGGAACATATCCTACATATTGTAGACTCACATGAGCATAATATTATTATTAGTCTAATTTTTCCTTGGAATTGTTTGCTCATATAGGAATCTTTCTCATTCTTGTCTTCACTAAAAGGTCTTGTCCGACTAAATAAATTGTTCCATAATAAATAAATGTTCAAGAATTATCTCAATCAAGGTTTTTTGGAAATATTTTTTGTATTTTAACATGCCCCTCTCAACCAAATTAAATATATCCTTTTAGAAATGTTGAGCAAGCTTCTTTTATTGTAATTTATATTTTAATTATTTATATCCTTAAAAATAGAAATGTTGATACTTTATTATCCCGTTGTATCGACAACTGATAAAAGGTCATTCATATCTTGCAATATAATAAATTACTATTGTGATATATGAACTTTTTAACAACTTGAAAATTTATTATTTATAAGATTCATGAGTCTTTTTAATTATTCATCAATACTCTAGGTTACTAAAGTGTCAGTAACTCTTAAAAGTATATTACATTTGAAAATATTTATTTGGAATTGTAAACATCAAAAAAATTATATATTGATTTTTGAATTTTTTTATTACCTTTTACTTTTCCTATAACTCTTATCATCCATTAAACATACAGTGTAGTACAAAGAATATCTCTGTTTTCAAATTTTTTTTTCTAAGTTGTGTTTGTTGGGTTTTTATGTTGTTCTAAATAAACCTAGGGTTGGTTGCTTTTAAGGAAGGATTATATTTTCTTGTTAGCCTATAGGAGGTAGTCTTTTGTAAAAGACGGTTTTGCCATTTACTTTGTTTCCTATACCATTTTACTACTTCTCGAAAGCTATCAATGATAAAAAAAAAAAAAAATATTTCTATCAATTAGATTTGGTTTAAATTAACAATCATCAATAATAAGTTACTTGTATATGTTTAAAAAGTAAGTTAATTTGTTTATTTCCGAATTTTTAGTCCTCTATTTGACTGGAGTCAAGCTACTATATTGGCCCATAAGAAATATAATGGAGCTCTCCCATTTAAAAGTTTTACCATTTACAAGACTCAAATCTAAAACCTTAAAATAAGTAAGTGCCAACGACTAATTATTGTCGATAAATCTAAAATATTTTATCTTACAATATAGTTTAAATAATTTTTTTAATCCCTTCACATATTGGAGTTAATGTTATCAATCTCTATTCTTACGAGAGTTGACATTTTAGTACAATAGCTGTGAGGTGCTCAATCAACTGAACAAATGCAAGGTCAATGGGAGAGTATTCATTATGTAATTGTCATAATTTATGAGAAGTTTGTCAATTAAGGATATATTCGATTTTAAGTTCAATTTTTCCATTTTTAGTTGTATGACTTATCCAAATTTTATGGGCGGAGGCCCTTAAAACATATGTATATAGTAATTTTAAAAGTTAAATATTGTCACAAATATTTTAAGTTTAATAATAGCATAGGTTGTTTTAAAAGTTAAATATTTAACAAAGATTGTTTTTAATTATCCATCTGGGAATTATTTTTCTTAAAGTTTACTCAAATCTTATGAATTGAGAACAACATTAGCACTATAATCTGTTTCATCAAAGACTAATGATTATGAACTCATATTAATTGACGAACGCAGACATGTGAAAAAGCCGGTCTACTTTTTCTTCGGCGGGATAAACTATGTTTGTACAAAGGCCCCTATGCGGCATAGATAAATTGAAAATTATCAATATATGAAAAAAAGAAAACACAAATCGAATTAGATCGAACAAAAATCTAATTTATATTAGTTAAAAAAAAAACGAAATATCTATAATGAATTGTGACAACTGACAAGAATAGGGATGGTCCATTACATGAGACTTGGGTTAGCTTTAGTCGAAAGGCATATGTTGTAGAGTTGACATCTTAGTGAAAGGATCTTGAAAAGATAACACCCAAGGAAGTTGGGAATTGGGATGGAATGGAATGGATTAATTTCAATTCCAACCATGCATGTAATTATTGGGGTGATACTTTCGGCTAGTTTTTACATTTAAATTATTGTTAATAATAGTTTATCAAGTTTAGCAAGTAAATTACCAACATAGATAATAAGTTAACAAATGATTGAATCATTTAAAGGGGCTGTTAAGTGTACACCCACCTTATATATATATATGTGAGAGTATCTACTCTTCGTCATATGTCACGAGATGACTGAACGAACGAGAAAATAGGGAGGGATTTTGTGGGCCTAATCTTTCTTTCTCTCCTAAGAGTATATGCTTCCGTGAGCATTTTAAAATTTCTACCCACCTCGATCTACATTAGCTTATTTAAATTATTTATATTCGTTCATTGACACAATCTTTTATCAACTTGATTTTATATATGCTATTTAAATTTGGTTCATCTATTTGAGACTCCAATAGATGACCGGCCTATTTACGACCCCTTGATAATGCCAAGCAATCAAATTGAATAGGAATTGAGAAGGTTATTCTTTTTTTCAAAAATTGCTATATATATTGACAATATGTATAGCAGCAAATTGAACAAACTCAGAGCAGTTAGCTAACAATAAACTTAAATTCTTAAAAATATTTTATTTTAGTGAACTAAATAATTAATATTTCCTTTTTAAAGTATATTTAAGAGTAATTTTGTGAGCATATCCGGATATAAGATAGTAACTCATTTGAACTTCTTCTTTTCCAAATAGGTTTTCACTTAAGATTCTGTAACCTTCCAGTTATACATATATTGTAGTTGATCTATATCATTAAAATCACCATCCTCCTTTATTATTAAAATCACCATCCTCCTTACCCCGCAACTATGCTGGTCGGCAAGGCTCGAACTGAATTTTAACTTGGTCAAATATGAGTTCGTGACTCAAAGCTCGTCAAGCCTATGAAGTTTAGGCTTATGCTTAGGCTCAAACAAATATTTGCTGAGATTTACTTGGTTTTTTTTATTTGTTTTTACTCAAAAAAAATTTGCAAATTTAATGGTATAGTCAAAGTTATGCCCTAGATTTTTACCTTGAATTTCAAAAAAATAAAAGTTTAAATAAAAATTGTGTTGATCCTAATGGTAATTTCAAGCTCTCCACGCAAACATTTAAGAAAAAAATAAATTAGTAACTTAACCGAGTTACGTTAAGCTCGGACTCAACTTGATAAGCTTCCAAGCCATCTTGATTTGACGAGCTAGCTCGGTTTCATTGCAACTCTATATCCCTTTTAGAACAACATAAATGAAACTTCAAAAAATGGAGCTAAAGTTTGTTGTCATTTTGTACCAACATCTAGAAACAAAATTTTTCATATTATTAAATCTAGGTGATAAATGTTTAACACATATAAAATTGAAAGGGAAAAAATAGAAAACTTGTGGGTGTCACCTAGCACATATGATAAAATTTCTTAAAAATTTATTATCACATACTTAATTTTAGATTGTATCTACGTCAATTTTTTCCCTCTTCGGGAGTAAAAAGAAATTAAGGATGATGGAGAAAATAGCAAAAGCAATAAAGGGTATTTATGTCAAAAGTTCGAAGGGGACCAAAGCATTGAAGGAGTGTATAAATTAAGTTATATAATTAGAGATTAGGGAATGAGGAATATACAAGCAAGCATGGAACCAGAAATGGATTACCTTATTAAAGTTTATTTAATTCAAATTAAATTTGACGGACTTTTTTTTTTTTTTTTTTTGTTTCACAAATGCCATCAACAACTTGGCCTCTTTATCTCAACATATAAGCTTTTGTTTTTCTCTTTTCTCGATCGATGGTCTTTTTCAACTTTTCATATTTACGGCTTTCCACTTTATTAACCTCATTCTGTCATCATCAATATCCTAATCCTTGTTCCTAATTTCACCTACATCTCACGTTTTGTTTTATTAAAACCAAAATATTATCTATAGAAAAGACCCAAAATATTATCACATTAATTTTTTTTATGCAAAGATATATAAACTCGATACAAAAAAAAAAAAAAATAGATTGTGAGGTGTTAATGTTACATTAAAAAAATAATTGAAAGAAATTGTTCGTTTTTAAAAAGTACCAATATAAAAAGAGTATTTTCTTTGTAAAAATAAAATTCCAAGCGATCTTTTTCACCAAATATTGGTCGCTCTTTGGTAATCATGCGTGTCAAACCGTATTGGGTATCTTACACGTGCAGCTTATCCCGGATGGCATTAATGATACATAACTCTCCCTTATACCGAAAACTAGCAACCCTTAGTTCGTGACCCAGCTTTAGACCGAGAGGGTTATGCAATGTGAATGTGACGTACAAATTGGCTACGAAATGTATTGTCAATTGGCTTAAAATGATCCTCCTAGAGTTTATATCCCCATTCCAATCCAGTTTTGTACCTAGAAGATAAATAAGTGATAATATCATTGTTATGTAAGAAATTCTGCAGTCCATGAGGAAAAAGAAAGGTTTAAAAGGTTGGATGGCAATCCAACTTGATCTTGAGAAAGCTTATGACAGATAGTCTTTTATTTGGGAAACACTTATGGAGATGTGCCTTCCCCAACTCCTCGTGGAAACCATTATGTCCTCTCGTCACCACTTACTCCATGAATGTTCTTTGGAATGGAGAATCCACCCCGAGGTTTCGGCCTTCCCGTGGAATACAACAAGGAGACGCTTTATCACCATATATATTTTGTAGCTTGCATTGAAAGGTTGTACCATTTGATCCGGTCGGAGGTCAATGGCGTGAGCTGGAAACCTTTCCCAACTAGCCGGGTGGCCCAAAAATTTCAAGCCTCCTTTTGCGAGATAATGTGGTTCTTTTCGCTGAAGCCGTATGGAGCAAGCTCAAGAATTGTCTCTATAAATTTTGTGAAGCCTCATGTCAAAAAATGAGCGTAGCTAAATCCAAGATCTCATCGCTCCCCTAACACAAGTCGGACTTGGCGGCGCAGTCTGTCAAAATTTGGATATGCCTCATACTAATGATTTGGGACGGTATTTGGGTGTTCTCACTATCAATGGGAGAGTTACAAGGGCCACGTTTCAAGATGTTGTGAACAAAATAGAAAAGACACTCGCATGGTGAAAATCGAAGTGCCTCTCACTTGCAAGACGTGTTACCCTCATTCAATCAACAATATGTGCCATCCATGCTTATCCTATGTGAATGGCTAGACTGCCTAGATTGATATGTGATGACATTGACAGAAAATTTAGACGATTTCTTTTGGGGGGAGGTACAAGAAAAGAGAGGAAGATCTATTTAGTAGCATGGGATACAATTACAAAAAGGAAGAAAATTGGAGGTTTGAGCTTAACAGCCTATATGATAATTAAACAAAGTGCTCAATTGATGAAACTAGATTGGTGCTTCCTAAACGAGCTTGATAAGGTTTGGGCTCGAGTGTTGAAGCATAAATACTGCAAAAGAAGAGACCTCAAAATCCTAGATTCTAGATGCTCACTCAAATGCTTGGAAGGGACTAGCCGAAAACCTCCTCATGCTCAATCAAGGAATTGGTTCGGCGATTGGGGATGGACGTCGAACTCGTTTATGGCTCGATCGCTGGGTAGACAAACATCCTCTAATCAATAACACAATCTCTACCGTCCCCGCTAAAGATCGAGATGCTATGATTTTTGAGATGTGGAGCAATGAGAATCAATAGAGTTGGGATAAATTCGCAAATTATCTCCCTCCCGAATTAGTCCTGAAAATCGCTACTATAGAGGTGGTCGAAGAAGGGGTCAATGACAACCTTTATTGGAACGCTGCCCCTTCAAGTAATTTCTCAATTAAATCTGCCATCACCATCATTAGGAATGAACAAGGGGTGGGTGAACATCAAGATCGGAAATGGATTTGAAAAACCCGAGCGCCACAAAGAATCAAAATGTTTTTGTGGCTTCTCCTTCGCAACCGTTTAATGACAAATCAGAATAAGCAGCCCAAATTGGATTGACTATTGACCTGAGCTATAGAATTTGTGGTGACCAAATTGAAGATGTTGGACATATTTTTAGAAGCTGCCCACATGTCACCACAATCTGGAATTTTTATCGGCTAAAGGTTGGGACGTGGGTTCTAAAAATCTCAAATTTAATGAATGGCTTTTGTCCAATCTCAATAAGGGTTCCTCCGACCCTAACCGTGAAACAAAATTTTTATTAACCTCGTGGTACCTTTGGAAGTCGCGCAAATCCCATTGCTTTGCTTCGGATGAGACGGTGCCTAGGAACAAAGGTGAGTTTATCCTACTGAAATTTGATGAAGTAATTAATGTTGTGCGAGCGGACACTAGACAACAAATGATACGATGGGAACCCCCTCCCCCCCAAACTGAGTTAGACTATTCTAAATATAGATGGGGCATCAAATACAGGGCCTACTATTGGTGGAGGGGTACTTAGGGGGACAAAGGTGAGTGGCTTGGTGGTTTTGTTGAAAATTTTGGATGATGCACCTCAGTAATGGTAAAAATTAAAGTAGTCCGGAGAGGTGTCGGGATGGCTAGGAGCTTGGATATTAATTGAGTTTGGCTCCAGTTGGATTCAGTTTTGGTTGTAGGTATGCTAAAAGGAAATAAGGAGTGGGGAACTCAATTTACTCCAATTCCGACATAGTGCAAGTACCTTATTGGAAGGTTGAACTGGTAGGTCACTCATTGCTATAAGGAAGCTAATCAAGTTGCGAGATGGAATGGCCAATATAGGTCTTATTATGAGTATAGGTTACCATTTTTTCAATATCCGAGTTAGCGATGTTAGGGAGTTGCTTTTGCAGACAATGTAAGAGTTGCTTCACCCAGATTTATTAGTAATTAATATCATTTTTTAGCCCCTTTTCTGCACTAGAAAAAATAAAAAGTCCAACAAAATAGAGTTTGGTCTTAACTCACAAATAAAAAAGGGAGCGAATTTTTGTTTCGAAAATTTACAAACATCGTTGTTGATTTTACTATTGTAGAGTTTATGAGGATTCTACTTATGAACAACTTTATCCCTATAAACAACTCTACTAGAAGAGTCGAGAAACGAGTTTCAAGAGATCACAAAAGAAAAATTCCTAAGATATTTAGATTTAAAGAGTTTGAATTCAAATAGCATTAGCGTGATATATTGACATTGAACAACTACTCGTGAATTTAGATTCAGCAAGTGTTAACTCCACTCCCTATCCAAGTTGACACCTTTCCTAAATAGTCAATATTTTCTCAAAAAATATTTTTCATGAAAAAATTTAAAATGTGCTTGGTTGGGGAAAATAATTTTCTCAAAAATCATATTTTTCATGAAAAAGCTTTTTCAAAGAAAATGATTTTCGATTCATACTTTTTAAGAAACTAAATTTTTTTCCAACTAATGTGAAATAATCCCGAGTTATCCACGTAAGATGTCATGTTGATGCTGAATCGGATCAAGGTGGGCCCGACATCAGGTATTAACTTAACATTGGGCCTAATGAGGCCCAACTCTCTAATTAAATGGAAAAACCAAGGTTGTGGGTGAAATACCCATTTCATCGCTCATTCATGTGTCCTATAAATACTACCACCCATCACTACTACAATAACCATCTTTTACTACAGTTGAAAAAGACCTTTTACTTCAGCTTATAGGTCATCGTGTATGCGAGCGTATTAGTAGATAGACATCTTTTACTACGGTTCAAAACCGTAGTAAAGACAACCTATTACTACGGTTTTTTTGAGGAACCGTAGTAAAAGATGACCTATTACCAATGTTTTGGATAAAAAATCGTAGTAATATGTTAATCTATTATATGGTTGTTTCTCCAAAACTGTAGTAATAGATTTAAACCCAAATCCCCCTTTTGGCCAAAAATTTTGGCGGTGGTCCACTTTCTACTACCGTTCTTACCTAAGAACCGTAGTAATAGGTTATTTTCGTACTCCATGTACAATTATATAACCGGAATATACACATGTACATTTTGCAACCACAACAATTTACACAACAAACCACTAATAGTCTCACTTGTTTCACAACAATTTACACATTTTGCAACCACAACAGTTCTTACAACTTTCAATAAAGAATATATTACATGTGAGATATAATACAATGAGTAGACCAATAGAAGATCCCACCAGCACATTCCTTTGTCATGGTCCCATATTTACCTAGAGTGATTTTTCTTTTGTAGATTGAGTTCCGTGTTTGTCTTTATGACTATATTGCTTGATTGGAGTTCTTGCAATGGTAGTTTGGACAACATATACTTAAAACATCATATTCATTGTCCGCGCTACTGTTATAAAAACTCCAAGCAAGAAATATAGAAATAAAGACAAGCACAAAGCTCAATCTATTAAAAAACATCACTTTGGGTAAATATGGGACCATGACAAAGGCTATATCCTTGAGTTTTTATTTACCTAAAGCAACAACTTTCCATAAGAAATAGAACAAATATAGAAGGATCATACATGAGAAAGGAAATCAAAATTAACATTGATCGTTATTCTCAGCTCCTACTTTTCCCGTTCCATTGGACAACTTAGTGCTTTTGATCCGCATCGAACAATAATCTATTACAGGAAAGCATTAAGGTTATAAATACTGAAAAAGCCAGCTGCAGATTCATCGGAAACAAGCAAAAATATGGATATCCATCAATAAATATTATATAATAATGTTCTTACCGAGTTGATATAATTTCATAGTTTATGCCCTTTTTTCCCTTCCTCCGGACTCGATCTTCAATATATATGTCCTCCTGGTGATCAACCTTTAATACACTTCTTCAAAATTGGCATCCTTATTTTCGACAAAAATTCCTAAGGAGAAAGATGGGGTCTCCTCAACAAACTCACACACAACTTTACCATCCCCACCAAGCAATGTGCCTCTTCCCTTGAAAAACAATAGACTACTTATCATTAACTACGTCCTTAACATAGAACACTTGTCTTGCTTGGGATGCCATAATGAATTGATCCCTTTTATGCCTTTCTCTTATGAGATCCATCATCGTGATCCCATCTCATCAACTCGGACACTCGTTGTTATTATCAACCCATTTACATCGAAAAACGGGCTCACGTAAGTCAACATAGTCTAGCTCCCGGATATTCTCAATAACTCCAATATGACATTTTTGCGACAACGGGATGTTTGTCCTTAGAGCTCGAAACATGAAATGCATGAGCCTCTAATGTGACCCCAGTATTTTGCAAGGTGTTCCTATTGTCCTGGATGTTTATGTAGAAAAAGAATCCATTGATGTCATACCCACGATAAGAAATGACATCCAATTGGAGCCATCTATCCAAGCTTACTAAAGTTTGTGAAATATCTTCTCGTGATTCTTCCAATTGGCTAGTGATAATTCCATCTCTAAACCACTTGAAAAATGTGCGATTATGCGGGGCTAGTACCCATGCCTTATTTCTTCCTCGTACTATCTCCTTATTAGAGACTTGTGCTCATCAATGAATGACTACATTTTATCACTGTTTTGAAGAATATACAAATGTGCTTGATCCCTCATATCCCGACCGATTGTCTAGATCATCAGCCACGGTTTCGCTTGCTCAACGATCTTCCCCATAAATTGATGTTTAGGAATACCATAACTTCCATTTGGGGGAAGTATTCACAATAGAACTCAACACACTTCTCGGTTGTGTAAGCTTGAACAATTCACCCTTCCTATCGGTACCGATTTCTAACATATCCTTTCAGAATTTTCATAAACTGTTCAAATGGGTACATCTATCGATTAAAACCGAGCCACGTAATCATACTTCTCTCACTAAATGGACAACTAGGTGCACCATCTCAAGCTGGCACAATGACGACGCCGCACTCAAGATAATCCAATTTCTCTAAATCAATGACTTTGTTACATATGACATTGAAGAAGAAGCAAAGTCCAATAATTGATTGCTCGACATGTTTTGGCATCACAGCTCGGATAGTAATTGGTAGAATTTGTTGAATCACAGCATGACAACCGTGCGACTTGAGACCAACTAGTCTATAATCGGACATTGAAACGAGTCTACCGATGTTTGAAGAATATCCTTGTGACACTTTGAGTTTTTTAAGGTCTCACACAAATGTTTTTTCCCCTTCTACTAAAGATGTAAGAAGCCGGAGGCAAAAGTGTTCTCTTTCCCTTTGGTTGTGGTGCTAATTCCTCACGTATTCCCATTTCACGCAAAATCGAGTCTTGCTTTCTCTACGTCGTTGATCTTCCGTGTTATGTTCAAAAGTATGCCAATGAGACTTTCGCAAATGTTTTTCTCTATATGCATCACAACAAGACTATGTCTCACATACAACTCTTTCTAATATGGAAGATCAAAAAATATTGATATCTTTGTCCACACACCATTTTTGGATTGACGTCGATATGGCTTGCCAAACTCCACATCAAGATCCTTCACTTGTTCATAAATTTGGTGTCCTATTAGTGACATTGGAGCAGAATCCATCTTGGGTTTACCATTAAAAGCGTTATTCTTCTCACGATATTGATAGGAATAAGGAAGAAACTTTTGGCGTGTGAGATAGGTCGTCTTCTTTCCATGCTTAAGCCGATAGGAGCAAGTACCCCCTGCACACAAATGGGGCATGCCTTACGGCCTTTGACGATGTAGCCGGACAAGTTTCGGTATGCGGAAAGTCATTGATTATGGTGAAGATCATAGAAGTCACTATAAATTGCTCTTAACGATTTGCATTAAAAACCGAAACACCTTTATCCCACAAGAGCTTTAGATATTCAACAAAAAGCGCCAAGTACACATATATATCATTTCCTGGCTATTTAGGCCTAAAAATCAGCATTGACAACATAATGTACTTTTGCTTCATACACAACGAGGATGGTAGGTTGTACACAACCAAAAGAACGAGTCAAGTGTTGTGCCTGCCACTAAGGTCATCATAGGGGTTTATTTTGTTCGTACAAAGACAGAAGCGTAGATTTTCCGCCTCCTTACCAAATTCCAAGAATAATGAATCTATCTTCTTCCATTGTGGAGAATCTGCAGGGTGACGTAGCTTGTCATAAGATATTCTACCATCAACATGCCACGTCAAGTTCTTGCACTATTACAAGAACCACTTTTAACTACGGTTCAAAACGGCCTTTAACTATGGTTAGCCGACGTCATGTATGAGGTCGTTATTATAGATGAACATCTTTTACTACAATTCACAACTCGTAGTTAAAGATCACATATTACTATGGTTGTAAGTCAAGAACTGAAGTAATAGGCTAAGATATTATTACGGTTCTTCACAAAGAACCATAGTAATATGTCCGGCCCCAAAACAACCTATTCTGGAAAAATGTAGAAGTCGAGAGCTATGGCTATAGTTGTTGACTAGCAACCGTAGTCATAGGTTATAATTTAGACCTATTACGGCAATTGTTCCTTAAGAATCGTCGTAATAGATATAAATTTTTCTTTTAGAATTTTTATGTTTGCTTACCCCATGTACAAGTACAAATAATATATACAACCATTTACACAAACTCTTTCAAAAATTATACGGACCACAATCTAACAAGTATTCACTAGAATTTATACGAACCAAATTCATCACATAAAGTTGTATATGGTACATTTTAAAATGAAGAAAGTGTAAATATACCTATGTAACTATATACATATGTAAATATATACCTATGTAACTATATGCCTATGTAAATCACAAACTTTACCAATCAAATAATGAAGAATAAGTGTAAATACATACCTAGGTCTTTATACGAGTTATATAAAAACTCCGCACAACCTTGTTTTAACTTGTTAAGAACTTCATTTGCATAGTCCCCTAAAAATATTGTGACCAATGTTATAAAAGACACATTAATTAGGACAAGTGCAAGTGTTAATCAAGCTTAAAAGAACATTAAAAAATTTAATTTTTTCATAATTAAATACAAGTGCAAGTGCAAGTACCTCTTTGGGATTAGATTCATTTAAATTGAGTCGGGTTACAATCTATTTCATGTACTCGGAGAATGTAGAAACCGCACTCCACGTTTCCGATTGTTTATGACACTACAATAATTAAAATAGATCTCCAACACATGGAGAATTAATTAGTACTTTATGTAGCTAGCAATTAATATGAAATGAAAACAATTAAAGTAGACTCTAAGCAAGAACCTCACACATTACGGAGATAATTTGTGGATTTGATTTTACACGTAAGTCTCTTAAGCCTCCCTTAAAATAATAATGTAATAGAGCACTATTTTTCAATCGGAAAAATAAAATTCAAATTAGACATAAAATTGGAAAGAATACTAATTAACAAAAAAACATAAAATGATTAAGGTATGAACTCACGAATCGAGTACTTTCTTGATATTTTTCCTAATGGTTTGACCTGGAGGATCAAGCCGAGTATGCAACATTGCTCCTTGGAAATATGGCAAGCAAGCATCCAATGTTGTCTACATAGACACAAATAACACATTTATAAGTATGTAACACCATAAAAACTTCATTTAAGTTTATTTGTACACTTACCCCTCAATGAATGGTGCCAAGTCCCACTTTTTCTTCTATGCATTATGTTTCATGACTTTGAAGATATAATCGGCTCGTTCATCAATTGACTCGCCCTAATCCTTGAATGGAATTAGGGTTGAGAAACCGAACAACTCGTTTCCCATCTCATGCAGCCACCTTACATATTAATTGTTTGTTGTTAGAAATTAAAACTAATAGTTAAAAAATAAACTTATGAATATTGTAACTCACATAATGTCAATCATAATAACAAATGCGCCGATCTCTTGTATCTCAAAAATTGCGAGTATGTCATCCGGGAAAACATATAAGGTCATGTCCTCATTGTCCCCGTGAAATTGTCCAAACACGAGACTTGGCACGCTGATTTGCAACGTTGTATCCGATGACAAAGTCTTCACATAACTTTGCAGAGTGGCACACCAATCCGTGCAGTACTCATGACTCGGATACAAGAGGGGATTGCTTCGGATGACGAATATGCGTCGCCGAATACTTGCTTGTGCCAATGGAAGGAGATGAAGTGCCCTTCATCCAACTCTCGGATTTGTCCCCGATATTCTAGTGAATAATCAATACACAAATTAGAAAATATATATACGTGATATTAACAACATTTAAATCTAATAGTTTAAAATATGAATTATCGTAGAGAGGATAATCAAACTCTTAGGTCAAGCAACAAAACTGTTGATCTGCGTCGTCAACAGTGTGGAGGTCCGATGAATGGATCAAGCAACTCACGGTTTCTTTTTGCTTGCATGACTTCCCTCACACTCACTCTCACCGATCGGCTAAACGGGGTGCCCCGTGAACGACGCTTATCTGGTTTCTACGAGTAAACAACACCCGATGCCATAACATGATATAGGGAGGGTGATGATAAGCTAGCATGCACTTCACTAGCTGCATAAGAATAAGCATAACAATTACAATCATGGGATAACCCTTGAAATAGAAGTTAAACTATCTAAAAATCCCGAAAATAAACGGACAAAGGTTCCCCTTAAAAATAGACATTTTCCCGGGATAATGGCCCTCATCCGAAACAATAAAAACATACTATAAGTAATTACTCAATGACCACATGCCGAGTTCCACAACAACCACACAATATACGCCATTCATTCAACAAGATTATACACCAATTAGTCAAAATATAAACATGCATATAAATAACGACCCTCATTCAAAACAACAAAAACATACTATAACTAATTACTCAACGGCTACACGCCGGAGTTTCACAACAACCACACAATATACACCATTCATTCAACAAGATTATACACCAAGTCAAAATATAAACATACATGTAAATAACGGCCCTCATCCGAAACAACAAAAACATACTATAACTAATAACTCAATGTCCACACGCCGGAGTTCCACAACAATCACACAATATACACTATTCATTCAATAAAATTATACACCAATTAGTCAAAATAAAAACATGCAAGTAAATGTAATTAGGTAGCAAAATCAGAATCACCTGGACCATAAGTTTGAATTGGTTGAAGGGTGAGCTCGCGTTCGTGCTCGCCGTTGTCCGGGGTGATGGACGTAAATCGTACATGGGCATGCTACGTGTTGGCATACCCATGTTGGTGAAGTATGCCATGATGTATTCCCCCATCCGGGCATGCATCTCTACCCTCATCTCTTTCATTTGTGCAACCATTTGGGACATTTGGGACTCGTTGAGACTACATTTAGGCCTCTATATGCTCTTGGTTGGAAAAGACAGAACACTTCTTCCTACCCCCAAAGTGCTCAACTATCCCCACCCTTCCACCGACGATCCGAACACAACCGGAATGCTCATCTCTTTCTAGGGCCAACGCTAACTTATCCATCCTCCCGGTGGTGTCAACGACTTCTAAAGTCAATGTCATTGACAAGACTCCTATAACAAGGAAATAAATTATCATTTGGCAATTCATAAAATTAAAATCGATAAGTTCTCAAAATAAATAAAGGAAATAGTAAAAAAATTCATGAATCGCTGCAGAATAGATTCTACTTCGATCGTAGTGAAGGTTCCATCTTTCTTCTTTCTTCCTTCGACCTACGACTCGTCCCACTCGATAGTGAGCTGTGAAGTATCCGTGATGGAACCTTCACCGGATTCGCTTTGAAGTTTTTCAAGCTATTGCTTATACAACTTGTCCTCCAAATTCACATATCCCCTACGGAACATCATATAGGGATACATATTGCTCTTAATCCTCTTTCGGTTGGCTTTACCTCATGCCTATGCAAGTAATTACGACAACGACAATATGAGTACATAAGACTTAAATAAAAAAAAGATAACAAATGATAAATTACCATGTATTCCGGAGAAGATAAATATGCTTCAAACATCCTCCGAGTCCTCTTCGGTGATGAAGTTATAGACCCACTAGGGTCTACCTTCCGCATTTATCTCGCCTTGTTTTGTAGACCCATATAGCAGCAATGCGATATTTAAAGTTTCTAAATTTTTCTACCGCCGACATAAGGTCTTGTGTCTCACCAAGGGGATCTCGGATTCTTTAACGTCCAAGATGAATGTTTTCCGAAACACAACAATGATATGCATTAGTACATATTAACAATTTACAATAAGTTGCAGTACTAAGTTGGGATGTAATGCATTTACTCGAGTATCATTCCAAAGGTTGTCCTTAACGAAATCGGGGACCATGCCCCAACTTCGTAATTGATGTTCACGTATGCGCGGGTTCGCTGCACCAACATAGCTTATAAAACGAGCTACGTGATCACCTACAGCATTTTCGTGCCTATCAAATTGGACCCGTGGAAGAAGAGTTGGATCATCTCTACTCCAGCACCAACTTCTCCTTTTTCATCATTGTTCGTCCCCTAGATTTTTTTGTACTTTAGGAATGATTCATTTTATACTGCAAGCAATTATACAACTCTTGATAAATAAACATGTATAAAAATTTTCTTTTTTAACACTCCATTTTCCACACTCACATTTATTTACAATTTTTAGCATGCATATCCGACGATAATCTTCCTAAATTTTTAGAAACCGATATCTATGCGAATTACATAGTCATACTCTAATTACTCCGCAAAATAAACGAAAAAAATATAATGTCTTCCAAAAATAGAAATTAATTAAGCTAGTTAGAGCATTGCAATAATTGGTTCACTATTTAAGTTCAACCGCATATGGTCCACTTGTCACAATTAGGCATCCCTTAATTTCAATGATAAGAAAGTGATACGTCTCTAAATTAGAACCCGACACTATACATATATTTATATGAAAAATAGAACAATATAAGATTTTATGTGTATATATAAGAATTTTCAGTTCAAAGAATGTTACCTACAAAGATAACAGACTAATTAGAACACAAAATACATTTCTAAACTCTTTGCCAAGCATGCCACTGTCGAAACCCAAAAACTCTAAACCCTATTTAGCATGCTACTCGTTAAAACCCTAAATCTTT
Organism: Talinum fruticosum; assembly: GCA_021018815.1. NCBI lineage: Eukaryota > Viridiplantae > Streptophyta > Magnoliopsida > Caryophyllales > Talinaceae > Talinum > Talinum fruticosum. Next base: position 530,600 of record JAITYX010000072.1, on the reverse strand, counting down.
GACGACATGAACATAAAGAACCTTGGACGATCATAAAGCATGTCATATTTACACATTTCATTTAATAGAGTACAAAATAAGAGAGGGAGAGATGAGTTACATACTGGCCGGCGAGAGTGACGGAGAGGGAGCGAGCAACGTCTACGACAGGTGAGCAGCGAGAGATGAGAGCACGAACAGAGAGTGGAGAGAACAACGAGTAACAACGACATGCTGGAAACCACCGATGACAGCGAGTAGACAGCAGAGAGAAAAGAGAGGAGAGTAAGCGGAGACCGCACACAGCGAGAGACCGAGTGAAATGAAAGTAAGAGTAGAGAGACAGAAAGTGGCGGACAATGGTCGAGGGGTTTTTTTGCTTGTGAAGACATTTAACGATGGTTCAATAAAAGAACCGTCATTATATATTCATCTTTGACGACAATTCTTTTATTGAACTGTCGTTAAAAGTGGATATACATTAAAAACCGCTTTTTTACAAAAATGCCATCGCATTAATTTTTACGACGGTTATACCCGTCGTTAAAAGTGGTTCCTATAGTAGTGTTGGCATCATTTGTACTTGAAAACAAGCGCTTGAACCTCGGTATTATCGGTAAGTATTATAACACCTTTGCGGGAGGTCTCTTAACACTCTCTCCATTGATGTTTTTCATTTTGTATAGAGGTCCACATTTAGGACATTCATGTCTATGTGCATGTTCTTTTCGGTACAATATGCAATCGTCGGGGCATGCATGTATCTTCTTATATCTTATGCCCATATGACATAACATCCTCTTCGCCTCATATGTACGACGGGGAAGGACATTGCCTTCCGGAGTATATCTTATAGCACACTCAGCAAGTCCGAGAAACTTTTGTCACTCTAGCCATTAGTTGTTTTCAAGTTGAATGACCTCAACACAACTTATAAACGGGTACATTTATCACACTTCGTGTATAAAGGATTCTTCGAATCAGCTAATAATCGCTCGAGTACTTGCGGGTGATCGACTAATTCATCTTTTACTTCACAAACCGGATCTTCGACTCGATCTTCTAATTCCATACTATCTTCATATTGATCATGCCCTTCCTCTTCTCCGATGATATTATTGAAAGACTCCTCTTCTCCATGCCATACCCATAACTATAAGATGTGTCAAATGCATGCTGAAATAGGTGACCTTTTATAACCTTAGGGCTCAATCTTGAGGAGTTAAAACATCATAAACAAGGACGAGAATATGGGCTCTTCTCCGAATTTTACTGCATGTTCGATGGCAGTCTCTAGAAAGTTGTTAACACCATCATGGTATTCTACACTTCCCCTATCGTTATAAGCCCACACTCGATCCATACCTCACCCTTAAACACAAGAAGCAATTCATCTCATGTAATTCCAAAAGTATGTACTTTCATCATTGATATTATGCCAAATAATATGACATGAGCGTAAGATCTTTCTACATGGATAGATGGTCCTCAACCTATTCAAGAATAATATGACCGTAGACCGTGTAGCAAAATCGTATCATAAATTTGACAAAATTCCGCGGCATTTTCCCTTAGTTCTTCAAGTATAACATGCGAAGACGAAATGACTAATGTTTATATCCTTACTTAATTATATGGTAACATAAGTAAGGATATACACATCAAGCCCATCATCATCATCATTGCACTCAAAGAATGAGAGGGGAAATGAGCATCATGATATCTTGTCCAATGTATGATAAGATTATAATAGTCGGACAATCTATTATCATATTATTCTCATACTATCCAACATGGAAGATGCAAAAACCTATACATACTAAGCTAACATTCCGAGTGCTTAACACACATTTACACACATACCAAGAAGTCTTAGTTTTCTTATTGTTTATCACATTTTTCTCCAATGAACCCTTTACCCTTCTTCTCTTTTTCGTGGACCAAAACCCACGTTGTAGATAGACTCCATGGCCTTATTGTTAAAGACAACAATGGTTATGGGTACCAATTCTTGTTATGTCCTAGGTCGTTAAAGCAAATTTAAGGGAGGCCTTGACATTTTCTTCATATTCAGTGTCCTTTGCATTACGTAAACCTAAAAAATCGTGTAATCTAGTTTATGATCATGTATAATACAACAAATTTGAAAACCAAAAAGGAAATCGAAAATTTCGATAATTGGAAAAATGAGTACACCCCGACATCACCTCATCAAAATAAACAAATTTAGACACAAATTTATCTTTATGACAATTTTTTGAGGATAGCCCTATATCCAAAAATATTTCCAATACGTACAATTTCTATCCATAAATTTTCTTCCACTTCATCCCTTAACCCTAAACCATAAATTATTCCATTTTCCTAAACCCTAAACTATAAATCTTTTCATTTTTCCAAACTCTTAACCATAAATCTTTCTATTTCTCTAAATCCTAAACCCAATGCCATAAATCTTTCGATTTATCTAAACCATAAACCCTATATATATCATTCCATTTTCCTAAATACTAAATCCTAACCCCTAAACCCATTTGTCAAAATTTCTAACATTTCAAGAATATCCAGTTTCACAAACTAAAGAAATACATTAAACATTCACTCACATTATCAAACATTTCAAAAATTTCAACATTCAACTAAGTATCAAATACATTCAACATTCAACTAACCAATTTCGAAAATACATTCAACATTCAACATCACCCACATTAAACATTCGACATTTCAAAAATCTCAAATATTACCTATATTCCGAACATTCAACTAAGTACCGCAAATACATTCAACATTTAACAAACCAATTTTACAAATAACTTAAAGCAAAAAATAAAAGAGGGAAAGAGAAGCATACCGGAAATGTCGTTGATGACGACGACAACGAGAGTGAGCCGGAGGCAAGAGGGACAACAACCATAGCAACATTGAGAGGCAAGAGCGAGAGCAGTGACAGCGAAAGAGCAATGACGATGAAGATAGCGACACCAGCGACAAGAGTGACACCGGCAATGACGGCAATGAGAGCGAGCAAAGAGTAAGTGAAACGAGAGCAAGCTGGAAAGGAAGAGTAAGATCGAGGGTAGATAGTAGATAGTGAACTGGTGGACAATAGTGTTCTCGTTCTTAGGTTTTCTTCAACAAGCTTTTTACTACGGTTCAATGAAAGAACCGTAATAATAAAGCACCTATTATTACTGGTTCTTTCATTGAAATGTAGTAAAAGGTGGACATATTGACCTATTACTACTTGTTCCATGAAAGAACCGTAGTAATAGGTTTAATAAAAGACTGGCTTATTTAAAAAAATTCCATTGCCTCATTTTTTAGGATGGTTTTTGTTTTTAATACCGTCCTAAAATGCACGTAATAAAAAGTTATATGTGTAATATTATTTGCACTAAACCCAAATTACATGCATTACATAAACACCTTAAGAGAGGATATACTTTGTTCTCTCTAGAATTTATAATCATCTTGAATCATTCTCTCCCTAATCTTCGTAAAAATCTCATCTTTATTTACGCATCTTTAAAGGTTTGAACTTTCGAACCAAGAAACCGATCTTTTTCAAAGATCGAGTCTTTAGTCATCCTTTATTCTCTCTTCGATTTAAGCATCGGAGGGTATTCCCGAGTTGTGCCTTTGTGCGGAGTTAGGAGTACACCAAGTAGGACACGTGACCCTTTCGAGCCTCCCACGAGCGTAAGTCCACTTCTCCGACTCATCAAACAAATCATCATCTAAGTTTTTACGGAAACACCAACTAAACACACCCATAGTTGTTTAATTTCAAATTAATATTCGTCAACATGTAAATTAATCTAAACTTACATACAAATGGAAAAATAGGGGTGCATTTTAAATCGCTAATAATTAACACTAATATAACAATTAGTAGTCTATGTGCATAGCACTTAGATCAACTGGTAAAATCTTTGAAAGTTGCTACCGAAGTTTGGACCATATATTGACCTTTACGCTTTTCTTTACAAAAATATAGCAGTCTCTCTAGTGATATATATAAAATAAATAAAAGTTATAAATCAAATAAAATTAAAACAAATTAGGTGAATCCTTATACAAACTGATCATATGGTGAAACTTTCAATTTAAGTTCAGAATTTAGTATGCAGTCGTCCTAAATACATTTAAAAAATTAATATTGAATTTTTTCTATATAATGTGATTGAAATATTATATTAAAAATAGGATATTTTAAATGTAAATTTAAAATTAGCTAATCAAATGTATTCATATACTGTTTAGTATACTTTTAGTATACTTCTTATAAGTATAGAGTTCATGGTTTGTTGAACTCCCATGTATATGTCGAATCTAGAAAGTTATCATTGCTTGATTAGTGTAAAGTATTTTTTTATAAAAGGAGAAATTTTATTAATAAAAAGTCAAACGATATTTACAAAGATAATTTTTTAACAAGAATAAATTTGAGATATTAAAACAGATATATATTTCAACAAAAATAATGATAAATATACTTTCATTCGGCTCTATACTTGCAGTATCAACCTGGCCACAAACTGTGTTCTTTGACTTCAATCTGTGTTTTCGAAATGTCGGCGAGATATCGTATAACTTCATAGAATAAATTTATGTGTGATATAATAGATTTAACTCGAAGGAAACATCACTTTAATTAAGCCATTTGAGATTTCATTATTGAATCATTCCCAAACAAAATCAATGAAACTAATTGATAAAAATATAAATAAATATGTACCCTCCAATCGAATCAACCACCCTAAGAAAATTTGTACGTATTGACAAGAGAAATAACTCACACAAAGACAAGAAAGAATATTCTCACAAGAAGGAGAGAAATCCTAATCTATACTATATATAATAGCAATCTTTTCAAAAGATGACATGGAGGTATGAGAGTGAATTTAGAAGTTTCGTCCAATAAAAAATAATAATTTATCATTGAAAAAATAAGTTTCCACTCATATATGGACTCTTTTTACTCCATACCATAATAATAATAATAATAATAATAATAATAATAATAATAATAATAATAATAATAATAATAATAATAATAATAATAATATATAATTTTTTAGAAAAAATAAAAAAATTAAAAATAATAAAAAAACATAATCTTAAACAAAAAATTAAACAAATAATAAAATGCACTAAATAAATAGGAAAATAAATAATTAAATTAACAAAATATTAAAACTACTTTCTGGACCTAGTAGCCTAAAAACCTAAAATAAAAATAAAAAAATAAATTTATAAAATTAAAAACATGCTTTAACCTAAATTAGTAAATAAGTCTGAAAAATTATCAAATTAGTTATATATTATAAAATTATCTAATCTTAATATAAAAATTAAATAATAATTAATCATCCTAATTAATTCATAAAAATATAAAAAAGAAAATAAAAACAAAACTAAGTAGAAAATTAATAAATAACAAATATATAAAATTATAAAATAAATTAAATCAAAAATATGAAAAATTATAAAAGTAACCTAAAATCCAAAAATATTTTTTTATAGTTTCCAGAAAAATTAAATAGAATTAAAAATAATAAAATAAAAATATAAGCTTAAACAGAAATTAAAACAAATAATAAACTGCACTAAATAAATAAAAAAATAAATAATTAAATTACCAGAATATTAAAATTATTTTTGGACCTGAATATATCCTAAACACCTAAAATCAAAATGAAAAAACTAAATTTATAAATTTATTAAAGTAAAGACCTGTTTTAACCTAAATTAGAAAAAAATACAAAAATTATCAAATCAGTTATAAAAACTAAGAAAATTAATACTAACATATTAAAGACTCTAACTAAACCCTATAATAATATAAAAATAAAATTAACCGAACAAGACTAATTTTATTCTAACTTCTAACAAACTGACTAAAAAATAACAAAAACGAACGGAAAAGTAATTTGAAAAGTAAAATATATTAAGACATAAAATAAAATTAATATATATAATTATGTATTTATTTATTTAGGGTTTGGATTGTATATTAGCTCTCATTTATTTTTATGTATATTGATATGCAATATTATTTTGGGCCCGAAATACAATAATTTTTTCTAACATTATTAATTTTTCATTATTGATGGTGTTTTTTTGACTTGGTGCCACAAAATAGTATTAGTTCAAAATATATTTATTATAAGAATTTTTAAAATTAAAATCAATAGGAACATGTTATAAAAATAATATTTAAATATTTAACTATCCGAGGAAACAATTTGGTTATTACATTCATCATATGTACGTAATGATTTAATAAACCTTAAGAAATCATAAATTAATATAATAAAAATAGAACAACTACATATATACTTGATATTGATAATTAAAAATACCTACAAGATAGAAAGTTGTGATTCAAATATGTTGTAGAATAAAACGTAATAAATAAAAAGTGAGGAATTATATTGCTTCAGTTCAGTAAATTTGGGAACTTTAAGTTCGTAATTTGTGTTATGTTTAAAGGATTGCAAACTTAATATGGTAACTTCTATTAAGCCCATATGACTTCGAATAAATCCATTTGTCTCAAAATTTTTGCACAATATACAAATCATTTTTTTTACAAGTACGAGTTTATTTTAGTTGTTTCCTAACATGTCTATCTCGTGACTTATTATTGAGAAACATATTTAAATCATATCTTTTACTATTGTAAGTTTTCTAAATTATTAAAAGATAAGTATTTGCCATCAAACCTCCCCGCCATCTTGAAATAGAAATTCATGTTACTCTTATTATGTTAATTAATTAAGAGGAAGAGTTGTGTCTCGAGGGAAGAAATTGGTTGTTAATCGAGTAAAACATGTATTTATAAAATCTCAATTGTATCAATATTTTTGCCTCATTGATTCACTACTAAAATCGCGATCAATTTTCAGTATAAGTATAAAATACAGATGATTTTATTAGCCTATGTTGTGAATTAACCTATTATACCCTTTACTATGATACAAATTACCTATTATTGTTAAATATATTTGGATCACTTCTATCATTATAATATTTTTTCACTATTAATCTCAATATAAGTAGTTATTATATGTTTAATTACCTTTGTGTGCAGAGGTAGGTAAGAATGGATAAATCATTATATTCACCTTATAATTTTTAAAAATGAGATCCCATTATGGGTATATGTATACTTTTTAAGAGTTCGTGTAATATTTAAGTCAATGATGTTTTAGTAGGTTGGTTGTATATAAATATTTATTTAGGCGTCAATTAAGTTAAATTAGTATTAATTTTGTAGAGAGTTATGAGTTATAAGTTTGATATTCTTTTATTGATTTGATGTACTTTGTGTTGTAATATTAATTTGTGACATAATGATATTTATTATCATCTATAGGTCATCTAACTCAATATCTACCAATCATATATTATTTCTTTTCCTACTAATATTTACCTTTTGATACCCAAACATATTATCACACTATTTCTATAACTGTATGAGTTGGGATTATTTAAATTATTTGATTCTTAAAGAGGCCAGACTTCTTAATATTCCAAATCACGAGTGTAATCTTAAAACCTTGATGATATTTTTTAACATTCTTTTTTTATTTATTATTTTTAGATTATTTATTTATTCTTTTGAAATTTAGAATGATTGAATTATAAATGTGTGATGGGCTCTAATGATTTTTATGTATTGGGTTCCGATAACTTTGATAACTCACGAAAGCGTTTTCTCTATGAGTGGATAACATGTAAAAGAATGTTGTTGAAAGTGAAACCATTCAATAAAATCAAATGATCGGAAAAAGAAACTCACAAGTACAAAATCACTTTGTAATTCAATAATTTCTTAAATTATGCATTTTACAACATTAATTCGTGCATAACACGGGTCCGGACTAGTTCTCACAAAAGCGAGAAAAATCCAAAAGCTCACAAAAAGGAAAGAAAATTTATTAGAAAGAAAATAATAATACCTTTAAATATTAATTTGATTGAAAAATTGAAGTAAAAGGGGCTTACCATTGGGTGTAACTAGGGTACTAGCAACTCCAACAATCTAAAAAGAAAAAAATAGTGAATACAAAATTAGGGTTTAGATAGGTAAAGTATTTTGAGTATTGAGATGATAATTTCAATATTTTAAATATCATCACATCTATTTATCTATACAATAAATAATAGTAATATTTTCAAATTGGTCAAATATTACAATGTGAGTGATTATAGGATTTTAGTACAGTGTTAACCATAAAAATTATTTGTCCATCAAATATGAGCTATTAATGCGAATAATTAAATAAATAAATGATAAAATTTATTCAAAATTAAAAAAATAGATTTGTTTTTACAAGTCAACTCTTGTCTTCCTTTTTTTCATAATTAAAATAAACAATAAATTTATTTTTTATTTTGGATGACCAAGAGCAAAAAATACAACGTGATAAGGGATTTGTATTGATTTAGTGGGATGCTAGCAGACTGAGGATATATAGAGTACACTTGAACTAACGGATGTTTAAATCATAACGTGATCCAGACACCTTTGATGAAACAACGATAACCATTAGGCCCCTCTTGATTGATTAAAACCTTCTATGCACGTACAAGTGAAGCAAGATTGTTTATTGGTATTACCACATATAAAAAATATGGTACGTAAAATCTTAGTAATATAGTCAACATTTTTTTATACCTCGATGTCCCGAACAAAATGGAATATATACTCCATCTATTTTGTAATAGTTGTTATTTTTGGTTTTTGCGAGAATATAAAGAAAACATAAAATTCATTATAAAATTTATGTGGAAAGACTAAGTTGTCCTAATATTTCATTGAAAATAAAAAGTGTCAATAAAAAAAAGAGGAAAAAACAATTAATAAAAACAAAATTAGTAAATTTATCCGGAAGAAAAAAAAATTCCTTTTTTTATGTGATAACATTTAGTGGACAAATAAACTGTATAACAAGAATTATTTATAATTATAACTACCAATAATATGATAATGTTTATATCTTTTAATTTATAAACTTAATTAAGGTTGAATTAGTATTTTTTTTTCACTTAACTTAAATTTTCTACGATTACCATCTGCTTGTTGACCCTCCGATGACCCGGAACGGCTCATGCACGTTGGTATCCGCCTAAGGGTGGAGTAAACTTGCCCCCTCAATTGCACCCAAAAACAACAAGAAATATTCCTACATCTTTTTTTTTCTTGAGTATATACAATATGCCTCTATCAATCTGAAAGATAAAATACTAACTAGAAGAACCATTATGTTTATATATGCCAATCAAATTTGGGTATACAAATTTTGAATCGTAAGGACATTATTGTCATATTGATGAGGAACTCTTCAGGAATTTCTATCGAATATGAGTGTTAAGATACTAAGTAGCTCATGAACTAAACCACTTACTTTTGGACAATTTTAAACTAAAATATGGCATATAATTATCCAAGACCCGAGTGGTATGGATTAGAAATAAAAAATACTCCTAAGTACAAGTGCACGGATGGTCAATGTTATAGTATGGTATATAATCGTTTAAATCTTGGAAAGTACAATTTATTTGAATCCAATAACCCTTTGTTAGATTCTTTGTTTATTCTTTAATATTTAGAATGATTGAATGATGAATGTGCATTAGGCTCTGGTAAAATTGATGTATCACGAAAGCGTTTTCTTCATGATGGGATAAAATGTGGAAGAAGATTGTCGTAGGTGAAACCATTGTATAAGATCGAATGATCGAGGAACATAAACTCATTGCACAACATTGCTCTGTGATTCATAATTTCTTAAGGTGTACATGTGCAACCGTTGCAATATTATTCCGAGCATAACACGGGTTCGGAATAGTACTTATTAATGGACAACAATGATAGTGAAACTTAGCTTGACCAAAGTGTGTGATAAATTCAATCCATATCATTGATGAATATCTCGACTTTGGAGCAACTAGAGCATTAAGTGCATAGATTTTTAAAATCGTGTTATCAATTATCAAGTATCTCCATTTATTAAAATATTTACTAAGGTAATATCGCCTATATTTAAATCTTTTCGGACGTAATAAACATTAAACATGTACTAAACATTATTGTGCTATTATCAATTATTATTGAAGTTTATTGTCTTTGATAGATGGGTTTGATTAATTATTTAAAAGCCCTAATTGTAATTTTTGGTATAGGGAGGGGGGATGGAGTAATAATTAGATTCGCACGTGCGTTGAAGGGGTATTTGGGCCTTTATAGAGTATGGATGGATTCCCCTTTTTGTGGGCCTTAACTCTGTCGGCCCCTCACTGTGCTACAAAAGCCCTTCTCTCTCTCTCTCTCTCTCCTCTGGGTCAACCTAGCACGTGGTGTGTACACATAAATAGAGATGACTATGAAACGAAACACTGAACTTCCATGATTAAACCACAGCCCTTGATCACCAGGCCCTACCCAGATAAAACCCATCTGGACCGTCCATCATACGTTCCGATTAAAAAAATGAATCTAAATCAGGGATGATAGGAATAGTTTCTTTTTGGATGATGTCCACCTCCAAAAGTGTCTTGTACAGCAAAAAGACCAAATATTATTATTTTTTATTTTTTAAAAATAAAAATACAAAAAGATTATATTTCCGGGGGGTTACTTTTTCGAAATTTCTTTTTGGGAGTGAGTGATTGATCATAAAATGCCTAGAGATAGAGAGAGAGGGATGGAATGGTGCAACATATATTTTTGTGATGATATTGTCTTTTCGAGTGATCACATTAGGGTGACAGTCTTTAGACTACCAGGCTATATATTGAAAGAAACCAAGCAAGTTAGATAGATGGCTTTTTGTTCTCTCCCCTCCCTCACCCCTTTGCCTTTTGCCCTATGCCTTTTCCAACAAAAGGTTACTCTACTTCATCAATTCCGTTTCTACTTGAGATATAATAAAATTAATTAATTAATTATGACCCACAGCTATACCCGAAATTATTTTTAATGAGGGGATACCTTGAGAAAATGTGCAACAATAAAAAAAAAGAAATAATCTCATAAATTATAACTAAATCCGAGAAACTGTGTCAAGGGACTATTACTTTAAATTTTACTTTATTCGATACTATGTTGATTGACTAACAAGTTAAAACATACAATATTTTCTTTAAGATTTTAACTATAAGCTAATAAGTGACCCTTCCTGAATATATGCTAATCAAATTTTGGTTGGGTCGGTGGGGGAAGGGGAGAGATGGCCTTGTATTTCCATCTCTCTCTCTCTCTCTCTCCTGTAGGTACATATGCTTCATTGATTCATCACCAACTCCATCACCCAGTGAACTATCCTTGACTTTCCCATTGGCATTTTAGTTTTTACTTTTCTCTTTTTACTTGAAACATTTTTTTTATTCTTATAGGTTTGCATGACATTATGTAAGCCTTGATCACATGTTCCCCACTCACTTCACCCGATTACTACCCTGAGTAATATAATTGAATGATAGATGGGTGAATATAGATGGGACATTTTAGAATTTTTATACTAACTATATTGTGATATTAATAAATAATTAAAAAAATTACTGTAATTTATAAATTAGTATCCTAATTTATTGTATAATGTGGTATAACCATAGAAGTCCAGTTGTTGGAAGTAAATTGACAATATATATATATATATATATATAAAGAATTTAAAAATAGCTAAAATTATAATTTAAAAAAATAAAAATACTGAAATTCAAAAGGGGTCAAAACCATAAATTAAAATAAATTATTATTATTTTTTTAATTTTAAAGGCCTTTTAGTATTGAAATTTTAATAAAAAAATCAAAATCATCCAATAACTAAATTTTGAATTTTGAACTAGAATTGACCAAGGGCGTTTCTAGAATAATTGTCTTAAAAATTGCATTAAATCAATCATAATTTATTTTTTTTAAATTATAAAGTCGTAAGTGATTAAGCATACAATACCTCAAGTTAGTTCTTAATTATTTACGATATATGATAATATTTTTTAGCATTTGTCAGTACCAAAGAGTATAAAACTGTCCAACATTAGTCATTTTTTTGGATAGTATCTGTTGAGTAGAATAGGTGAAAACACATGATGTTTCGCTTAATTCAAACCTCATTTATTCCAAATTTATTGCCATCCATATTCCAAATTAGATTAATTAAAATATATTTTTCTCTATTTGAGGAAAACTTTTTGTGGTATATAGAGACACATAGTCGGCCACGTTGGTAGTTTTTGAACTTACATCTTCAATAACTTTTAAACATTTTATAGTTTAACCAACTAACACAGTGACACGTGTAAATTGATAATCGATTATTAATTAAAATATACCCAAGAAACTTTTTTGACAAGTAGAAAAGAACAATAGATCTACACTTAAAATGTATATGAAAATAATGAAGTTGAACCCAAGTAACTTTTTTGACAAGTAGCAAAGAGAAATAGATCTTCAATTAAAATTTTATGTGAAAATAATGAAGTTGACTGGGAGAAAATTTTGACAGAATGTGTGCCTTCCATAAGTTACAGGTGAAAAATGTGAAAAAAGTTAAATTGTGGAGAGTGGGATTTGAACCCACGCCCTTTCGGACCAGAACCTTAATCTGGCGCCTTAGACCAACTCGGCCATCTCCACTTTTTATTGAAGTATTATTCGGAATATTCTTCACAAATTTAATGTAGGTAGCGTTTTCCAATTCTTTTCTGGTACTTTTTCTGCAAATAAATTCAGGATACCAAACCGAGATGTTAGCTATACCTATTAGTATAATTCTTATCAGAGTCCATATTTTGAACCTTATATTCTCTTTTTGAATTTAAAGAAACTTTAATTAAACCCGTCAAAACTAACTCGAACCGAACGGGCCGAACAACATAACCCGAAACCTAAACCGAACCGACATTCGAAATAGTTGAACTGATTTTGACCCAAATCCGAAAGTGAATCGACCTGAAATTTAATAAATTTGATTCAGACCCGAACCGAAATGACTCGATCTCGAAACCGAATCGACTTGAAATATAATTTACCCGATTAAGACTCGAACCCGAAATGACCCGGAACGAATTAAACCCAACCGAGTCAACCCGAATAAAAGTGACTCGAACCCGAACCGACTCAAATCCGAGTTGACCCAACCCACATTAGATGGGTCTCTGCATTTTTTTGGTGTCTTAGGATGGACTTTTGTGCTTATAGTGGTACAATTTTTATCGACCCCAAATCTTACTCAAGTAGATCCATACCAAGGGATGGTGATATACCCGATAGTATTCTATATGATTCTCTAAACCATACCCAAAACCATCCTCGAAACCTACCCGAACCGACATTAAGCCAACCCAAACTGAAAATGACCAAAATTAACTTCACTCGAAGTTGAATCGATCCAAAATTAACTTGAAGAACCCGAACCCGACCCAAATGAGATCGACGCGAAATTGAATCGAGCCGAAGTTGACACAAACGGAAATCGAACCCGAACCGAACGAGATCGAGCCGAAGTTGACTCAAACCAAAACCGAAGCTGACCCGAACGAGCTTGACTAGAAGTTGACCCAAACCAAACTTAACACGAACCAAATGACCCGATTGCCGTGCCTAACTTCAATTGTTCTGAAAACTTAGGTATGACTGTCCTTACCCCTTATATGTTTTGAATTCAACTCATCTAAATTTATGATTAACTAAGATGCATTCTAAAAAGCACAAGACAAAGTCATATGTTATGGAAATCAGCTAATTCAATATGACTAAACCTTGATTGAACCAACACTTAAGCTATAAATGAACAAGTAGTGAAAGTCTTAGATTCTGTTTTCCTTCAAAAAGCATAAACTCACTTAATCGGACTAACCCGCTCGGCTTCTCATGAATCGAACACTTAGTCTAACTTAGAGATTGAGTTTTCCAAAGCATCTTCATATTTAACATGTCAATTTTATTATGGCAAACATCACAAAATGATCAAGATTTAATTGCTTTAGTTCTTTACTACCCATAATTTTTACACAATAATTTGCCTGAATTAGGTAATTGTAAAATGTCTTAATAACTCATAAATTCATTATTGAAAATCATGCTTATATTTGAACATACCTGAAATTTGAATATATTAAATATTAGAATTAAAAATTCCAGTTTATTAGTCATTAAATAGTTTATTTAGACTTATCATAATCTAATTTTAGATCAAATTATTTTTATACTTTGAGAACCATTCTTTATTTGTTTTTGCAAGTTTTCTAAAAGTCAATTATTTAAAAGAAAAACAAAAACAAAAGGCTTCATTACCGTTGGGATCTATCGGACATAAAAGCCGAAAATCTTGGAATTGCTCGGAGCTAACTAACAACAGTTGTTTGTTACTATTTTGGATAATATCTTATTTCTAAGTCTAATGATCATTTCTCTCTGATTTTTCAATTTACAAAAGTTGGTAAAAGAGGTCTTGGAAGTTAGGACTGAGCTCACAATGGCTATTTGATAAAGGTCCGTAAACTTAGCCCTCGGACTATCCATTACAATGTGTAACTTACTAAGAAAGCTCCAATCGAAAGACGGTGAAGACTCAACGGCCAAATCTTCAAGGCAGACTATTTAAGGAAGCCTCAACTGAATACATATCTCTAGCATACAACTCCTATTCTGTATTCTTATATTTTCCGAGTTGTAATCCTTAGCCAAAAATCTTATAATCATTGTATATCATTCTTTTAATTCTTTGCTTGATCGAGTTGATAAGGTAATTTAAACTCATTTGTACCAAGTTGATAAGGTAACTTGAACTTGCAAGTACTAGGTAGGATAAAAGAACTTCTTACCTCGTAAAGGTTGTCTAGAGTTGATAAAGGAACTTCAACTCAAAGGTCCGAAGTTGATAAGGGAACTTTAACCCGAAAGTATTAGGCTAGATAATGGAACTTCCGGGCCTGGAAAATTTATAACCGATTTGTTAGGGAATAAATCTAGATAGTCTAATTTATTGTAATTGAGGATTCAATTAGTGGATTGGATTTAGTGCTTGAATTAGCACTATCCGATATTTTTGCCCCAGGAGAGTTTCCTCATAAAATTGCCTTGTCATTTTTTATCGTTCTGTCCGAGTCATTCTAGACTTAGTTCTTCTATCCTAAACCGAGCTCGGCTCGTAACCCATCTTTACTTTCTGAATGCCTAATTTCACTTGAACTTTCCCCATGCCTTACTCATATGGAAGCTACTCGAGTCACGTTTCAATTCTTCCATCCGGCATGTGCAATGGATCTTAAGCGTCTTCCGATGAATCTTGAAAAACCTTAGACTCAGTCCATGGAGGCCTTCTTATGTGGTATTAAAACGATTATTGATTCCCTTGTCGTGATTCAGTCCCTGTTTCTAATATGGACCTCATTTAGGACACGTTGCATGCTTTAGATGTTGATTATGATGGTTTTCTAGGCATGCTCACTCACTTGCCTAGTCTATTGACATTTGATGATGTTCGTACGAAACTTCTAATTCATAAGCAACAAATTCAGTTTCTAAAACGTCGCAATTTAGGATCTCTCTCACACTTGGGACTTACTCGTTTCCACCACTCGCTATAGATGGTGCTTCTTCCGGTTCCATCGAGTATCGTGGAAAGGGTTGGAATCATCATAACAACCGTGGTCGTAATAACAATCGCAACAACAATGGAGGGAAGTCCTCCAACACCTCCGCCTCGACTACAATCGCTTCTAAAGGTATGCCTACATATTCTACTTTGTGCAATTCGGATGTTTCATCATCTTGTATTTCTTGCCCTTCTGTTTTTGCTACTAACATCTCTATTGTAGGTAATGAGTCGTTTGAGGGGTGTTGGGTTTTGCTCTTAATATTTTGTGTCGATTTGCCATTCTCCGGGTCACATTGTTGCTCTATGCCCTACTCGGTATCAAAACCGCCCTAAAAGTTTTCACCATAAATTTTTACCCACACCGATTCTTAACAAAAAAGTCCTTTTGAAAAGCTTTTTGTTGTGCTCCTGATTACACTTTTTACAGACCTTTGGTTGTGCGTGTTTTCCAAATTTTACGGCATGTTCTGCTAATAAACTTCAACCTAGGTCTATTCACTCGTGTCTTTTAGGGTATGCTCATCAATGACGGTTTGTTCTTGGAGAGTCTAAGTCATCCTAGGGCGACGGGGTGAATAGGATGATGAAGAAAATTAATCACTTTTTGGAGAAATACTTAGATAAAGCAGATTTTGAGTATAGAATGGACTCGTAAAGACAAATACACAGACATACGTGGAAACCCTCCCGGGCAGTAAAATCACAGACAATGCTAATCTAAGCAAGCAAGTCAAATCCACTATTTTGAATCCACAAAATACAAAAGACTCGATTCAACTAGAATTGCTTCCTTAAACAATTCCTTACAAAGAATTCCTACACTCATAAGTTCCCTTATCCGATTTAGTACTTCCTGACCGAGGTAACGTTTACAATAATGGACAATTGAGCTGAGTCAATCCTTACAACTCAGTCAAGGGACTTACTAAGAAAGTAAGAGAAAAATGTAACTGATTACAAGACTTTCTTTACATCTCAAAAGATGTGAAATACAAAGTTGGAGTTGTAAGCGTAAGATTGAATAAGAATGCACTAAGTGTCGAGCAATAAATTTAGTAATAATTCTAGCTACAACAATCTTCAAGTCTTGTGGAGTGGCTTCTATATATAGACAACCGGGCAAAATGACCGTTGAGTCTTGTTTCTACACTGAAATCTTCACTAGCCGTTGTAATGGTTATTTTGAGTCACTCAGGAAAGATCCGTTGGGATGTGAACATTGTGCAGCTGCTCTTGGCTCCAAAAAATGGTCCAATCAACTGGTGGTGACTGAAAACCGAGGTGGAAACAACCATTAGGCCTAGAGTTGGAGTTTTCCAGCTTTGGAAACAAACAACCCTTACATGGTATTTGAGCCATGTTCGAAGTAGATAAAACTTGTCCGCTAATATTTAACAGACTAGAAGACGGTTGCTTTTGTAATTCAAAAAATAGATTAGCCTTGTTTGAATAATCTAGAAAAGTAAACCACATTGGTTCTCAAAGTATAAAATACTTTGGTCCAAGATTAGACACAAATAATAATTAAATCAAAGTAATTAAGTGCTTAATTATCTTTGGCCTAAAAGAATGGATTTTCTAAGTCTAATATGTACTAGGTTCAGATTCCATCTTGAGTCAATCTTAAAAGTAATCAAGTTAGATAGTAAAACATCGATAAACATGAACTGGATTCAATCAAATAATCTTTCAAGAAATAAACTGACTTAGAATAAACAATTAACGTTGTAATTTATTTTACTTTGAAATACAAAGTTAGTGCTCGGAATAAATGTATTCGAGAAATTATTTGAGCATGCGATGGTTCCGAGTGATGTCCGAGTGAGTCGAAACACAAGTAAGAGATATGCAGTGAAGTACTTTCCGAGTTAGTCGAACATAATGAAAACTCATATATGAGTTTCTATAGTGCCCGAATGACTTATAATCAAAACTTAAGAGAGATACGGAGTTATACCCGAGTCTTCAATTTCCCCTTTTTAATGAAAGGCATTCCATACTTAAGACAGAAACTTGTTAGTTCAAAAATGAGTTTTCATTGTAAATTGATCACATAAGGAAACATTATTCTCTTTAAGTGAGACTTGAGATACTTGTAAAGTGCAACTCATATCATATCGTAAATTAAAACAAGTTTATGGATAATTCATCAAAGCAAAGAAAAATATTGTATCCGAACAAATATGTTAAAGAGTTGATTATCGGAGGAAGACAAATATGTAAATAAAAAACAAGTATGCTTAGAGAAAGAAAAATCATTCATTACTTAGAAATAAATATGTACAGATCAAAATAAAATAAACTCGGACAAAAGGGAGGAACTCCCTTAAATCAAACATCTAAGTTTTCTATTTTTCTCCCCTATGCATTTCATTAAAAGTAGGGAGGAAATAACAGAAAAGTACAATAGATCTTGGACAAAAAAATGAAATCTGAGTTAAAAAATAAAATAAGAAGAAGGGGCACATTGTCCGGAGGAGGAGGGACGAACAGTGCGCCTGTATGCTTGCGTAGAAGTGGATGAGCGGGGAGGTTACAGCACTAGAATGTCGGGAATCTGCTCGGTTCCGGTTTTGTGAACAAGGAAATATCGTCCTCAGGCGCTTCTTCCTCAAAGACAACTGCGGGTTGTGCTTATGAGGCAGGGGCTTTTATCGAGCGACATCGCCAGCCTCTTCCGAGACACTCAAAACATGATCTCGAAGAGATCGGTTATGGTTCTTTTACGCCTTTGCCCTCAAGTTGAGCAACTCGCTTCTTCTTTTTCTTCTTTCTTCTCCTTAGCTTATTCTTCTGCAGCTTGAGCTTCTTCCTCAGCTACCTCTACAGCTGCTTCTTCTACCTCAATTGAACTTGACTTAGCTGGGCTGGAGGACTCCTCATAAGTATCGGACGTGTCCGAGTCCTCGGCAACTTTTGATCTGCGTTCTTGGAGGAGGTGAAGCTACTCGCGCTGTTCTTGTATAATCCCCTTGAGCTCAAACATGAGATCTTGGTTCTCCCCGATCCGAGGTCGTGCAGTTTTCTAGAGTATATCCAGGTTGGGAATAATATTTTTGAAGGATTTTAGAGTGGTGAAACACTTCGACACGTAGTGAATTTGTTTACTAGTTCAAGCAAACATTGTAGTAGAGAGAGGAAGTTGAGAAGTAGAAGGACCAGCGAATCGGGGTGGAGCAGCTGGTGAAGTTTGACTAAGGCACCTTTTTGTGTGCTTTTTAAAGAAATCGTCTGCGGTTTCCATGAAAGGTACTCGGGTTGGAATTCGAAAGAGAAATGTGACTTTGAAGAGTTTGTTAAGAAAGGTGAGATTGATTCATACAACCGTACCCTGAACTTTTGAGGTTGTGACACCTTTAGAGGTAGTTATATTGGCATAGAACTCTGCAACGAGTTCTTGATAGATATATTCGTAGAAGCATAGATAGTTATATACACCGATATCTTTGATCTTGTGCAACCATGAGAATGAAGTGGTTGGGAAGAATTTATAATCCAATGTTAGATGTTGAGCAACAAAGTGCTCGAGGAGGATTTGATGTACCCCTCGAGTGTTTTTGGTGCGAGCCTTTTTAGGGCTGAACCCATTTCTAGACCAGTTTCTCTCTTCGGCATGGTGAAAGAGCAAGAGAGAGAGAGAGTGAAAGTAGAGAGATAAGAGCAAAGAGAGTACAAAATTCAGAAAGAGAGAGAATACGAGTGAGCATAAGTATTGAGAACAAAGAGAGCAAGTAAGCGAGTGGGCAAAGTGAAAAAAAGAAAGGGATGCTATTTATAATGAAAAGAATGACCTTCAACCTTCGTTCGACCCGAATACTAAGCAATACTCTCGGACCGTTGTGACGTTCGCACTCCAACAGACTAGTATTTCAGTAGCTTTCTTCCAACAACTAGTTTCTTCCGATTGAAACGTGTAGCGAGAGAGAGAGAATAAAGAGTTTTTGAAAACATTTATGAGATTCTCCATTTATCCGGAGATGATCTCGTAAGTTTGATGTCCATTTTGCTCATAAATTGAGTCCGACTCGAGTATTATTTTTAGTGACTAAGACTACTTAGAAAACTAATAACTCACCTGTAGGAATCATGGCCTAGGGGTGAACCCCGGGGCCGCGCTTCCCCATGTGCCTTTTTGGCATAAAGGTTTTAGAAAGTGAAAAGGATGATTTTAGGGTTTTAAAGATGAAAGAAAGTGGGGATGAACCTTTTATTAAAATTTTCTCGAATTTTATTAAATCTAATTAATCAAAATTTGAATGGCGGTTTTATTAACCTTTTATTTTATAAATTATTTTCAGAATTCCCGCGATCTTATTTTCTAATTAAGGAATCAATGATATTAGGGCTATGGTTCCGTCGTGAGGCTTTAGGGCCGATTGATGTGAAAACATCAATCTGGACCGAAGCCACCACCACTGACCTAGTGGTGCTGGCCGTGCCTCGCACTAGGGGAAGGTGGAAGCCGACCGGAGGTCGTGGTTTGTGAAACCAATCTTGGTCTCTACCTAGTGGGGAGATCCAGAACCTAACATAATTTTTCCTACAATAAGAAAATACCGAGATGCGAGTTTGCGTAGAACAAAACATAAAATAAAGGAGTCACCAAGTAAGTTTTTAGGAAGAGAAAACTAACAAAAAGAAAAAAAGAAAATTTTCTCTCTTGATCTTAGTATGGGAAACTAAGACCGAAAAAGGCTAAAAATTGACTATATTGGTCTTGAACCGAGAATCGGATTCGGGGCGAGGGTACAAAACATAGGGATAAACCCATCCGTTCCGCCTCGTCCGAAGACGGCTATTACTAGTTCGAGTAGCGTGTTAATAATGATGTAAGAAAACAAGCATACAACTTGTGAAGCAAAATTAAAGCAACCAAAACATAACAAGGAAAACAATAAAGAAAAGCGGTAAAGAAAGTGATAAAGGAAATAAAAGCTAGAAATAAAAAGATACATCGGTCGGGAGGAAATTAAAGCAATTACATCTCTTAAACCACAATACAAGTAAACAATAAAACAAAAATAAAAATAACCGTTCGAAGGATGAAATATGGCCCTTAGGTTGTCCCACCTTGCTAATCTGGATCTCCACACCGGATCTCTCGATGCAATAGCGACAATCCAAAGAAAATGGCTAGTTTTGTGAATTATGTCCGAGGTAGGGTAGCAATCAGTTGAATGAGTGCCTAGAGATCAAAATAATCAAATATTCTTTAGCTCTTTGCACGAATTCAATGATGAAAGATGAATGCTTATAGAAATTTCGAGTAGAGTGATGTTTAGGTGAGAGTATTTAGATTTCCTTTCAACAGCGTAATGTTAAGGCAGGAAGCCAGTATGGGAATGAGAGCCATATGTCTCTATTTATAGGAGAGGACCTAGGTCACAAATGACCTAGGGTTTGCCTCTTATCAACCATCCAAATAGCTGAAATAAAACCGGGAAAAATCCTAAGAGATAGAACCGGATCGAGAAAAGGATAAAACCGGATAGAACCGGGTAAAAGGAGAAGGCGGGCGCCAGCCAACCGAACCCTCCTAGGGTTTCTTTCCTTAGTTGTGTCTCCGATGACTCTCCAAGCTCAAAATGCAGCGTTCCATCATACTTCTAGAGACGCCGTTTAGAGGGTAAAAGCTTCTAGCCTCGTGTGGGTCATGTTCGTGAAGCTTAAAACATAGCACTTTGATACTCCCGATCATGAAATGCTTTAATGTCGTCTTCATATCTTCAGCTTTTTGACTGACTTGAACAAAAGTAGAATGCGATATTCTACACTTAGAATTTCCCAGACACACAGCATGGGACTCTGCAATCTCTAAAGGCTCAGCCCGGCTCTTGGACGGTCCGAAAGAAAAGAGAATTTGTGGACCGACCCAAGGTAAAAGGTTATTTATTTGGTGTTGGGGATTCTTTGTAGTTTATTGGCTTATGTTGCACCGATCGATCACGGACCAAGATCCAAAATCCACAAACAGGACTCGGGATTATCATAATCGGGCCAACAAATAAAACACAGAAATAAAAAGATAAAGGACGACATTTTTAGGTGTCTACACTCACAGCTCAGTCACATTCCGAGTCAACCGATCCATTTGTTATCATAACATATAACACATAATCATGCAAAGATAATTCATATACTAAATCACATAATCATGCCAAGCTCACTCCTAATAAAACAAAAATGATCGTCACTAAGAGGCTTAGTGAAAATATCAACTAACCGAAATTTCGTAGGAATGAATTCAAGCTTAATAACAAGTTTTTCATAATGGTGTCTCGGAAAATGATACATGAACTCAATATGATTTGCCTTTGAATGTTGTATTGGATTCTTAGTGATGCTAATTGTACTCGATTGTCACACTTGATTGGGATAGATGTGAATGATAGTCCAAGATCCTTCAAGTGTCTGCTTAATCCACAGAATCCGAGCACAACAAGTTCCAGCTTGCAATGTACTCAGCCTCGGCAGTTGATAGAGAAATTGAGTTCTATTTCTTTGAATGCCAGGAGATGAGGGATTGACCCAAAAAGTGGCATGCTCCAAATGTGCTCTTTTTATCAACTTTGTCTCCAGCATAATCAACATCCGAGTATCTAGTGAGAGTCAATTTTGAGTCTTTTGAAAACCATAGACCAAGATTCCGAGTCCCTACAAAGATATCCGAAAATTCCCTTCACTGCAGGTGAGATGTGATTCTTTTGGATTAGCTTGAAATCTTGCATAAAGGCAGACACTAAACATGATATCCGGCCTACTAGATGTGAGATAGAGTAGATATCCAATCACACCTCTGTCAAGTTTCTAATCTACACCTTTACCTTTCTCGTCCGAGTTTAGTTTCAAACTGCTACTCATAGGTGTTAATGCATTCTTGTAACTTGTTCTTCTTCAATAACCCCTTGGTATACTTAGATTGATGGACATAGATGCCATCCTTGTCTTGTTTGATTTGTATACTAAGAAAGAAATTGAGTTCTCCCATCATACTCATTTGGAACTCCTGTCTCATCAACTTAGAAAACTCTTGATATAGAACTTCATTAGTAGCTCCAAAAATGATATCATCAACATATACTTGAATAATAAGAAAATCTTTCCCCTTGGTTTTATAAAAAGAGTTTTGTCAATCTGACCTCTTTTGAAATCATTTTCAACTAAGAAACCGCTCGATCTTTCATACCAAGCTCCGGGAGCCTGTTTAAGACCATATAAATCCTTTGCAATTTGAACAGATGGTTTGGAAATTCTGAGTTTTCAAATCCAAGGGCTTGCTCAACATAAACTTCTTCTTGAATGAAACCATTCAGAAAAGCACATTTTACATCAATTTGATAAAGCTTGATATTCATGCTAGATGCAAATGCTAACGGGATTCCGATTGCCTCAATCCTAGCAACGAGGTTCAAATGTTTCCCCACAATCAATTCCTTCCTCTTGATTGTAACCTTGAGCAACAAGTCTAGCCTTATTTCTAACTACCAACCCTTCCTTATCCAGTTTGTTCTTGAAAACCCATTTGTTTCCTATGACTGGGTGGTCGAAGGTCATTTGGTTAGAGTCCGGACTTGGTTTCTTTCAAATTGATTAAACTCTTCTTGCATGGCCTCTACCCATTCAAGTTTATTTAGGACCTCTAGTGTATTTTTGGGTTCTATTAATGATATGAATCCTAAAAATGCACACAGATTATGCAAAGAAGATCGAGTTCTTACCCCACTTGTTGATGTCGAAAGTATGTTTTCGAGTGGGTGACTAGGTGCATATTTGAAAGCTTTACCTGTCCTCCGATTTACCAGGTTTGTTGGTTGAGCAAACCGATCTTCGATTGGTTGATCTTGCTGAGTCTCTGCATTTACTTGTTCTTCGAATTCGAGCTGGCTCTTGAACTTGTTCAGTCTAAGTTACAACATTATGAGTTTCCTCATTCCGAGTTGTCTCGGTCATTCTGTTTTGACTCTTTCGAAGCTCGGCTTCAAGAAAGTAATCTTCATCTCGATTAAGCTTGAGATCCGAGGATGTGGACTCACTTATCCTGCCAAGATCAATCTCATCAAAGACAACATGTATACTTTCTTCCACTTTGTTAGTTCTCTTGTTAAACACAGGATAAGCTTTAGTATGAGATGAGTAACCCGTAAATATACCTGCATCCGACCTAGCATCAAACTTAGTCGGGTGTTCCATACCATTGTTGTGAATGAAGCATTTACACCCAAATGGTCCGAAATAGGATATGTTGGGTTTCTTTCCCATGTATAGATCGTAGGGAGTCTTCTTCAAAATGGGTTTGATGAGCCATCCGTTGAGTGTACAATTTACTTGTGTTGATCGCCTCAGCCCGTAAATAGTAAGGTAGATCATTTTCAATCATCATAGTCCTTCCTATTTCTTTAAGAGTTCTATTCTTTCTCTCCACTACTCCATTTTATTGAGGAGTTCTTGGTGTAGAGAAGTTGTGGGAGATGTCATTTTTGTCGCAGAAATTTACAAATTCCGAGCAATCAAACTCCCTTTCATGGTCGGTTCGAATCCTCCCGATCCGAGTCCGACACTCTACTTGAATTTTCCTGCAGATCTTAGTGAACTCTTTAAAAGCTTCATTCTTGCTCTTGAGAAAACATACCCGGGTAAATCGTGAGAAATCATCAGCAATAACAAGTACATACGATTTACCTCCAAGGCTTTTCGCAGAATTTCACCACACAAATCCATATGAACCAATTCAAGCACTTTGGATGTAGAAACAGTTTTAAGTGGTTTGAAAGATGATCCGACTTGCTTTCCTTTTGTGCATGCTTCACAGATTTTAAATTTCTTAACCGCACAGTTAGGTAATCCCCTAACCAATCCATGAGATGCAAGTTTCTTGATAGTATACATGATAATATGTCCCAATCTATGATGCTAAGTTCATGGATCATCATTCACGGATGCTTTCAAACAAGATAAATTTTGACTTGAATTTGAGATAGGAATAGTATAGGTGTTACCCGACCTCGGACTCGAGAGCTTTGTCTCTTTAGTGACTCGCATCGAAATGTAGTAGTTGGTCCGAGTGAACATTACCTCTTGCCCTTTGTCATAAAGCTAAGATATGCTAAGGAGATTGTACTTGAGCCCTTTGACAAAGTAGACTAGGTTGACAATGTTGTTCCCTTCACCAATCTTGGTAATCCCTACTATCTTGCCTTTGCTATTGTCTCCAAATGTGACTTTTCCTTCTTTTGGATCTTCCAACTCGTAAAAGAATCTTGAATCTCCCGACATGTGGCGTGAGCAACCACTGTCTAAGTACTAATGACTTTTCGTCTTCGAGTTACCCGCAAGCGTAAACAAACTAACCCTTCTCACTTCCTCTTATAAACCCGAGTAACTATCTTTACTGTGATCTTTCTCCGAGGAAGAGCACTCTTGGGAACCCAGATTTGAATAATTTTAGGTTTGGTCCGATTCCGAGTCTTCCTTCTAGAAAACTAAGTCTCGTGTCACTTTCTTTTGAAAATCTTTTCTTTTGTAAACGAGATGGAGAAGACTTTTTCCTGTAAACTGGTTTTGGGCTCAGTCCTATTTTTATTTGTATGAATGGGACCAAGCTCAGCCTTCCTGAACTTTACAGTTCTGGAATCAATTTTAAAAAGATCGGAATAGGAATTAGATTCCTCTTCCGCATTATAACCAAATCCTTCTTTTCCGAATGAGACACACCGAGAGCCTAACAGACAAATCAAAGTTTTTCCGACCTTGAGTGAGTTTCAAAAAGCTCTTGAGACTCATTGAGCTTCATTTTCGATCGCTCATTCTCTGTTGTGAGTGACTCAAACTCAGTCTCATTTTCTTGAGCACTCGGTTTTAAATACCTTTAGATTTTGTCTTAGGTTTTCTAACTCATTTTTCAAATCATTGTTCTCAGCGAGTAAGAGACTCAAATTGTTCCTTGAACTGAGAAGAATCGGAATTGGACTTTTCTTCCAAATTAAAAATATATCTTACTAAATCAACTTTGGAGAACTTAAGGAAGTATTCAATTACCTCCCGAGGACTTGTCTCCTCGATATCCGAGTTGTCATCGTCCGACTCGGATGAAACTTCGAGTCGATCAGTGCCATAAGACACTTTGAGTCATCAAAATCATCCTCATCAAATGAATCATCATCACTCCATGTGGCCATCATAACCTTCTTCTTTCTATCCTTCTTTCTCTTTGGATAATCTTTGACTATGTGATCCTTGTTACCACATTCAAAACAACCAAAGTTGTTAAATAAAGAAAACTTTGAAGGGGCTTCTTGTCTTTCTTGTAGAACTCTTCTTTTGGCCTCTTTTCCCACTTCTTATACTTCATCATTCTTTTGAAGCCGTGGGCAATGAGTGCCATAGGATCCTCTTCCGATATGAGGAGCTCGGACTTTCACGTCTGTTTTATGAGGCATTTAGCGCAATGTTCTTTTTAGTGTTGACCTTGACAACCTCTTCTTCCGAGATGAATCTCATGGGTGAGTAGTTTCCCAAGAAGCTCGTCTGGCCTTAGTTGAGTGATGTTCGAGCTTCTTCAATGGCTGTCACCTTAGGACCCCATCTTCTCTTTGGTAGACTTATCGAATTTTTCGGACATTTCCTCGTGAGAGATCTTTCGCCCAGAGACTTGAGATTATTAGTAATCTCTGTAAATGGAACATACATGTGAATGATGTTTTCTTCTAGCTCCATCTTGAATAGCTCATATTTGTGAAGATATTGACTTATCTTCGCCGCTTTACTTAACTTATTCCTTCAACCGACACCTCTTTGGTTGTGTCACAGTCGAGACTCAGCTTGTATTCTTTTGTGCTAGTGGCACACATCGGTGTGTTCATAGCTTTGAAATTCTTTCCGAACTTCTCGGTCTCTTCAGGTGTACTCGGATTTGGCTTTAGGCACAGTAGTTCCACTCTCCGTCTTCATTGGGATGTAGTTGCCTCCTTGGATGATGTTCTAAACATCCTCATCATTGTCCATCGAAAGCACTCCATCATCTTCTTTCAATGTGCAAAGTTTGACCCTTTGAACTTTGGTGGTCTAGTGGATGATCTTCCTTCATCAAACTCTCCATTGTTCCGAGCCATCCGAACTTTAGACCTTTGGATTGTGAGATCCTTTTGAAAGGTTAGGCTCGATACCAATTGAAGGTTTGCTCTTGGAGAGTCTAAGTCACCTTAGGGGGATGAATAAGGTGATGAAGAAAATTAAACACTGTTTACGAAACACTTAGATAAAGCATATTCTAATTCTAGAGTGGACTCAAAAAGACAAATACACAAATATACATGGAAACCCTCCTAGGGCAGAAAACCACGGAGAGTGTTAATCCAAGCATCAAATCAAATCCACTATTTTTAATCCACAAAATATAAAATACCGACTCAATCATAATTGCTCCCTTAAACAATTCCTTATAAAGTTTTTCTAGACTCAAAAGTTCCCTTATCCGATTTAGTACTTCTTGACTGAGGTAACCTTTACAATCGGAGACAACCGAGCTGAGTTAATCCTTATAGCTCAATCAAGGGACTTACTAAGAAAGTAAGAGAAGAATGTAAGTGATTACAAGACTTTCTTTATAACTCAAAAAATATGAAATACAAAGTTGGAGTTGTAAGTATAAGATTGAGTAAGAATGCACTAAGCAAGTGTTAGGCAATATATTCAGCAATAATTCCACCTACAACAATCTTCAAGTCTTACGGAGTAGCTTCTATATATAGACAACCAAGAAGAATGACCGTTGACTCTTGTTTCTAGACTGAAATCTTAACTATCCATTGTAACGGCTATTCCGAGTCACTTAGAAAAGATCCATTGGGATGTGAACATTTTGCAACAACTCTTGGCTCCAAAAGATGGTCCAATCAACTAGTGGTAACTGAAAACTAAGAAAAACAACCATTATGCCTAGAGTAGGAGTTTTCCAGTTTTGGAAACAAATAACCACGACATGGTGTCCGAGCCATGTCCTGAAGTAGCTAAAACTTGTCTGCTGGTATTTAACGGCTAGAAGCCAATTGCTTTTGTAATTCAAAATAGATTAGCCTTGTTTGAATAACCTACAAAAGCAAACCACATTGGTTCTCAAAGTATAAAATACTTTGGTCCAAGATTAGGTATAGATAATAATTAAATCGGAGCAATTAAGTGTTTAATTATCTTTAGTCTAAAAGAATGGAATTTTCTGAGTCTAATATGCACTAGGTTCATATTCCATCTTGAGTCAATCCTATAAGTAATCAAGTTAGATAGTAAAACATAGATAAACATGAACTTGATTCAATCAAATAATCTTTCAAGAAATAAACTGACTTAGAATAAAGAACTAATGTTGTAATTCATTTTACTTTGAAATATAAAGTCGGTGCTCGGAATAAATGTGTTTGAGAAATTATTTGAGCATGCGATGGTTCCGAGTGATGTCCGAGTGAGTCAAAAACACAAGTAAGAGATATGCATCGAAGCGCTTTCGAGTCGGTCGAACAGAATGTAAACTTATATATGAGTTTATGGAATTGGAAATTGATTTGGGTTTATTTGTAATTCTGAATGTGCTTGTTTGACTCTTATATGAGTATGAATGAATTGTTTGGTTGTGGAAGAATTGGAAGAAAGATATTGAGTATGAATGAATATGTATGTTGTTGTGAGTTGCTTTTAAGGATGTGTAATTGAATATTGATGGAAGATTGAATTTATTTGTGTATGTGCTAAACTTGGGCAAACTAATGTAATTGAATCTTGGTTTAACTAAGCAAGAGTGAATCAATTTGAAAAGTGAAAATTTGATAATGTATGCAGGCATATTCATGTATGTGAATTAAGTGGAAATTAGGCTATGTTAAGTTTTGGATTGAAAATATGAAATAAATGTAAATTGGGTATGAAGTTGAAGGTTTTGTTGGAATTAACAGAGATCTTATTTCAAGTGAGTTGCGATGAGGTGAAAAATAAGCCCATAAATGCTTAGATTATAATGAGACATGAATGATTAAGTGAGTAACGATCTTAAAGAAGGTTTGGAATATTATTCAAAGAGAGATTAGGATTGAAAAGAAATTTAGAATGTTAAACCTAGTGGAGCAAGGAGGAAGAATAGATCTTTATAAAATTGTGAAAATCGAAGTTTAAATAAATCTTGAGCGGCAAGTGAGAAATTAAAAGAAACCGAACATTGCCTGCTAGCAGAGCATTTAACCATTAATCGTTCAATTGTTCATAGAACCGTTAATTGTTCAATTGTTCATAGAACCGTTAATTGTTCAATCGTTCATAGAATCGTTAAACGTTCAATTGTTCATAGAGCTATTACTCGTTCAATTGTTAATAGTCAACTACCACATGGTTCGGTGAACCTAGGAATCGGATTACAAATTGTCTCGACCGATTGTCCGATTGTTTCACAAGTACGGGTTAGACCTGGTAAAAACTTACCCAACCCAAAAACTCGACCCGAACCTGCCCGAAATCTTTGGATTTTGGACATGATTTTCTCGACCCGAACCCAAAAACCGAACATAAAAAACCCGCAAATTAGTGGGTCAAATCCGACCCGAACCCATTGGGTCAAGGTAATAAAAACAACAATTTTAACTTTGTGCCTTGTTGATTGAATATTTTATGCACATTATATGATTTTTCCTTTACTTTATCACTATTTTAAGTATGGTTATTTATCATATCACATCATTGGGAGAGATGTTACATATTTATCGCAATCATTTACAAACAAAGATTAATACTTGTTTAATTTCTCAACTTCTTCCTCATAAAAAAGCCATTATATGCAAAAATTATGCATAGTTAATCTCTATAAAAATATATCTAGATTCAAATGGTGTGATATACTAAAAATGCACAAGTTATACTTGTTATATTTTTGGTGAATTGAATATACCTAATCACATCTTAAATAATATACTTTTGTTTTTCTAGCAATAATATTACTATAATGAAGTAAAATTTTAATGTTATAATTAAAAATAATAATTTTAGTCTATCATAAATCTCTAATTTTTATTTATTTAAAATTGTTTTAATTGTACTCGAACCATAACTCCTATGATAGGCAACATGTCAAGTTAGAACAAAGTCAAATTTTTGATAATGAATAAAATGGGTTAGTCACGCTTACCAAGGTCAACCATTTCTCGATGTAATTTAAAATGCAGTAAATATGCATATAAACCTCCTTAATATAATAGAAGAGGTGAAATAAACATCGGAACCTTAAACGAATCATTAACGAACAAGTCATTATTATTCACCCCATTATTGACCCAATCTTTCATTAGCCTTATTTACAAAGGTCAAGCGGTCAAGCCGCTCGACTCAATGGGATATTTATACAAATATCATAATGAAAATTTTGAAGATTTTTTAATATGCTTTTAGAAAATACAAATACGATACTTTTTCGAGAGAACTTTGACAATTTTAAGCAAAAATTATGATGATTTTTTATAATAAAAACAGAAAAATAACTCGATAAAAAAGCGGTGAACCCATTGGGTCGACCCGAAACCCGTATAACCTGATATAAGACCTCCCGTATTTTACCCGAACTCGAAATACACTCGACCAGTATTTTACCCGCCCGCCCGAATTGACATGTCTAGTACGAGTCCTAAGCTTGGCTAAATAGGAAAGGTGAATCAACAATTGACAAGTTTACATACCGTTTATTCAAGGGAAATGATTTAAGATATGCTCGTATCTAAGAGCTCATAAACTATAATTTTATTTTATAAGGGTAACGTATCGAGCTTCTAGCTCATACTTCTATTGTTTATGATTTAAAATTTTTAGGAAGTAGAGCATATGGCGATTACTCACAATCCCACATAAAGTCTAAAAAGGAAGAAAAAGATAATGTTGGTCAAAAGAATTGATGTATGGTTGTTCATCTTGATCCCATACCTACTAGTCCATCTCGTGGTCTCTTGGCTCATGGTTCTCTCCAACTGATCCTTGGCATTTTAACAATCGCATTTTCTATGAAGAAATTTTGGGTTGATTAGTTACATAAATTTTTATACATGTTTGAATAATTGATTTGCTCAAATGAATTTGCCTTTTTTTCATTTTGAAAACGGCGGTAACATCTCCCAATTTACAAGTCTTCCGCTTCTTATGAGTAATAAATTATTTATTTATGTAATTACGTATTGGGGTGTTACATCTTATGTCCTCTGCCGTCTTTCCGTGTATAGATCCTACCGCTAATGTCCATCCTAAGCAAACTAGGTCCAAATCCGGGATTACTAAGTCGAAACAGATTTTGTCCCTAGTTGTAAGTTGTTCCGAAATAGAACCACCTTCTTTGAAAAAAGCTATTAGGGATCCTAAGTGAAAAGCAACGATGATCGATGAGTTTGATGCATTAATTACCATCAAAATGTGGGAACTTGTTCCTCTTCCTAGACAATACAATCTCGTAGCGAGTAAGTGGGTGTATAAGATCAAGTATCATTCGATGGGTCTGTGGAACGTTATAAGGCTAGATTAGTTGATGTAGGTAATTACCAAGCACGCAAGTATTGATTTTGATGAGACTTTCTCTCCTGTCGTTCGTCCCGCCACAATTCGTCTTGTCTTATCCCTATCAATTTCTCATAATTGGTGTATTAGGAAGCTTGATGTAAAGAATTCTTTTCTTCATGGCCTTCTTACAAACACTGTCTACATGTGCAAAGCCCCTAGTTTTACTAATTCTTGTTATCCCAACCATGTGTGTCGCCCGCAAAAAGCTATCTATGGTCCGAAGCAAGCTCCTCGAGCTTGGTTTCATCGTTTCGATAGCTTTCGCTCACGCATGGTTTCTCCTACGATTAATCTGACCCATCCATGTTTGTTCTCCATTCCGCCTCTCATACACTTGTTCTCCTTCTATATGTTAATGACATTATTTTTACTTGGTAGCTTCACATACTTTCTTTTCTCCTTCATTTACACTCTCTTTCGTCAATTTGCGATGAAGGATCTTAGGGATTTGCATTATTTTCTTGGTGTGCAAGTCTCTCGTCTATCGTCTAGGATCCTTGTGTCTTAGAATAAGGACACTTTTGATCTCTTTAGAAAGTTCCATTTGCATACTTGCAAGCCTCGTGCACACTCCTATTGTAGCCCTTACCACTTTCTCCCTCTTAGATGGTGAGTTACTTGCAGATCCCACTCGAGTACGAAGCATGGTAGGTGCACTACAACACTTAACTATGACACGTCCCGATATTGCATATGTAGTTCATGTAGTTTCCCAATTCATGCATGCCTCCCATACCACTCATCTCTTGGCCGTCAAGCATATTTTCGGGTTCTTGCAGGGTGCTACTATTGATGGGATTCTTCTTTGTCCCGTTGTTAGTCCTTCCCTTATTGTTGCTTATTCCGATGCCGACTGAGGTAGGTGTAAGGGTAGTTGTCAGTCTACCACAAGTTATGCTGATTTTTAAAGACCTAATCTCTTACTTGGCGCTCAAAGAAACAACTTACGATCTCCAAATCCTCAACTGAAGTTGAATACCGTGCGATTGCATACACGGTTGTTGAAAGTATCCGGCTTTGCAAGCTACTCTATGACTTAGGGATCTCTCTTGCTGTTCCTACCAAGGTGTTGTGTGACAATGTCAGTACACAATATCTCACAGCCTAATCCTAGTCATTATGATCGTAGCAAGCACATTGCTTCGTTGATTATCATTTCGCTCGTGAATGAGTCTCTCATGGTGATCTTATTGTCGGATATTCTCTTACTAGTTTTCAGTTGGCGGATATTTTTACTAAAAGGTTGTATTCTTCTCAATTTTTATTCCTTAAATCCAATCTGTCCGTTCGTTCTCCTCCCGTATAGATTGAGGGGATTTAATAAACGACAAGGGCTAACAATGTAATTTGTTTTGTATAATTACTCATATTTTATATATATATAGCACCGTAAATCCCAGATTAGGTGAGCAAGTATAAACCTAAGTCTTCACCGTACTTGTCTTTGTTACATGAGAGTTTGATTTATAGTTAGAGCAACATTGAGAAAAGGATAAAAGGCCATAATGTGCAAAGCGAGATAAGGAGGGCTTTTTTTTTTTTTTTTTTTGCTGCTAGGCTAAACATGGACTTTCTAAGTGTACCCCTATTTTAAGGATAATCCCACTTAAGTTTGAAGGAGGATAGGAATACCAAGTCCAAGACCTAAAGTTTAAGCCCACAACTCACCCCAACTCCTTCGCACAACTTGTAAAGAAATTGCCTACACCAAAATTCGAACCCCAATGAAGAGGTTAGAAGTGTGGATTATTTGTCATTAGCCAATACTCACTTGATAAAAGAAGGATTGAGAAATGTAAGTATCATATTAGATTAGTTTGCATGGTTTCATCACCTAGTTGTAGGTATCATACACCTTACATAAATAGTTTTTCATACTAGTCAACTTATTATTACCGATGTCCAAGCTAGTGTTCATTTTAAAAGAAAAATATTAATAAATCGCTTAGTAAGAAAAAATTTTACACCAACAGAGAAACTTTCTAAAGTATCTTTCAATTTAGATGACGAGAAAGAGAATTATTTTTTTTAAAAAAATCTTAGATTTCCATGTTAAAAATACACCGATCTTATGACATTTTCTTTTCCAAATTTCTTAGCGTTTCACTTTGACAAGATTTTTTGTTAGGAAATTATCCACTCTAAACATCACTTTGAATTTAAAATTTAGAGCAATAATGTGAAAGTGTAATAGAATGACAAACAATATCAAAAATATAGATGAAGATAGGTAAGAAAAGATGAGGTAAGGATTTTAACATGCAAAACTCAAATCGGAAAAATCACGAACGACACAAATAAAACAAAACAATTATTATGAGAGAGTAGAAGAACGATCTTCAACACGAGACCTTCCCAAAACCCGAGATATCCCAATCTCACAACACTCTCCTCACAATAGCACACTTCAATTGGATTATCTCCAATTGGTTCTCCCTAATTAGAATCCCTTCTAATTAGAACTCATTCTTTTGATTTAATGAATCATTGATCGGCTCCGCAAGTGCACAGATTTATCGTTGTAATAATCAAGTGTTGTGCCACAAGGACTAATGCAATCTATTGAGTACTACCGTCTCAATATGCTAAGTTATTCGAATCGATTGGTTTATTAATTAACAACCCTAAATCACTTTAAAAAAATCTATGAAATTAAAACTCCTAGGGAATGCTTCACCTAAAACGCTTCTATTCAATAGTTAAACATGTGCTTTTCATTCATTTGGATGATTCAAAGACCAATAATCAATAGGGCAATCACAACTTTCTTTCAAAATGGAGTGAATTACTTGACTTAAACCAATTGCCTATTCTCATAGAGTTTTGATTCAATCAAGTCATTGATAAACAAGAATTTTACGTTCTTTTACGTTCTCTTATTGGCTAATTTCCTCACTTCAAAGGCCTTCTCACCTAAATTCCTATTTGATTTCGCTTACTTTCTTCATTTGTGATTAAAGTGTGCGAATTTCTATGTGTTCAAGTAATCCCGCCTTTTATGATGAAGAAGACATCTTTCGAAGTGCTAAGGAAAAGAGCGCGAGGCCATAGAAGGTCGGAGAGCGAAGAAAGAGATCAAGCCAAGTCAGCACGAGTCGTAGCACAGAGTTGTGCTTGAAGCCCGAGAGGTCAACACGGGCAATGCCAAAGTTAGCACGAGGCCATGTTAGGAATTCAGAATTTAATTGAAGACGCCGTGAGCTTGCATGTTTGATAGCACGAGGTTGTGCCAATTCAAGCATCGTCAATGCCAATCGGCGGTTTTGTTTTTCCACCTCTTTTATTCCGAAACCGTTATTTTCAAGATCGGACTTTTATTCTACGTTTTTAGGCTAATTTTCTCTCTACTTTTGAAGACTTATTTCCATTGTTAAGAGATCAAAGCTTGGAGTTATTTTCAATTAATCGCAATCCGATTCAAGTTTACGGTATTATTATTCTTCCGTCTATTTTTATCTTTCATTCTTTATTTTGGTGTTCATTCCTCAATATTCTGTCATATGCCATGAATATGTGTGGCTAAATTTCTAACTTAGGTTAGGGATTTGCGACTAATATGCTAGTTTAATCGCAATTTATGCTTTGATGCTAATTTGCAATTTTTTGATGAATTTCCGACTTATTGATACTTATTGAATTGGTGTGAGGTTCGAGAGAATCCTGCCTTTATTGTTTTTGGGAATTGAGTAGAATTCGAGAAAAGAGGCTTAATTCTACTTCAACTTGTTGTATAATTATAACTTAGATATGAGAATAATTTATGTTGTTATTAAAGGAAGAGTCGATAATCATGTAATTCTTTGGTTTTGATTGTGTGAGAACAACAATTAATTCAATTGGGTTAGCTTAATGACCTTCGAGAGAAGGATTAGGTGGTTTAAACTGCATCGATTCCCTAATTCATCTCGGTTGTGAATAGTGTAGAAGCATGTAATTAAGATTGTTGGCATGTTAGCTTGGTTTCCCCGCCTAAGGTTTTCTTTATCTGATTTCATTTCGTACTTTAAGTGCTGACATTACCAACCAATTCAAACTATTTCTCCGCTTAATTCAAAAGGACATTGACCTTAAACTTGTGCGAGATCTAGCACCTTGAGATCGACAACCATACTTCCTTAGTACACAACAAAAATGGTCATAAATATGGATTATCAATTTGATCTCCTAATTAGCAATTCTCTTTAGACATCACAAATCAAGTCTAATCTTAGTTTTTTCGATGTTGAACTTCTCGTTTGAGTACTTTATTCTAACAACTGGAATACATGCAAGAAAATAAACAATAATCTCATAATAGCATGAAAACTCCAAGATAGATATAACCAATCCAAACAAAATTCAAGCACAAAAATTCAATATTATTGAAAAGATAACATTATTCGGTTTTGGCAAATCCCTAGGATAAAAAGTACCGCTCATACATAATCAAATCAAACAACGAATCTAAAATGGTTAGCATTAGAAAGAAAAAAGGTAAAAGAGAATAATAGAAATGTTTAGTCTCTAAAAGCGTTGCTTGAACCTCTCGGCACAAACAATTCAATTTTACGATCTTCAAGCCTTCAGTCAACTTTGCACGTATCTTCTTGAATATTTCAACTCTGTCTCTTTCTAATGGTGGATGAAGCTTTTAAGGTGAACAATGGTGAAAAAAATGAAGAAAATGATGAAGGATACCACAAAATAGTTGCGAAAACGACTTTTAATAGCAATTATGAGGCAAGCAAAAGGTGAAATCGTAAAAATTAAAGAGACACGAGCTATCCATGTTGGTTATGGCAATGCCAAATTTTAACGGAAATGAAGAAAAACGGGTCGTGTCGGTGGACACAAGCCACCTGTGTTGACTCGCTAGAATTGAAATCTCTGGACAAACAAGGGGAACGACCGTTCTAACCGCAATACTGGACCGTGTTTGTCTTTTCAATGCTCAAGACACCAACAAATTTTGGGAATACTTGGTATTGATGATCAAATCTGCACAAATCATCTCAAAACACCAAAACACAAGCCTAAAGCCGAAAATAGAGCATAAACATGCTTCATTTAACTTAATTTCCTAAAGAAAAGCATCAAAACGCCTAAGAAAAGAATGCATTTTATGAACTTATCAATCATCTAACTAGACTTACAATGATATGTCTTCCATCTAGCTAGGCTTACCAAGAGACGCCCCCAAGGGTTCTCGCCCGAGTGATCAACTCACCCAACTTTTGTTTGCTCTCCCCTTATATTTCACCACCATAATTAAGGTGCACACAAGCCCTCCTTTAAATAGAAAAAGAAGCCAACTCTAAACTTGTATTGACTCTCTAAACCTGTATTAACTCTTATTTTATTTATATAGCAATAAACCGAGTAATCAAAACACAAAACAGATGAAATAGAGTCGCCTTGAAGCGTAACCGGCAAAAGAAGACCTAGCGGGGTTGTGTCATAACTAGGCATGGCCATGCCAGGGTGCTGTCTTTTCATTTTGCTTTGCTTGTTACCAGTGGCGGACCCAGGAATTTACGGAAGGGGGTCGAAATAAACTAAATAATAGTGTATATAAGTGAAAATTTCGGTAGAGTTTCCTCCGTAATATGGCTAATCCCATAGGCTTAAAGTCTTAACCATGCACGAAACACATTCATAAACTCAACGAGTCACACGCTCGGAGCATCAACAACATAAGCTCAACGAGCCATACGCTTAGAGTATTCACATTGGTCTTTTATATTCATAAACCTAAGTTCACATACAACCGATCTTTATAAACATCTTGACAAATACAAAAGTTAAAATCTGTTTTGAAAATTAATATTAATTACATATAATGTAATTTTCCTCGTCGAATCCTCGTATTTTGAGATTTCAAACTTGAAGGAATGGAGGATTACTGTAGTTATCTTTTTGAAATATCTAAGCATTTTGACCTATAATAAAAATTAAACAACAAAAACCAAACCTCTATTAATGAAATGAAATTGAAAAATCAATAAAATCACATAAATTAAGAATAAAATTAGAGAAATTAAATCTAATAACACACAAATTATGCCTTAAATTGAATTGAAATTGAAAAATTTTAAAGTTGTGAACTTACAGATTTGGGAATGACGTAGAGAGTGTGGTGCATCGGTGCGGGAGAGGAGAGGAGGCGATGGCGGACTTACCGACGACCGGGGCGGGCGGCTAGCGGTGGCGGTGGACGGCGTAATCGTTTGGGCCTCCGGGCGTGCGATGTGGTTGTTGGTCGGGAGAGAGAGAGAGAGAGAGTGGAAGAGGGAGGGCTCCGGCTAGGCTGGGTCAGCGGCGAGTGGTGGGTGGGCGGCGAGCGGCGGTGGTGGCCGGTCCAGTGGTGGGGCAAAACAGAGCGGCGGCACTGGGGCGGAGTCGTGGGCAGCGGCTCCTGGCTAACTTAGACGAAGGAAAATAAATGAATTAAAGGAAGAAAAAAAAATTTTTAAATGAGATTACTTGCATTAAGTTTTGAACCCTAGACCTCATATTTATCTAGTAACACTCTCACCATCTCTCGCTACTTTCACTTTCAGCTTAATTCGTTCTATCAAAAATTTATTTTGTTTTTGAGAGGGGGTCGGTTGACCCCTCCGACCCCCACCGGGTCCGCCAATGGCTGTTACGTCTCCTTGTGTTACGGCATGGCCTTGACGTGTATGGCTTGGTCGTGACACCTTTCACTAGCAATGTTAGGTGATTTTGAGCTACACCCAACATTTATGGTTAATAATCACATTTATTTCTTAAATCTGTTATGAACTACAAATTAATAGATGTTCTAGACTTTATACTAGCCACGACCTTTTTTCTAACCAAGAGGTAGTTTCCTCAATGGTTATGAAGGATCTCTTAAGAATGTAACTTCTAGATCCTCTTAGAAATAATTTGAATCTCAAAAGGTACAAGCCTCTTGTTCTTTTGAGAAACTCATAATATATCCCAATAGAAGCATGCCTATCACCTTGTAATAGACTCCATTGGGTCTAATTACAGCCTATGTTCCTCTTTGTTTGGCAAATATACAAAGGATCAATAGGTCTTATCGAGATTCTAATTGCTCTCTAACTAGGTGTTCATTATATCTTATTTTATTTCGTATGTTCCTCCTCCCATATGTTCGATGATAGTCCACGTATAGATGAGTAACTTATCAAGAAAAGGTAATTACTATAATTTCTTTTGTCATCAAGTTGTAAATTGAATTGATCCTTGAACTTTATAGCTATATGTAAATATCAACAAAAACAAACTCAAAGGCATGTATTATATTGTAGGACCAAGGATATGTTGTTAGGATGCATTTGTCTCTAAGATATATTGTAGGACCAGGAGAGAGAGAGAGAGAGAGAGAGAGAGAGAGAGAGAGAGAGAGAGAGAGAGAGAGAGAGAGAGGCATAATGTTTATGAAAAGCAACTTTATTTTGAGAGGGGGAAAAGTTGGTAGAGATGAGCAAGCTGTGCATGGATCATGCGAGAGGTTAAAGGCTTTAGGAGGCAAAACCACAAATGCCTTTTACTTATGGGCACCTTTTATTATTTATTTGTACATATCCACCACTCACTCTCTTCCCATAACATAATATGCCCCATTTGCGGTTTTAACGGGGATGGCCTATCAATGTCCCCAACAAAACAAAAATTTTAAAAACACCTACAATTTTATTTATTTATTTTTTTTACTTTGTCTTCGTTCTATTTTAAAATTGATTTAATGAGTACCAGTTAACTTTGTTTTATCTTTTTAAGTCAGAGTATCAGTTAATTTAGTTAGTGAAGTATTTGGAAATTATTATTAAATATTTTTGTTTAAATCTCACCTACATTAGAATTTGCATCTTATTTGCACTAAAAAATAATAACAAATAAGTAAATAACCATTAGATTGTGTAGTCTTTCTAAGTATTTCTCGATGAAGTTTTAAAGAAATACATGATATCAAGTAAAGAGTAATTATTAATAATTCAAAAACTCTATTCTTAGTAATAAAAAAGTATACTGAAAATATAATGACAAATTGTAATTTGTGAGTTTTAATTTTATTATTAAAACCCTCCTATTTTCAAGTAGCTGACATTTTTCATTTAATACACCATATAATATTATTAAAAATTTAATATTCATTTCGCTAGTATATTCAAAATGATTATTTTGTGAGTTTAGACTATTTAACACACAATGTTATTGATCATCATAAGTCAAAAAATAATTATTTTAGCTCTAAGACCCTCATATATCATTATAAAAAAAATTTTAAAAAACTCATCCATCATGGGGTCCAATCAAACAATTTGAGGTAGCTACTTGTTAAAATTGTATTTTTGGGACCCCGATCCCCAAAAATTTGCATTGTTGGGGGAACTCCTTTCTCGATCACCTTTACATAGCAAATAGATTGGGTCTCTTCACTTTGTCATTGACTGTAGTATTGAAATTTAAAATCAATAGAGGATTGAGGGATAACACTCAATTATATAAAGGCTAAATGGATAAAAGTTGCAAGCATCTTTCCTTTTTTGTCCCCCAAAGGAAGACTTTTTGTAATTTTTCCAACCTCAACATTATGAAAAAGATGTTATAATTAGCTTATTAAATATCTTTTTTATTTAAAGGATACATTTATAAGTTGATTTTGTCAAAAAAAAAAACTAACTTAAATTAATTAATAAACCAACTAACGGTTGGTTGAGGTGGTAATGGAATCACCCCAATAAGAAGGATGAACAAGTTCAAATTCTCATGCGCACTTATTGAGAGGACTTTTACCTTATATATTTATAGTCAGAAAATATTTTACCTTTAGTTAAACCAAAAAAATAATGGGATGATAGTCAATTAGCTCAATTTCAGTTAATGAAGATCAAAGTTGATATATGATGCCCATAAGGCACCGGATAAGAGAGTATTAATTATATATTTTTTTAATACTAAAAAGATAAACAAAAAATAAAGTAGTACTTAAAGGAACATTTTCTAGCGGCAAAGCCACCGTGATAAATTGAAAAACCCTAAAAAAATGAGAGAAATAATGGGTCATATCAGCCCCATAGAAAAAAGACATCAAATATTGTGGTAATAAATATATCTTATCCGGTGTACTTAGGGCGATATATAATATTTTTCAATGGAGATTAAAGAATACATCTTCTATAAAATCGTTGTTTCATCATACAACTTTCGACAAGGAGATCCACAAATCTTGTTTAACCTTTTTGTTGAATAGATTTATTTGTTTTAATAGTCTAAATTTGAAGAATTAATGCTCGTTTCGACCGATCCGACAATCAATCAACAATTCAACCACATACAACCATAATAATATGAAAAGAAACTGATATAATCACTCCAAAAGTGAGAGAAAATACATTTTAAAAGAGGATATGGAAAGATTTACAAATGGAGAGAGAATAATTATTTGTAAAGAAAATATTAAGTAAAATATAAAAGAAATAGAGATCGTATCTTGTCATTAACAAAAAGTTTATGACAGCTCCTAAAAACAGAAGGTAGGATGTTTTGAAGAGAAAGGAGAGAAAGGAGGAGTAGAGGCTAGGGTTAGTTAGGGGCTTACCATTGATGAATTAATTTTTTCTTACCACTTACTATTATTAAAAAGAAAAAGTGTATACAATTGAAAACGAACTAAGTTACTAGCTAGTGGCAAGTTGTTATATGCTAGTTACGGACCTACCTAGCTAATGGTGAGTTATCATATGGTGTGGTGGATCCATCTAGCTTGGTGGGTCTAAAAACATAATTTTTTAACATATGAAACCGGTAAAAATAAGAAAAATTTTAGAGATTGAAAAAAAAAAAAAAGAATGGAGAATTATGTCTCTGGATCTACCTTGTTAGGTAGGTCCGAGACTATGATATAATCTTATTGTAATGACAATTATTAACTTACATAATATAGCAAAAACATGAAAGTATATAATATTTTTTGTGAGAAATTGATGTGTGAAATTTCACGAATTTCAACAAGAATAATTAATTATCTTTTATGGATTATTATTATTTTTTATCAAAAATTATTATTATTATTATTATTATTATTATTATTATTATTATTATTATTATAAAAATTAAAATTAAACTCCGTACATATTTACCTCATTTGCCTATGGAAAAAAAAAAAAAGAATTTCTCACAACTACTGGCCATATTTAATAGGGTTGAGCGGTTCCGGTACCCTGTCTCAAAATTGGGAACCGAACCCGACCTTGTTTGACCGATTCTCGAATTTTAGGAACCTCAACCGAAACCTCGTTTGATCGATTCCTGAATTTTAGGAAAGTGAACCTGAACCTTAGGGTCCATTTCCGATTACAAGATACCATGTTCACACCATTATTTTTATGATAAGAAAACTTTAAGACCTTAAAAATTATATATTCTTGGATTAATTACATTTCAAGTATTAATAAATAGCAAAAAATCAATTTTACACAAAAAAGTTAGAAGAGAACTTAAAAATTTTAGGCAAAAGGAAACAAGAAGTAAAACATCAATTTCTGCTTCTCTTTGCATTTAAAAAGTAAATATCACAAAACACAAACTAATTAAACTTGAAATTACAGGTGTCTCATATTCACAAATTAAAAGCTGAAAATCCTGAAAAAATTACATGTCTTAGCAGTTCCAGGTTCCGATTCCAGGGTTTGATATTTGGAACTAGAACCGAAACCTCTTTGACGGGTTCCTAAATTTAGGAACCTTACCCGAACCGTTTAACCGATTCCGGTTCGGTTCCAGGTACCCATCGATCGTGCTCACCCCTAACATTTATCATGTTTGACAATCAAACTATTTGCATTACTTTTTAAATATAGTTGTTTACATAAACTATTTGTGTTAATTGTTTAAATTAGTTGTTTCAAGAAAAAGTATTTTGATTTATTTAGCTATTTATGACAGTTGTAAGACAAGAGGCTAATTGTAAAAATGTTATTAAATTAGCCTTTTTACACTCAAAAATTAGTTTAAAAACATATATATATATATATATATATATATATATATATATATATATATATATATATATATATATATATATATATATTAGTCTTTTGAACAGGTCAAACAGTTAATTTATGTTCAAAAATTATTTTTAGCAAACACAAAATGTCAAAAAATTATTTGAAAAACATAACATACAAAATAAAAAGCAAATAAACTAACAGCCAACGTACAAAAAAGGCAAATAATATTAGAATTTGTTTGATTATAGT
Organism: Talinum fruticosum; assembly: GCA_021018815.1. NCBI lineage: Eukaryota > Viridiplantae > Streptophyta > Magnoliopsida > Caryophyllales > Talinaceae > Talinum > Talinum fruticosum. The sequence continues at coordinate 488,200 of JAITYX010000072.1, read as the reverse complement.
AATAAGAAGTCAAAATGTTGTAATTTATAGTCTCTAATTTGGTAATTAATACAGAGTAGTCTATTTGTAATAAAAAAAATAATAAACAGCTAAATCGGGATTTAAATTTGAATTTTTACAAGTGAATTGGTAAATTAATAATGCATCCCAATAAGGGGGAGATCCAATGCAATGAAAATATAATAATTTTGTGAATTCATGATTACTACTCTTTATTAGTGAGGAGGATGTATAAGTAAATATTTGTAATTAATGTGAGTGATGATGTAATTATAATTTATGGATTTGAAAATAATGATGATGACTAAAGAGTAGGAGGATTGGGTTCACTGCCATTAAAAACTTTGCAGCATATCTTTACAGCTTGAATCTCACGCTCCATGTGCCTCGGAAATCTTGCAATATCTACCCCCCTTCCCTTTACTTCACTCTACATGTCTTCTAGGGGATGTCATCCAAGAAGAATATTATTGCCATTAGCCACTCTTTTTCTATCATTATAATACCTTGCTTTTGTATCAGCCCTCTCAAGAGGTACATAATCATCAATTTGTGTAGAGTTTGTTTTTTTCTTTTTTAAAGTATTCATCCCAATTTGGATCGTGTTATTGTATCAAGTCGGATTTCTCGAGCTTTAGCATCTGCCCTCTTCAGAGATATGTCACCCTCTTTAATGCATATTTATTTTATGTTTATGCGTTTCGAAATTAGAGACATTTCCTCTTGAAAGTACGAGGGAATTAAACGAATTAAGTACAAATATATAACATGCATAATTGGCTGGAATCACAAGTGAAGAATGTATATCTATAACCACCTATGCATGTAAATGTACAATTTCCCTCGAAGAAAAAGTTTAAACGAATAATTGAAGACTACGTACCTTTTGAACTTGAAAGATGAATCCTCCAAATTAAAGACCCTTTACTTTCTTTTTGCTGATAATTGAATCACCTGGGGTAATATTAACTATGAAAATCGCTGATATTCAAATTTGAGACATCTCATTCATAAAAATTATGATACAAATACCATGTTGGAAACCATACAAATCAAAAGTTCAAATTTTGTAGTTAAAAGTGTAGCTAAAAAGGCATCATATTTTGAGATTATGTTTGTACGATCATCTCAAAAATGAGCATAAGTAATACCAAAAAGCAGAGAATGTATAATGGCAAAGTGAGTCCATGCACATGAGGATCATCATTTTTATTTGTACGATGAGAAGCAACTTATCTTTTAATTTCTGCATGATTAATAATAAATATTGGATCAACCATTTCATCCATCCATACTTATTATATAAATATACTCTGCTATACCCATAATTGCAAACCTAAACTGGTTCAGCTATCATGTCCATGCCAAAATGGATTTATATTGTATGCATGCCAATGTATGCTTTTCTTAAAGGGACCCCCAAAAAAAGAAAAAAAAATGAGAGAGAGAGAAAAGGATGTACATACATGTATGCTACCCTCGTAATTATAGGATGTGAAAATTATAATTTGTTGTTCAATTCATGAGAGAGAGCATTTTAGCGGCAGTACACACCTAGTCATCTAAATCTAAAGTGAAAAAAGGCACTTTGCCTCATTTTTTATGCTTTCGTTAGCTACTTGTGTGTTACCTTTTCGTTTGATTCTTTCGGGCTCCCCGAAACTGCCCTGAACATCAAACCCGAACCTGAACTCGAACCCTGAAACCAAATTCTCTCTCTCCCACGCCCACTTTCTTGCCTATTGGTACATGGCGTAGTGGTACTTTAAGTTGTTGGTTCTTCATTATGGTATGAATTAGGGTCCTTCTTTATCAAGAAGAGGCCCTAAGTTTGGCTCTTAATGTTGCAATATTGACGTCGTTTCACACATCATTTGCATAATCTGCAGCTTTTTAGGAGTTTATGATAGAGGGCTTGGCAATGGGTAGGGACTCCTATGGACTTCTAGGGTTAGGATCAATTAGAAAAGGTCAAGGCCCATTTAAATTTTAGAAGGATAAGGGTTTCATTGGTCGGCTTAAAAATGGGCCACACATAGATCAAGGGTGGGTCAGTTAGAGGGTTAGGATCACGGTCTCTCTCTCTCTCTCCCCGCCTCTACCTCCTCTCTTTTCACTTCTTGCCTCTGCCGCCGATCTCTTCCTACCTCATAATGTCTCTCTGCCGTCGATCTCTCTCTATGGAATATCAAGTACCCTCTTTCTCTCTCTCCTTTCCTCCTCTTCCTCCCTACTACCGTGTCTTGTCTCAGGCATAGACAGGTTAGATGGGTTCATTCTCTTCCATTTCGAATTTGTGATACTCTTGTATCTTCGATTTTTCAACTCTTGAAGCTTGCTTGGCCTTGAAAATTTTTTCTACCATATTTTGAAGCTTGGTTGGCCCTAAAAAAACACTTTTTAAACCTGCATTTATCTATGATTTTTTGAAGAAACTTTGAAAAATTTATTCGATTTTTCAACTCTTTTGAAGCTTGGTTAGCCCTTAAAAAACGAGCAATTGAGTATTTCCATTGCAAGGTTGTGTTCATTTCCTCTATTGATTACATACGCCAAGTGTTTGATAAAATATCTTACATAAGTAGTTATGTAATAGACTCTGAACCTGTTATTATTCATGCCCTTTTCAGTTCACAACATTTTACATTGATTTTACATGACTTGATTATTGTTATCATGGCCTCAATTTTTCCAAATCAACTTTGTAGAGAATGTACTAGCTTGGTTGTTTTGAGCTTATTTTGGCCTCAATTGTTATCATGAGTTTGTTTCTGTTTGATTTCTGGCTTGCAGAATTGTGTTAGGATCGGGATTCACAACAATGAGACTTTGGACCAAAAAAAAAATAAACAAGAATATTCGGACACAAGATTTTAACGTGGAAAACCCAAACCCGGAAAAACCGCGAAACCGATGCCCTAGACTTGAGTAGTTTACAAGAATTTCTCTCAAGCTCTCCCTATCTTATACACTTGTAATTCACTACTCACACACTTGCAACAATGGAGGATAGTACTAATTATATAGCCATAGCTAGTCAAACTACATTTACAAGGCATAAACTGAGCATTAACACGTATTAACACAAGAAAACGGACAGAAAAACGCTTCAAACTGTGCATCCCGAGAGCCACACCCCGGCACGGGCCCTGTCACTGGACACGGCCAGCCCGTGTCCAGTGCTGGTCCTGCCGGCTGCACCTGTTTCGTCCGACACGATCCGTGCTCGTTGCCTCTTGCCCGTGTTCACTGTTTCTTGGCCTCTAACGCGATTTCCCGAGCATAAAGCATCAGACTCCATAATCCCAACAAATTGCTCATTCGTATAATTGTTTCAAGTTATTGTTTAGTTGGAGTGAAGATTTCGAGTTCACCTTTTCTGATCTGTTCACTGCTCCCTAATTCCATTTTGCCAAACCCGTTTCGGCTCTTGAAGATATTGGTTTTGCTTGTCTCGGGCAGTGGCTTGAGATGTTTAATGTTGAATTTAGAGTTCCCTTACCTTCTCGTTTGGACAAGTTTGCATAAAAGCTGTAAATGAGTATATGCAAGTTTTGATTATTTTTCTTTGCAAGTTTTGATTATTTTTCTTTGGAAAGTGATGGGGCTAGGGCTGGCTAGCTCTTCGAATGTTTCTATCTTCAGTGTTCTACTACATCATCTCCAAATACCTGAATCATAGACAGAATGTAAAGGTCACTCATACTGGAATTGTTATGTTCAATGATGGGGTTTGCTTGCATGAGGTGCTATATGTTCCTTTGTTCAAGTATAATTTACTATGCCCCTTTAACGAAGAGGTCATATGTGCTTGTAAAGAAAGGGCAATGGCATTGACCCATTAATGCTTTTGTTCAAATTAGATACGTCATTGTCCCATTACTATAAAGGGTCATGGGCAGATTAGGGTCGGCTGATCCATGACCCGGCCCAGCCCATTTACCTTTTTTGCTGACCTGCTCGAGCCCTTTATAGTAATGGCCGATCCTGGCCCAGCCCGTCCCATTACCCGACTCTAATGCCATCCAAGTATTGATGTAGCTTCACACGTTTGCATGAAAACCGGGAAGTACCCATGTCAAGAGTGCATTTGAGATGAAATAAAGAACCCGAAGTCACCAAGCAATGGTAGAATAGAACCATATTGTCAGGTAACTGAATTATGTAGCATTTGCTACTTATTATATATTCAAAAGTCAAGTCCAAGCAAAATTGTAGACTGCTACGATGTGCATTCAAATTGTGAGATTATCCATCTTTGAAATTTTGAACAAATCAAGAGGGCAGCAATCCTATTGTAATGTCAGAAGTTAGTCTAGAGGTACAAAAACTCATCTTTGCTTCATCCTCTCTCCCCACTTCTCTTGTTTCGGAGTGCAAGTGAGTCAGATAGAGAGAATCAACCCTAATCAGCGTTAAGGGCCTCGAGTTGTCTCCGAAGCTCATCAAGGTCATCAGCAGAGGCAGCAGCTTGTTCAGGAACAGATGTATGGTTGTACTCATCAGCAGCAGGAAGCTCATGGACAAGACCTTCTGGAAGGGCATCTGAAACTGGAAAGGCCATGTTAGAAGGTTGCTGATGGATGAGAATTCTAATTTTGTGGTAAATAAAGTGGAGAAAAAGCGGAATTAGTCATGCTATAATAAACAATATCATGAAACTACGAGGTTATAGTTTTGCATATTGTGCAATGCTTACCTGTACTTTGACTTGTCGAGCCCTCTGGCAAGCTGTCATCGACGACACTGGACAAAAGAAAATCCCAAATGGTAAATAAAATGGCACAAGGCATTCCGCGCAACAATTCAATTGCAACAAAGGAAAAAAAAACCAAATTGCATGCATAGAGTTCTCTTCTGAGGTCACATTTTGGAGCTTCCTTTGCTTCGAAGATATATATATAGTTTGTTGCATATAATAGAATAAAAAGTCATAGTTGGCATAACAATAGAAGCTCTAACTATAAATCAAGAATCTACGCTATCAAGCATTGGCCTTCTAAGAATCTTTCTGAACATGGACCAAAAAGAACAATCCTTCATCCAAGATTTCAAGCAGAAAAGCAAAAGTTTGCAAATTCACAAATCATATTATAGAAGAAATACCTGATATTCCATTCATTATCAGCATGAATTGGGGTTTCTGTTGTCACTAATGCTTCGGCCTCCATCTTTGCTTTGGCTTCAGCATCTCTAGCAGGTTTTGCTAAAATGTATTCTTTCTGCAAAGATGGACAGCATTCCAATCAAACCTACAAGCTGAAACATGTTGATCCGCCTTGAACTAACTACCACAAAGTGATGCTCACTAAGATCTTATACCTGTCTTTCAAGGCAGGCTGCATTCGGACATTGAGGATTTGGTTTCATTTCCATTGTTGGGAAGAAGTCCTTCAAGGCATTATAACCCTATCATAAAATAACAAGGGAAAAGATGAATTTTAACAGTAAAAGATAGATCTAAGTTGGATGGAAGTAGTGATACACAAGTTCTGAAGCAAAAATGGAGGAAAGGACACAAAGAAAATGAAAGATTAGAAATTCTTTTTCCAGATTTCGAGATCCTGCAGTACTCAACCAGGAAATCCACTAAAGACCGCTCCATAATGAAAAACAAGAAAGTAGAGAAAAGAGACGAAGATAAATAGTTGATGCTGCAGGAAGTTCAGCAACATGTACCAGGTACCGCGAAACATGACCAAACTTCAGGAGATACTTAAGTGTGTTTTGAACAAGAAGTCCAGCAACAACGCCCTATGGGAAAAATTGAAACAGAAACAAGAAAATAGAGTAAGGCCCGTCGTTCAATGCATATGAGAATATAAAAATATGCTCTATTTGCATACAAACACTAATTCCTGCCAAATTTGATATTTAAGACTTCTCTGTGCTGCATCCACTCTGATACAAAAGGCGCTAATTTTAAGGGCACATAATAGATAGAAACACACATTGCAAACTCATTTCTTCTCAAATGTGCCCGAGAAATGGAACTCTTAGTTACCAGGGGAGTGGAACACTCACCATAGTAGTTGGAAGAGATGCAGCACAGACACCTTCACGCTTGAGTGTACGTTCATCTACTCCTGACGCAACAACCTGCAATGGACCAGAAAGGGGCTCTTCATATCTAGTAACCTTATTGTACACAACTAAGACAAACACATCACTCTTGCAAGTTTCATTATATAATAAAGGAAAACTGCGGTGTTCGATGAACCATAGAACTTACCAAAGGAGGAACACATGCAAAACAAGCTGTTTCTCCTGGAATTAGCAATTGTATATGACCAGAGACAGCATCCTCAGAGACACCTACACAGATAAAAACCTTTACATAAATGTGCCCGAATTGAAAGAAATCTTATTTTATTCTCATGTCCAAATTGCCTGATGGACTGAAGACACATGAGAAACAAGCTGTTTCTCCTCAAATTAGCAATTAGCTAATGTGATGTTATGAAAATTGTGTAACAGCAAACTAAAACTCCATTATGTAATGGTTCTGACTTCTGACATTGCATAATAACCTTGATATGGTGTAACATTCTTAGCCATTATTCCCAAGGCTTCAAAGTTCAGACAACCCCCCTCCCCTGGGTCCTTTTAGGGTTCTTTTGGGGCCAGCAGTCACATAAACATAAGGGACTGCTAAACCAAATCGTGGCAAACAGAATGAGTCTATGCATTGTACACATTATACTGATCTCTAGGAGACTCCAATGTTGCTTCCTTTACATACATATTACAAGCTTTCTAAGACCTGAAATTAACTAGTCAACAACCAACACATGCTGCTTACAACATTCTATTACGTCATCCCTAGTCAGTAAAGGACGATGCTTGTATTTATGTATTATTTTCTAATGTTGGGATGACAGAACAGTTGGTTTTACTCTGCTTCTATCACATAACAATTCAACATACATTAAAAAGATACTTTTACCAAAATCTTACCAGATTCCATCCATGTCTGATTCAACTCATTGCATGCCTACATAACCACATTAGAAGCAGCTCTAACTCAGAATAAAGCTAAGCCATGTTGATATCCGATTCAGAATCAAGAAGTAGGATAATAGAGCAAACTACTATTAAAATGAGAGACTGAATTTACCTGATTTACTACCATCCTTGCTTCATAATTGTCCACACAACTCAAAACAAGATCTACACCGCTACCTTCTTTGTCCGGGCGAAATGATTTATTTTTCAAACTAGACATGAATGTTTCAAACCCATCCACTGTTGTTATGTTCAATGTATAGCTCTGAACACAAAATGAACGGATTATCAAAGAAGATAAAGCAAGTGAAAAAAATAGAAATAAAATTATAATTATGATTAGTAGCCAAAATGAGCAGTACTCTCCCAAACACCACATTATAATTGCCATATATTTGTTATCTACTTACGCTTCCGGCAAAGTAGGCACACAATAGTGGGGAGCAACATCTAACCAAAGGAGTATGAACACAACTTGGTAGCAAGTTCCAGAAGCCAATTAACAAGACAAGAATAACAAGATACTGAGTTAAACCACTAACAATCATATCCATAATTAGCTATACTACTTAAAGTACCCCTGCTGGATGGTTGAAATTTTGACATAAGTACAGATGCTTAACACCTTAGCTACATCAGACATGCAAAGTTTTCTGCAAAAAGCGGGTAACATCACAGATCCATGCTAGTGCCTGGCACAATATACTTGAATCCAAGCTATACAGATTATTAGAATCTACAATTAGAAATCAGAATTTTGAAAATTGATTTTGTCCTTTCAATAATTCTCAATCTATCTGCTAGACCATCCACGTCAATTAGGCCCAGGGAACTGCAGTGATTCTTTGAAGTTACACTCCTGACAAAGTCTTCCAAAGATCATACAACGAGAATAGCCATAAGAGATTGGAGGAAAAGCATTACTTTCAAAAACTTTGTCAAAGTACAGTTAAGTAATATGAAGGAAATTCATCCAATATTATGGTTTCTCTTTATCTTTTCAAATGTCAGATAACTTTTTCAAACTTAGAAATTTTGACAGATATTTCTGGGACATCAATTAAAAGAAATCTTGGGACATTTTATGGAAAATAAGGAATGACTGGACATTTTAGGCGTAGCATATGCTTTTTACAGCAAGCTATCCACTTCTCTCATTGCTATTGACACAATCAACTCCTAAAGTGGAGAACTGTATACTTGAGTAGGTCCTACAAGCCTCATAAAAACTCAGTTTTTCTTTTAAAAAAAAATTGCTTCAAGTTTCAAGCGCACAATTCTATCAGGAAAGTCCAATAGAATGGCATAAAAAATTATGACCGCTAACAACAGCTCTGTAACACACTTGCCTCAAGTACAACATCGGGATTTATATCTGCTAACGTCTGAACAGCAGCATCAGTTTTTGTCATACCGACCTGTAAAGACAACCAATCACATGTATGTCAAGATTATAGAATGCTAAACCCTGCAAAGCTGCTTAAGGTGGTTACATTACATCCTTGTTATAAAAGGAACTAAAAGGAGTTGAAAGTATCAACACGTCCAATTCCTTACAATGCAACCACCATGGAAGTCATAAAAGAATCACTCACTACTCCACACCAAGACGATGAACTGAATATCAAGCATAAATTAGAGCAGATATTGACAAACCTGCTCTGGACGAAAGAATAGCCTGTTCATATTCGCCAACTCCACTTTGTCATAATCATACAGCAAAAGGCGACCTATGCCACATCTGGTCAGCATCTCAGCAGCAACACTGCCAACTCCACCTATACCCTGATCAAATTGTTAAATTAAATAAACAATTTCAGATACCATAATATACAATATAATTCAAGGCTAAATATAGATCAATGTGAAAGAGTAAACACATTTGCACAATAAGTGGATGAGAGTTACATACGACCACAGCAACAGAAAACTCGCGTATCCTTTCATAATTTGCAACGATACCCATACGCTGAAGTGCCATTAATCGACTGTAAGGATTACTATCCACCACCTCAGCACTCATGTCCTGCAACCAAGTCATTTATTCATTGATCAGTATTAAAATTCCACATATTGACGAACAAATAGCACAGGAAATCCAAATGAATAAAGTAAGAAAGAGACCTTCACTTTGGAACGCCGAGTCTGTACCGACTTTGCAAGATTTGTAAGATGTTCTACTCGAATTTGCAACTGCAAAATAGCAAATATCAAATTAGAATCGGACTTCAAAAGCTCAATTTGGCTACCAAAAGTACATTTCAAAGAATCGGACAAGAGAACATAAAATTCAAGAATTTACACAATAGTTAACACGATCTTGAAGCCAAACACTACATCTCATTTTTCGAATCAAGTCAGAAAAATCGACAGATGGATACAAAACCTAGAAAATCAAAGATCACTAGAATCCAGCAATGCAGATTTTGAAATTGATGCACAAAATTTAACGAAATAACGATTTGCTAAAGATTAAGGAATAAGAAACGCATTTCTGAACAATTTGCAGCTGCAATTGCAGCCAATTGAACAAACTTTGGTGAAATACACGAACAAGTTGAAGTCGAGGATGATGATATCAAAACGTACCTTATGAATGGAATTGTGAAGAGATGGATCAGTTGAAGATCCCTGGAGAGTTTCGAGATCGTTGAGCATATCTTGCAGCTCCGCCTCCATTTCTTCTGCTTATACCGATACTCCACTCTCTCACTTCCTCCTTCCTCGATCTCTGTTGACTGCCGAAATTTGAGAGCTCTCTCTACTCTCTCTCTCTCTCTCTCCGTCTCCGGACAATGAATCTCTCTCTCTCTCTCTCTCTCTCTCTCTGTGAGCAATTGCACGATTGCAACGTGCTCCGAATGCAACAGTAGTGGTTTTTTTTTTTCTTTTTTTCCTCCTTTTAAATTGCCGTTGCATTTTCAGCAGACTAAATACCGACCTGTAAACGGACTGGCCCATTATAAGCTGGATTGAACCAGCAATGTGGGTGGGCCAAGCCTACTTCTCTCTTCTTTGTTTTGATAGAAAAAGCCTATTCAACGCTAATAATGGCAAATTTTCATAAAAATCGACTAATCAAATTTGTCCTCAGGAATAAAAATAATAAAAATAAAATTTCAAGTAAAAATGTTTTCTTGCACTTCAAATAGAACTTAAAATTTACCAACAAGGTGTTGGTTAAGGTAATAGCAGACATCATCCTAGTAAGGATGAGAACACAAGTTCAAATGTTCGAAGAGCACTTGTTAGGAGGGCTTTTACTTTACAAGCTCGTGGCTAAAGGAATTATACCCTTTGACAAACCAAAAAAATAGAACTTCAAATTTGTGTGTTTCACTTAGTTTAATGGTAACTCTCTTTATGAATTGATATTAGAAACTTGAATTTAAATCTCACCTACATTGACTACTATACTACATTTGTACCCAAAAAATAGAGTTTTAAAATTTGACTCAACCAAAGTTGTCACTATTAGAGGTTCAAATTACATAAACACTTGTTATCTTTATATCACAAAAAGAAATCTAATTTTAATTCGAATTTACACTTATCCACCGAGAGTAGAAAACTTTTATCGGAAATTTTATGTGTTATTCATTGTGTCCAATTTACCCGATACAACAAATTCGAATTTTGAGCACCTCTTAGGCCAGCTTAGCTAGAATGAGTTCAGTGATTCAAAACTATGGTGAAACCTCGTTCGATTTCCGCAGGACCCAACTACTATTCCAAGCCGTATTTCTTTAGTGACCCAAATCTTCATGTCGGCAAGGGCCCGAATCACTCTAGCTTTGTAGATCATCTCACTTCTAGAGTTCTCCGATATCCGTGTCCTGCAAACCATTGCAAATTATTTGTGTTTATTTATAGGACTATATACTCTAGTTATTACGTGTATATATTTTTTAAAATGAATATTTATCATATAATTATATTTTAAATATAAATGTGTTTAGGTGACTTGTATAAGCATATGTTTTCTGGAGCATTATATAAAAATTAGCAAATTATATCACCTTTATTTCGCAAATATGTACTTTCAAATATCGCATTTATATGTAATTTTCCTTATATGTAATTGTTATATGTATACATATGTATTTATGCGGTTATTGAAAATGTGTACTTATGAAAATATGATAATATCTTGGCACTCTAGCTATAAGGTAATATCATTTTCATGGTATTACGATTCTAGGAGCAATAATGTTCCACACCAAGAAAATAATCTTTCTAACACAAAAGATATCATATTCTAGTAATTACTTGATAATATTTTCTATTTAAGTTTTTGGTTGAAATAATTTTTCTATGTAGTATTTTCTTTAAATAAAAGGTTTGAAATTCAAATCTCAATAGTATTTGGATTGGATTAATATGCAGCTATGGAGGAGCATCTATAATGTCCATGCTTCAAATTTGAAGGGTATACCGTATGTGCATGATGGAGGCATGTTAGATATAATGTAAACCCATTTATAACACTTTAACCATTACTTTGGTGGAGGCATAGGACAGAGTAGTAGTTAAACTGATAAGGGTGGCCTCTTCAAAGTTGCCACATTTTATGATGTAATATGTTTGATTTATATCAGATTTAGAACTGAATCTACAGTATCAACGTCCGGAAGTAACAAATAGACAATACAAGACAAAAGAAGAAAAATGGTAATTTCCAATCACGAGTCGTCCTAAATGAGAGTATAAAATTATATAGATATGAGCTAGCTAACTCAAAAAAAAAAAGTAGGAGACTGATGGGACAAGAAATGAGCATGAGATTAACGAGAGTAAGTAAAGAGTCATATATTATAATGTTGGAGAGGTTTAAGAATGACCCATGTGTGAGTTGGAACCTCACGGATATACTTCCCACCAAACCCCATCAAAATGTTGGGTGCAAGCTAATCAAATTGCCTCTCTTATTCTTTTTTTTATAAACTTTTCATGCTTTTCTCCCAATCTAATATATTTCTATACTATTCCCACATATCATCATTCTATTTTCCTTCTCAATCTCTTGCTTTAAAATATTTAATTCTCTATCTAACTAGAGTTGAGTTACGTACTAGTTGCTGAGAAGGAGTAGAGCTATCTTATTATTGATAATCTAAATTCATAAAACTCAAACCTTAAATATTACCCAAGGAAAAAAAAATTGTCAAATCAAACCATTTTAACTAGCTTGTGTTATGAATAGAATTAGTTCATCCAACGTTACACATTGAAAAAGATTTTTAATTGGGTTATTTCGTTCATGTTGTTTTTAACTAGTTAAGTAAATGTACTTGATGTTGATTTTATTTCTATTGACCGACCGTTGAGTGATCTGATGAGTTAAGTCTTTTTGATGATTACTTTTTTGTCAATTGGGAACTAAGACTAAATTTAAGGCCTTATTTCATTTAATTTTAACTTATAACTTTTTACGAGTTGTTTACAACTCCTTACAATTTTTATAACTAACTTTACAACTCCTTATATAAGTCTTTATAACTAACTTTACAACTGCTTACAATTTCTTAATGCTCCTTACAGACTTCGTACAAAACTTACAACTTATAGCCTTATACAGCTCCTTACAGTTATTAAATGGAATAAAGCCTGAGTTATACTCTGTAAGATTTAGATTTTTGCTATGTTTAAATAATCATATTGGGGCCACTTAAATACCCAGAATTGTTAAGCTTAAATCAAGTATAATAGAGATGTCTATAATAAGGTATTGTTGTGCACTCCTCCATAAACAACTTATATTAACTAGGCAGAGTTGGACAGTTCCAACTCAAATTTTCAATTTTCTCAAGAATGGTTGTTTTGTATTAATCTAAATCTAATCAAAAGTGAAATTGATTACAAGTTGTTAATCATACAGTTTTGGGGTCCATCTTTTGATAAAAGTAATTTTAAAAAAATGGCAAACAGTTTGTTTACAGGTTGTTTTATTAGGTCTAGCATGCATGAGCCATGAGGAAATTTCTTTTTATTTTTGGATTATCTAAGAAGCTAGCAACCTATAATTTCTGTGGACGTTGCGTTATAAACAAGCAAAAAAATTCTGCTGGCCGTTTGGTAAAGTCATAAATTGGATATATAGTACTGTTTTTTGGATGTATATTCTTCTACAAACACATCTATATCTATGTCTATATTGTATGTATTCCCTTGTTGCCAATATTAATTAATTTATATTATTAATCCTAGAGATATAATGAAGAGTTTATCAATTCCAAAACTATAAAATAATGTAATTTGGAAGCAAAATTATATTACAAGACATATCTTCCGTGTTTTTTAATTTAAAAGTTATAATATTATATATTAAATTGAAAAAATAGTATAATTGAAGTGTGCAATAGTGTTACATTTTATAGTTGGTGTAATATCGTCTTTTTACATGTAAATTTTCATAATTATAAAATTACTCATGATATGTTTTTATGAATAGGCTTGAATCAATTAGGGTATAATTTTATTTCTCTTTATATAATCGTCGGATATTAAAATTTTATAATTAATTACCCAATGTGATTATCGAAAACTTTGTAATTACACAGTCTAAAATATTATTTAAATTAAAATAAAATGTATAAAACATATTTTACTACAACATTCATATCACCATCGAATTTGGAATAAGCAATCTATAGTTACTATCAGTTACATGGCAATGAGAGGGTAAACAGGGGTTTGTGAACTGTACACATGCAGTATACAAGTAAAAGTTTGTCTTTAATGTAGTTCATCTCGTCATTTTTTTCTCCTCTATTATTTTTAATATTTGTAAAGAAAGATGCAATTATATTCCAAGATCCATCAGCTCAGAGGAACCACTTCTTATAAATGGGTAGATTTGGTAATCGGATCATTCGGATCGATTTTAAATTGAGCCGTTCCATTTATTAAGATTCAGTTGAGCTTCGGTTCGGTTCGTATTCGATTTTGAGTCGGGTTGATTTTCGATTATTAATATTTGGTTTAACAAGCTTGTCTTTCAAAAACAACCACTTCGACAAATAATATATAGGTTAGGGTTTAGTTCGGATTTGAGTCATGTTAATTTAGTTTTAAAGTGTCGAGTGCGATATGGTTCGGTTCAAATTTTGATCAACGGGTCACTCTTGCCAAATTTGTTTGGGGTTGTCTTCTACTTTTTATATTGCTACTATATTATCATGCATTTTGTCCATATTTTTATCTTGTTTGGTTGCTTTATTCCGCAACTTTATCTTAGATAGCATTTCGTATATATTAGCAAAGGCATACCCAAAGATTTATTTTCATAAATTTAATTCCAAAACATACCTAATAACAATTTCAAAAAAACTTAACCAATCCGTCCAACTAACAATTTAGCACCTATTTTTTCTCGAAAAGAATGAAAAGTAAACAGTTGTGAATACCCCGAGTGCATTTAGCTTGCACTTTACTAATAACTTTGAATTAGACACAACAATTACATTACATCACATATTAATTGGTTAGAGAGACAAGAATTGCATCATGCTTGCTTTTTCGTTAAAGTCTCAGGTATTGGGCGTTTTTTGGATGTATATCTTCAACTACTTTTGGCCATGAATGAGTGATGGCTGCCTGCCCTCATTACTCTTTTCACTGTGTAATTGTTGTTTTCATCTTCTTACAACTCTCATTTTCTTTTGACTTATACCATTTTCTGGGATTATTCTTTACACATACTTGTCATACAAGTTTTCTCTCTGCTGGCTGATCAATCAAGTATTCACATTTTACAAATAAACTAATTTACTTATTCTAAAACCTCTTTTCTTAATTACAATTATAACATTAATTCCCTCGTCAAAGAGGTCTTAAATTATCAATAATACAACTGATTACATGACATGGAGGCATCCCAATCATCGGACCACTAATAGCAGGATAATTAGATTGTAAAACAGACGTTATTGTCGGTAGTGGATCTAGAAATTTTATTTGCATTCGTTGGTGTAGTGGTCTTAGTTGAGGTTACCCTCACATTAATCATCATAAGAACTACACAATCCACTTCTGTTTGACTTGCACCTTACACCTTTTTAAATAAAACAGTATTTCGAAACAAGTTAAACATCTGATAAGATGTGAAATTCAATATCCGATAATAACTTAAGGTTCCAACTAATATCCCACTTGAATTACTATGCATACAGTAGCTTGAGTGGCTATATGTCTTGCTTGGCCTACTTGAATTACTATGATAACTTAAGAATCAACCAAAAGGTGGCCCCCTTGAATTGGCACAGTTGAGATCGAAGAAGGTTCATATTTTACAAGTAGCCCAAGGGGTGTAGAATAAAGGGTGAGGTTGATACGCCACCCTCACCAACTTGGTTAAGTATTAGGTTTAATTTCAATTTTTTGGATTTTAATTGTCAAACCCCATGTTAATTTTTGGTGCCTATCCACTTAATTTTGAAATTCTAATCTTTTGTGGGGTATGTTTTTGTCTAAGATATTTTTGCTTTGCTTCCATGGGGAAGTTATTGTAATTATTGACCAACATCAAATCATAGGGGATTGAGAAAAGAAACCCTACATGGTTGGAAGAAAGGATTAGTTTCCCCTTTTAGTTAGTTATTAAAGGGTGTTTATGCTTTTACCAAATTAGCTAATTCATGCTTTTTTGTGTGTTGTTAATGATGTGGGTCCTTTACATGTTCTATCAACTAATTCAAACTATAGGAATTTCTCTAAGTAGACTAATTCAACCCTTTGCCAAATATGTGATAGATAGCATGGTTATCTATTACTAACTCAATGAGATTTAAACTAGCTAGTCTATGTAAGACTCTGGTATGAATCAAGTTGCTCGATCTTGACCCGTCTTTTTCAACAAAAGAAAGACGGAAAAAACATATTAAACTTAAGATCAAGCTAATTCAATTAAACTTCTTTGATTGATTAAGGTCATAAAGTTAAGTACCAACCAAAACTAGTTTGTTATCAGCGAGAATGAGACCAATTGACATTCTCGAGGCTAATTTAGGTTTGTCAATTGACCCAATCTAACTTAATCGCTAACTCTAGTTTAAATATGGTGTATGCAACAATATAATTAACTAGCATAATTTACTATAATCAGTATTATGTTGACATGATAGTAGGTCATATTTAAAATAATGAATAGGTACGGATTTGGACCCGATCTGATACTCACCCTCCACTTTTATCTATATTATCCAAGGCTCTCCCAACATATATACATTGAACTTGTGAAAATTTTTGAACCTTGAAAAGGCCTGAATATGAAATGGCCTCACACGTCCAATTCATATACTTAACAAAAGCGTGTCATGACTTTTGACTCAACCAATAATACTTACCAGGTAAAATTGGTTTTTGTGATTGGTGGCTTGGAAAATTGAGGAAGCACCAGGAACCCCATGAACAATTTTTCTGGTTAAAGCAATAAATCATTCAAGGAACCCTTAGTCCACGAGTAGTTGTCTCATCATCATCGAATCGGATACAAAAACTCTATGCTTGTTTTCACTGCATAAGTTACCAATAGCTTGATTGTGATTAGAGGATTAACTGGTGGGGTCGGGTGGCAAACCTAAGATTTTAACACGCTAGAGAATCAAGTTATACTATCATGTAAATATACTTAAACTGCCAAACGACTTTTACTTGCTATATTATTAGTCTAAAAGACAGATAATTTCAATTTATTAAATATACTTTCTATATAAATCAATGACCTTGATAAAACTTATAATATATATATACGAGTAAGATATATATAAACTCAGGTTACTCGCAGTATAATAAGTGAGAAACAAACTTTTCTGTACAAAACCGCGACTTTCATTGTGTCTCGACAAAGGAAAGAATTTTTTAACGTAAGAAAATAATAGTTGGGGGAGGGGGTTATAAAAACACAAGCTTAAACATGTTCAATAATTGGTCGAAAATACGTAGGTGGTGATAAAACAGAAAGAGATGTAGAGTGTTATTAGACCAACAGTTTCGAAATTTTGTATAGGCCAGGCAGAGTTCGCCAAACCTATGAGAAGGGTCTAATCTTAGCACGTCCCTTCGCCTTTTAAATGAGGCAATTAAATAAAGCAATACTTGTTTAATAAGTAAGAAATGAAACGACTACACCAAAAAATAAAATTGTAAAGGATTGAATTAGCACCATTCTTTTCTTAATTCAACATAAAATCATCTAGCATGATCAAGGTGTTAAACATGCCATAAAATTATGAACAAAGAGTGAGATCTTTTTCAAAAGATACAAACATTTAGCGCCGTAGAGACTAGCGTTTCATAACAGACGTATGTGGTAGGTCTTGTTCGCTAACATCATTTTGAGTAACTTTTAGTGTTTTGATCAAGTCAAAACACTAATTACCCAAATATTAGCGTTTTGAGTAAGTTAGTGTTTTAAGTAACATTTGCAGTAACTTATACCGTTTCAAGTAGTGTTTTTGAAAAGTTAAGAATATTAGTTTTTCACATTTAAAAGTAGCGTTTCATTTTTTACGTCAATTTATAATAATCAACTAAGTCAACCACTAAATTTACCGAACACATTTATTCAACCGCTCAATTGAACAGGTTATCCGCTAACGAGTTAAAATCTAACGGCTATCGATTACTTAAACAGATATCGATTACACAAATAGGTATCCGCTACTTAAATAGCTAATTTTGCCAAACATAGCTGTAGGCTTCAACACAAATATTGTTGTTATCGCATATCGATGTTCGAGGTTAGTGTCGGTCTAGAGCCATATATAATATGAGTACTCTTATAGTTCTATTTTATTATGGTTATCATTATAGGTATAATATATTTGCAGTTAGAATTTCTCTATTTTTAGGTGTCTGTATGAAATCAGACTGTCTTGTAAGCTGTGTTAGTTTGCAAAGGTGTATACATTATATTAGATCTTATTTCCCCACCTCCTTTCTATATAAATCAATTATCGTGAAAAAAAAAACATGTCATAAGAAGAATTGGAGCATGCGAAAACTGTAGTAGATATGTGAGATCGAGTGGAGACCAAAAGAGAAAATGAATTCGCATGACAAGTATTTTTGGACATACTTTCTTGTAAATGGTAAGGAAATGATGTAAGGTTCTTGGCATGAGTAGGTACAAATATTACTGGTTTTGGAGAGGGAATTTTGATTTGGCGTGTGGGGTGTGGTGCCACCCTCAGCACCAGCACCAAGCCAGGCTTGTTTCAACACATTAGGTAATTCTTCTACTTGGAGATTCATACCTTGGATTCAATTATTAGCTACTCCAATCATCTTTATCCATACATACACATACACATACATATCATCAAACCATGTGAACACTATGATTAATACTGCTACTGTGTAATGTGTATCCCACCCATGCATCAAGCTTTTAGCTTCCTTTATTATATTTTTTTCGTATAGGAATTGAAGCCCAAAGATAGATATATGGATCTGATTTTCAGTAATAAATCATAAAAGATTAATTAGTTCAATTAGTTTGAGTTTTGTTTTTCTTGAATAACATTGAGGTTTAACTTTTGTAAATTAAAAAAAAGGGATTGTATTAAAAGCGATTTACTTCTTATAGGTTAACAATAATGCAATTTGTTACTACATATCAAGGTCCCGAAAATAAAGATAATTGTTGTCCCATAAATGCTCAAGCTTTTTTATGCAAAAGAATTGCAATGATTGATTTAGGCGGGATTCAAAATGAAGTCTCATGTAACAGCTATTAGAGACTTTAACAATTTAGGGAGTCTCTTTCCCGCGTAGATCCCATTCATCGGCCAGTGACTCTCAAATATCTGATAGGTTTGACTAACAATCTACTAAAATGAAGATTTGAAAAAGTTGAGTTTGATTGTAAATGTTTTTAGGCTTGAACAAGTCTTAAGGACCCACAACATAGTTGTTTACATAATCACATTTAGATGTTCACAAATCCATGACATGAACATATGAGATGGTAAGTGTTGAGTAGAAAAGAAAAGAAAAAGAAAAAGTATTGTATTGTATTGGTCTAAACTCAATGCATCAAGATATCTAGGCATAGAAGAAATAGGAAGTTCTAACCGTATAAGATAAAACCATAGTCCATCTAAAAAGACAAAAAACTTGGTCACTATCTATCATGGAATCCATCAAAATTCACTTGTTTTCCATTTTACGTACGGCCGCAATTAAACAATTATTGGTGCGATTTGCAAACATAACCATTAATCTCATAACTATTATGATAATTAGCTTAATACTATAAAAATTAAGTACATATTATACTTAATTTTTAATATATTATAAGATATCATGGATTGGCCGATCAAACATTTTTAATATGTTTTTGACCGTAGGTTATTTTGCCAAATATTCTCTGTAACTAAAGACCACCTTTTCTTTTTCTTTCCCAATACTATTTACACAATTCTGTGATTTGTGAATTTTTTTAAGGTACTTCATTTTCTAGTTGTAAGTATTTCAAATCCCTCTTTCGACTCCAAAATATTATTGTGCTTTATTGAAGTACAAAAATAGCTTATTAAAATGAAGAAACAATCTTATTATAATTAAAGAATACTCGACGCACCTTGAACCGAACAATCCAGAGCTCACCCAACAGAAGACATATCTACACCTCACTATAAGGGGTGTGAATGAGCAAAGTTCCTATTGAGCTAAATAGGATTACCCATTTTAAATCTAAAATACAATTAATAACGAGTCAGGTCGATTATAGACCAAGTTGATGATGGAGGGGGCGTGTATTACCAACCCAATTTACAACCCAATATCCTAGAGTTACTTACCATACTAATTAAGTACATATTATAATTGGTCAACTTTTGTAACTTTTTCATGCATGTTAGCTGAAAATATAAAATAGGCCCACGGCAGCCTATTGCAAAATCAACTCAACCAAACCCATTTATTCACATCTTGTTGTTCACATCTTGTTAATGGCATGTCAGTCTGCCCTAACTTGACCTGCCCGAACCCACTATCCCTACCTTATTGTGATCGGACGATGACCCACAATCATAAAAGTTTAGCGGTTGGCAGCGCATATCAAGAATCAGTTATGGTGCCAACGATCCTAATGTTATATTGATGCTATTTTCAATTTTCTCATTACGGTAATTTATGAATCTTTACGCCTCATTATAATCAAGATGAATTTATCACGTGTAACTACAACTTTAGTCAAACAAAGAAGCAACATCTTAATATTATGATGAAACTTTTTGCTTGTGATATGTGCATGATATATAGGAAAATGATCGATCATAAGTAGGCATATATGTATATATATATAAATTTGTAACAGCTTGACAAAAGATGAGCTTAGGTAGGTAGGCAACACGCGACAACAATTAAAAAAAGAAGCATGCAAAATACCTAATTAGGCTCCCTAGTTAGCTTTTTATGCAACTAATAGTGCCTTATTGAGCCAATTGGCCTTTAAATATTTACTATTGTCAACACTCAATATACTTCGTATCCATCAAATCTACAGAGAATATATTGTCTACGTTAATTGCATGAATAATAATATTTGCATGACGTTTCAGTTTTCAAGTTGTATCAGCTTCTATGTTCACTCCTGACAATACAACTTGAAACTTGAATGGTAGCTACGAATATAATCTCTATTATTTTCTTCAATATTTAGAATATTCATTCAATTATTTCATAATATTTGTGCTATGAATAAACCTAAAGTAAAAATTACTATTATTATTATTATTATTATTATTATTATTATTATTATTATTATTATTAAATCAATGAGTTGTTACATCACATGGAACAAATCTTAGAACTAAACATCATAACAAAATAATAATAATAAATAAATAAATAAAACAATACTCATCAGCTAAGCATAGGTTTACGCTCTTAAAAGCCCAAAAATACTGGAAGATAATACCTAACAACTTTAAACCACACACACGTAAGCCTGTCTATCTACACCTTTTAATTATAATCTCTTTTACTGTCCTATTTTAAAATAAGGAGTACTCTACTTTTTTAGACAAAAATAAGACTCTTTATTCTAAAATAGATTGTCGTTTTTTGTTGGCAGGATCTAAGTAATTAGTCTGACGTATATATACAAATTTGTATTTATTAGGTCGGAATTTAGATATTTCGAGAGAAAATATATGATAGTAATTTTCCTATTAAATTTTATTGTCAGACTAGCTAACTCACTAAACAATGCATGGTTTCAGCAGTATCTTTTTGTTTTTTTGGCTATAAGATTTCAAAACAACTATGAGGATAACATAAAGTTTTGATCCAAAGATAATAATGTTTATATTGCTATGGATTTATGGAGAATATAACAGACTTGGTCAACGATCGTATTAGGTTGGTGAAAGTACGTCTTGGGCAGGGGACATTATAAACAAAGCATTAATCTGATGTAAGTATATTTGGAATGTAATCTGAATCTAATCTATTTAAGATATAATACATGAAATTTTAAAATTTTATTAAAATTTCATATCTAGTACTGATGATACCAACAGATTTTATGTTGTATTGGTACCTTATTAATAATTAAATAAATTTTAAAATAACCGTAAATTACATATGAACAGTTCTACTTTGCCCGCGTATAAATAGAAGCATATTTTTTGGGGGAGAAATGTTGTTAGAATCGGAATCCTAATTAGAATTTTATGAGAGTGGTTAGAGTTGAAATCGTAGAATTGGATCGAGCATTGTAAGATTTTACTATTTGTTTGTGATAGTTAATTTTTTTTTTATAAAAATAAAAATCTTAGTAAACATTCATAAAGATTTATAAAAATTCAATTCAATTTACTTTATATACGCACGTTATCAAATTTATTTAGGATCGTAGATCGGATTGTAAGATCGCGGAATCATATTACAATCTTACAACATAATTTTTCAAATAAATTGAAATTTGGCCATTGAAGAGAATAAGGCACTTGAATCATTGCGTAGAGTGTGGTAAAAAGATAGTAATGAAGAAAACTAAAACTTTGAGATGCCCCACGCACGCCACAAATTAAGCATGACCAACTATAATTACCAACCTTGTAATCTTACTTCAAACTCTCAAATCATTACTTTGACTGCTAATACAACGCGGTAATAATAATCTGAACCCGTGCAAAATCACTCTAACACAATCTCCCACTTTCAATTTTTCTACTTCAGTTTATGCCTAATATAATCTACAGAACTTCGACTAGTTTCCCTTGCCTATTTATACGAATTTTATGAAAAGTATTATTCTAGATCCATCTTTTATAAGTTAGGTTTATCGGTTCTGACTAAAAATGATTTGACAACGAAAGTTTATATGACTCGATTAACATATTTCTTTTAAGTTGGACATATTATATCATCCCAAGGGTGTAAATGAAAGAATACAATTATGGCTAGAACGACGTTGCAAGTATATGATATCTCAGAGTACTAATTTATTATTTTCGTTATTTGAGGGGTTTTTTTTTTATCATTTGTCGATTATACAGGTACTAAAATGTCAATAACCCAAATAAAATTCTAGCCAATGACGATTATATATAATAAGGATCTATTTTGATACTTTAGATTTGTTTTTATTATAAAATTATAAAATTTTTATTATTAAATTATTATTTTTGTATAGTATATAAATAAAATTCTAGGCAATAACAACGGTCAAGTTAATGTATGTAAAGTTTTGTACTAGCTTTAAGTTTGGGGTTAGGAAAAGAAATGATTGACTTAGCGTATTTAATTAGGTTAAAGGTAGAAAATAGTAGTCCTTGGAGAAGTAGAGCCGTCTTTAATTAAATAGTTTGTTCCATAAAAAAAGTAGGTTGAATTGTGACCTTTGTGCTTCATTCATATACGTTATCCAATTTTCACTCTACTTATCTTCTACATTCATTTTGCCTCACAAGTTCCATACGTGATTCATTAAATTAGCATTTTATCTTCACTTTTCTTTTCTTCTCTTCTTTTACATGCACCAATAGTTGCCTTTTTATTTTGTCAGATTTTTCGAAAGCTTATAATCTGAATTTTAAAAAATAGCAGCCAACAAACATCTCTTACTTTAAATGTGTTTGATGTATAGTATGAAAGAAATTTGATAGCCGAGCAGGTTATTTATCACTTTTGAATAATAGTCTCGGAAAATATGAAAGAAATATACTATAATAGTCTCGGAAAATATGAAAGAAATATATTATGTATCCGCGTATAATTAACAAGCCATAGCGTCGTGAAATTAATATATATAATGAGCTAACATGTCTATTATGATTAGGGTAGGTTTCCGCGTTTTATGTTAACAAAATTTTCTTCCTAAGTTCAAGAATTAATTGATGATATATATGATAATATATTTATCACAAACACAATGGTAATTAGTACTGAGAAAAGTGAAGAAAATTATACAATTTACTTCTAATAAATAAGTCACGGGATCACAAGATCGCAAAATTAAATAATATTTGACTCGATAATGATATACATAAATCAAAATAAATATCCTTTAACATATGAAACGTTAGATGTGCATTATTTCTTGAGTAGCGATTATTGTATGCAATATCCAAAGTGGAAATATAATTGGAATCCAAAAATCTTGATCATCTTATTTTGGCTTTAAATATTGAATTATTGCCTTTTTTTTTTTTTGGTACACTAGAGGGCAAGCTCTTGAAGACAAACACATTACAACTCACGGATCATACGAGGCCAATTACCCCTGGCAACAATTTGTCCGGCCCGTTTGTCCGAATTTGTTTGACTCCAAAATAATTTTAAATTCGGACAATCGGTCATATCTAATTTAAAATTCAGTCGGGTTTGGGTTTGGTAATTCGAGTCCGTGTTATCCGAATTTTGTGACTAATTCGAATTCGAACTACCGGGTTTGAACATTCGAGTCATTCAGATTTAGATATAATTTAGTCCAAAATTTACAAGATTTTCAATAAAAAATTCAGACATTCGGATTCGGGCATTGAAATTCGAGTCCAAGTTTGATCATATACATAATTTGAGTCCAATTTTTGAAAATTCATATAACAAATTCGGAGATTCGGATATCCGGCATTTGGGTTCGGGTTCGAGTTTAGTCGGGGTGTTCGAATTGCAATTTGAACAGGGTTCGAGTATAATGTTTTTGTCTGAATGTCCAAATTGTCCGAACCCGAATTGACCCGAACTCGATTTTTTACCAGCACTAAGGCCAACGTACGCCCCATAAGTTTTTCAAATAAAATTCTAGCTAACCTAGAGGGAGGGGAGCTAATAATAGAAATACGCAATGAAAGCTAAACATCTTGGTTACCAAGCCAGTCAGAACCAAGTTAGCCTCCTTAAAACAATGATGAATTCTCACAACCCAACCATCCGCCCTAATCAGCGATTTGCAGTTATTGATCAGAAAAAATGAGGATGACAGTCGGGGATCTCCTTGTTGAGCCAAACCTCCACCAACTTTGAATTAACCTCAATTTCCATTTTCTTAATTTCCAGACTACGAGCCATATCTAGGCCTCTTTGTAAAGTTAACAATTTGGCTCTTGCAGCAGTACAATGACCCAAATTAGACAAGAACCCTACCACAAAACCGCCTTGAGCATCATAGATAAGACCACCACCACCTATGCTAACCGGACTATCTTTAGCCAGCTCGTCCTTGTTAAGTAAAAGTGAACCATCTGGAAGTGCTTCCTAATGAACAAGCTTCTCAAATTTCAAATATTTTGGGTTGCCAAAGATGATATCATTCATCTTAATAGCTCGCCAATGCTCCTCAGATCAACCGACAAGAAAAGATGATCTTTAAATATGAACACAACATATTCTTTATGAAGTACTTTTAAATTATTTTTTCAAGGGGAAAGTTAGTTTTTTTCCATTGTAATTTTTTCCATTTATATAAATAATTACTAAGTAATTGAAACAGTATAAGTTATTGTAAACGTTAGTTGAAACACTACCTTATCAAACACTAATATTTGATTGGTTAGTGTTTTGACTTGGTCAAAATATTAAAAACTACTCCAAATATTTTTGTCGAATATGACCTAAGTTGAGTTGCTTTGTGGCAAATTGAATTATGGCCTTGGGCAAAAGGGAAGTCATTATATATTAGTATATAAGAGGCGTCTCCAACCATTGCAGAAAGTTCATCAAGTGTGGCATGCATATTAGGCACTAATAGCAGTATCTCTATTACAAATTATATTATGGACCCCAATTTATAAACTTAAGTTAATATATGTAATATTTTATTTTATTTTTTAAAATACACCTTATATTTTTATAATTTTCTGTTTGAAAAATATTAGATTTTCTCTCCAAATTATAGTAGGTTACTGAATTCATAGATTCAGAGTACAAGTGTTCATCTCTAATTATTGTCAACGAATGTTTCATTTCACGTGTGTTTGTTCTGTAAGCAAAAGTAGTCTCTACACAAGACCAAAAAAAAAACCACATAAAAGAGAATCGTACATATATATATATATATATATATATATATATATATATATATATATATATATAGTTTCATAAATAATTGCATTGCATATGTGGTCATATGGGTCTCAACTAGTACAGCTGCTAAAATATTTAAAAATAGTTGTCAATTACATTTTAGGTTCCAATCTCATTTGAATCCACGATTATACCTTATATACATTAAAAAAAAATTTTAATCCCGCATTGTGCATAGAAATAGTTACAAATTTTAAAAAAAATTTTAAAAAGTTATATAAAAGAGCGACTAACAACAGTAAGTTGTAAAAACTAAGATGTAATAAGCTTTAATTAGTTGAAATGAGACCTTAATAAAAAAAATTATATACAGTAATTCGGGTATATAAATAGCAAAAAATTATAGTAATTATCACTATAATATAATCACCCTAATAGTAATAAATCTCCATTATACATGTGTATTCATTGCATCATGACCATTCATTTTATATATATATAACTAAGTTGAAAAATGAATTTTAAATAAATTTTTTTAATTTTAATAAATGATTATTGAGTTTATATTTCATATTCGATTATCCATCCATTAACTTTTAAAAAAAAATACATCCATTAAAGAAACTTAAGACCCTTAACCCTTCCCCTCACCCCCACTAATCTCATACTTGCAATAACCATTGGCACCGGTGACCATGAATTCCGGCAATGCTTCTCCGGCGAAATTCCCGATGAGTTGCAATTTATGCTTCTTCATGGTTCTTTCATGGATTCCGGCGAGTCCTTTTCATGTTTGATCGGCGATTGCTTATTCGTCTTTCTATGATCATGTTTGTTTGCCGAAATTCAAGAACTTGCCCAGAAAAGAAGGGGTGTTGCCATGCATTTGTGACCATGGAGAAATTAGAAAGATAATTTCTTGAATTTTTGTTAAAATTTTCACCTTTCTTTTCAATGAATGGAATGAAAATATGAAAATGTCTTTGATATTTTCTTTGCATTTTAAATAATAATTTTAAAATTAAATTAAAAAATAAAAGAATAGATGGTTGTGATTAAATTAGAACAAATATACGATGTAAATTTCGCTAATTATGATGATTGTCTTATAATAACAACCACTATAAAGGCATCCATATAAATAAAAAACTATGCTATAACTTGTAACATTAGTAACATTAGAAGTAGAATTGGGAGTACAAAAGTACATTGGATGATATGTATGTGGAGTGCAGCCTGCCCTTTTATTTGCAACAAGCCAACCACCTGTGAGGATGAGAATAATCCAAAGTTCCAAATTCCAAAGAGGGAGGACACTAAATTCAATAAATTTAAACCCTTTTTTTAATTTCTCTGAAAATTATATCCAATAAATTATATTCATACTAATAAAAAATAGGTGATGTCCTTAGGCCTATTCGCTACCACATAAATTTACCACAAGAGAATAATTTATGCATCCTAAAAATGGATCCTAAAACCTATAGTACATATTTAAGAATTTTAAAATATAAATCCCAATTATCCACAGAAATTTTTATAAATTTACAAAAATTTGAAACTTTATGATATGAAAGTTATACAAAAAAAAAATATTAATTTGTAAAAATAGTATTATAAATATCTTAATAGTAGGTCTTGTGTAAAACCGTCTTATTTAAAAGTTATTATGAAACGTAAATTTTTACGTTGATGTTAAATACATAGAGGGTGAGTAATAATTTATTTATGGGTAATTCTAATAAAAGCAATCTTTTGATGAATTATTAGTCACTTCTAAATTTAAAAGTCATTCCAAGATAAGTTATTTGTCATATTAAAACTTTCAAAAAGTCAACTCTAAGGATATATAAGAATTTGTGATATCTTAAATAGTGAATACCATAGTTGTATCCTATAAAACTCATCAAATATAGGGCAAAAAACATAAACTTAAGGTAAGGTTGCCACTAAATGGCAACATCCACAATCTTAACTATATATGTGGCATGAATTGATTTGTAATATAGTTTTTATAATTTTAAATTTAATTAAAAATATATTTTTACAAATTTTTAAATTTTGATGAATTATAAGAGAAATATTTTATTGAGGTGTTGTTTGGTTTCCAACCCGTTAAACCTAATAGAAACATGTATAAATTAAATTTTTAAAAAAAGGGTAAATAAATCTTCTTTCTCGAGTACCGGTTTTCCACGACATTCCCACCGGCGATTTCCCTCTCCAACGACACCATTCTCCGGTGAAGCCACTTCCTGCCCCCGTCCTTATGGACACCCCCCTCATTTTTCATGGCCACATCCCACCTTGTAGATATCGGCATATCCAGTATGTTCCATTATTTCGCAACGATAAAGATATCGGCATATCCATACTTATCCCTCATCTCCATTTTTCTGATGGGAAGCGGTTCCCTTCTTCCAACAACAGTAGCAACCGTCAATGAAAACCCATGAAGCCAGGACTTCGCCGAAACCCTGGGGGAGGCCACCAGTTGCTCGATGGAAAAATGGATAACCGGAGGGGAGAATTGAATAGTGGCGGGAAAATGGACAATTCGCAAAAAAACAAAGAGAAGAAACTGATGACTGGTCGGAGAAAAAGGGAAAGAGGGCCAGTCCTCGGATGGGAAAAGCAGAGAGGTATATGTTATGGGCAGGGGAAATTTACTGTATATCATCGGGAACAATTAAACAAACCCAACGTGGCCGGAAAAATCAAGCTTGTTGAAGAACGAACCAGATGCTAGGTTGCCGGAAATAATAGATGTGCTGCCGGAAAAGAAATGGAGCTTGGGCCTTGGAGTTGCCCATCGAAATAGAGTGAGGCACTCCACGTCCTGCCGGAAATAAAAATTAAATTTTAGTCTTTTTTTAAAAAGATCTATGGTGTATATTGAATAAAAATACGTGTACAGTTAAGATTGCGGTAGTTATAATGATTGTTATTTTGCGGCAACTATTATACCTATACTCTTATAATAATTGATGTAAAATATTACAATCTCTTATTGTACTAATTAAGGAACATGTTTTTAGTTTGATTTGTTCATCGTTTGAAAAAGAAAAGAATATAAATTAAACTATTGATCATATTATTCACCTCAAATCTTATGATGTAAAATTTAAATTTTAATTATTTGACGAAAATTATATTATATCTTTGATCTGACCTTGATTATATTCAATTTGTCTCTTTTGATAAAAAAAAAAATGTTGATTAATAAGATTAGTAGATAGAGAGGTTGCACCCATTTGAAGCGATGTCTTAAAGCAATGGATGGCTGGCTAAGCAAGTAGTGCTTTGTGTTTATCTCATCCAAGATTTGAGCCCCTAAAATCAAATACGTGTTATTTTCTTGATTTTTCTTTTTTTTTTACAATAAAAATAAAATAAATAAATATAATATATAAGTTGAGCCATCATGTATGAGTATGACCTTTCCTAAACAGAACTAGGTTTCTTTAATTTTGTTTTTTTAATGATTCCTCCTTTTTTTTCTCATTTATTGTTTATCAAGATGATAATTTGAGTTTATCTCCTCCCCTCCAACCCATCGAGTTGACCTTTGTTCCTATTTGTACACATTGCATTCTTCTATAATGATGAACTTGTTAAAAGGCAAGGTTTGATTATATTGCTTGGATTACAAGCTTATAAGAGAGTCCATTTCAGACAACTCTCTTATGCACCTTCTAATGGATCAATTTTGACTCTCATATATATATACCTTTTCTATAAGATTTTACTACCTAATTTACATGATTTTTCTTCAAAAAGTATGGAAAAATATATATAATACAAGCAACTTTTCATTAATCCAAATTGCCAAAGACCTCCTGATCTAGTGACACTCTTGTCACTGGTTGATGAACACCACTAAAGTTCAAATCTTGTTGGTCTTTGTAATATCTTTATTGGAGAAATTAAAGGACTGATTAACAAGTCTTTGGGTTTGGACTTGGTTAATGTGTCCTCCCTCCATTTTGATTTAGATAGCCTCATTGGACTATATCCTTGGAGCCAGTAAGATGACTCAATTTATCCGTATAAAAAAATAAACTAAGTTATCTTTGTGAAGAAGGAAATTTAGTCGGTAATATTTATATTTATATTTATATTTTACTTCATCCATCTCATATCATATGACCAAATTATACAACAAGAGAATAAAAGAGGTTTTTTTTTTAAATAAAGAGAGTAAAAGAGGTTATGTTTCTTTTGTATATAAAAAAATGTTCATTTAAATTTATGAAACTTAGTTTATTTTTTAAAAAATTCTATTATTATGTAAGTAATTTTTTGTTCAATTGTGTAAGTTTTTAATACTAAATATTTATCCTATAAAATATTTCAAAGGATAAAATATTTCAAATACTCTTTAAAATTAAGGTCGGATCAATACTTTGCCTAGAAGACAAGGATGGTTTAACTCTCTCGATCTTTTCTCATAGAAAAAGTTTTAACCACCTCTATCTTTTCTAATTAGGGGCTGTCATCGACTATAATTGTTGGTGTTAAGCCCCAATTTTCTTCTTTTTCAACATCCTATTTTAATTATAGTTAGATTTACTATTAGTTTTATATCTTTTTTTAATAATCTCTCCATTTCAACTATTGTGATAGTTAGGTTTCCTACTTGGTTTATGGGTTTTGGTTTCTCACTTTAGTGTGAGCTTTATCTTTTGTCATGGTGCGAGTTGTCATAGATTTGAAGGTGATAAATGTGTGGAAGATGATTATTTATCATATGAAATGCTTATTTTGATTTGGGAATGACTTGACAATAAAATTTCATACAATATATCATGACGATCTTCCTTATACAAGTGTAGTGTATCATGTCAAGTGAATTTTTGTTCCACATAATTATACTACAACTCGCTCACGTTCGAGAAATAAACAATGACATTAAAAAACACATTTAGCTGTAAGAAAGATGCTACAAAATTAGATTAGGTCGATTGTATATTTACCATTAACTTTTTAAAGATTAATGTTTATTTAATTTTTTAAATTTATTCTTGTTAGATGATTTTCATTTTAGATGTCGTATGATTTTCATTAATGAATATATTTTTTTATAAAATAATACTTTCCCTAGAACCAGGGATCGGAGCAAGACTAGGGAGTTCATCTAGCAAGGAGGGGGATGTTGCATGGGAGAAAGGGCAAATTACATTAGTAGGGATTTTTTCTTAAATTTTAACCTCGTCTTCCATCTATTCTATCTGTAATATTTATCTTCTTAGTTAACAATTATTTCTCTCCAAAATGATCTTTTTTTTTTAATTTTTATGAAAGACTAAAATGATGTTTCTAATTGATTGTTAAATACATTGTTAGTCTATAATTTTGGACCTTTTGCACCTCCTGGCTAACATTTAAATTTATCATATCTTCCTCGAGGGACTATTACCTTGGGAAACTAGATTTAATTTAATGATACCCTTTTTTAGTTTAAAAAGATTTTGATCGTTAATTTTTTAATTAACTTGATTTTTTGCAAAGAGAACTTACATTTGCACTCACAAAAATTTATGTCGACAGTACATTGATTCATTGTAATTCGTCAATTTTAATTTTTATCCTTAAAAATTAAATTTTATAGCAATATTTTTCATCAAATTGTACACGTCATGTTGGTATACATCTGTGGTCCATTTTATTGATATATTTAAAATAGTTTTTTGTCTATCGAATATATTAAAAATATAGTTGTTGGATAAAACATTAAACGGTAACCCAAATGCTATTGCCAAACAAAGCAGAATATAATTCAAATTAGATTAATTCCAATCCTAGTTGGTCTATGTCATTCAAACGTGGCAATTGGGTCACTCAGATCGATTTTGGTTTGGGTCAATTTATGTTTGGGTCATTATGATCGGGTTGATTTTGGGTCGGTTAATATTTGGTTAAACAAGTTTATCTTACGGACACAAAACACTTTGGTTAAAAATATTCGGGTCGGGTTTAATTGGACTTGGGTTTCATATTATCAGTTTAGGTTGGATCGTTTTTGTCAACTCTAATGTCATTGTGTCATATATAGCAAATAATCTGTTATGATTCTATAATGTATTAATCTCTAAAATATGAAAATTTTAGGCAGAAAATCTTATAGATTCTATTATTTTGGTAAGAAGGTCAGATCTAGTAATATGTACAAAATAACTTAAATTTAAAAATTTCCTTTTCTTATATATACCAACCTATTAAATAATTTTTGCTTTTACAAATATACAATAATCTACTTTTATTATCTTTTCTTTGTCAAAAAAATAAATATTTTTCAACTCAAAGTTTTTAGATCAAGTGTCCATCTGTAATGTGTGTTGTTGTTTAAATACATATACATAAACATTAGAAAAATATTGTGAGGGTTGATATATGAAATTGAATTGGCTAATTCTTTCATGTAGATTGTAAATCTCATTGTTTGGAAATCTTTTCCCTTCTAAAAAAAAAAAAAAGAAATATTTTAAATGACTTGTATTCACCTTATTTGGATTTCCTATCTTGCTAGATTCATTTGGTTTAAATATGAAGAGAATTAATTGGTAGATGTGATGTGAAATCTGAATAAATTTAGATAATTTTAAATAAATTTAATTATTTTTATAAAATAGATAATTTTATTTATTTATTAATTTAAATAATTAATACTTCACACGTGAATATAAAATTTATACACATTATAACATGAACTCGGGTCTATAGACTTAAGTTATCATAAGTAGTATTTTATTTTAATTTTTTAAAAATTACCCCTATTTTTATTATCTCTCTTTCCAAAAAGATTAAATTTCTTTCCCAAAATTATGTCATGTCACCGAATCCATTGACCCGGGGCATGATAAGTTTCATAAAATTTATTAAATTTAGATAACAAAGTAATAAATTTGAGTATAAAAATATATAATAAATTTAAACTTTAAATATATTAAGTCGGATAAAATACATCATATGTTTTAATCACAAAACAAAACCACCAATGCATTGAACCTCATTCAACAAGTTCAACATTATTAATTATTTAAGTTCTATTGCTCCATCCGTGTCAAAAAATATTTGTCATTTTAAGGTTATGAAAGAGTACTTAGAAAATACTAAATTCATAACAAAAATTGTGTTAAAAGATCAAGTTGTCCAAATTTTATTGGAAATGAAGAAAATGAGAGAAATAAAGTAATTAATAAGGATAAAATTAATAAACTAGTCATTAATACGTCATCGAAATTGTAAAGTAATAAGTATTATAAAAGAAAAAAAATTTGTTAAAGTAACATGTATTTTGAAAGGGAGGAAGTATATGATTGTAAAAAATAAAAAATAAAAAAGTTTCATTCAACATCATCTAACCACATACATTAATATATTCTTGATTTGGGATATATTAGGTTTCAAGTTTAATTTTTCGTTTTTCTATTATATTATACTTTTTTTTTTATATATTTATCAGAATTTAAAGAAAAATAAGAAGAAGAGTCACATATAAATATGATAAATTAGTCATTTTATTTATTTTTCTAAATGCTATTGGCTCAATTACATCAGTCTCCCAACCCAAGAACAACAAAAACAAAATAAATAAATAAATAAAATCTCCATCGTGGTCGCCATTAGACTAGCAAGCAATCCTCTCTCTCTCCCTCTCCCTCTCCCTCTCTCTCTCCCCTGCCCTATATAAATCTGTCCAGACTCCTTATAATTTGGCTTTCGAACTGCCCAATATAAGAAAAATCCACCCCCAATTTACAACTACACCAAGAAAACCAAAGGGACTTGGCTTTCTTCCAATCAGACGGTTATATTTCCCCTACCCCTCCTCCCTCTCTTTCTCTCCTCTAATGGAGCTCTAAGAATTTTCTCAGCAACAATACCCCACTTCTCAATCTCTGCTCTCTCTTCTGGCCTTCACACCAAACCCAGAGAGAAGGAAAGGTAAATCATAATCATAGTCATGATTAGCAGAAAAAGGCAGAGAGTTTCTCGCTGCAGTTTCGAGAATTCGAAATCAGAGCCCTTTGAGAAATTACCAGATGATCTCGTCATTTGCATTTTATCAAAGCTCTGTTCTACCTCCTCTTGCCCTTCAGACTTCGTCAATGCCCTCTTAGTGTATGCTCCTCCCCTGTTTTCCCCAGTATCTTTTTTTTTTTTTTTTTTTTTTTGTTTTCGGTTCTGGGTAGTGAAGTTTGTTTTAGGATTCTGTTGTTTGAGTTGGGATTGATTTTGTCTCTCCTCTATCCCAGATGCAAGAGATTCAACCGATTGGGCCTCAACCAATTGGTGCTATCAAAAGCATGCTCTGGAATCTTCGCCATTAGAGCCAAAAACTGGTCTGAATGTTCTCACCGCTTTCTCAAGCTCTGCGTTAATGCCGGTTCTGTTGAGGCCTGCTATTTTCTCGGAATGGTAAGCAACCAGTTCCCCCCTCTCTCTCTCTCCCTCTCTCTCTGCTTTTTGCAGATTTGAGTGTTTTTTTTTGGCTTATGATTTTGTTGGGTATGCAGATTCGATTCTACTGCTTAGGAAACAGGGGAAGCGGCGCGTCGCTCATGGCAAAGGCGGCGATTAAGTCACACGCGCCGGCCTTGTACTCATTAGCGGTGGTCCAGTTCAACGGGAGCGGCGGAGCGAAGAGTGACAAAGACCTACGCGCCGGGGTCGCCTTGTGCGCTCGCGCCGCCTACCTCGGCCACATCGGCGCCCTCCGTGAGCTCGGCCACTGCCTCAAAGACGGCTACGGCGTCAAGCAAAACGTCACCGAAGGCCGTCGTTTACTCATCCAAGCCAATGCCCGTGAGCTAGCGTCCGTCCTACCCTCGGTCACTCTATCATCGCTCTCCACCAAAACAGCATCCTCGGGACCCCACAAAAAGCTCATGGATTTATTCGGGTCGGGTTGTTGCGCCCTTCTAAGCGATTTCGGGTGCAATGTACCCGCTCCGGTACCCGATCCAGCGAATCGGTTCTTAACTGAATGGTTCGGGCTTCGGGATGGGGAGTCAGGTCCGGGTCTCAAGCTGTGCTCGAACCCGGGGTGTGGGCGGCCTGAGACCCGGCCCTTCGAGTTCCGGAGGTGCTCGGTCTGTGGGACCGTGAACTATTGTTCAAGGAGTTGCCAAGCCATGGATTGGAAGGTGGGGCACAAGGTGCAGTGTGCCCCGCAGATGGCGGAGAATCCGTGGCTAAATGCGGGTGGGGCCCACCCTCACGGCGGGCATATGGTGGACGGCGAAGCAGGTGATGACAATTACAACCACCAAGGCCAAAGCTAAGAAATCGAAAAATGGGCTTGGCTTAGTCACATGGAAGATGCTTTAGATTTTTATTTGTTAATTTTATTTATTAATTTTAGTGTAGGGACGTGGTGGGTTCACATTTTTCGTCTTGTATAGAGCGAAGTGGACAAGTAAAGGTGAAAATTTGTGCCAAGGAGCAAAAACAAAAAAAAAATTAAAAAAAATGACAAATTTAATGGTAGTTGTTGAACACTAGGTTAATGTTCTTGTGTTTGTTTTGCACTATTTTCAGTATTTGCTTGCTACCATCAACTTTAGCTTGTTTTGCCAATGAACTCTTAACCATATAATCGGTTAAGGTTGAGGTTTTAAATATATCTATCATTTTAAATTTAAATAATCTCTTCTTTCATTTATATATTTTATCAGGTAACATTGATAATAAAATTTTTGAAGAATTGTAAATGATTTTGATATCGTAAATGATATTTTTCTTGTTAGTCGGATATTTTCTCCACAAAATTTTTAAAAGATTAGTAGTTGCAGAAAAAGACTATTGCAGATCTATCGATCACTTCCATATATGCTTTTCTAAGGGAAAATAATGTTTCACGTAGAAAAAATAAGTGTCATGCACATTTCAAGTAAGTTTATATATAAAGTCCAAATATCATTTTCACATTAGGTTTCATAAAAAAAATATATCATTTTCACATTTAGGATTCTTGTGAATGCTTGGTGGGTTTACACATCTATATGAATAAAAAATAATGAAAGTATTTTTCTCCTATTTGATATAAGCCTTGCAAAAATGATCCGACCTAAGCTGATAACCCAAAATGCGAACAGAATGGAACCCGATCCTACATTTAAAAAATAAAATTGGGATGACTCGAGCCCGAATCGAATCGAATCCGATCCGAATATTTTCCAACAAAGCGTTTCGTTTTTACAAAACAAACTTGTTGGAACAAACTTCAACTGACCGAACATGAACCTAAACCTAACTAACCCAATTTAAAAACGATCCGAATAACCTAATTGTCGGATCTAATTTGATATCATACAAAATTGATTCAAAACCTTATTAACATAATACTGGCAGGAGGACCTACTGCAAACTGGAGAGCCTGAGAAACAAAGACAATGAAAATATTTGACAATTACAGTGGTGATTTACATGTGTTAGTAAGAAAAGAATAACATAATTTTCCAGTATAGTTAGAGAAATGTCATCACACTAAAGTAGGGGTGAGCGGGGACTGGGTATTCGATCATTTTGGCCGTATCCGGTCCCGGACCAGGTTAGAATTGGGTCCAAAAATCTGGACCTAGTCCCGGATCGGTATCCGTTTATTTGCTTTACAATTTGAGTTTTTGTGATTTTTTACTTTTAAATTTTTTAAAGTTTTGGCCTATAATTATCCAATATTTCCAATACTCTGAATCTAATAATATGAAACATGCAACCCTATATCCGTGACTACTATAAAAAGTTTCAAATCTAACATAAATAATGAAACAAAAATTTCAAATCCACACACAACACAAACACCAAATTACAAGTTTCAATCTTAAAAACATTATGAAAAAAACATAAAGAAAAAAGTCTAAAATAATCCAATATTAACAATCAAAAAGAGACTCTCAAATTCAAAAAAAAAAAAAAATAGAGTAAATTTAATATTATATATATATATATATAGCATGTCCAACTTTTCATTGTCCGGTCCCACACTTGGTTGTAATCGAGTCCTGAAAATTAGAACATATCTCGGATCCAGTTCAATCGAGTTCGGTTTAGATCTGCTAGGGTCCAAATCAAATTTGGATTCGAATTGGATACTCGACTTTTTTATTACCCCTCCACTCAGGTATGCCTTAAATAAAACATTATGATTTATTTGATATATATGAGCAACATAATATACATACCATACTAACTTTTTATCCAAAAATCCTATTACCATCATTTTTATGTGAGAGCTAAAGAAAAATCATTAAATAAGTAGTGTAAGATTCTCCCTTAAAATGAAAGCTTAGGGGATCCAATCCCATGTCTTCATACATGGCTCAAATTATAAAAAACGATATACATGTACTTAAAACAAATTTGGATACTTTATTTTATATTTTTTTTAGTGCAGAGGAGTCATAAAGGTAAAAGGTAATATAATACGTATAATTTTATTATTATTATTATGGACGATGTAGGAACTAGGGAAGCAAATCAATATTTTCACATTCATTTAATGGTGAGAAGGTCCCAGTCTAGTTTTCTTTAATAGAAATTATAATAATGCATTATTAAAATGTCAAAATACGTGATTTGCTCTTTTGAGAAAGTTTAATGAGATGTTATTTACGATTTTCCAAAAAAAAAAAAGTCAAAAAACATTTTGCAACAAAATCGTGAATAAATAGTTGTAGGTCTAAAATAGTCGTATTTTATTTAGGTTATTGAATTAAAATAAACTATACTTCGAATTTTTAGATGATTATATACGATATTATAACATTAACCATACACCATGCACCGTATTTTAGGGATATTTATCATCTCTAAATTAAACCACTTATTTTTGGACAATTTTAAACTAAAATATAGTATACAACTATGTAAGAAATAAATGTTATGGTTTAAAAATAATAAATATCCCTAAAATACAATATGATATATAATTGTTCAAATTCCCCAAAGTGTAATTTATTTTAGTCCAATAACTCTTTTATTTATCATAATTAATAACTTTTAGTGTTTCACTAAGTGTCTGGTTCCCTTGATAAAAAAAAAAAAAAAGTGTTTGGTTCCTATATGATAAAAAGATTTAAAGTAGCTTAAATTACTCAAATATTAGTCTTCGATAAACAAGTGGTGGACTAACATTTTAAATTATTTTGTATCTTCAAGTACGATTCCTAAAACATAAATTTATCACAATTTTCGACAAAATTTGATGTTTAGTAATGGATAACTCTTTTAGTAGAACAGGTGGTTGTTTGTGTAGCAGAAAACTATTAGATTTTAGCTTTTAGTGGACAATTATTTAACTGAGTTGTTGAAAAAAATATATTCGATAAATTTAGCGGTTAGGCTGACTATTATTGTAAATTGACAAAAAAGGATATAAATCATCTTCTAAATATAAATTAATGAAGGGATATTTTTGACAAAAAAAATATAAACACTATTTTTAAATGTGTAAGATAATATTTTTAACATTTCGGATATGTTATAAGCTAGTGAAAACGCTAGTCAAGCTACTTTCTTAGCAAAATCATTGTTATTTGGTCAATTGAAATTTTGACTTAATCAAAATACTAAACACTACTCGTTGTCGAACATGACCTTTGACTTTTCAGAAAAGTAGTGTTTTACTTTTTTTGTTAAACATACCTTTTGTAATTTAATGTTTGGTAATTATCTGAATGTTGTTTGCCAAATAAGACCCCTTTAAAAGTGACTTGTTTTTGGTCAAAGTACAATTCATGAATGTATATCTGGCTAATATGCATACATTTTTAAGTCCGTTTACATTGACCAGGTAATGAAATAGCTAAATTTATTGAATACATCCTTTCAACACATTTAATTGTGTAGCAATCCGCTAATAATTAAACTATATTTTTTTTTAGGTTTAGGTCGGTTTAGGTCAATGGCATCACTTAAAATGACAGTCTAAATATCAATTAACTAATTGATAATAAGTAAATTGGTATTTAGACTATCATTTTAAGTGATTTCAATATTTCAAGTAATGTTTATGAAAAAAATAATAAATTTGGATTGGGCTTTTCAAAAGTAATAGTTCCCTTCATTAATTTTAGATTAGGTATGAAACATCATCTAGATCCTTTTAAGTCAATTTACATAAGTATTAATTAGCTAACCACTAAAAACTTACTTTTTCGGTTGCTTGGCTAAACAGTTATATCTTAATAACTAAATTATAGCATTATACGCTAATACATAAATATCAGCAATTTAACTATCTACTATTCAAATAACTAAATTTACCGAAGACAGGTTAAGTAACGTTAAACTAAAACAAGTTGGATGATGAAGATGTGTGTG
The DNA here is from genome assembly GCA_021018815.1 of Talinum fruticosum. Classification (NCBI taxonomy): domain Eukaryota; kingdom Viridiplantae; phylum Streptophyta; class Magnoliopsida; order Caryophyllales; family Talinaceae; genus Talinum; species Talinum fruticosum. Next base: position 449,392 of record JAITYX010000072.1, on the reverse strand, counting down.
CTAAAGTCACTCATTTCCATTTTCACACGCCTATTGGGGATTGACATACTTTTTACAAGAAGCAATCAAGCAATTAGCTAAGCAACTAATTAATCAAGCAAACATTAGACCTCCAAAAAGGGTGGCCCAAAAGTCCTTAACCCATCTTGCATGATAGATACACATATGCATAAACTTAAATATGACTACAATGCCAATTCTCATATAATATGATTTCATAGACTTTTTTTCCTTTCTTTTAAGGTCAATAGACTTGTTTTTAGGCATAGTCTAATCATAAATGGTAGAAAAAATGAATTTGGTCCATTCAACATGAATAATGAATTGGGTTTTGACAAAGACAACCTCCCTATATCATCCTCTTTTTTTTCTTTTTCTTTTTCTTGTTTTAATCAACCTAGATTTGTCATTTTTATTAAGGCCATTGTTAATGGGGAAATTGTGTTCTTTTTGGAATCATTCACATTGATTGCTAAACAAGATGGGGACATATTGGCCATGAAAATTGGTTGTTGCTTCTTGGTGTGGGTAGCCACTTCTCTTTCAGGATGCTTTCTAACATTGGCATCTTCTTTTATCCCCTCAAAATTTATATTCTTTTAAAGAGAGAATACATAAGTCATGCTTATATTTTTAGAGATAGTAATTAAGGGTCGAGACTATACTAATTTATTAGTAAGTTATATTTTTTGGAGGAATATTTATATTTAGGGTTATTGGATTAAAATAAGTTGTACTTTGGGGTTGGACGATTATATATTATAATATAACATTGACCAATTCGTGCATCTGTATTATCTCTAAACCAAACCACTTACTTTTGGACAAATTTAAACTAAAATATGGTATATAACCATCTAAGAAATGAGTGGTATGGTTTATAAACAATAAATAACCTTAAAATACAATGCACGGATAGTCAATGTTATACTATGATATATAATCGTCCAAACCCCTCAAAAGTACGGTTTATTTTAATTTACTAACCCTTATATTTATTACTTAGCAGTTAACTGCTCATTTGCTTAGTTCAACTCAGATGTTATCAGGTGTTTGCTTGTTTGAGTTTTGGATGTATTTTAGGGACTATTTTATTGTTCCATTTTTGCATATTATAATTAATTCTAACAAAAAGTGAGAGCAAGCAAATTAATACTATTGTACTTTGACGTAAAAAAATTAACTAAAAAAATTTGTGATAAATTACTTTATATAAATTTCTCATGTTGTGATACACGTATTAACTTCAGAAAATTTTCATCCTGAATTTTCGACCATTACTTTTAAGTTTTTATTGAGATGATGCGTTGATATTGTTTTAAATTTATTTTTAAATTAGAAGTCTCATATCTAAAACCTTAACAAATTTTATTATATTATTAAGTAAGATACAAAAATTACACCTTCTATGAAATCGTTGTAAATTATTATTATTATTATTATTATTATTATTAGAAGTCTCATATCTAAAACGTTAACAAATTTTATTATATTATTAAGTAATAATAGTTATAACCGCTAATCATAACCTCATGTAATAATAATAATAATAATAATAATAATAATAATAATAATAATAATAATAATAATAATAATAATAATATTATTATTATTATTATTATTATTATTATAAAAAATAACATTATTATATTAAAAAATTTAATATTATTATTGTAATTATTATTGTGGTCATCATCGTCATCGTTATAAATTGTTATTATAATGGTCGTCATCGACATTACTATCATATGGTTGTGATAATTGTATCGAGTTGTTATAATTTGTTATAATGGTTATAACTATTATAAATTGTTATGAGTTGTTATAATGTTAATAATAAAATTTTTAAATAAAATTTTTTACAATAATAATAATAATAATAATAATAATAATAATAATTTTTATTATTATTATTATTATTATTATTATTATTATTATTATTATTATTATTATTATTATTAGCTCATGGAGTAATGAGAACAATAAGGTTCTCACCTACCCCAAATATGTTCCCCCTCCCCAAAATAAAATAGTTAATATGATTAGTGGCGTAGTAGGGGATGTTGTACAATAGCATATACGGTATTGATCGAGTCATTTAACTATAAATAGATACACATATTACTAATTTGAATATTTTGAAGTAAAGTGATGTATATATTATAGAAAAATATTATTCAAAAAACTTATCAATAAGCTATTTTCATATCAATATACAATTTTCGCAACAATACGATAACAATGACGATGATAATAACAATAATAATTATAATAATGATATTACTTAAAATTTTAAATATAATAATATTCTTTTTACTACAACAACAACAACAACAACAACAACAACAACAACAACAACAACAACAACAACAACAACAACAACAACAACAACAACAACAACAACAACAATAATAATAATAATAATAATAATAATAATAATAATAATAATAATAATAATAATAATAATAATAATAATACGTGAAAACTCCTGTCGATGTAAGCTCCAGCCATGGTGAGAGCAAACAGAGGGCGGGGTAGGGGAAGAGGTCGAGGACGGCCACGGCAAATCAATGCGGTGATCGGCGAATCGTTTCAAGATGCTACGAGAACTCGTGGCGGAACGGAGAGAAGCGGCCGATGAAACAGCCGCACCAAATCAAGATGGGGTTGGATTCATAACTCCGGATACTAGGGGATCTATAAAGAACGCCTCGGCAAATTCGAAGCAACCAACGAAGTCCTGGGCTGATGAGATTGAAGCGGAACTAGTGGCAAAACGAGTAATTCCTATCTTTGCGATTGTCAATGGGGTTGATGGGGAGGATTTGGAATTTATACCGTATGACAATAGCAATGGGGTTAGTTTTGCTAGAATTGAACCTATAGATGTGCATCCTGAAATAGAGTTTTGGCAACATTTAGTGGTATGTTGTGTAATAGGTGTAAACCCCCTCTCTTTGTTATGGAAGGATTCTTCGATAGAGTATGGAACCATTTGGATCTTGAAAGGGTAGTCACGAGTACAAAATGGATTATTCATGGTTAGATTTGTGACTAAGGAACAAAAGCAGCAAGCTTGTAAGGGGACGCTATTCTTTGACAAGAAACCTGTTATATAATCAAACCTTGGACACTAAATTTGGTGCTAGATAGGAAAAATATCCAAAATCTCCTTGTTTGGATCCAATTTCCTAAGTTTAATGTCAAACACTGGAGTGTGTCCAGCTTAAGCAAGCTTGGGAGCTTAGTGGGGAGGCCACTGAAAATGGACAAAACAACATCGAGGAAGGATAAAATGAGCTTTGCGAGGATCATTGTTGAAGTCCAACTTAACAAACCTTTACCGGATACTCGTAGACTTCATTAATGAGGAGGGGGTGCTGATGCGAGCAAATCGTTGACTATAAATGGATGCCTACCAGGTGTGGCCATTGTAAATACTTTGGACATGATGATATGGAATGTAAAAGGAAGAAAGTCACAAAAGAATAGAAACCAATACAAGGGAAACCTCAATGAGACAGCAGATGCAGAACAAAACAGTGATGAAGGATTCACTATGGTTAAAGAAAAAAGAAGCTCAAAGAAAAGCCAACATTTGCACGAAGTAGATAGGGTGCAGATTACAAACCATTTTCATGCTTTGACAAATGAGGAAACAGATGGTTGAACAGGTAGATGTGGAACCGGTGGGAGAGCCTCTTACACCACATGGATAACATAGTAACATGAAATGTAAGAGGCCTGAATGGGCCAAATAAGTAGGCGAGACTTAAGTAGGTTTGTCCAGCAAAATAAGGTGGGACTATTAGCCATGGTTGAAACCAAAATACGAGATATGAACTATGAGATAGTGTATAACCGGTTGTTTGCTAGTTGGGGAAGTTTTATTAACAACACTCATCACCCCACGGGAAGAATTTGGGTTGTGTGGAGGAAGCGACGAGTACTCGGTTGAGGTGCAAGACAGCGAGTGCCTAACTAGTTCATTGCAAAATTTAGAAAGGGAATAAGCAAACCTTTTACATGACATTTGTTTATGGTTTCAATCAAGAGGAGGAGAGAACCCCTCTATGGCAGCACCTCAAGGAAATTGCAGCTAAAATGCAGTCCCCATGGTGCGTAATTGGTGACTTTAACTCGATAATCTCGGTGGAAGATAGGGTTAGGGGTGCACCGGTACAGGGAACACGAAAGGAGAGATTTCTTGAATTGTCTAAATGACTATGACTTACAAGAAATGCGTAGCGAGTATACTCGTGGAGCAACAAACAAGAAGACGGTTACAGAGTCTTCTCGGAATTGATAAATGCTTCCACAATGCGAGAATGGATGATCGAGTATGGAGACTTGATTGTTGAATATATGGCAGAATCCCTATTGGATCACTTGCCCATTGCGACTAAAAATGGGGCCAACTTTCCAAACAAAAAAGGAGTTTAAATTTTGTGACATGTGGACTAAGGATGAAGAATTTCCTAGTATAGTCATCACAACCATGAATAGGAAATATTTAGGGTCTGCTATGTTTTAGTTAACCGAATGCCCGAAAAGCATGCAAAAACCACTGTTGGAGCTCAATAGAAGGAAGTGTGGTAATGTACATAAAAAAAAGGAAGCAGCTAGAATTCAGCTTCTCCAATTGCAGGAGAAACTACACATTAAGATGAATCACCAACTCCAGTAAAAGGAAAAACAGGCAAAGGAGGAGTACGAGTCAAGCACTTGTCTCACTCATTGATGGTAATGAAATAGCAAAGTAAACTGGATTGGTCTACAATGGGAGATCAATGCTCTAAATTCTTCTTTGCAGTGGTTAAAAAAGGGAAATGGAGAATTGTATTTACCAAGTTTAGAACAGTGAAGGCCATATGATAGATGACCTAGACCAAATTGACCAAATCATGCTTGGACTTTTATAAAGAGCTCGTTGGGAAAACAGGTAGGCGGGATCAATAGCGATAAGGCTGTCTTTAATTGGGGCTACAAGCTAACACTGGATCAACGAGACACATATGTGCGGGGCTTTTAGTGATGCGAGATATAAACGAAACCATGTTCACTATTCCTAATTCTAAATCACCGAGAACGAGATAGGTACTCTAGTGGGTTTTTAAGTCCACTTGGAAGGTGATAGGTCCAATGGTGTGTAAGGTAGTCAGAAAATTCTTCAACACAGGAAAATTGCCCTCAAATCTGAATAACGGAAAAGTGGTCCTTATCCCAAAAGTGGAAAGTCCAAGACATCCAAAGAGTTTAGACCAATTGCATGTTACAATGTGGTCTACAAGTGCATCACCAAGCTAATATGCTAGAGGCTGACCGAGGTTTTTCTTTCCATCATCTCACCTAGTCAAGGTGCACTCATCAAGGGAGATATCTTGTGGAAAATGTTATGTTATGTCGGGAAATTGCGAGAGGGCACAACAGGAAAAATGCCAGCCCAAGATGTATGATCAAGGTGGATATTCGAAAGCTTATGATTTTCTCCACTGGGAATTCTTGGAGGAGGCCCTATATGGACTGCACTTCCCCCAAAAGTAACCAATTGGATTATGGTATGTGTTAGAAGTGCGTCTTTTTCCCTTCAGTTTAATGGAAAAAATCTACCCAGATTTAATGGTGCACGTGGTATTAGACAAGGGGACTCTATGTCCCCTTTATTTTTTGTGATTGCTATGGAGGATTTGTCTAGGATGTTGGGGTCTTTATGTGAGTATGATGATTTTAGCTACCACCCAAGGTGTACGAGCATGAAAATAAATCATCTCATCTTCGCTGATGATTTAATCATCTTCTCTAAAGCGAGATACTAGATCTATGGTTGCGATAAAAAGATGTTTGGATAAATTCTCTAGGGTGTCGGGATTAAGTGTGAGCCTAGGAAAATCACAAATTGTGGTTAAGGGGCTGGAAACTAGGGTGACGAGAAAGTCTAATAGCTCAAAGTGGGTTTGATGAAGGCACAATGCCATTTAAATACCTTGGGGTACTTGTAACAGCAACCAGGTTGTCAAAAAATGACTGCTCTTTACTTGGTGGAGAAAATTACAAACAAAATTAGGATATGGGGGAGCGAGACACTTTTCATATGCTTGGTAGAGTTCAACTTAGCAACTCGGTATTGATAGGCGTGGTGGGTTTTGGGAAAGTATGTTTGTCCTACCATAACAAGTTATCAAAGAGGTGGAGGCCAAATGCGGAACATTCTTATGGTGTGGTAATACCAACCAGTCCGAGCAGCCACTAATAGCGTGGGGTTTAGTATGCTAGCCCAAGAAATATGGGGAGTAAGCTTGAGAAGCATCGGGAGTGGAACAAAGCTTTAATGGGCAAATATGTATGGCATATAGCACGAAGGAAGATACCTTGTGGGTCAAGTGGGTACACGGGCATTACCCGAGAAGGACAACATGGTGGGACTACACAATAAAACCGGACACATGTTGGTATTGGAAAAAACTTTGTAAACTCAAGAAGCAACTCAAATGGTTTTCGGGGGCTTTGGGAGTGGCGGTCTTCTCCGAACAAGAAGTACCAAGTGCATAGTGGATATAATTGGCTAATAGGGAGAGAAGTAAAGTCCAATGGGATAAACTAGCACTGAAACCGAACCAATATCCCAAAGCATTCTTTTGCACTATGGATATTAATGCATAAAAAGAACCCCACATCGGTTAAACTAGCACAATATATTGAGGAGGTTGAGCTCCGGTGTAGGCTTTGCAATGATGCGGGGCAAATCGATGAAAGTAAGCACATTTTCTAGAAATGCTCGTTTACAAAGAAAGTATGGGACAAAGTCGGTGAATGGACAAGTCTGTGCTACCTCAGCGAGACACCCTAGAAGAAGCTGCACAAATTCTTGTTGGAGAACGAGATGGAAGCCTGGCTAGAGGAAGCTAATATATATAGTGTATGCAGCCTTCCATTATCATATTTGGAAGGAAAGAAACTCAAGAGTGTATAGTAGGAGGAAGCGGACAGAGGATCAAGTATGGAAGACCATCCGAGTATGATGTCGAGTGTTAGATTTGAATTTCCGGAAAAGCATAGTAAGATTGTTTGGAATTGGAGTGATATGGTGAGCAAAATGTCGGACGTGATTTGTATCACAAATTGCAGCTAACCCTGTAACTTCTAAGGGTCAGGTTGGTAATAAAATATCCTCAATGTATTACCCAAAATAATAATAATAATAATAATTATTATTATTATTATTATTTGTCTTTGTCTTCATAGTTATTATCATTGTTGAGCTAATTGTATATAAATATTTTTATCAATTGGGACACTACTGTTATGCATTGTAATTGTATTTTTTCATTTCTTGACATAGGGATTAACGGGAGCTATTATTCCCCCAAAAAATTTACATAAAAATAAATAATGATTACCAACAAAATATATGAATTTTTAACCAAAGAAAAATTAATAGATTATTAAAAAATTTAAAATATTTATTATTGATCAATATATGGTGTTCGATTCAAATATACGAGTGAATAATATTACTAACGGTATTTTCAAAATTTTATAATCATTCGTAACAATTATAACACAACTCATAATAGTTATAACAACTAGTTTTAACAGATGAAACGAATAAATCCTTAAAATATTATTTTTCAATCCTCGGGCATCTCATTATTATATATAGTTGTGCCGTTCATATTCTACCCCTATGAAGTATAATGTCATTTCCTTATAAACCAACAATTTTTGAATGAGTAAAACGTGAGTTGCACAGACATATCTCACGTTTAGTACATTTTTCAGTTTTTGACTTTTCTATCGTAAGGAGCACTCCACGAATCCAACACTAAGAAATAGCAAGTTCAGATTCTCCCCTCCCCAAATCCCCATCACTTATGATGAAATTTTGCCAGGAGAAGTAAGAATGCTTAAGAGGAAAGAGGATCCATAAAATTTTACAAAATATTTATTTTTATTACTAAACTAATATTTTATTAAATCTATCATTAGATATACATATGAAAATATTCAAATCTATCTTTGGGACCCACAAGATATTTACTGTAGTTGATTTCTGTTCTTTTCCCGCTTTTTGTTGTACTCTATAGGGGCGGAATCCGGCTACACCCGGTAATTAGTGGGTTTTAAGGACATGTTTAAACATTTTTAAATGATTAATGACAAATTTGAACAAAAAATTAGTTCAGTGACAAGAGCGAATATTTTGTAAAGTTTTAGGGCGCTTATCCGAGAATACGAAAAAGAAGGAGATAATTAATTAGTAGAAAATTATTTATCTTAAATATTTTAGTAATGTTTAAATCTGGTATGTAGTTTATGAAAAGCAGATCAAATTAGTCTCATTAGATTTTTAAAATCATACATAGTTTACTTAGATTATAAAGACATTTAGTTATACTTGTGCTAGTTTTTTTTCTTTCTTCTTATTTTTTTCTTTTTATAAAAAAAAAGTTTTTGGGGCATGGGGAATGCTTGTTTTCTTGTAGAATTGTTATTGACCTTAATTTTTGTAACCTATATGTTATAGTACATGCTAGATTTCCGTGAATAGAAAAAAAAAATTGGTATTCCTTTACCGTTACTCCATAAGCAAGCTCAATACAGTTAGTTTAATGATCCCAACTCCACCAATTATTAAACAATGAACGCCAATTTAGACTTTAGTCCCCACAACCACCAAAGGCACCCATATTTTAGGGTATTTTTCTCTCACGTTATTTATTTCTCTATTAGAGTCAAATATATATATTAACTTACTCAAGGTATTGTAACTTAAAAGTCATTCATGGTACACCATATACAATAACATAATTTCATGTATATGAAACAATGCTATCGTTGAAAATTTATTAGATGTTGAAATATTATTTACTAGACATATCGAAAGGGAGGCCAAAGTCTACATATATGTACGGTGCAATGAAAGAAAATGAACTGACATTTTTGTAAAAGTGTGTATGACAAGTTACACTCAAGGATTATTGTTTCTGGTATTCAATTCGTCATTATCTAAAATCAATTTACTATTGATTCGTCCATAAGGTAGGATTCTTTAATCTATTTCATCAGACTCGCATATGAAATTTTACTTAATAGAAAACAAGTATTGTTTAATCTCCTGAACTTCTTATGGTTAATCACTCTAAAACCATGTGTAAAATCTCGATTGTCATGATGAAGTCATAATGGTCCCTTCAAGGAAACTACATAAAAACCCGGATGGTCAAATAGATTGAATTGAAATTTTGAATCTATCTTGTTGTGAAAGAATCCAAGCAATCGAAATTTGAAAATGAGATGAGTGAATTTCCCTATCATGCTGATAATTAAGTCTTCACAAAAAATGATGATAATTAAGTCTTTAATTAAGGAGTTATGTAAAAATATCTTGCTATATGTGATAAGAGACTTGACTTGTATAAATAAATAAATAAATAAAAATAAAATTCATGCTTGTAGAAGTGTGATTCCTTGGAGAAATTAAAAAGAAATTCCAATACACAATCTCAAGTGAATTGACTAGGATTAAGAAAAATATCAAAAAAATGATAAGAGTAATTAAAGTACCTCCCCAATGCAAATCACACCAAATTAGACTATTATTATGTTTAAGCATGACATTTGAAAGGAAAAGAAACCCACCCCTCTTTTCTCTTCCTTCCTTCTTCTTGTTTTTAGGTATTAACATTAACATTTACCTTTCTTAAATTGTGCCTTCCTTCCTTAGTTGTCACAATTTAGTCTAATATTTTTGGGGTGATGATAAATGACTTATAACAAGATATTTTTTAATATCGTATTTTAACCTATATTTATATTTTCTATATATTTTGAAATCGTCAATTTTCTCATATAGTTGTAATTATCGGTTTTGGATCTTTACTAATCGGAGTTATAGTGACGGGTGTAAATGACACTTTAATCGAAGCAACTCTGTTTGCGAAGACGTATTATATGCGTAATTTTATAAATGTGAAAAACAATATGGATAAATATGTAATCATACATGATTTATGTGCGCGGTTTGATAGGAAAACTATTTTAATCCAATCCATTCTTGGGCTTTCGTTTCGTACATTCCTAGCTTCCTAAGGCTAGAGGTACGAATGCACTAACTATTTAGAAGTCGGCAAAAAAGCTTCGAGTGTAGCTATGAATCTTTTTATGAGAGTTGAAAGGATTCCCTTCTCATTTATGAAAACTCTCACTCTTTTCTTTCTTTAAGAGATCGCACTTCTTTCTTTTTTAGTGCAATGACAGTTCACCAAAAGAGTTGTCTGAATTTGTGATATCCGGCACGCAAAGCACAAGAGGGCACTTATGCCCAAACGGTGGCCCTGTGAAGAAGAGTTCGAACCTTCAGGGAAACTTAATCCTAGAAGATCGACCACTTAAAAAACTCATATACCTTTCATGAGTCCTCAATTAACTCATGTCAAGAAAATGTTAGAGAAATCAAAGATTATTTGTAGCAATACATTTATCATTTTGTTATTCTTTTACTCTTAATGTTGTTACAATTATTTGGTATGAGTAAAGCACAAAGGTCAGTGTAGGCTAAATTTAAATTCATATTTCCAGTAATAATTTTCGAAAATTTTACCGGTTAAACTAACTAAATACCCGCAATATTGGTGCAGTTATGTTAGCGTGTATAGTGTTATACAATCATATGCCATTTTGAGGGATAGATTGAGTAGAATTTGCTGGTTGGTTGGATATCTTCACAGAAGCACGCGTCTCTATCTTTTTAATTGAGTTGGTTGGAGCTGCCCATTTTGACATGGAGTTAGACCCAAGAATAGGTCCAAAATTTTCCCTTAATTAGCACAACCACAATCTTCTACATTACAGCCAATTTGATGGATCTGACCTCTTCCAAACATCATGCTTCCGCCAACACTCTAACCAACCCTCCAATTTTCAACATTCTTTTATAGTAAATTAAAACAAATGAACTCAATACACCCTTTTAACATCGTTCTATTCATGTTTGAAAGATAATCCCTTTAGACATTGATATTGTTTCCTAATTCCTACATTTAGGGAGATCGACTCAAAATTAAGGAGAGATAAATAAGTTATTTTTAATTTTGTTTTACATAATTGGAGATTGTCAATGCTTTTCAATATATAAGATTTATTAAAATCGGTCTTTCCATCATATAGAGATGAATTTGTTACATTTGAGTTTTGATACCCAACACCGCGCTTAGGAGATCAGCTTTGGATTTGAATTTTTGCAGTTTATAATTTTTAAAAAAACGGAAAATAGAAAAAGTAGTAAGATCATAAAGTTCACGTGGGAGAGGGCAATGATGCTTGTTCGCTTGCATGATTGCATGACGTATCTGAAATCATATTTGTTAGGACCAAATTGTTGTGAATATACCCGTCATTCAAACCCCCTCCTCCTACCTTTCTTCAAGCATGCTTCATTATGGGGAGAAAGAGAAATGAGATTTGCATATAACCTCAAAAGTGCAACTAACTCAAAAAAAAAAAAAAAATATATATATATATCTTAACGTAGCCAATCATACAATATTGTTTTTCCAACAACACATCTTAAATTTAGACTTGGTAAATGGACTATGCTTAAATCAGATTTAGTTTGAGTTGTTACGAACTTAGAACCTAAACATTAAATTTTGATTGGTTAAAAATGTTCTTAGTTTAAGTTATATTAAAACATAATATCCTTTTGGTTTAAAGTTATCCAATAAATTTATCTAAATGTATGTTAGATTTTGAGTTAATTTACTTTTGGTCATGTTTGTTTGAATTTGATGTGAAAATCAAGTTATCTTATTTCAAATTTGGTAGAATATGTTTCAATTTATCTATATGTATAGGATATTCAGGTTGTTACCATTAATGTGAGGACATCTTAAAATTGATTTGAAAAATGTAATGTATTTAAATTGATCGATTAGGTTAGATATTGAGGATAACTAATTATTCATTTTACAACTACGTACTTTTGTTAAATTAAAGATATTCTCAAATGAATTACTAGTCACGGGTTAATTAACAAAAAATGCTTTTAAAAAGTCATTCCTAAAAAAGCCCATCTCACCTTAATGTTTTGGTGATATAATTTCATGTAAAAAATTTGTGAATGTCAATGAGAATCATAAAATGACTAAAATGTCTTGTATGTTTCCATTTGAATTGGATTAATTCAAAAAATAATAGTAATAATCAAACTTACTTAAAAATAAAATTGGTAAGGAAATGATGGAACTGATCCAACATATTGAAATATTGAAGACTAATGGGAAAATTGGCATTGGCCCATCTTGATTGATTGGATTGGACAACGAATCCAAGCCCATATGAGAGCCAGCCAGCCACCGGAATGCAACTATTAAAATAACCTAAGCATACTGACTTTCGCATTTATCCTACGGCCGTCAATCTCTTCTAACTCCTTCGAACTTTTTGGCATGTTACGAGTTAACGTGAGTTGTTAACTTTATTTCGATTAATTGTTAGCCACGAGTTATTATGAGTTGGAATAAGCTGTCACGATGAGTCGTTAGCTATTATGAGTTAATGAGAGTTGTTACAAGCTATTATAATTAGTTGTTACTTGTTATGGGTTGATACAAGATGTTATGTGTTGTTATGAGAAGTTATGAGTTTTTAAGATACTATTAGTGATATTATTCATTGTATATTTCACAATAATGCATATGAGTCAATAACGAATATTTTAATTTTTTGGGCTAATCAATTTAATTTTTATTCGGTTAGAAATTCATATATTTTGTTACTAATTATATTTTATTTTTAAGTATTGAGTACGGTGCTCTAAATATTTTCCGTGTTTAGGTATTCTTGATATTTTCCGTGTTTTTCACTAATTTATATTTTTCCTAGGTGTGATATATATTACTCAATTCTTATATATTTGTGGTTGAAGTATTGGGTCCGGTGTTTAAAATATTATTTTGTTAAAAATAAAAACAGTCGTAGGCCTTAATAAGAAAATTATTTTAAAAGAATTCTCATGTGTATGACACTCTACTCAACCACCAAGTTCAGTGATTAAGATATCATAGTATAATTTTTGATATACAAGTATGTTTTGTCAAGTATTAATGCGAATTCATGAAGCCCCGATTTTGTTAATATATACGAATTCATGAAATCCTGATTTTGTTATGTGAACTTGATGTTATTTGTCTGGTCGGAACATACCAAATACAGGGAAATAGGAATACATCATCATAAGAGATATGGGCGTAGCTGAAGATAGGGGGATGGAGCAGAGCTTTCGGCTCAAAGTAGAGATTAAGACAAGTGACTCACCCTTTGAACCCAACTTGTGTCATTAGCTCTTTAAGGATTTGCTCAATGCTTACCCTTTATGGTAACTCTTTGGGGGTCCTTGAAGGTAATTCTCAAATTGCTCTTTCAATAAACTTTTGAAAATAATTTTTAAATGTTAATTTTTTTCTCTCATTCTTTTGAACTGCTAATTTACCAAATACTTTTTTTTCCTAGAAACAATTTATTTAAACACCTTCAATGGCCACTCTTTGAGGAAATTAGGACAAAAGGCAACTGTACTATGGAGATGTGAATGGGAATACAACAAGTAGTAATTGTATTATAAGGGGGATGCCTTGCCTAGGGATCAACTAGCCATAATAGAGTCAAGAGAAGCTATCTGGAATAAGTTTCCATTTACATGGGACAATGACTTAGCTTAAAACACGTTATGTTTTAGTTAAAAGATCTATACCAGTTTGTGCCAAGCAGTGCATAGCCTAATCGCTAGGGCTGCACCTGTATTATCCGCCACAATGTTCATGACAATCTTAAGTAATTTTTTAAAAACTTTGTATAAAAATGTTAAAAATTTATGAAAGGATTAAAATGAATACCCGTAAAATTAATCAACCACTATAATAATGATTTTTAACTACATGTCTTTTGCAACATTTATAACAAAAACCGTATTAAAAAATGAGACGGTGAAATTTTTATAAATTTTTTTAAAAAATGACTTATTACTATAGTTCTAAGGAATAATCGTAGTAGTAGGTCCGTAACTTAACTTATTACTATAGTTGGCTTGGCAACCGTAGTGATAGGTGAGACCTTTACTACGGTTGTTCAAGTCAACCATAGTAATAGGTCAAGCCAAGGACCTATTACTATGATTGGCTTGACCAACATAGTAATAGATTTAGTTTATCCCGTTTTCCAGGTCTATCTCTGCCCCTCTTTCTCTCTTTTAAAATCTCTACATTCCGTGTCCCTCTCCTCTTCATTTCCACCTCCATCCTTATCCCTCTAAATCTAACTCATTATATCCATATTCATCTTCTTCATCCTTACTGGCCCTGCACCCAGTATATCCGTTTAGATTTGACATTAAATACGGCCCTAGAGAGATGAAAAACCATCGGCGTTCTTCATCGTGCCTTCTTGTTTCGGCGATGAGGATTTTCTGGGAAATCTCTTCACTTTGTTCACGTTTTTCTTCCCAAATCTCTGGTGATTTTGTTTCATAAATTTCTTAGTTTCTCCTTCATAAATTTCTAAACATTCAATTTACTCTTTTTCTAGGGTTTTTATTTTGCCTTTTGTTGACGATATTCAATCTCCTTCATAAATTTGGTCTCTTGTTTCAGATCTGGCTTGTTATCATCATCGGCATTAAGTTCATGCTTGAAGGAGAAGAGGGATAGGGGGTGCTTGAGTTGATTGCGAAGAAGTTCGCGTTTCATATTTTTCGGGTTTCTTTCTCATTGGTTGAATTTTTGTGACTCCATGGATGGTACGACAAATTTAAATGAATTTATCACAATTTATTATAAATTTTTGATGAATTTTGGATAATTAAATTCCGTGTTATGAATTTTTAAAGTAAATTATTCTATTTTAGAAATTTTGGGATCTGTTTGTGTTGTTTGAGCGGAAACTTACTTGACTATAATTACTAAAATGAATGAATTGCCTCTTAGAAAGAGGGCAGAAGTTAATGGTGTATATTTTTGGGTTTTCGGTGAATTGATCTTGAGTTGAGATAGAAGGAAAAACTCGGGATATGCAAGCTTAGCTTTATGTGCAGATTTTTTCCATTTTTCCTCACTTGTTTGAATTTTTATGACTACATGGATAGGCCAAAATTGCTGAAATTATAATGTAGATTCATGTGAATTATATCAATTTCCTATAGTTTTTCGTGAATTTTGGATGAGTAGATTCTCTATTATGAATTTTTGAAAAAAATTGTTTTGTTTTGAAAATTTGGGTAGAAACTGACTAAAAAAGGGACACATTTTACTATGTTACTTCTAGTGAACCGTAGTAAAAGGTCATCTTTTACTACGCTTCACAACCATAATAAAATATACTTACCTACTAATACACTCATATATACTATGCCTTTCAACTGTAGTAAAATGTCATTTTAAACGTAGTAAAAAATGGTTGTTATAATAGTGATCAACGAGTTATGAGATTAAGTAAACTTAAAAGTACACACCATGAAACAAATTTTCTAAATCCATTACTGTTGATGAACGTGAAAATGCAAAGGTCATCCATCTTGGATACATGGCTCAAACTACGTTGTAACCTTTCTTTTTTTTTTCCCCTTTTAATAGAAGAAGGGTGGGGGTGTTTCATTCATTCAACTTAAATAAACACCAAATCCACTAATGACAAATCTAAGATAGGACATAAACTCTCTTCATATCAAACTCGAGATGATGGGTCATAAGGTTAAAGATGTGTTACGTGATGGGCAATTTTGTTCTCCTCCCTTTTGACAAAGGAAAAGGTACAACATTGAAAACTAGACAATAATAACATAATTTCATCAACGATTAAACTACCTCATAACCCATCTAGATGATATGTAATGGACGGAGATGAACTTCAAATGAGAAGGCAATGGAAATCTTCTCTAATTCAAAGCAATGTGACCCATAGGTAAAGTTGGGCAACAGGCGAGGCTGGACCTGTTGGTCCTTACTATAAAGGGTCAAGGCGAGTCAACAACAACAAGTAAATGGGCCAGGTCAGCTCATGGGCCAGGTCGGGTCATGGACCAGCCAACCCTAATTCACCTATGACCTATCCAGCATATGCTAGTCTATCTATAGGCATGCCTACCGAGCATCGCCAAAGCCATCAATAACATTCAATTGTTCAAGGTCCGAACAGCTATATTTGCTTAAAGGTTCGGATTTCACGCCTTCCCCTTGAGACATTAGTTTTGTTTCTTAAGACTCATTTACTTTATTAAAGCACCACCATTATTACAGTAATGACTTTTTATTACGTGCCTTTTATAATGGTTATGAATAAAAACCTTAATAAAAAATGAGGCGGTTACATTTTTGTAATATTTTGTAAACCTTTACTATGGTTGTCAAGCCAATACCATAGTAATAGTTTAAGCCAAGTACCTTTTACTATGGTTCTAAGTAAGAACCGTAGAGATAGGTCGAGTGCTTCATAAAAATTAAAAGACAAACCCAATTTAGGTTTTAATCAAACGAGTGGTCGTCGTTGGCTCTCTCATCTTTCCGCTCTCACAAAGACTCTTTTTGTATCTCTTTCATTCACCGTCACCACCGACGCTGCTGCCGCGTCCCTATCTCTCTCTCTCTCTTCTCTCTGTGTAGGTGTTTGCCCATACTAGCATCAACACCGTCCAACTATCTGGCGGGCTAGTTTCGGGGCTATGTTTGCCACTTGCATGTCATTCTTTCCTACCAACCGATGTCCTCCACCATCGCCTCCTTCTCTCTCTCTCTTTCTCTGTTTCTCTCTTAGTCATTTGCTTCTTGGTATCCAACCTCTCTCTCCCTCTCTCTCTCTCTATTTTTTTCCCTTGAATTATTTACAAAATTGAAGTTCATAATGAGATTGGTTAATTGAATATATTGTGTTATTTAAGTTTGAAATTCATGGGTAAGACATTGATTTTATGGATGATTGAATTGTGGGTTAATATTAGGAAAATAGGAAGAATATATGGGAATATTGAGAATAATAATGTGGGTTTGGGAATCGATGGGAAAGGTTGAAGGAAAAATCCACATTTTCGAGTTTTGGTTATATAATAATGTGGCTCTTAGACCTGGCAAAAATTGACTGACCGAAAACCCGGCGGAAACTTTTTGGTTTTGGACACGATTTTCTCGACCCGAACCCGAATAAAGCTGAACCCAAAAACCTGCAATTAGCGGGTCAAACCCGACCCAAACCCATTCGACTCGTTGGGTCAAGGTAATGAAAACAACAATTTTAGCTTTGTTACTTGTTGATTGAATGTTTTATACACATTATATGATTTTTCTTTTACTTTATCACTCTTTCGAGTAATGGTTATTTATCATATCACATCATTTGGAGAGACATTACATATTTATCGCAATCATTTATAAACGAAAACTAATACTATTTCATTTCTCAAATTTTTTCTCATGAAAAAAGCATGATATACACAAATTATACATTATTAATTTCAATAAAAATATGTTTGGATTCCAATGACGTGATATATTAAAAATACTAAAAGTGCATAAGTTATACTATTGTATTTTTAGTGAAATGCATAAATAGAGTCATATCTTAAATAATATACTTTTTTTATAGAACTAATATTACTATAATGATGTAAAATTTTGATGTTATAATTAAAAATAATGATTTTATTTTATTATAAATCTTTAATTCTTATTTATTTGAAACTATTCTAGTTGTACTTGAACCATAACGTGTAGGATAGGTAATGAGTCCAGTTAAAACAAATTCAAATTTTTGCTAGTGAATAAAATGGGTCGGCTATACCTACCCAAGTTAACCCTTTTTCGATATGTTTTAAAATGTAGTAAATATGTATATAAACCTCCTTAGTATAATAGAAGAAGTGAAATAAACATTGGGACCTTAAATCAATTATTAAAAGAACAAGTCATTATTATTCAACCCATTATTGACCGAACCTTGCATTGACCTTATTTAAACGAGGTCAAGCCGTCAAGATGCTCGACTTAATGAGGTTTTCACACAAATATCATAATGAAAGTTTTGAATATTTTTGAATATTTTTCTTAGAAAATGCAAATACTATACTTTTTGAAAAACTATGGGCAATTTAAGCGAAAAAATATGCTGAATTTTTATAATTAATAAAAGAAAAATAATTTATAAAAGCGGTCTCAACCCGTTGGGTTGACGTGAAACCCGTATAACCTCATATACGACCGCCCGTAATCCCGAAATGCACCTGACCCGTATTTTACCCGAATGCGAATACACCCGAACCGTATTTAACCCGTCCGCCCCAATTGACAGGTTTAGTGGCTCTAGATTTGGAGAAAATTAATAGAGAATTATAATTGGAAAGAAATCCATTTCTTTTGTGTGTGGATAGAAGAAAGGATATACACCCAAAAGAAGACTTTGAGAAAACAATTAGGGTATAAGAATAGGGAAGAGGGTTTAGGGTTTAAGGTATAGGGTTTAGGGTTTAATATATATGATTTATGGTTTGGTGTTTAGTGTTTTGGGTATGTATAGGGTTAGTGCATAGGGTTTGGGGTCATAGACTATTATTTTCAAGCAATGAAAAAAGAAATTTTAGAAAGATTATTTTTGTTCCTACCAAATAATAGAAACATGAGGAGAAAATAATTTTCCAAGTGAAAATGGATTTTCTAAAAAATATTTTTCCCTCAAACAACACACCCATAAGTCTCTTTCTTATATTTTATATTTTTTAATAAAATGATCTCATATAAGGTAAGTTTATGATTAAGAATTTGTGATGTTTTAGAGCTCTTTGGCATGAACCAAGAATGACGCAATGCACTCGGAAATGTTGATTTGTGTCAAAATTAGATCTAAGAGAATATAGCTAAAAAAAAGTTTGCAACCGAAAATGACTAAATCATACACTTTGGGGCGTTAAACATTAAAACTACTCCTGAACACCTTAAATGTGAACTAATTCCTTAAACACACTTGGGTTGATTTGTGCCGAAATTAGTTTGAATGAAAATGTTTTCCAACGAAACTACTAAATCATACACTTTGTGTCAATTTCAAGTAGTAGTTGTTGTTCGGTGGAGTATCGAATTATTTTGATTAAAGGTTAGTATTTACACTTACTTGTTTTCATGTAGTTTGATAAAGGCATGCTTACTTGCGGATTTTGTACTATTTTTCTTACTAATTTATGCTTTCATAATTATTATATGCATTTCATAAGATTATGGAACCTGTTCAAAAATATCACATAACAAGTTATCCTAGGTGGCTATACGTGTATAAATGTGGATATAAAACTAAAGATATTACCTTGATATGTATAGGTTTTTGAATCGTTCATGTTGGACAGTTTGAGAATAATATGATAATAGGTTGTATGGCTATTATAATCTGATCATAAATTAAGATAGAGGTGCCAATTTCCAATACAAGTAAGGATATACACATAAGTCATTTAATCTTTGTATGTTGTTCTTGAAGAACTAATGGAAAATGATGCTAGAATTTTATCAAATTTATGATAAGATTTTGCTACACGGTATAGGGTCACATTGTTTTTGAATGGGTTTAGGAACACCTATTCTATGTAGAAGGATTGTAAGCGCCCTCATGTCATATTATATAGAATGGTGATGAAAGTACTTTTAGAATTATATAAGGTGAATTATTTCTTGTGTTTAGGGGTGACGTATGGATCGAGCGTAGGTTATAGAGATATCATAGAATATCGGGATGATGTGAACAAGTTTATTGAGGCTCGTCATCGAACATGCCACCAAATCAAATGTTGAGTTTATTTTGTGTCCATGTGGAAGTTGTTTTAACTCCTTAAGATTGATGTCTAAGGTTGTAAAAGGTTACTTATTTGAACATGGCTTTGACACATATTATAAGTTATGGATATGACATAGAGAAGAGGAATATTTGAATTATAACTTAAAAGAAGAGGATGGGCATGATGAAAATGAAGCTAGAATGGAATTAGAAGATTGAGCTGATGATATGGTTTATAATGTGGAAGGTGATTTAGTTGATCAACCTCATGTATTGGAGATATTTTTGATTGATTAAGAGAAGCCTCCATATCCCGGGTGTAATAACCTTACTCGTTTATCAACTGTGTTGAGGTTGTTTAACCATAAAGCAATTAATAGTTGGAGCAACAAAAGTTTTACAGACTTGCTTAGTGTGTTGAAAGATATACTTCCAAAAGGTAATGTACTTCCCAATCAAACATATGAGGGGAATAGAATGTTATGTCCTATGCACATAGGTTACAAGAAGATACATGCACGACACAATGATAGGATATTGTACTGAAAATAACACGCGAGATAGACATGAGTGTCCCAAATATGGTGTATCTCGTTACAAAATAAAATGGAAAAAGTAGAGAGAAGCCTCCCGTAAGGTTTTATGGTACTTACCGATAATATTGAGGCCTAAACACTTATTTTCTAGTGCAAAAAATGCTAAGAACTTAAGGTGGCATCCAGATGGAAGAATATATGATGACAAGCTACATCACCCTGCGAATTCTCCTAAATGGAATAATATAGATTCTATGTTTGACAAGGAATATATGTCTTTGCACAAATAGAATAAACCCGCATGGTGACCTCAATAGCAAGCACAACACTTGGCCGGTTTTGTTCGTTATCTACAACCTACCATCCTTGTGGTGTATGAAGTGCAAGTACATTATGATGCCATTGCTGATTTACGGGTCTAAACAATTAGGAAATTATATAGATGTGTATTTGACGCTTTGTTGAAGATCTATAGCTCTTGTGGGATGAAGGTGCTTTGGTTTTTTATGCATATTGTCAAAAGCAATTTAGGTTGTTCGTTCTTCACCATAATAAATGACTTCCCTGCATACGAAAACTTGTTCGGCTACACCGACAAAGGCCATAAAGCATGCCCCATTTATGGAGATGGTACTTTCTCTTGTCGGCTTAAGGATGGGAGGAAGATGGTCTATGTGTCGGACATAGAGAGTTTCTTCCTTTGTCTCATCATTATTGTAACAAAAAAAAGGTCTTCAATGGTTAACCCGAGATGGATTCTGCTCTAACTCCATTAACGAGAATGACATATGAACAAGCGAAGGATATTAATGTGGAATTAAGAAAGCCATACCAACGTCAATCCGAAAAGAGAGTGTAGAAAAAGATATATTTTTGTATCTTCCATATCGACAACGAGTTGTATGTGAAACATAGTCTTAATGTGATACATGTAAAAAAAACATTTATGAAAGTCTCATTAGTACTATTTCGAATATATCGGGGAAGACTAAGGAGGAGACAAAGCAAGACTACATTTGCGTAAAATGGGAATATATAAGAAATTATCACCACAACCAAAGGGAAGAAAACGTTTTTGCTTCCGATTTCTTAAACATTGAGTAGAAGTGAAAAAAACATTTGTGTGAAAGCTTAAAGAAACTTAGAGTGCCACATGGATATTCTTCAAACTTCAATAGATTCATATCAATGTTTGCTTAAAACTAGTTGCTTTAAAATCTCATGATTGTCATGCTTTGATGCAACAGATTGCTACCGGTTGCTATTTGATCGGTGTTCTCGATACATGTGAGATATTCTATTACAAGAATTTGTTTCTTTTTCGAGTGCCATTTGTAGCAAAGTTATTGAATTGGAGAAATTGGATGATATCGAGAGTGGCGTTATTGTTACATTGTGCTAGCTTGAGATGTATTTTATACCTTCTTTGTCCAACATCATGGTGCACCTAGTGGTCCATTCGCGAGAGAAGTGTGATTACTGTGGTTTAATTTTTTTAATCAATGGATATACCCATTTGAGCAGTATATAAGAATCCTCAAAGGATATGTTAGAAATCGCTATCGATTGGAAAGGTGTATTGTTCGGGGTTACATAGTTGAGGAGTGTGTTGAATTATACTGTGAATATTACCCCCAAATACAAGTTATTGGTATCCCGAACATCAGTATATGGGGAAGTTCGCTGGGAAAAGAAAATGGGGGTCGAAAGTGCAAACAATCGAGTCATGAAATAAGGGATCAAGCATAAATTTATGTTCTTCAAAATAGTGATGGAGTGGAACCTTACATTGAGGAACACAAGTCTCTTATAAGGAAACAATACCGACGAAGAAATGAGACTTGGGTACTAGCTCAACATAATCACTTTGGAGATCGAATCACTAACCAATAGGGATAATCACGAGAAGATATCTCGCAAACTTTAGTAAGCTTGGCTACATGGTAGAAGTTGGATGTCATTTCTTACGGTGGCTATGAGATCAATTAATTCTCTTTCTATACAAAGATGCAGGACACTAGGAGCATCGTGTAAAATAATGGGGTTACATTAGAGGCTCATGCATTTCATGTTTCTAGCTCCAAGAATAGACATCCTGTTGTAACAAAGTTGTTGTGTTATGGAGTCATTGAGGATATATAGGTGCTCGACTACATTGACTTCCGAGAGCAAGTTTTCCGAGTGCACATGGGTTAAAAATAACAATGGTGTTCGAGTTGATGAGTTGGGATTCACAACGGTGGATCTTACAAGAGAAGATCCTAAAGGAGATCAATTTATTATGGCATTCAAAGCAAGACAAGTGTTCTACGTTGGGGAGTTGGTCAATGATAACTAGTCTATTGTTTTTTAAGGAAAGAGGAAGAGGCATATTGCTAGTTGGGATGCTTGAAGATATGTACGAGTTTGTTAAGGAAACCCCACCTTTCTCCTTAAGACTTCTTGTCGAAAATGAGGATACAAATTTTGAAAAAATTTATGTAAGAGTTTATCATTAGGAGGGCATATATTGAAGATCGGTCTAAAGGAGGGGAAAAAGGATATAAACCATGAAATCATACCTACTCATTAAGGTTTATTTATAATTGAGATTCAAATTACGTACAATTGAAGTTAAATTATAATCTTGTATGAAGCTTTTAGTTGTAGTTAATCTTGCTTATATGAAATTCTTAGTAATTCAAAAACAAGCAAATTCTATCAGAAAAAAAGACAAGCAAATTCTTTGTTGTTTTTAATTATTGTTAGTTGTTATTAATTAATCTTACTTATATGAAATTCTTAGTAATCTAAAAGAAAAGGAAATTCTTAATTTTAATTCTTAGTTGGATCTTACTTATATCTTTCCCTTTTGTTTTGGTTGGTGTTGTTATTCGAATTATGTAATGATTATGGCCCAATTTGGTTGCAACAACTTGTTTGGAAAAAAGAGTCATTTGGAAGAGTTAGCTATTTTGACTTGGTCAAAACAGATTAAAGTAGTGTTTGGTTAGACAAATGTTTAAATGATTTGTTTGGGCCCAAACAACTCTTTCTCAAACAACTGTTGGTAATAGCCTTTTGGGAATAGCTTTTTATAAAAATTACTAATTTGCCTAAATTTTGCAAATGGCCTCCCACCTTCCTCCTTGCTAGCCTCCCCACACCATCCATGCCTAGTAGTTCGCTGAAGCCGTTCACCACCCCCATGCCTGTAAGCTTCTCGCCGATGACATCTGCTACTATTTGTGACGATCTGCAGCTATTCTGCCGACGACCTCACGAGTTCAGCCCAAATCCGAACACTATCAAATATTAACACATCTCTCCGAATTTCTTCCCGAATTCGGTGAGAAATCCATGGAAATTCCTTAAATTATCTCTCTTGGAAATTTAGATTTACTACCATTAGCTTTATATCAATTATGATTTTTATTTTTCAGTTGATGTTCGAATTATTTTTTATTACAAATTCGAATTATTGTTAACTACACATCTCTCTAAATTCTTATTTTTATTAATTACAAATTTGAATTATTGTTGGTGTTCCAGTTGCTATGTATTTGTTTGGCAAATTCAAATTATTGTTAGCATTTTAATTTTATAATTTTTGTAGTTTTGTGTTTACTAATTGTTCTAAATTGTTATTGTTTGGGTGAATTTTTTTAGACTTATTGTTGCTTTAGGTGTTTTCCCTTTAAAATTTGCGAGAAAATGATTGGTAAACCTTAGAGATTGCGATAACAATGTCTTTGACACCAATATATCTCAAACTATGGCTGCCCATCCTTGGATTAGACCAATGAAAGTAAGTAAAAGTAGTTTTGCCACTAATATATCTCATCTTATATATCATACCTATAGTTAGATAAAATTTTAGTATGTATATTATACTTTCTATTTGTTATCCAATTCTTCCTGTTTATTGGGTAAAGATTTAAGACTTTTTTTTTCAAATTTAACTTGATTTAGATGGCACCATCTAAAAAAGGACATAGTCAAGAAGTTGAAAATGGTGCTCATGTAACTTGGTATAGGGATAGCATTCTCTTATTTTGTGATTTTTGAATGGAGCTTGTTGATAAGAGTAAGGGAAATAATGGTGAAATAATATCTCAAAGGATACGTTGGTGTAAAATAACATCGAAGTTGCAAAAAAACTAATATGACATGGTCTTCGGCGCAACTAAAACACAAGTACGATGGGTTGAAGATTACATGGACTTTATGGAAAAAGTTAAAAGGAAGATAAATTGATTTAGGCTTTGATAAGTGCCATTTTTGCGTTAGATTTCAAAGGAGGTTGCTTGTCATTTTTGGGGATTTATATTCATATTTATGTACTTTATGCCCCATTTATGCTTTTCACTTGGGTTTTGCGTTTTTGGTCTATTTCCATGAGTTTCCTAATGATTTGGACCTGATTTTGTCATATTTTTGGTCCAAGGCTATTTTGAGTCTATGTTTCTAATGTCCTTATTGAAAGAGCTCTCCAATGACATATTATAAGCTTAATTACGTTGAGGAACGGAAAAGATATGAGTTGGAAAGTAAGAAGGGTACGGTAACGGACACTTCTTTACTCTCTGAATTATGTTTTTTCCCACATTTATGAAGCAAGCATAATGATGAAAGAATTAGAAACTAGACTTAATGAGCTTTCCGGAAAATCAAGAATCGCATCATTTGGACATTGAACGAAGAAGTTATGGTCGAATCAATTTGACGCATGTCTTCCAGGTGACCAACGGGCGGCCCATTTCCACCGAAACGGCCCGTGTTGAAGGTGAGCTTGCCCAGGAGCATTTACATCCAAAACGGTCAGCCCGTGTTGGAGGACACGGCCCGTTTTCACCGTCCCCGTCCAGTTTTGATGTGCCAGCATCCAACACGGGCAGCCCGTGTCGGAGGACACGGCCCGTATTGGAGGTAAATTTTCGTTGAGACGATTCGGTTTTGACGGTTTCGCCTCTTCATTGCTTCTTAATGGCTTATTTAAGAGGATTTTTGGCCATTCCTTCGGGAATCCAGTCTAGAATCCTCCATAGTTCATCCTCCATTTTCCTTTCCTCCATTCCTTCACATCAAACCAAAAACTTTGAAGATCGAAGAAGAAGATTGAAGCAGTTGCGGGGTTCCATTTGAAGTTGAGAGATTCAAGTGGAGCACTTCAAGCCTATCATCTAGGGGTGTGCGGAAAAACCGAAACCGAAAAACCGAACCGAAAAACCAAAAACCGAAAAAGCGGTTAACCGATTAATTTTTGTGAAAAATCGGTTCGGTTAACCGAACCGGTTTTGTTTTCGGTTAACGGTTCGGATACGGTTCGCGTTTTGAAAATTTTCGGTTAACCGATCCGAATTTTAAAAAAAACGCTGGAAATTGGAATTGGAAAGGAAGTGCCTCGCCTCCTCCTCTCGTCGTCGTTCTCGTTCCGCCTCCTCCTCTCACTCTCTTGCTGCTCCTCTCTCTCTCCCTTTGTCTCCCCCTCTGTCCTCGTTCTGCGGCGAGCAACCGGCGACCTACCGGCGATCTGCCGACGATAACCGGCCCGACGTCGCTCCTCTCACTCTCTTGCTGCGGTTCTCTCGCCCGGTTGTGCTGTCGCTCCCCTCCTCTCTCGCTCCCTCTGCCTCCTCATCTATCCTCGTTCTACGGCAATCGGCTACCTACCGGCGACCTACCGACTATTACCGGCCGGCGACGCTCGACTCAGGTTCCCCCTCTCTCTCCTTTTTTTTTTTTTTTTTTGCAGAATTCGTGTTTTTGGTGTAGACGAGAAATTCGTGTTTTTGGTGTAGACGGGAAATTCGTGTTTTTGGTTGTGCTTGCCTATTGGTGCTGCTCTGCCGTTGTTGCTTGCCAGTCTTGTCATTGCTGCTGCCCCCACCGTGCCTGAATCTGCTCGCTCGAATCCGCCTAAATCTGCCTAGAATTTGTGGACTTCACTTTGTGTATTATAGTTCAAGAACAATTTGTTTTGCTACTATGATTTTTAGATTTAATTTTGTCTGTAACTTGCTGCCACAAACAGATTTTTAGATTTAATTTTGCAAAACTTTGAATTTTTTTTTCAAATAATGGTTCACCATAAACCGATCCGATTTTTCCGGTTAACCGGACTTTTCGGTTCGGTTACTGGATCGGGAAATTTGCGATCCGAAAATTCGGTTAACCGAAATGTCGGTTAACCGGAAAATTCGGATCGGTTACGATTCGAGTTTTTCACTATCCGAAATTCCGGTTAACCGATTTTCGGTTAACCAAAACGCGGTTAACCGGTTTTGCACACCCTTCTATCATCTACTTGTTCATTTCTTGCTGTTTGAGGTTTGATTTCAATGTATTGGATTTTAGTTAAACTTTCAATAAACATGTGTGAGTAGTTTAGTTTTTCTAGGGATTTGTAATCCGAAACAATGTAGTTTGATTAGTTTTCTATGCTTTGTGCTTGAATTCTGATTTTGATTCAATAGAAGGTTGTGTTTATCATGTTCATGAGTATTTTGAAGGCCTAGGATACTTGTGTTTAGATATTAATCTATCATGTATTAAAAAGTAAAATAGAATAATCCGACAACCAACCTTTCTACCTAATTTATGAAATTTGAGAAAAGAATAGTAACTTAGGGGATCACTTTGATAATTTGAAATCCTTAACTTTGATTAACTTAAAAGGCATACGAAAGTTGTTTGATAGGTTAATTAGAGCAATTCTATTAAGCATCGAAAGAGCGGTAGAATTTTGTGATTATCGATCCTTGATTTATTTGAATGAATGATTGCACAAATTATGTTTAAATAATCAAACCCATTGTTAGGAAAGTAAATCCCTAGATGTTTTTACTCATTGATTTAAGTCTAGATTAATTTTCTTAATTTTAATAGTTAGAACTAGTAGAAAGAACAAATTCCAAAAATCTGATTTTCTTAGCAATTGAGTAGAGGGCTAGTTTAGTGCGTTGCTAGATCGAGTCCTTATGGGATCGACCTTCACTAGTTACAACTTAAATACCGTGCACTTGCGGCCTGACAAGTTTTTGGCGCCGTTGTCGGGAACTCTATTTTTAGTAGCCATTAGACGAATACTCTCAAATTGACTAAGTGTCTATTTACTGTTTTGATTGCGTTGGTAGTTTTGTTTTTGTTCTTGCTAGGTTCTTCCTCTTTGCATGCAAAAAGCTCAATTATTCGAATTTGATCCAGAAATTAAGCAAACCTTCTGCTGTAGACGGAAGAAGCAAAGGCTAGAGAAGGCTAGGAAGAAGCAAGAAGAAAACTCCAAGCAAAAGCCTAAGATGGCCGGTGAAGAAAGAAGAACTTTTGGGCAATATGTAACACCCAATGTCATTAATCCACCGTCGGCCATCAATGTCCCGAGTGTAGCGGCGAATGACTTTGAGTTGAAGAATTCGCTCGTCAACTTGGTGAGGGCCACTCCTTTCCATGGCCTCCCTAATGAAGACCCCAACCGGCACCTCCGCATTTTTCGCCAAGCATGTGATATTTTCAAGGCGAACGGGGCTTCATCGGATGCAATCAAGTTGCGATTGTTTCCGTTCTCTCTTGAAGGAAGGGCATGCGAGTGGCTAGATTCTCTTCCGGCGAACTCCATCAGCACATTTAATCAACTTGCAAGTGCCTTCTTGGAAAAATACTTCCCACCAAGCAAGTTGACCGGTTTGAGGAATCAAATTTCCACCTTCGTCCAAGAGCCGGATGAGACTTTATATGAAGCATGGGAAAGGTTCAAGGATCTCCTTCAGCAATGCCCCCAACATGGATTTGAGCCATGGGTCCCCATTCAAGCTTTCTACAATGGGGTAACTAATCACTTGAGAGCCACCATTCTTGCGGCGACGGAGGAAACATTATGAGCAAGTCCGTCGATGAGCTCCACACCTTGATTGAGCAGATGGCGCTCAACAGCTTTCAATGGTCCAAGCCCTGTTCCAAGAGAACGGGAGGTAAGCTTGATGTTGATGTAGTTTCTGTCCTTTCTGCTAAGATAGATGTTATAACTAAAAAAATGGATCGTCTAAATGTGAATGTTGCCTCATTTCAAGGTAAGACTTATGTTTTATAGCACTTATTTCCATATTTTTTAATTTTCAATAAATTACGACTTATTTAGAATTTTTTTATATTAGGATTGCATTAGTGTTCTGGACAAAACACATATTATTGTAATCTGTTCCGGAAGAAGACCAAATGTGTTATAGAGGGCGGAAAGGGATACCAACAATTAACATGTTAGCGGTATGTATTTTGATTTACAATTCATGTATGTCCTAACTTTTAATTTACATCTAGGAAAATATTATTTGGCGAGATAAAGGTTATCCAGAATAGCAAAGATTCTTAACTCTATATTCAAATACAAGGTATCATCAATCGAGTTCCGTGATGCGGTTCCTTGAGGGTATAAAGATATCATTAACCGGACACATTCTTCTTTGAGAAGTTGTATCGATAGAAGTTTTGGTGTTTTGAAGGCTCATTGGAAGATATTGCATTTTATGCCTCGATTTTCAATCAAAGATCAAAATCGGGCTATATTGGCAACATTTGCACTCTGCATAATTATATAAGAAAAGGTTCGGTTTGTGATCCAACTTTAAAATTATAGATGAATACCCTGATTTTATTCCTCCCGATTCACTTCAAGATGTTGCAAGCAATCCATTAGAAGATAATGTTGAAAGTTCGAGAGTTCAAGAAATGTCAACTACATGAGACAATATTGTTAGAAGTTTGGTAGTAGCTAAACGATGTAGAATGTGATAAGCTAATATTTCTTTTTGTTGGGTTGCGTGTACTCTTTCGCATTGAATGTATTTCAAATGTTTGATGCAATGCTTTTGATTATTTGCTCCTTGGTTGTTTGGACTTTAGATAATGAGTTTTGAATTAATGCAACTTAATAGTAATATCTTTTCTTAAAAAATTCAATCTAATGAAGATTGAATCATTTGAAACTAATAGCAATTTCAATTCACAACTAAAAAGAGAATAATGAATACAAATTATGTGAAAAAGGTAAGAATGAAGATTCTATTGGTGAAGTTAATTTGAATGTACACAACAAATTTAATTCTTCTTCAAAAGAAAATAATATATCACCAATAAATAAATAAATTATATTCAATTAAAAAATAATTTAGAGATAAAGATGTAAATGTAGCTTTATCAATCATCTATTGCAAAACTAGTTAATTTTACCAAACACTTTTTCTTAAAACAGACTAACTCAAATAGTTGATACAAACGAGTTAAAGTAAAATAGTTAACATCTAACGGTTGTCATCTAAACAGGGCCTATGTTTTTCCTTCTTACATGTTATGAATGGAGCAACGAGGTACACCTACTACAAGTATCAAGAAGACGAGAGAACAAACAATGATGAACTCAAATAACGATGAATGAAGATTGAATCATTTGAAGCTGATAGCAATTTCAATTCTCCTTCCATGCTGTATATATATATATATATAATTTTTCATGCAGAGGCTAATTAAAAATAAAAATTTATTGGAGAAAACCTAACCTATTACTACAGTTCTTCCAAAGAACCGTAATAAAATGCTTGATCAAATAAGCTTATTGCTACGGTTCTTTAGGTAAACCATAGTAAAAGTTCCCTTTACTATAATTTTTAACCGCTGTAAAAGATATTTGCCTTCTATTACGCATACATACATTACGCCTTCCAACCATAGTAAAAGGTCATTTTAACCGTAGTGAAAGATGGTTACTTGTAGTAGTGCATATTCCCATCCATATACTCGACGAACTAATGTCACTATTTTCAAAAGAGGATTTCAAATTATCATGATCTCCATCTTTCGCTTTTCATTGCAAGAAAAGAAATAGTGTTTATATACCTCCATATAATATGAATGCCTTGGCAAAACTACGAGCTCTTCATGCATTTGGTTGCACCACCAACTTGCTGAGGAGGCTAAAAACCCTTGCAACCTAGACTATCCTACAAACACTCACAATAAAAAATCTAATCATGTTGTCAATTATAAATAACCATATTGATTACTGATAGGCAAATTAAAGTTACATATACAAAAAATATTAACAAGCAATTCATGCCGATTGGATTACTGCAGTAAGGATCGAGTAAATAGCAATTGGAAAAACCAATTTGTACTTATAAATGAGAGACTTGGGAAATACAACATGTGATGTTTTCTATAAGAGATGAGAGGAACAACAAAGACAAGATTTTTAATGTTATAATCCTGGAAAAAGGTGTCATAAAGACTACACCAAGGCAAAGTGATTAGATTGATAGTTTCTAGAAGAGATATTAACATTTACCTCCCTCGAGGTATTTGGAAATCATTTTTACACCCTCCAGGTATTGGTATATATTTTTACCTAACATAGGTTTTGAGATAAAAAATATTTAAGATAAAAAAACGGCAGGAGGCTAATCGAAAATGTAAAAGGACAAGTTTGTCCTTGATTTTTAAAATAAAATGACTATTCTACCCCCGTTAGTTATTGGCACCTTTAAAGAGAAAACATGAAATGCTCGTCCTCAATCTCACCTTCCCCGAAATGAAGAACCTCATCTCGGTTTAGGGTTGGAGAAAAAGAGAGCATTGATGATTAATCGAGCGCAAGATTCTGTTTCTCCCTTGTATGAAGTGGTCAATCGAGCAATTTCGGTGGTGAAGAAGCGAATTACGCCTCGGCGGAAGGCGGTTGTCGAGTGATATCCGAGTTCGTGCTTCAAACGTCGACTGGGTTACTGGAAGAACGAAATTGCGTTCAGCAATTGCACGTTACGAGGTGAGTATTTAGTTTTCGAGTATGAAATTTTCATATTTGTGCTTGTTGGCAAAATCTAGGGTTAAGAATTCAAAAACCTTACCGATTTCTTCCTCTACTCCTTCAAGTTCGAACCAAGCTAATTTCAATTGAAGTTCCCCTCAAATTGCGAAAGGAAAGAGGAAAACCTAATTTTTTGGGGGAGGGATGCCTTATCTTTCTTAAACGCGAACGGATCCGAGCATTACGCCACTTTACCTCCCTTCACAGTCACCGTTTACGGAAAGAGGAAATGAGGGCTCGTCAATGGAGCTTCACTTCACAGTTGAATATGCTAAGAAAGAAAGAAACGTATTATTTTTTTTGGCAAAGAAGAATTTTCTTTACTGCAAATAGGGCAATTCGGCACTTTACCTCATTTTCTTATGCCGCATCAGCACACTCATCGTATTAGGATGTTTTCTATTCTTAAGAACAATGGTCAATGTATAACTCAAATATTAACTACTCTGGTCAAGGTGGGTAAAAATATATACTAATACCTGGAGGGTGTAAAAATGACTTCCAAATATCTTGAGGTAAATGTTAATATCTCGTTTCCGAAAAGAAAGCACCGAAAATTACTAGTGGAGACCAAAATACATTCTAATCACTCTATAAACACTATAATCATACACATTATCAAAGAAAAGTAGCTCGGATGAAATTAAGCATTTGAGTCATGAACAAACAAGCTTATTACCTGCACAAATCAAAGTGAGATAAGAAAGTCAATGGTCGAAACAAGCAAACAAAATCCGTGATGAGAATAATATAGCCACACGAGATATAAACAAAATCCAATAAACGTTGGAGAATAGGCATCAAACCAAACAATTAGATTGCATTTTTACTTGATCCAACCAAACTAGAATAATTTACATATGTAAACATAATTTACTAGACCAGTTAAAAGACTTAATTACATAAAAGAAGAGACTTGTATCATCATTCTTGTCCCCTGCATCATCATAGGAATTAGAATCGTTATCGATTGTTATAGTGGATCATACTCTCCACATCGATGATTAGGGTTGAGTGGTTTCTAGTAGGTTGTCACAAAGCCGGGAACTCGAACCTAACCCTATTTAATCGGTTCCTGAATTTTAGGAACCTGAATATAACCCTATTTAATCGGTTCTCGAATTTTAGGAACTCGAACCTAAACCTCTAGGTCCGATTTCGGTTTCAGGGTGTCTGTTCATACCATTATTCTTATGAAAAAAAAAACTTTAAGGCCTTAAAAACTAATTAATTTCCATCATTTCTAAAGAGTAAATATAAAAAAGTAAATTTACAAAAATATATAGAATAAATATAAACATCAATTTCTAAACAACAAGCAAAACAAGAAGCATTATAAATAGCAAATCAAATTGCATCTAAAGAGTCAAGATCACAAACACACACAAATTAATTAGTTATAAAAAACAACTCTAAATTAAAAAACGTGTTCAGGGAAAATAATCAATTTGCATCATCAATATGCACTTACGGAATGAGGGTCGAGGAAAATAGGAAATCAAAATGAGGGCCGACTCTAAATCAATTTGCATCATCACATACAGAATTAAGCAAAAGAAAATTAAAATCAAGACGAGTTCAATCTTCTCTCGAATCCACTTACAAGAGAAAAAATAAAGCCAAAATTAAGAAAACAACAAGAAATTAAGTAGCAGGTGAGGGTCGAGGAGGGCAAGGGGAGAAAAAGTTGAACCCGATCCTGGGACTCGCGTGAACCTATAAGGGTAAGGGGAGAGACAGAGAGTTAAACTCGAACCTAAGAGAGAGAGAGAGCAAAAATACTACTATTAGGGTTTTTAATCAATTAAGCCTCACAATAAAAATTAAACCGAAATTACATGGGCCTCATATTTTAAACCGAAAACTAAAATTGTTGGAAATATTATTAACGAGTTCTAGGTGCTGCGGTTCAAGGTTCCACATTCCGGGTACTTGGAACCTGAACTTGTCTAAAAGGTTCTAGGTTCCGGTTCCAAGCCTTGATTTTGAAACCGGAATCGGAACCGGAACCTGTTTGACAAGTTCCTAAATTTTTGGAACCTTTCCGGTTTGGAAACCGTTTGACCGGTTCCGATCTGGTTCTAGGGTACCTATCGGTCGTGCCCATCCCTATCACCAATCTTAAAGACATATGGGTTCTTGTATAGTTATAGGATTCAAAGCACTACACGTCGAAGAGATGCTTTTTCCACCAAGACTAAAAGCAAAATCTAATGCTACAATATTAACTAGGATGGTTAACGGATCTTGTGCTATCATAGAAAGCTTTGGATATCTTCAACTTATCTCTATCTCCGCCAAACATAGATAACAATTCTCTCTTATCCATTGAATGACTTAATGACATAAGACCTAAATTAGCTTTAGAAATCATTCGTCTAAAAGTTTTTTCCTCAACAATATCAAAGGAATGAGCTCCTACAATAATATAAAGTGCAATTTCCTTTCCAAGCTCACCCATTTTAAAGACAAATTCCTTATTCTCATCATCATTATCCCCGTCATCACTATAAAACCCACTAGGTCTCTTTGGACATCTCTCTAAATGACGCTTTAAATGAGAAGTATCACTTCCCTTATTAGCAGAGACAAAAGAGATTTTACAATGCTTACAAGTTGTAATCGGCTCGCCTTGTGCATTAGTGCCTTCTTTGAGATTTCTCCATACTTTAGACATCTTCTTCCTTTTAGGTCGCGGAGCACCATACTCACTATAACCATCTTCCACCACTTACATAGAAGATGTTCTTTTAGTATCCATCCCTAAGATACGAGAACAAAAGTATTATCAATCACATGAATCCATCCCTAAGATACGAGAACAAAAGCATTATCAATCACATGAATATTCCATAAAAACAAGCATTAGATATATAGGAAAGCAAATCCAAGCCAAGCCAAGAGCTCATTGAACTAATTCAAACAAATGATCCTTACGTTGACTTCAGCATATAATCTTCTAATGTATCAAATCAGGAACTAATTCCTTCTAGGAATTAGAGCAAATAAAAAAACATTTGACCATATGTTTTTAAGCTTTCCTAAATCACAAGCTCATGTTACATAGAACACAAACCAAAATATCTCATTCCAATAGAATATCAATGCAACTTCAATAAACCTAGTTAGGCTTCATTTATATTGAACAAAATCTATCGCATTCAACTTTGTTATACTTAGAAACAACTCTAGCATTCATAAAGATAAAAGATTACTAAAATAGTTCTATTGTGTCAGAAAACTTGTATGTATTAAAATAAACATTAAAACTTGAAAGAGTTGCACATCCAAACCAATTTAAAATGAAGAAACCCTAAATCAAAGAAAAATCTCAAAAAATGAATTGGGAAAAATCACAATATGGTTTATGAGTAGAAAAGCAAAAAAATATATTTTTACCTTTAATAGAGTTTTTGGTGGCGACATGTGCGGAAGGAAAAGCGAGAGGACAGAGGAGTATGAGAGAGAGAGAGTAAGGGAGAACGGAAAGGGAGATAGGGACCCTTCGACAACGACTAACAAGGAAGGAGAGCGAGAGGATAGAGGGATAGGAAAGTGAGAACGGTGAGGGAGAGGGTTGGTGACTGGCAAGGAAAGAAGTAACAAAGGACAGAAAGAGAGTAGAGAGGGAGGGCACTTGACTGAAGGGCGAGTTTGAGAGAGAGAGAGAATGAGTTGCCTAGACAGAAGAGAGATAACGGAGAAAGAGGGTTTGGCGGGCCTTTTTCGTTGACCTTTAATTGAGTCGGGCTGACCCTGTTTATTATATAAATGGGTCAACCCACCAATAGCCTGATTTTCTAAAGTATTTAGAGGATCGTGAGACTTTTTCCTGACTCAATCCAAGTGGCCTAACGAGCCCTTATCCAATGTCCAGCTCTACCAATAAGTCTTAATCCGAATGCAAAATATTATTTTGTCATTAATATATGTTTCCTTTTTTCCTTTTTGTTCATTATCATGTCTTAAATTCATTAAGAATAAATAAAAAATAAAAAAATAAGTCAAGAAACCGAAGAGATCAAGAAAAAGGAAAAATCAAAGAAAACAAATTATCATTATTGACAACTAATGATCAAATGGACCAAAAAGTAGATAGCTTCTAGTCACACATTAATGTTGCTTAATGTTATTTGTAGTTATCCTTTAACTATACCTCATTTTTTGAATTTTACCCAACTAATGATGAATAAATTGTTAATTTTTGATAAAATTAGATGTTTCTTTAAAAATGTGAGACAAATCTATACTATATATAATAATAATATTTTTAAATTAGTCAAATACTGCAATGGGAGTGACTGAATCTTAGTGTAATTTCAACTATAAAAACACTTGTCCATTAAAAATGATTCGTTAATGTAAATAATTAATTAAATGAATAATAAAATTCATTCAAAATAAAACAAAATAGATTTCCTTCTATAATAAAATTAGTCCGAACCAAGTACTATGCACAGAGTAATACAAGTAAATGTTAAGAAATTATAAATTAAAGAAGTTAATACATAAAAATTACATACTAAGTAAGCTTGGTTAAAAATTAAAAATACCTAAAATGATAAAAGTAGAAAACTTCATACATATAACTGAAATTAAACAAACATTAGAAGATATAATTGAAGGAGTAAACCAATAATCATTTTGTACATATATATTTAATTATTATAATTTAGAAAGTGTACTATGATAAAAAAAATGATACAAATATGTTTTACGATGTATAATAGGTAATGAATAACAAAAATATAATTGATGATATATAGCTAAGAACCACGCATTACCCCAAAATGTACTTTTAAGTAATTATATTATAATTTAAAAGTACCATTACTTAATTATTTAATATATAGAATATTAAAACTAAAACGTATCACAACTCTAATTACATAACCGAAGATGGAAGAAAAAGAAAATATAGAAATAAAATCGTAAATTATTTTTAAAACAACAAATTAAATAATATCTACATAGCAAAGGTTGATTATTTATTCAATGTATATTTATACAAAATTATTGGGCTTAATAGTTAAAAGTTCTTCATTTTTTTGGGTAATTTGGAGACAACATCTTCAACAAAAAAAAATTAATAAATCAACAAAGAGACATTGACAATATACTTGTTATAACATCTTCCTTCCATAAAGAAAAACAAAATGTTTAACATCTCAAATCAAAAGTAAGGAAACATCTCAATTTGACATCTTGCATTTATACAAATTTAAATGCTTTCGAGTAATTATATTTAACATCTCAAATCAAAAGTAAGGGAATATCTCATATATGACATTTTTGCATTGACAAATTTAAATCCCTATAGTCATTCTCTTCAAGCATAAAATGATCCATCTTCGTTATACACCATCAAGTGACAATCCACCACCAATATGCAAGGGATTAATCACCTTCTAATCTCAAAATAGACAAATAACATATTTATAATCCAATATAAGAATTAGGAAACAATCTCCCCAAAAAAAAATTGAGAAAAATCACAATAGAAAAATCATACTATTCTATCCCCACACTAATTTATCTCTCGGATTTACTCTTAGTTAAACAGAAAACTTATGAAACCGGATGAGCCACAGTTTGGACTTATACTTTTGAAATAATATATCTTCTCCTCACAAAATTAACTTGATCAATATAGTTTACTATAAGTGAAAAAAATTAGTCCAAAACAATATAACAATGGGTCGATGGTTGCAAGTTGGATAATGTCGATATATATAAAAAATGTAGGACTTTATGTTTAGTACGGAACATATCCTTTTATTTTTTTATGGAGCACATCATCCCCAACACCCACTTCCTAGAAAAAGGAATAAGAAAAAAGAAACAATTATTAAGAGTATTTTATTTGACCACTTATTAAGATACTCAATTACCAAAAATAAAAGCAAAGAAATTAGAATAAAAATACTGATAAGATACCAAAAAATGAAACAAAATTATAGTATATTTTATCAAATTAAACTATTTTCATCCATAAGTAATTTTAATATATTTTCAGGTTCTTTTATTCCACTCAAATATGTCTATCTATCATTTTTTCTTGTCGATCTTTTCATAACATAGACAACTCAAATAAATGCACAAGTATTCAAGATTAACAAAATAGTCAACATAAGCTTAAGCCATAATATATACCACGCTCATAAACTGCATCTTCTAGTCGTGACTAATTCCGACAAAATTTATCAAATCAAAAAAGAATATATATCCATCTCTACCTCTATGTAATTAAAGAAGTAAGAGAAATTTCATTAATATTGTATATCCATCTAAAAGGTCATGAGAAAATTTATTAAAGAATAAATTTAGTAGATGTAAACATTCACACCGAATGATAAAAGTATGATGAGAGAAAATTTATTTTGCAACCACAAAAATTCTATAAGCATTAAAATCATTTAAGATAAAAATGTGGTGAGAAAGAATGACAACTTCACTTTTGCATAAATTAGCAAGTGAAGCATATAAAATTCAACTTAATAATTACCAAATTAGGTTTCATAAATCATACTAATGATAAAGTAGGTAGTAAACTAAGAAAATGGTTTCTAAAGGAG
The DNA here is from genome assembly GCA_021018815.1 of Talinum fruticosum. Lineage (NCBI taxonomy): Eukaryota > Viridiplantae > Streptophyta > Magnoliopsida > Caryophyllales > Talinaceae > Talinum > Talinum fruticosum. Next base: position 411,653 of record JAITYX010000072.1, on the reverse strand, counting down.
AACATATACAAATCCTAGAGACAGGTAACTTAAGACAGCTTTTTTTTGGTTGCTTGCAATTTAGCAAGTTAGACAAAACACATATAATGTACATATCTCATATACTTAAGGTAAGCTATTGAAATGTCTTCAATTTATTTTAAACAATATATGACAATCTCGATCATCTAATCTCTATTCTTTGACCCTATATTTGCAAAGAAAATGTAAATAAAATTAAGTGCAACGATTCATCTTTAATCAATATCGAGATATCATCTCAAACTCCTCCTCCCCAATTTAAAGTACACACTATTATTTAATTAAGACCCAAATCAAGAAATTTCTAAATACCAAAGCTAAATTGCCAAACCAACCAAGTTTGCTAGAATTAAGCATCTATGACTCAAAGCCACAAACCTTCGACCCGTTCTCCAATATTTCGAAACCCCTATCTCTTTTCATCATAACAAATATGTCATTTTCTTGTTCCTAAATTTTATTTATCCTAAACGATGAATCTATTCTATCGCAAACAACTAAAACTAAAATAACCTAAATTAATATCTTGAAACTGTAAAAAGAAACATGAAAGGTGAAATATCAACTCCATATAAGCCAATTACTATCATTTAACATTTGTTTCAATATATGAAGGAGAAAAAAAAACTAATAAGACTATATATAACACACTAAAAAAAAAGAAAGAGGAGAGTCCACTTATAAAAGAAAATATTTTTTAAGTAAATTATATTATTTAATTATTTAATTATTTACATCAACGACTTATATTTAATAGATAAATAATTTTTATTGTTAAGATTATCCTAAACTTTTACAACCACTCCCATTGCAATATTTGACCAATTTGAAAAAACTACTATTATATATTGCATATATTATTATTATTATTATTATTATTATTATTATTATTATTATTATTATTATTATTATTATTATTATTATTATTATTATTATTATTATTATTATTATTATTATTATTATTATTTTTGTTGTTGTTGTTGTTGTTATTGTTATTATTGTTGTTGTTATTATTATTATTATTATTATTATTATTATTATTATTATGGTTTTGCTAACCGTCGCTGAGCTGACGTATTAGAGTTATTTATATCTATTTAAATAGAATTTTATCTTAATATAATGGTTAATATGTTTCCTTTTTAAAATAAAATATTTTTTATCATCCTATTAAATCTCATAATCTAGTTCTTTCCAAATTATTTATTTATTTTTAATAGAAGTTTACCTAATTAAAAATTCTACGATTTTAACAATTTTTTGAGATTAATATAATCATCCTGGGAACCCGACAATGCTTCGGTAACTAGCTCAACTATATCATCCCATTTATTTCAAAGAGATCAATGTGAATTTCACTGTAATTGCTGAAAATCATAATCTAACGAAATTTACCACAAATAACTTAAAATAATGGAAGCATCCCATGTAATAATAACCCAATGGAAGTAGCAACAAAAACACAGGCCTTACGTATACAATTGCTAGTCAAGAGTGCTAATAAATGATAACTCTTACGAACAACTTCTATTAGAAAAAGATTGTTAGACAATGAGATTATACGTATACAATCGTTAGATAATGAAAAACTCAAGATGATTATATTAATCTCATGAAATTGTTTAAATTGTATAATTTTTAATTAGGTATACTTCTATTTAGAAAAATAATTTGGAAATAATTAGATAATAAGATTTAATAGGATGATAAAAAATATTTTTTTAAAAAAGAAACATATTACCAATTATATTAAGATAAGATTCTATTTAAATGGATATCGGTGTGGACTCGTGCTATGCACTGAATAATGTTATACAATGTATACCTTAAAAAATTATTGAATCATGGAGCAACGTTGTACTTGTGAGTTTCTTTTTCTCAATCATTTGATTTTAGTGAATGGCTTCACATTCAATATTATCTCCTCACAAGTGAAAACGCTTTCGTGACTCATCAAATTTATCAAAACCCTACACATAAAAATCATTAGAGCCCAACACACATTCATGTTTCAACCATTCTAAATTTTTAAAAAATAAATATAAAATCTAAAACGATAAATAAAAAAGAATGTTAAAAAATATCATCAAGGTTTTAAGAATATACTTGTGATTTGGAACATTAAAAAGCCAGACCTCTCTAAGAATTAAACAATTTAAATAAACATCATTCATACAGCTTATAAAAACAAGTGTGACAATATGTTTGGGTATCGAAAGACAAATGAAGGTTTACTCTTGGAGAGTCTTAGTCACCCTAGAGGGGGTGAATAGGGTGATGAGGAAATTTGAACAAACTTATAATCTTTTTGCTTGAAAAGGATAAGCGACTGATTCTAAGTCTAGATTGGACTCGTAAAAGTATGAACTTAGAATTACGTGGAAACCCTCCCGGGGCAAAAAACCACGGTGAGTGCTAATCCAAGCACCAAGTCAAATCCACTATTTTGAATCCACAAAATACAGTAGACAGACTCCACCAGAATTGCTCCGTTAGACAATTCCTTACAAAGTTTTCCTAGACTCGAAATTCCCTTATCTCGATTTAGTACTTCCTAATTGAGGTAACCTTTACAGTTAGGGAGAACCGAGCTGAGTTAACCCTTACAACTCAGTCAAATGACCTTACTCAGAAAGTAAGAAAGAGTGTGTGACTAATTACAAGATCTTACAACTCACAAAATATGAATTACAAGTTAAGAGTTGTAAGTAGAAGATTGAGTATGAATACAAAGACTTTTGCTTAAGTAGTGTGTATTGACAATAAATCCAAGCAATCTTCAAGTCTTGAGAGTTGGCTTCTATTTATAGGTGACCAAGCAGATTAGCCATTGTGACTATCTTCTAAATAGAAGTCCTTTATGACCGTTATAACGGTTCTTGTGAGTCGCTCGTAAAAGATCCGTTGAGATGTGAACATCGTGCAATGGCTTTTGACTCCTTAGGATGTCCCAATTCACTAGTGGTGTCTAAAAAGTAAGGTGGAAACCACCGTTGAGCCTAGCATTAAAGATTTCCAGTTTTGGAAACGGACAACCCCGACACAATGTCCGGGCCTTAGTCGAAGTAGAAAAGCCTTGTCTCATCGGTGATTGACAGCTTGAAGCCTAGGTTACTTTTGTAATTTAAAAGTAGGATAACCTCGTTTAGATAACCTACAAAAGTAAGCCAATTTTGGTTCTCAAAGTATAAAATACTTTGGTCCAAGATTAGACATAGATAATAATTTAATTAAGATAATTAAGTGCATAATTATCCGAGTCGAAAAGAATGGAATTTTCCGAGTCCGATATTTATTATACTCAAATTCCATCCGAGTTAGTCCGGAGAAAGATCAAGTTACACAAAGAATATCGGAGAATGAGTACTTGATCTAGACGAATATAGTTCAAACAAAACACACTCGACTTAGAGAGTTGAATTAACGATGTAATTCACTTGAACTTAGAATATGAAGTCGGACCTGAGTTTGAAAGTGTTAGTGAGATTGTTTGAACATGCGATAAGTCCGAGAGTTGTCCGAGTGACTCGGAACCATCAGTGTGAATTGATGAGCAAGAGTATGCTTTCCGAGTCAGTCGAAAAAATAAAAACATATGCAATAGTATCTCGTATCACTCGAAAAATTTCTATATAACTTAGAGTAGTTTCTATAGTACTCGGAATGACTTGTAATCAAAACTTAGAAGAGATGAGGTTGGTACCTGGTTCCTTGATAGTACTCGTAATGATACACATTCAAAGTCCGAGTCTTCAATCTCCCCTTTTTATGAAAGGCCATCCATACTCGAGATAGAAACTTTGTTAGTGAAACAGTCCCGAGTTTTCATTCTTTCTCAAAGAGTATATCGAGTTTAGAGATAGAATCGCAAAAATAGCTTGAGTAATTCGGACTTAGATTTTATCGAGCTATTATGCTAAGATTGTGTCGAGCTAAGAATGAAATATCGCATAGAAATGAAGTGATATGAGAGCAAAAGTATGTAACTCGAGTTGATAAAACAGAGCAAGATGCACTAAAAAAATGGAAACTCGTAAAGTAAGTACGAACTCGTAAACTTCATTAATTTTCACATAACAAATATATACACAAAAAGATGAGGAAAAACTCCCTTAAACAAGACAAACAAGTATCTAGATATTCTCCCCTTGCCTTTCAAAGCAAAAACAAAAGAGGAACAATGTATCCAGTAGATACAATTTGTATGTCCGGACAAAAAATAAAATAAAACAGAAAAAAAAATTTAGGATGGTGGAGTGGGAGAAGTCCGAGGCGAAGTGGATGAACGGGCAGCGCCTTCGCTGGTATAAGCGAGAAGATGTGGTAGATCTAGGCGGGGCAGCACTGGGATCTCCGGGATGGGCTCGGCTTTGAGTGGTTGACCCGGAACGAGGTTGTCCAGAGGTTCATCCTCTAGGAACTCGATGGAGGGAGGTGCTTGCCAGGCTCGATCGCTACTCGACCGACCTTTATCGGCAGGGTCTTCGACTCACTCAAACTACTGTTTGAGCTAATCGATTGGTTGGAGGGCGGGAGCACCTTGTCCCTTGGTCGCTTTGTTTTCAGCCTTCTTCTTCCTCCTTCTCTTCTTCTTCCTTCTCCTCTTCCTCCTTCTCCTCAAAAGGAGCTGCCTCACCGCAGCTCTCCTCTTCTTCTTCTTCCGCCTCTCCGGAAAGACACTTGGCAAGGCTCAAGGACTCTTTTGATGTGTCCGAGCCGACCGGGTCCCGAGCCGCTTTAGAGCGCCTTTCTTGGAGGAGCTCAATCAACTCCTTTTGCTCCTTGACCAAAACCTTCATCTCAAGGACCACATCTTGCTCGCTCTCGGATTTGAGACGGAGTAGTCTTTTGGTTGATGGTCATTGACTAAAGGACAGTCTTGAATCACCTGGAGGGTGTCCTTAATTTCGAGTGGACACGGAGGAGAGCTTGTCTATCATTGTGGTAGGCAAAGATAGAGTTGCTTGAAGAGGAGGGCCTGAGGTGGAGGCACCACCAAGTGGAGGAGGTAGAGAGAGAGTAGTCCGAGTCCGAGTCCGAGGCGGAGGAGAAGGTTGCCTCGGCTCCGAGCTATGGATCCGGACACCTCGTTGGGTCTCCCGGTATCCATCCCCAAGAAGTTCTTTTCTCGCCAACTACTATGGCAGCCTCGAAACTGCGTTAGGATCCGAAGGGAGGGGAACTTTGAATTGCTTGAAGATAAAAGTAAGAAGAGCCCCAAAAGGAAGAGGGGTGGATTTCTTTGTCTCGAGCTGGCATAGCGGCCATCCGCTCAATGACTGACTAGAAAGAGGTTTACTTCGTATCCCTCTAGAATGTCAAAGAGAGCTTTAAGAATCTTAGAGTTGGGATTCTCTTTGCTCGAATGCCGAGAGAAGAAGGTTCTCATCAGCAGAAAACACGGAAGACTGAGCTTCGACTTCATCCGAGTCATCGAAAAGTTTTTGCGTGACTCAGGGATTTCTTTGGCATATTTTGCAAAGAATTGATCAACGAACCTCGTTGAAAGGAATAGGGTTGCTATTGAGGAAAAGAGAAGATACTTTGAATAGACGGTGGAGGAGAGAGACGTTGATTTGAACAACGATGTCTTGAACTCTGGAGGTGAGAATACCTTCGAGCTAGAAAGGTTTGAGTAGAACTCGAAACGAGTTCCGGCTAAATGAACTCGCTGAAACAGAGGAAATTATAAACCCCTGTGGTTTTGATATGGTTTAACCACGAAAATTTTGTGGTTGGGAAGAATTTGTCATCCAAAGTCGGGTGTTAGGTTACAAGGATTTTTGAGGGGTTGGAAGGGCCTTCTTGTCTTTTGGTAAGGCATTTCTTGGTTGCCGAACCAAGAAAGTCCGGGTGAGAACCTCTTTTCGGCATGTTTGAGGATTTTGGAAAAGAGAGGAGATGAACTTTGAGAGATAGAGAGAGAAGATAGGATAGCTCGAAGAGAAAGAGAGTAGAGAGAGCCGAGAGTTGTCGATGCTTACTTGAGATTTCTCTAGCTTTGCTTGAGAGAGACGATTTGCGCTTCGAAAACACCGAACCCGCTTGTGAGGTAGTATGCGAGAGAATGAGTGAGTGGAGAGTAAAGTAGCGAAATGAAGGAAAAGGATACTATTTATAGAGAAATAATTATCTTTCAGTATTCATTCCGACCCAACTCTCCAACGGTCACCTCGGACCGGTGTGTCCGTTCTGTTCTCCAAAGGTTAGAATTCTAGTGTTTGTCCGCCAACGGCTAGTTCTCCGATCGATACCCGCGAGATAGAGGGAGAAAAAGAGAGATTTGAAAGAGAAATTTCTGAAATTCTCCACTAATCTAGAGATGATTTCAAAAGTTTGATGTCCATTTTTCTCAAAAGCTGAGTCTGACTCGAGTAAAGTTTCCGAGTGACTCGAAACCGCAAGCAATCGATAACTCATAGCTCAGTATCACCGGGTTAACCGAACTAATTGTTATTTAAGCACAGTAAAAGAAACATTTAACACATAATCATGCAAAGAAATTTCACTCAGGAAAAACACGTAATCATGCATTAATCATACCAAGTTCATTCCTAATGAAGCAAAACCGATCCTCACTAAGTGGCTTAGTAAAGATATCAGCTAATTGAAGTTTGGTAGGAATGAATTCAAGTTCAATATCACCTTTCTCAGAATGGTCTCTTAGAAAATGATTCCCGACCTCAATATCCTTTGTCTTTGAGTGCTGAACTGGATTCTTGATGATGCCGATTGCACTTTGATTGTCACACTTGATTGGAATTGATTTGAATGAAAGCCCAAGATCACTCAAGTGTTGCTTGATCCATAAAATATGAGTACAACATGCTCCATATGCAATGTACTCAGCTTCAAGCAATTGATAGAGCTACTGAGTTCCGCTTCTTTGAGTGCCAAGATATAAGGGATTGACCCGAAATCGGCATACTCATGAGGTGCTCTTTCTATCAACTTTGTATCCAAGCATAGTCAGCATCCGAGTATCCAATGAGAGTTAGTTCTGAGTCTCTTGAGTACCATAGACTTAGATTCTAAGTCCCCGCAAGATATCTCGAAAATTCTCTTCACCGCAGTGAGATGTGATTCTTTTGGATTAGCTTGAAATCTTGCACACAAACATACACTAAAGATTATGTCCGGCCTACTGGAAGTAAGATACAGCAGAGATCCAATCATACGTAGGTAGAGTTTCGATCTACTCGCTTTACCTTTTCGTGTGAGTCCAGCTTTATGTTGTTGCTCATAGGTGTTGCTGCATGTTTTGCATCTTGAAGTTTGTACTTCTTCAGCTGTTCCTTAGTATACTTTGATTGATGGACATAGATTCCATCTTTATCTTGCTTGATTTGTAGACCAAGGAAGAAATTGAGTTCTCCCATCATGCTCATTTGGAACTCCTGTCTCATTAACTCGAAAAATTCTCGACAGAGATTTTCATTAGTAGTTCCAAATGTTATATCATCAACATAGATCTAAGCAATAAGAAAGTATTTCCCCTTGGTTTTTATAAAACGAGTCTTGTCAATCTGACCTCTTCTAAAATCATTTTCAACCAAGAAATTGCTCATTCTTTCATACCAAGCTCCGGGAGCTTGTTTAAAACCATAAAGAGCCTTTTGCAACTTGAAAACATGGTTTGGAAATTCTGAGTTTTCAAATCTAGGGGTTGCTCAACATATACTTCCTCTTGAATAAAGCCATTAAGAAAAGCACATTTAACATCCATTTGAGAGTGCTCGGATTAAACTATCCTTAAACTCTCTAGAATTGTCAAAAATGTCACTAATTTAATCGATGGTAATCGTCTGCCACTAAACTAGTAATTAGGTAAAAAAATGCCACTTGGAGGTTAAAGTGACTCGTTGAGGCCGGTAAAAACCTAGGCAGCTGGTCACAACCCATGAATGTTTCTCTCTCCTCATCTTCCTTTGTTTTGAATGAAACCAGTCCTGGCATTTTCAGTCACACTCTCTCTCTACTCTTGCCATTTTCACTCACACTCTCTCTATCTTGCTTGTATTTGGAACCCACCACCTCCCGGGCATCCCATCCGAACCCACACCTCCAATCCCCATCCTCACCGCCAACACCATACGCCTCGACTCCATCCTAGACCTCTCGCTGCCAAACCCGGCTTGTGCTCAATTGTGTCGGGCCATTTTGGGTCCATGGGGAGCCGATGGTTCGAGCCTCGCATCGAAGTGGGGTGCGACTACCTCGAAATTTGCGGCGAGCCGGAGTTCATGGAGAGAATGGAGGTGGAGTACCATGATCAGGCGGCGAGTCGGGGAGTCTAGTGGTCTCGACTTGTGGATTCGATTCGGTCCTAGCCGAACTCGGGCTCATGTTCAATTCTAAGCAATGGGTGCCTCCGGCGGTGCTAAATAGGGTCGAGGCTTACTTGTGCTTGGAGAGTGAGAAGAGGATTGTGGGTAATTTTGAGTATGAATCGGCAGTTCTTGGGGTTGTTAATGCGGACATGCTTCGGGAGCCGAGGAAATCTCGGCCTCAAGTATAATTTATGTACTTCTTGATCTTCATCTTCCTTATTTGGGAGTTGGAATTTGTTAAAGGTCTCAACCTTAATTACTATGTGAACTGATTGGCTTGATCTTCTTGTTCTTGGACCCTCTCATTATTGTCATTGATTCAGTTTTCTCTTCATAAAGTAAACTAGCGAGAGTAGAGAGAGAGAGAGTGAGTGAGAAGGAAGAGAGATGTTCTTCAATGGTTGTGACTGGTTTTATTAAAAACCGAGGAAGATAAGGAGAGAGAAAAACATTCGTGGGTTGTGACCAGGTTGCACGGGTTTTTACCGGCTCAGCAGGTCACTTTAACCTCTAGTGACATTTTTTTACCTAATTACTAGCTTAGTGGCAGATGATTACCATCGATTAAATTAGTGGCATTTTTGACAATTCTAGAGAGTTTAAGGGTAGTTTAATCCGAGCACTCATCCATTTGATACAGCTTTGATATTCATGCTTGATGCAAATGCCAATAGGATTTTAATAGCTTCAATCCTAGCCACTGGTGCAAAGGTTTCCCCACAATCAATTCCTTCTTCTTGATTATAACCTTGAGCCACAAGTCCAACCTTATTTCTTACTACCAACCCACCTTCATCCAGCTTTATTCTTGAAAACCCATTTGGTTCCTATGACTAGGTGGTCGAAGGTCGTTTGGTTAGAGTCCGAGACTTGGTTTCTTTTAAATTGATTAAGTTCCTCTTGCATGACCTCTATCCATTCGGGTTCATTTAGGGCTTTTAGTGCATTTTTGGGTTCGAGTTAACGATGTGAATGCAGTGAATGCACATAAATTTTATAGAGAGGAACGAATTCTTACCCCACTCGTTGATATTAGACAGGATGTTTTCGAGTGGGTGGCTCAAAGAATATTTGAAAGCTCTACCTATTCTCTGGTTCACCAGATTTGTAGGTTGAATTGCTTGATCTTCGGAGGTCTGATCGGATTGAGCTTGCTCCTCTTATTGGCTTTCAGCATTCCGAGCTGGCTCTTGAGTAGTTTCATTCCGAGTTAGGTTGTTCCGAGTGACCTCATTCCGAGTGACTTTTCCTTGACTCTTTCCGAGCTCATCTTCGTACAATCATCATCACGACCGAGCTCGGATCCGATAATGTTGACTCACTTGATTTTCCCTGATCAATCTCATCAAAAACAACGTGGATGTTTTCTTCCACTTTGTTAGTTCTTTTATTGAAGATGCGATATGCTTTACTTGTGAGATGAATAACCAAGAAAGATACCTTTATCCGACCAAGCATCAAACTTGGTCGGTGATGCTTACCATTGTTGTGAACATAACACTTACATCCATAAGGTTTGAAGTAGGAAATGTTGGGTTTCTTCCCTTTGTAGAGCTCGTATGGATTTTTCTTCAGGATGGGTCCGATGAGGCATCTATTCAAGTGTGTAGTTTGTCTGTGTTGATCTGTCTCGACCTCGAAATAGTAAGGTAGATCATGTTCAATCATCATTGTCCTTCCTATTTCTTCAAGAGTTCGGTTCTTTCTCTCCACTACTCCATTTTGTTGAGGAGTTCTTGGTGCTGAGAAGTTGTGAGAGATACCATTCTTATCACGTAACTCCGCAAATTCCGAGTAATCGAACTCCCTTCCATGGTCGGTTCGAATTCTTCCGATCCGAGTTTGAGACTCAACTTGAATTTTCCTGCAAAACTTGCTGAACTCTTTGAAAGCTTCATTTTTGTGCTTAAGAAAACAAACCCGGGTAAATCATGAGTAGTCATCGACAATCACAAGCACATATGATTTACCTCCGAGACTCTTGACAGGTATTTCACCACATAAGTTTATGTGCAACATTTCAAGCACTTTGGATGTGAAAATAGTTTTAAGAGATTTGAAAGATGATCCGACTGTTTCCCTTTTGTGAATGCTTCACAAATTTTATCTTTCTTAAATGCACAGTTAGGTAAGCCTCTGACCAAACCATAAGATGCAAGCTTTTTAATGGTGTGCATGCTAACATGACCTAGTTTACGATGCCATGTCCAAGAATCATCATGTAGAGATGCTTTTAAACAAGCTAAATTCTAACTCGGGTCGAAAGAGGAATAGTATAGGTATTACCTGATCTCTTTCCTGAGAGCTTAGTCTCCTTGGTAGTTTCATCGAAATATAGCAGTTGGTCCGAGTGAATCTCACCTCTTGACCTTTGTCACACAATTGAGAGTTGCTTGAGTAGATTGTATTTTAATCCCTTGACAAGGTAGATCGGGCTGACCGGATTGTCTCCTTTTCCAATCTTGCCCATCCTAATTATCTTGCCCTTGCTATCATCCCCAAAAGTGACTTTGCCTCCCTTGTAATCTTCTAACCGATAAAAGAGTCTTGAATCTCCTAACATATGGCGTGAGCATCCACTGCTCAGGTACCAATGCCCTTTTGTTCTTTTCGAGCTACCCGCAAGTCAAAAACAAACTAACCTTTCTCACTTCCTCTAACGAACCCAATAACTCCCTTTACTGTGGTCCTTTTTCGAGGAAGAAGACTCTTAGGAACCCGGATTTGAATAACTTTGGGTTTGGTCCGATTCTCGAGTCTTCCTTTTAGAGAACCGAATCTGTGTCTCTTTCTTTTGAAAATCTTTTCTTTTATAAACTGGTGTAGAAGGCTTTTTCCGTAAGCTGGTCCGGGCTCGGTCCTCTTTTCATTCTTATGAGTGGGACCGTGGTCGACCTTCCTAAACTTCACAGTTCTAAAGTCATTTTTGAAAAGATTTGAATAGGAATTAGATTCCTCCTATTTGTTAAAACCGAGTCCTTCTTTTCCGAAGGAGACACATTGAGAGCCTAAGAGCATGTCAAGGTTTTTATGACCTTGAGTAAACTTCAAAACAAGTTCTTGAGACTCATTGAGTTTTTGCTTCAGTTGCTTATTTTCTCTTCGAGTGACTTAGACTCGGTCTCATTAGCTTGAGCACTAGTCTTGAGTTCTCTTAGAGTAAGTCTCGGCTTTTGTAATTCATTTTTCAAAGAGATGCTCTCGAAGTGATAGACTCAAGTTGTTCTTTAAATTGAGAGGAATCAAAATTGGACTTCTCTTCCAATGTATAAATATATTTGGCTAAATCAACTTTAGAGAACTTGAGGAAATATTCAATTACCTCTTGAGGATTCGTTTCCTCATTGTTTGAGTGATCGAGTCCGACTCAGATTCAACTTCGAGTCCGATAGTGCCATCGGACACTTTGAGTCATCCGAGTCTTCATCTTATTCAAATGAATCTTCATCACTCCACGTGGCCATCATAGCCTTCTTCTTCTTTCTGTCCCTCTTTCTCCTTGGACAGTCTTTGACTATATGATCTTTGCTATTACATTCAAAACAGATCGAGTTCTTAGTTAAAGATAATTTTGAAGGGGAAGAGTGTTTACCTTTTATATCCTTCTTGTATTTCTTGTAGAACTCTTCTCTTGGCCGTTTATCCCATATCTTGTGCTTCATCATTGTTTTGAAGCCTCTAGCGATAAGTGCCATGAGATCTTCTTCCGAGTCCGATGAACTTAGATTTACTTCTCGCTTTCCGAGGCCTTCGACGCAATATTCTTTTTAGTGCTGACCTCGGTGTCCTCTTCCTCCGAGATGGATCTCATGGGTGAGTAGCTTCCCAATGAGTTCGTCCGGCTTTAATAGAGAGAGGTTATAAGCTTCCTCGATGGCGGTTACTTTTGGACCCCATCTTCTCCCGGGTAGGCTTCTTAGTATCTTTCTATACATTTCCTCATGTGAAATCTTTCTACCCAGAAATTTGATATTGATAGTAATCTCAGTAAAGCGGATGAACATCTCGAGTGATGTTTTCTTCTAGCTCCATCTTGAACAGCTCGTATTTGTGAAGATATTGGCTTATCTTCGATTGTCCGACTTGGCTGGTGCCTTCATATGTGTTGACAAGAGTATCCCACACTTCTTTTGTTGTGTCACAAGCTGACACTTTATTGTATTCTTTTGAGCTGATGGTACACATCGGAATGTTCATTGCTTTGAAGTTCTTTCGAACTTTTCTACCTCTTCAGTGGTGTACTCGATCTTTGCCTTCGGCACGAGTCTTGTTTCTTCCATCCTCATTGGAATGTAATTGCCTTCTCGTATGATGTTCCATACATCTTCATCGTGATCCAATAGAAATCATTCCATGAGCTTCTTCCAAGTGTACGAAATTTGATCCTTTAAACTTTAGTGGTCTGCTGGAAGATCTTCATTCATCGAACTCTCCATTGTTCCGAGCCATTCGATCTTTAGACCTTTGGATTGTTAGATCCTTTTTGAAAGGATAGGCTCGATACCAATTGAAGGTTTGCTCTTGGAGTGTCTTAGTCACCATAGAGGAGGGGTGAATAGGGTGATGAAGAAATTTGAACAAACTTAGAATCTTTTTGCTTGAAAAGGATAAGCAAGTGATTCCGAGTCTAGATTGGACTCGAAAAGCATGGACTCGAATTACGTGGAAACCCTCCTGGAGCAGAAAACCACGGCCAGTGCTAATCCAACCACCAAGTCAAATCCATTATTTTGAATCCACAAACTATAGTAGACAGACTCAACCGGAATTGCTCCATTAGACAATTCCTTACAAAGTTTTCCTAGATTCGAAATTCCCTTATCTCGATTTAGTACTTCCTAACCGAGGTAAACTTTACAGTTAGGGACAACTGAGCTGAATTAACCCTTACAGCTCAGTCAAGGGACCTTACTCGGAAAGTAAGAAAGAGTGTGTGACTGATTATAAGACCTTACAATTGAGAAAATATGAATTACAAGCGGAGAGTTATAAGTAGTATGAATACAAAGACTTTTGCTTAAGTAGTGTATATTGACAATAAATCCAGCAATCTTCAAGTCTTGAGAGTTGGCTTCTATTTATAGGTGACCAAGCAGATTAGCCATTGTGACTATCTTCCGAATAGAAGTCCTTTGTGACCGTTGTAACGGTTCTTCCGAGTCTCTCGAAAGGATCGGTTGAGATGTGAACGTTGTGCAATAGCTCTTGACTCCTTAGGATGTACCAATTCACTAGTGGTGTCTCGAAAAGTAAGGTGGAAACCACCGTTGAGTCTAGCGTTGAAGATTTCCAGCTTTGGAAACAAACAACCTTGACACGAGTGTCCGGGCCTTAGTCGAAGTAAAAAGCCTTGTCTGCTGGTGATTGATGACTTTAAGCCGGTTACTTTTGTAATTTAAAAGTAGGATAACCTCGTTTAGATAACCTATAAAAGTAAGCCAATTTTGGCTCTCAAAGTATAAAATACTTTGGTCCAAGATTAGACACGAGATAATAATTTAATTAAGATAATTAAGTGCATAATTATCCGAGTTAGAAAAGAATGGAATTTTCCGAATCTAATAGTTATTATACTCAAATTCCATCCGAGTTAGTCCGGAGAAAGATCAAGTTAGACAAAGAATATCGGAGAATAAGTACTTGATCTAGACGAATATAGTTCAAACAAAACATGCCGACTTAGAGAGTTGAAATAACGATGTAATTCACTTGAACTTAGAATATGAAGTCGGACCTGAGTTTGAAAGTGTTAGTGAGATTGTTTGAACGCGATAAGTCTAAGAGTTGTCCGAGTGACTCGGAACCATCGAGTGTGAATTGATGAGCAAGAGTATGCTTTATGAGTCAGTCGAAAAAAATGAAAACATATGCAATAGTATTCGTATCACTAAGAAAAGTTTCTATGTAACTTAGAGTAGTTTCTATAGTAATCGAATGACTTGTAATCAAAACATAGAAGAGATGAGATTTGTACTTGATTCCTTGATAGTACTCAAAATGATACACATTCAAAGTCCGAGTCTTCAACAAATATTAGTAGGAAAATAAATAATATATGATTGGTAGATATTGAATTAGATGACCTATAGATGATAATAAATATCATTATGTCACACATTAATATTACAATACAAATTACATCAAATCAATAAAAGAATGTCAAACTTATAACTCATAACTTTCTACAAAGTCAATACTAATTTGACTTAATTGACGTCTAGATAACGTCTAAATAAATATCTACATGCAACCTACTAAAACATTCTTATCTACCTCTCGCACACAAAGGCAATCTATTTTCCTCCTACACTCTTCAGTCATCCTCATGAGGTTATAGACAATAAAAGTTAATTATAAATAATTTCAAACCGTGACTCCACCTCTTAATCATAAATAAATATATGTCGAGACTCCACTCCTTATCTTCTTACATTTGTATCCTTAAATTAGTTGTATTTCCCAATCATTTACCTAACATCCAACTCATCTTGTAAAATAGATTCACATATTTTAGCTTCATTTCGACACTTTTAAAATTTAATTTGCAACTATATTTTTCTCTAAAAGTTATAACATTCTAATCATCTAAAAGGGAATGAGAAAATTCATAAAAGAATAAAGTTACTGATTATAAACATTCACACGCAATGATAAAAGTATGGTGAAAGAAAATTTATTTTGCAAACTTACCCAAAAATTCTATAGACATTAAAATTATTTAAGATAGAAATGTAGTGAGAAACAATGACAACTTCACTTTTGTATAAATTAGCAAGTGAAGTATACAAAATTCAACTTAATAATTACCAAATTGGGCTTCATAAATTATATTGATGATCAATTAGGTAGTGAACTAAGAAAATAATTTCTAAGGGAGAATATATGCAAATCTTAAAGACAGGTAACTTAAAACATTTTTTTTTGGGGAGGAGGGTTAGTACAATTTAGCAAGTTAGGCAAAAATTATATAATGAAGATATCTCAAATATTTGAAGTAAGATATTGAAATGTCTTCAATTTATTTTAAACATCATATGACAATATTGATCATTTAATCTCTATTCTTTGACCCTATATTTGCGAAGAACATGTAGATAAAATTAACCGTAAGAATTTATTGTTAATCAATCGAGGCATCATCTCAAACTCCTCCGCCCCAATTTAAAGTATGCACTATTATTCGATTAAGGGGCAAATCAAGAGATGCTTAAATACCAAAGCTAAACCGCCAAATCAACCAAGCTTGCTAGAATTAGGCATCTATACCTCAAAGTCACATACCTTCGACCCGTTCTCAAGTATTTCTAGAACCCCTTTCTCTTTTCATCATAACAAATATGTCATTTTTTTGTTCCTAAATTTTGCTGATCCTAAACAACAACTTTATTATGTTTATATCGCAAACAATTAAAACTAAAATAACCTAAATTAAGATCTTGGAACCGTAATAAAGAAACGTGAAAGGTGAAATATTAACTCCACATAAACCAATTACCGTTATTGAACATTTGTTTCAACATATGAAGGAGAAAAAAATACTAATAAGACTATATTATCACACATACAAAAAAAAAAAGAGAGGAGAATCCACTTATAAAAGGATTTTTTTATTTGAGTAAATTATATTTTTTATTTATCTAATTATTTACATTAACGACTCATATTTAATAAACAAATAATTTTTATGATTAAGATTGCCCTAAGTTCCTACATTCACTCCTGTCGCAATATTTGAAAATTTAAAAATACTAATATTATATATTGCATAGATTATTATTATGATTACTAGTACTGGACTCGTGCTATGCACGGAGTAATGTTGTACAATGCATAACTTAAGAAATTCTTGAATTACGGAGCGATGTTGTACTTGTGAGTTTCTTTTCTCGATCATTTGATTTTATTGAATGGTTTCACTTTTAATAACATTCTTCTACATGTTATCCCCTCATAGTGAAAACGCTTTCGTGACTCATCAAAGTTATCAGAATCTAACACATAAAAATCATTAGAGACCAACACACATTCATCTTTCAATTATTCTAAATTTCAAAAGAATAAATAAATAATCTAAAATGATAAATAAAAAAGAATGTTAAAAAAATATCATCAAGGTTTTAAGATTACACTCGTAATTTTGAATATTAAGAAGTCGAGACCCGCTAAGAGTCAAACAATTTAAATAATCCTAACTCATACGGTTATACAAATAGTGTGACAATATGTTTGGGTATCAAAAGGTAAATATTAGTAGGAAAAGGATTAATATATGATTGGTAAATGTTGAGTTAGATGACCTATAGATGACAATAAATATTATTATGTCACAAATTAATATTACAACACAAAGTACATCAAATCAATAAAATAATATCAAACTTATAACTCATAACTCTCCACAATGTTAATACTAATTTAACTTAATTGACACCTATATAAATATTTATATGCAACCAACTTACTAAAACATCATTGACTTAAATATTGCATGAACTTTTAAAAAGTCTACATATACCCATAATGAGATCTCATTTTTTTTAAATTATAAGGTGAATATAATGATTTATCCATTTTTACCCACCTCTCGCACACAAAAATAATTAAATATATAATAACTACTTATATTGAGATTAATAATGAAAAATATTATAATGATAGAAGTGATCCAAATATATTTAACAATAATAGGTAATTTGTATCATAGTAAAAGGAATGATAGGTCAATTCGCGGCATAAGGTAATAAAATCATTTGTGTTTCGTACTTATATTGAAAATTGATCGCGATTTTAGTAGTGAATCAATGGGGCAAAAATATTGATACAATTGAGATTTTATAAATATATGTTTTACTCGATTAATAACCAATTGCTTCCCTAGAGACACAACTCTTCTTCTCAATTAATTAACATAATAAGAGTAACATGAAATTCTATTTCAAGATGGCGGGGAGGTTTGATGACAAATACTCATCTTTTAATAATTTAGAAAACTTACAATAGTAAAAGATATGATTTAAATATGTTTGTTAATAATAAGTCACGAGATAAACATGTTACGAAGAAACTAAAATAAACCGTATTTGTAACAAAAAAATGATTTGTATGTTGCGCAAAAATTTTGAGACAAATAAATTTATTCGAAGTCCTATGGGTTTAATAAAAGTTGGCATATTAAATTTGCAATCCTTTAAACATAATACATGTTACGAACTTAAAGTCCACAAATTACGAACTGAAGCAATATAATTCCTAACTTTTTATTCATTATGTTTTATTCCACAATATATTTGAATCATAACTTTCTATCTTGTAGGCATTTTTAATTATTAATATCAAGTATATATGTAGTTTTTATATTTTTATTATATTAATTTATGATTTCTTAAAGTTTATTAAAGTATTTTGTACATAGGATGAATGTAATAACCAAATTGTTTCCTCGGATAGTTAAAATATTTAAATATTATTTTTATAACATATTCCTGTTGATTTTAATTTTAAAAATTCTTATAATAAATATATTTTGAACTAATACAATTTTATGCCACCAAGTCAAAAAAACACCATCAACAATGAAAAATTAATAATGTAAGACAAAATTATTATATTTCGGGCCCAAAATAATATTGCATATCAATATACATAAAAATAAAATGAGAGCTAATATACAATCCAAACCTTAACTAAATAAATATATAACTATATATATTAATTTTATTTTATGTCTTAATATATTTTAATTTTCATATTACTTTTCTATTCGTTTTTGTTATTTTTTAGCCAGTTTGTTAGAAGTTAAGAATAAAATTAGTCTTCTTTGGTTAATTTTATTTTTATATTATTATAGGGTTTAGTTAGAGTGTTAATCAATTAATATTAATTTTCTTAGTTTTTATAACTGATTTGATTATTTTTTAGATTTTTTTCTAACTTAGGTTAAAGTAGGTCTTAAATTTAATAAATTTATAAATTTAATTTTTTCATTTTTAATTTATGTGTTTAGGATATATTCAGGCCCAAAAAATAATTCTAATATTCTACTAATTTAATTATTTATTTTCTTATTTATTTAGTGCAGTTTATTATTTGTTTTACTTTCTGTTTAAGATTATATTTTTATTTTATTATTTTATTTATGTTTAATTTTTCTGGAAAACTATAAAAAATTATTTTTGGGTTTTAGGTTAATATTATATTTTTTCAGATTTTTGATTTAATTTATTATATAATTTTGTATATTTGTTATTTATTAATGTTCTACTTAGTTTTGTTTTTATTTTGTGCTTTATATTTTTATGAATTAATGGATGATTAATTATTATTTAATTTTTATATTAAGATTAGATAATTTTATAATATATAACTGATTTGATAATTTTTTACACTTATTTAATAATTTAAGTTAAAGCATGTTTTTAATTTAATAAATCTATAAATTTAGTTTTTTTATTTTTATTTTAGGTTTTTAGGGTATTGGGTCCTAAAAATAGTTTTAATATTTTGGTAATTTAATTATTTATTTTCGTATTTATTTAGTGCATTTTATTATTTGTTTAACTTTTTGTTTAAGATTATGTTTTTATTTTATTATTTTTAATTTGTTTAATTTTTTTGAAAAATTATATAGTATTATTATTATTATTATTATTATTATTATTATTATTATTATTATTATTATTATTATTATTATTTTGGCATGGAATAAAAAAACACCATATATGAGTGGAGACATTTTTTTCAATGATAAATTAATTTTTTTATTGGATGAAACTCCTAAATTCACTCTCATACCGCCATGTCATCTTTTTGAAAAGATTGCTATTATATGTAGTATAGATTATTATTATTATTATTATTATTATTATTATTATTATTATTATTATTATTATTATTATTATTATTATTATTATTAGAGTCCATAGATGAGTGGAAACTTATTTTTTAAATGATAAATTATTTATTTTTTTATTGGACGAAACTCCTTAATTCACTCTGGTTGCAGCATTTCAAAATTTGAAAAGATTGGCATTATATAGTGTATAGATTATTATTATTATTATTATTATTATTATTATTATTATTATTATTATTATTATTATATTTATTTTGGCAAGGAGTAAAAGAGACTTCATAGATGAGTGAAAACCTTTTTTTCAAGAATAAATTATCATTTTTTATTGGACGAAACTTCTAAATTCACTCTTAGGGCACCATGTCATACTTTTGAAAAGATTGCTACTATATATAGTATAGATTAATAGCTCTTATTCGTCGCACTTAGGGGCGACGGTTAGCAAAACCATTATTATTATTATTATTATTATTATTATTATTATTATTATTATTATTATTATTATTATTATTATTATTATTGTGGCAAGGAGTCAAAGAGAGTCCATAGATGTGTAGAGACCTATTTTTTTCAAGGATAAGTTATTATTTTTTTTATTGGACGAATTTCCTAAACTCACTCTCATGCCACCATTTGATAATTTGAAAAGATTGCTATTATATATATTATAGATTATAGATTATAGATTATCCAAAAAGGAAAAAAATAGATTTTCTTTTATAATTGAACTCTTCTCTTCTCCCTTTGTTGTGTGTGATAGTATAGATTTATTACTATTTTTAGCTCAATTTTTTAAAAAAAGAAATAAAAATTTTCCTCAATTTAAAAAATTATTCTCACTGATCATCTTTAGCGCCTTTTTTCATTTATTGAGATAATCAATAAATTTTATAACGCAAGAATTGATTATAATTATAACTATTAATAATATGATAAGGTTTAGATATTTTAATAGATAAATTTAATTAAGGTCGAGTTCATATATTTTTTTCATTTAACTTAAACTCTCGACGATGATCATGTGCTTGTTGACCCTCCGATAGCTCGGAACATCTCGTGTGCGTTGGTGTCCGCCCAAGGATACAAGTGGACTTGCCCCCTTAATTGAACTAAAAATAATAAAAAACGCTCACATCATTTTTTTAGTATATATAATATGGCTTTTGTCGATCCGAATGATAAGATATTAACTAGAAGAACCATTGTCTTTTTATCTGTTCATCGAATTTGGGTACACGAACACTACAACAAATTGATACTTGTGCCATGAAAAGGTTCGTGGCACAAGTTCAAAATTATTGTGGCAATAGGCTTCGTGTCACAAGTAATTGTCGCAAAGTCATTACCACATAAAAAGATTATTGTGGTTGTAGGAAAAATTTTCCCCACGTAAACACCCATGGCAAGTACTTTCTTGATACACGGGAACTTCTTGTGGCTAGCCTACTCATGGCCACGGGATAACGCGTGGCAACCTACACTTTTAGCCACAAGAGTGCCCGTGAAAGTCCACTTCTAGCCACAACAACATTCCCGACAATCTATTTTTCAACCACAAAGCACTCGTGGCAAGTCCACTTCTAACCACAAGAGTAGGGGTGAGCATAACCGATGGGTACCTTGGAATCGAACCGGAACCGGTCAAACGACTAAGGTTCCGGAACCGGAACAGTCAAACGGGTAAGGGTAAGGTTCCTAAAATTTAGGAACCAGTCAAACGGGTAATGGTAAGGTTTCTAAAATGAAATCATGGAAACGGAACCCGGAACCGTTTAAAGGGTATTTTATTTTATATTTCATACATCTTGTCGACGGTGATGGCTAAGTTATTTATGTTGAAGATGCAACGGAAGTTTAAAGGTTGCATTATTTTTATTTAAATTTAGTTAATGAACTTGAGACATTTGGTTGTATTACTTTTTGAAGAGACTTTGTAAGATTTTGATCACATCCCCCTTTAAGAACGTTATTTCTACTACCAACTTTGATTTTGTAAAAAATTGCTAAAAATTGTGGTATTTAATTGTTTGCTTGTTGAACTTTAACTAATTAAATGATTAATGTGAATTGATGTTTGTAAGTTTTTAAGGCCTTAAAGTTTTTTTTCATAAGAATAATAGTGTTAACAAGGTACCTCGGAACCGGAACCGAACCGGAACTCGAGGTTCAAGGTCGGGTTTCTAAAATTTAGAAACCGGTCAAACAGAGTAAGGGTCGAGTTCCTAAAATTCGGGAACCCGGAACCGTTTAAAGGGTATTTTATTTTATATTTCATACATCTTGCTTGACGGTGATGGATAAGTTATTTATGTTGAAGATGCAACGGAAGTTTAAAGGTTGTATTATTTTTATTTAAATTTAGTTAATGAACTTGAGACATTTGGTTGTATTACTTTTTGAAGAGACTTTGTAAGATTTTGATCACATCCCCCTTTAAGAACGTTGTTTCTACTACCAACTTTGATTTTGTAAAAAATTGCTAAAAATTGTGGTATTTAATTGTTTGCTTGTTGAACTTTAAATAATTAAATGATTAACGTGAATTGATGTTTGTAAGTTTTAAGGCCTTAAAGTTTTTTTTCATAAGAATAATAGTGTTAACAAGGTACCCTGGAACCGGAATCGAACTCGAGGTTCAGGGTCGAGTTTCTAAAATTTAGGAACCGGTCAAACAGGGTAAAGGTCGGGTTCCTAAATTTCGGGAATCGATCAAACAGGGTAAGGATCGGGTTTCTAATTTTGGGACAAGGTACCGGAACCGCTCACTCCTACACAAGAGTACCAATGCAAGCTAGTCCTTCAGCCACAAGAACACCCATGGCTAGCCAACTTTTAGCCACGACAATACTTATTTGATTTGGTCATTTAACTATTAACAAGGATACTCATGACAAGACTATTATAGCCATAAAATTGCATGTGGACAAGTAATTTGAATAACCATCACAATAAAATTCGTAACATAATATGGCTAGGTAAATTACATAATAGTAAAAAATAATCATTAAATTTTAATCGACAAAAAGAGATTCATTAATACGTTGAAATGTTCATAACCATCCCAAATCAATAAATAATTGTGAAAGACAATAGTTACATTTAAATTTGCAAAGAAGCAATCCTTAGTAATCTAACTAATATATCGTCATAGAAAACGAATATATATACAACATCAAGTTCGACTCCAACTCTAACTGTTTGAGTTCAACTTCACAAGATACCCGAGATTGCTCATTAATTTTCACGTAAAATACAATTTTTTTTTCTTTGCAAAAGTAGCATCTTTGAAAGAAAACATTTGAAAAATATGAATGTCACTTTTCTAATGATTGGGCTAAAGTAGTTAGTTGAATTAGTTTATTGTAAATAATTCATATGGCTAGCTATGACATCCTACTTTGACAATAATAAACACATTAGCTATAATATGTACTCTGTTGTAGTTATAATATATAAAACATTGAGGATTACCTCTCTCCCCTTTTTTCTAAAATCATGAAAACAAGTGAGACGCCCATGCTGCTCTAGTGAGAGAAACTCTAGGGAGAGAGACTCTAACGAGAGCCACCAGAATCTGACCTAGCTTCCTTCTTCGTTCTTCTCCTTCCCAGCAGTCATCCATGAACCTTTTGGAACCTAAACCGCCTGATCCGACTTTCGTTGACCAGCGAGTTTCCCCACTTTCGCCTTCCTCGGCAGTCACCTTTTGCTTTCATCAGATTTTTTCATCTCCTTGCCCCCTTTCTACCAGATCTAATTCGATTCCCTTGCCGATTTACCAGTCTATGCCCTTTCCTGTGTTTCAATCGAAGTTTGTTCGCAATCTTTTAGAGTACCTTTGCTTGATCATGCGTTGGTGCCGGATGCCTCCGATCCCCTCTTCTATGGCCCCGGTGGCAGGTTGATTGCTTGCAGTGTTTCTCAATTTAGCGATGGACTGTAGCCCAAAGAGGTTTCAATCTGTGCTACTATTTTGTTCGGTGACTTCCGCTCCTCTTTCACTCACCTGAACCTGGTTGTTTGCTTTCTCTTCCGGTCCAATTGGGTTTACAATAGACCCCCTCTCGTACTGCTGTTCTGACCCTTCTTCGGTCCCCTCCTCCTTTCAATTGCTCAAATTTCTCTTCCTCTTGTGACGTCGACAGACATTATTTTACTCAACCTCTTGAACGTTTCCTCAACCAACTTAGCCCATAATTGCTGATATTGAAAGTGAATAGGGTGGAATCTGACTTAACCCTTGGTTCTAGCTGTGGTTTGTTTCGAACTGCTGATACCTCAATTTGGAGGTCAAGAAGTCTCCGACATGTTTTACTCACGTTCTTGATGATCTGGTGGTCCCTGTATTTGACCGCTGCTCCGCCTCTCATACTCTCGTTTTGGAGACTCAGGTTTGGTCTCCAGTTTCAAGCGTCGAAACGACAGGTTCCTCCTGTTACGGTGAGCATTTCACCTAAGATCTTACCGGTGGATGATACAAAGTGGTTATTAAGATGGTTGTGGTTGCTTAAGGGGTTCAGATTAATGGAAGAAAGGCAGAAACCTTATCACTGGATGGTCTATGTAAGTTTGAGGTGCTTTGTTTTCCCCTACGAGTTGCTTAAAATTCAGGTTAGGTTGCTCTCCCTTCACCCCCATCTTCATCATTTCTATCTTCTTTATGTTCCTTTGATAACCTATTTGAACCGCCTATTGGTTTGGACCGTATTTACCAAGATTGTGTTGGACTTGTTCATCTTTTCCTTGACTTGTGTTGGATGTGGATTGCCCCTGAACATATTTGGCTTTTGGTCTCTCGTTTATGTGTATGATTGGTTCTGCTACGGTTTCCCTACTGGCTATCTATTGTTTGTCCAAACACCATTTTATTCGATTAAGTTTTTGTGGGCTTCTTGAGCAAGAGTATGGAAGCATCTTGGCTGTTCCTGTGAACTGAGGGATTACTTCATTGAGGAGGTTTCATTTACCCCCTTTTTGCGAGATATGTTTTATCTGTTATTAAGGTGACACCTTCTACTATGTGTGTTGCCCTCGTTTTGGGTTGGAAGCCACATTTTATTGGGTCGCCGAGTGAATTTTATGTCGATAGACCATTGTGCACTGAGACTCTCTGGGAATTATCTTCTTCTACAGATGATTTGGAGTTTCATGGGGTAGTTTGCTTTACAGTTAGTACTATGGTGGCTTCGCGGGTTCTCTGTGTTACCCCTTTTTGGGTTGGAAGCTAGATACCGCCTTGCTGCCTAGTATTTTGAATGTCTATGATGAGATAATCTACTTATCTGAGACTACTATTTTCATGACTTTTCTATTTGCCTGTTGGATAATTTTTGTTGGCTTTGCAGGTTCTTTTCTTTTTGTTATTGAGGTGTTCCTTAGTGTTGAGCTAGTTTTTCTAGTTTTGATCGTTTGTTTTTGTTTTCTTTGTTGGATCCGGGGTCCATGGTGTACCTTGAGAGGATGGAGCGATATCATTTGGACGCGCAACGACATTTCCTGGGTTTGGAGCTGCTGGATTTGTATTATTATATTTATTTTTGTGTTCGTTATCTTGATGAACTCGTATGTATTACTCTTGTTCTATTTTCTTTGCTTGTTCACTTTGGGCGAGTGGAGTCCTAGTTTATACTCGAATTTCCAAGGCTCTCGCTATGGCCAACCCTTTTAGGGTCCGAACCTTACTTTGCAAGCTGAAATTGTTTACTTGCTACATGGTTGTTTATGATTGGCTTTTTGCCCGCCACTGTCTCTATAGTTAGAACCGTAGAATGCCAATGATTGTTTTATGAAAATTATTGCGTGGAATGTACAGGGTCCTAAAAGCACCAAGTTAAACAAGAAATTCGATTCTCAATCGAAAGTTAGACTCGATATTTTATTTTTGATCGAAACTATGACTAATGAAGTAAGCACAAACAAAATCACATCCTCCTTGGGATTCGATCATTTTGACTATGTTCTACCTCACAATCATTGTGTGGGTATGTGGGTTCTCTAAAATAATTATAATATTTCAGCCAATGTGATTATTAAAGACAAGAGGTTTATTCACCTCTATGTACTCGGATAAGAGAATACAAAAAGAATGTATTATTACAGGGATCTATGGGCCAGCTCAAGCTATTGACAAACCGGTTTTTTGGAATCAATTACATGAACTTAATTGCCTAATTAATTTACCTTGGTGTATTATCGGGGATTTCAATGAAATGGAATGTTTAAATGAAAAGGTGGAAGGTGTTAAATTATCTCTCAACAATGTACAATGCATGAGGAATTTTCTTTCTACCATCAAGGGAGAATCCATTCCTACCTCCTGCAGAATATTCACTTGGAAAAAATTTTTGAAAGGACATCTCATCTATGAAAGATTAGATAGAGCTATTGCGCACTCGATTGGCGGAATATGTACCCCAATTGCTCCGTCTCTCATAGGCCATTCTTGTGTTTAGATCATAACTACATTCTCGTTGGATTCTAGCCCTATTATTCGTCAACATTCTTATCGAAAATTTAGATTTCGGAATCATTGGTCGAATTACCCGAAGTCAAGAAAATTGTCAAATAGCAATGGAATGGGCACGTGCGAGGGACGCTTATGTACAAAGTTGTTAGTAAACTCAAGAATGTTAAATCTAAGCTTAAGCTATGGGCCTCTAAAATTTGTAGTAACTACTCTCACAAGGTAGAAAGGAATTTGAATCTTTTAGAGATTGTGAAAAACAAAATACTCGTATGACCCTTGTAATCATAGATTATTACATTGGCAAGCTCGCTTAATCAAACAAAGGGAGCGGCTTCTTTTATTTAATCGAAATATTGAGGAAAGTTTTATCAAAAAGAATGGTTGACTAAAGGTGACAAGTAACTCTAATTTCTTTCATCGTAATTGTTCTTTACGGAAGAAAAAATGAATATAATTAGAATTAAAGATGAGTCCGGAGGATGGATCCATGATAAAGACGATATTCAATAGAAATTTGTAACGGATTTTACTCAAAGATTTAAGTCTCAACAAGGTACTAATAGAACACGGATGTGCACTAATCTACCGGTCCGGCTTACCAATGATGATAATAACCAGCTTATCCTTCCAATTTCACTCGCTGAGGTCAATACTCGCTGTTTTCAAATGAACCCGACTAAAGCTCCAGGGCCGGACGGCTTTGGCGCTGGGTTCTCCCAACAAGCATTGGGATATTATTGGTAATGACATTACTACGTGCATTATGGATTTTTTAATAATGAAAAGTTATTAAAAAGGTTAATCATACCTTCATTGCGTTAATACCGAAAGTTACAAGCCCCTTGCTTACTTCGCACTTTAGACCAATCAATTTGTACAATAGTCTTTACAAGATTATTTCGAAAATACTAGTCAATAGGTTAAGGCCTATTCTACAAAGGATTATCGGCCCTAACTAGAGTGCCTTCGTGCCTAATAGGGATATCCATGATAATATTCTTTTGGCACATGAAGTCATTAACAAATTTGGGAATATTAAAGGGAAACAAGCTTATATTGGACTCGAAATTGGATATGGAAAAAGCTTATGATAGAATTGAATGGGATTTTATCTTTGCTTGTCTCAAGGATTTGGGTTTCCATTCGGTTTGGATTAACTGGATACGTGAATGTATTACTTCGATTACATATTCAATTATCATCAACGATGAGTCTTGTGGTTTTTTCCGTCCATCTCGAAGGACCGAGGCAAGGTGACCCCTGTCGCCATATTTGTTCATATTGTGTATGGATGTTTTGGCGTATAAGCTTCATTTCTGTCGCCTCGAACCCTAAATCGTGGATTGGGATTAAAATTTGTCCGCAAGCCCAAAAAATCCCCTGTTTGTCTGTTTGCGGATGATAGCCTTTTGTTTTGTAAGGCCAATTTTGAGACATGCCTTAGGCTCCATAATATCCTCGAATGATTTACGTAGTCGGCCTAGCCAACTTATTAATTTTCATAAGTCGGCGATTGTTTTTTCAGAAACTCTTCTACTGCTGATAGGAATACGGTTGCCTTTGTGTTTACTATTCCGCATTTAGATTCTTTGGGAAAATATCTATGTTGTCTTGTTTTCAAAGATAGAGCCAACAAATCTATTTTTACGGATCTTTTAACAAGAGCGAGATAGCAAATTACAAAACTGGAAAGCTAATTCGCTCTCTAAAGCGTGTAGGATGGTACTTATACCATCTAATCTTGAATCCCTACCTGCTCATGTGATGCAGAGTTTTAAAATACCTAAAACTACGTCTAACTCTCTGGATAAAATTAATCGGGATTTTTTTGGAAAAAATCGCAGGATGCCACCGGGTTACCAATGGTAGCTTGGGATAAAATTTGTACTTTCAAGAAATTGGGGGTTTGGGCTTTAGGAAAAGTGAGGCAGTCAACCAAGCCTTTCTTTGTAAACGTATTTGGAAATACTTATATGAAGAAAATAATTTATGGGGTTCAATTATGAGAACTAAGTATCCTCTATTAGAGGACTTTTTCTCAAGAAAAATAAAAACTTCGATTCTTGGGCTTGGAAATGTTTACTTAAAGAACGTGATCTTTTTAAAAGGGGCTTAAGATGGCAAATAGGCAACGGTAAAAATACGAAATTCTGGCATGATTTATGGTGTGGTAATTTTAAGTTATTAAATTATTATGACAATAATATTCCGAATATTCCCTCTTTGGATGCCACATTAAATGAATTTATAACCCCAAGTAAAGAGTGGGATCCGATGCGTCTTAATACTTTTCTTCCGACCGATGTTTGTCAAGTTATTAAGACTATCCCTTTATCTTTTCATGACATTGAGGATTCCGTTTATTGGGGCTTGTCTAGCAGCAGAAAGTTTACTACTAAGTCTCGCCACTTGGAATGTCATAATATTCCCACTAGTTCACCATCGTGTGATTTTGCATGGATTTGAAATATGGTTTTCTATCCCCTCTCCTTCTTTTCTCTCCATTCTAATGTAGGACAACTTAGTTATAACCCTTGCGAGAAAGGTTACCTATTAGTTGTTGTAGTTACCCTCTCAAATATATATATATATATATATATATATAAAACATTGAGGATTGTTAATTAGTGTATGTAGAAAATCATATACTTATAAACTCTGGTTTGAAACGAGCATAACTTTGTGTCCCATTGTGATAAGACATCTGCTAACAAGTTTACTCTTCCGGCGGGTTGTTAGTAATTATTGGTCCCATCAATTAGCTATTAATTGAAATATGACAACTAGTTTGGGACAACTACAAGAAATTAAATCATCAATACCAAGAAGGAATAATTGAATACTCTAAAAAATAATAATCAGGTGCACAAAATCAATGATCCCAATAGGTTGTTCCCATCGTGATAACAATGTTTAACAAAAAAAAAATATAAGGTTATGAGTGACTCGACTTGACAAAATATAACTCAAATATATAACTCAAATAAAGTGACACGATTAGATACTTGATTCTAAACGCATTACAATGTTAACATTCTACTTGATGAATTTAGATAGTTTGCATATGGTCGCAAGGTAAATTAAGTGTAGAATATACATTCAGTCAAAATACCAGTCAAACCGACAAAGAAACACTAAACCATATGAAGCAATCCGCTGAATGTTGCAGGCATGTTATTCGTCTAATAAAAACCACAAATTGAATACACTAAAAACAATCAAAAGGAAGTAAAAATGGCAATTCAACGTGGTGATTTTTCACTATGACATAAAAGAAAAGGTAGGAGAAGGGATAAAATTACACAGGTCACTAAATCAAGCTTACCTTTCACCTCCACTCTCCAGTTCAAAAGGTTGACTCTTTCATTTTAATAGGACGAAACATAATAGTCAAAATCAGAGATGGACCAGACCCTAGCGCCCAAACAAACAACAGGAAAGAAACTAAACTTTTTTAAAGTCTTACTTGAATCAAATTTGATTCATAAGCACAATTAGGTTCAATCATTCGTGCTAGCATATTCTTTCATATATTTATAGCAAAGTATAGGCAACCTCATACCACTAATTGGATTAATAGCTTCCCTTCCCCTTATATTTTCGTTTTGTAGCACCTCTAGTATAAATTCGATTTCCAAAATTACATCTTTTTAACCCGAATCAATTTACTAATTCAATTCTCAATTTACAACTACTCCAAAATTATCCCCTCTCATCATTTCACAATATTCAAGCAACCAAAATAGACTTTCACAATTGAATTAAATTGCATAAATAACAAATTTTTAGTCACCAAACTATTTTAATTTCGAATCTAATATAGTTTTAGAGTATAAAACCACTCACTTTGATTCCTTTGAGATTGAGGGTTGCTAAATTTGGAATAGTCTAGGTCAAATCTTTTCTTCCTTCCTTTTCTTCATCTTCTTTATTTTGCTGCTTCAGTCCCCTTCTCGCTGCCTCGTTTCTCCCTCATTCGCCTGCTCTCACTCACTTCCGGCCCCTCTCCTTCGTTGTTGTTGCTCCCTCGCCTCTCAATTGCTCGCTCTCACTCTCTCTGTTGCCTATTCTCGCCGTCTCCCTCTTTGTTGTTCACTGTCGCTCTCTCTCTCTCTCTCTCTCTCTTCTCTCTGCCGACCTCGCTCTCACTCTTGCTCTCTTCTCTCGCGCCGGACTCTTTTTTTCTCTTGTTATCCCATTCCCTTCCATGTCTCTATCTCTCTACCCTTCGCTCCCTTGCTCTCTCTCACCCCCAGATTTAGGAATAAGAAAATGACATATTTGTTATTGTGAAAGGGGAAAGAAGTTTCAAACAATTAGATAACCGGTCGAAGGTCTCGTGGCTTTGAGTTATAGATGCCTAATTCTAACAAACTTGGTTGCTTTGGCAGTTTGACTTTAATATTTAGGCATCTCTTAGTTTTGAACTTAATTGAATAATAGTATGTACTTGAAATTTAGGATGAACAGTTTGAGATGGTGTCTCGATCATTTGATTATGAATTTATCTACATCTTCTTTGCAAATATGGGGTCAAATAATAGAGATTAGAGGATCACAATTTGTCATATAATGTTTAAAACAAATTAAAGGCATTTTAATAACTTACCTCATGTATATGGGATATCCTCATTTTGTATCTTTGCCTAGCTTGCTAAATTTCCCTCACCCTTCCCCTCCAAAAAAAAAAATTATCTTAAGTTACCCGTCTCTAAGACTTGTATCTATTCTCTCTCCAAAACCATTTTATTATCTTACTATCTACTTGATCATTGGTCTAATTTTAAGAAGCCTAATTTGACGATTATTAACTTGAATTTTATATGCTTCACTTTCTAATTTAAGCAAAAGTGAAGTTGTCATTCTTTCTCATCCTATCTATCTTAAAGAATTTTTATCACCATGTTTTTATCATTGCGTGTGACTTTTTACAACGCGAATTTATTATTTAATGGATTTTCTTGTTCCCTTTTAGATGACTAACACGTTACAACTTTCGAAACAATTGTAAATTCAGTTTTGATAGTGATAGAAGTAAAGTTAAAATATGTGAATTCATTTTATAAGTTGAGTGGGATGTTGGGCAAATTACTCGAAGAATACAACTGATTTAAAGATGCCATGTGAGAAGGTAAGAGGTGGAGACTCAACTTAAAGTTATTTATGATTAAGAGGTCGAGTCTCAACTTAAAGTTATTTATGATTGAACTTCCATTGTCTATCATTTCTTGAGGAGGACCAAAGAGTATAAGAGGTTAAAAAGGGATTATCTTTGTGTGTATAAGTAAGGAAGAATAGATAAAACATCATATTCATTCTAGAATCCTGAAAATTGAGATCCCATTATTGGTATATGTGTACCTTTTAAGGGTTGGTGCAATATTTGAGTCAATGATGTTTTACTAGCTTGCATGTAAATACTTGTCTAGATGTCAATTAAGTTAAATTAGTGTTGACTTTGTAAAGAGTTATTTTTATAAATTTGATATTGTTTTATAGATTTGGTGTAGTTTGTATTGTAATATTGATTTGTGATATATATTGATATTTATTGTCATATGTGGATCGTCTAATTCAATTTCTTCCCATCATATATTATTCCTTTGCTTTCTAATATTTGCATTTTGGTACATAAACAAATTGTCATACTATTTATAGAGCTATATGAGTAAGATTTACTTAAATTGTTTGATTCCGGGAGGAGATTGACTTCTTAATGCTCCAAACGATGAGTGTAATAACCTTAAAACCATGATGATAGTTTTTCGAATGCTTTTTCGTTTAGTTTTTTAGATTCTTTGTTTATTCTTTAGAAATTTAAAATGATTGAAAGATAAATGTGCATTAGGCACTAATAAATTTGATGTGTCACGAAAGTGTTTTCACATGAGAGGATAACATGTATAAGAAGATTGTTGAAAGTGAAATCATATAAGATCAAGTGATCGAGGAAAAATGAGCTCACTATACAGTATCGCTTCGTAATTCACTAATTTCTTAAGGTGTTCATTGTATAATATTACTTCCTATATAGCATATATCTAGACTTGTTTATAAAAAATCAATCATAAAAAGCTATTGAAATCATATTTTTAAAAATGATTTTTAGGGGTAAAAAGCTACTACAAAATATCAACTTATCAATTACGTTATATAATTTCTTGACTAAGCTATAAAGCCAAGACTCTCTAAAAATCATATTTTACTAAAAAACATTATTAGAAAAGTTATTTACCAAATATAACCCGTATACAACTTTGATGGGAAAAAATGGGAAACCTTGATGAAAAGAGCTCGTAACCATACCCCCAAAAAAAAGATAACCCCACTTGATTAGAAAATAATTACTACTTCACCCGTACACTAGTACAAGTAATAAATGAACAATTATTAAATAAAAAAAAAAAGCACAGTCCCATAATATCAATAAATGAGTAAGCATAATATCAATATATCATATCCCTAGGACGGCTTGAACCTAGGGTCCAGGTGAATGAATTGATTGATAAAAAAAACTGGACAATGGCACAAGAACCTCATTAGAAGCATGTTTGTGAAGGAAGATTTGGCAATGATTCTAAGCATACCTCTGAGTAAGAGATTACCAGATGACTCATATTATTGGTGGCCTTGCAAGGATAGTAGGTTCACGGTAAAGACGACATATTGGCTAGGAAAATTAGGTCACGTAACTCAATGGTTAAGCAATGCTAGTGTTCACGAATGGCAGTGGTGGAGGAGACTTTGGAGGCTGAATACAATGCCGAAACTTAAGCATTTTCTGTGGAGAGCTACGATGGAAATTCTTGGAGTAAATGTTGAACTCGCCCGATGCCATGTCCTCGTATGTGAAAAGGAACCATAAACTATCCTCCATGCCTGTGTGGACTGTGCTGAGATCAAGCCGGTGTGGTTGAATTTGGGGCTGTGCTTGTTGATTAATGATGTGCACAGAAATTCAGTCAGAGAATTTTTCAGTGGATTCTTAACAAAATTGATGAGCCTCTCCTATTGATAGAATCTGTCACTTCGGCAATATGAAAGGCACGCAATGACAAGGTCTTTAATAATACAAACCCAAACAGGGAGGTCTTGGCAAGAAGTTTTATCATGGTTGCGCAAGAATCAGTTAGGTATTGTAAGCATATAGGCGGCTTAAGGGCGCCTCATGATATTGTCACTTTAACCTAGTGGGAGCCCCCCAACTAGTATGATCACAATTAATTTGGATGCCCATGTTAAAAGCGGGCATCCAATGGGGCTCGGATTTGCCGCACGTGATAAATGGAGTAGAATGGTGTTGATGGGTGTTCGAAAGGTGGAGGTAATTGCGCGGTGGTTGAGGCGTAAGCGGTGACAATACTCTTTGGTTTATAAGCGGCTATCGAAGCAGGTTATGATAGAATAATCCTAGAAAGTGATGTGCTTGGCCCTATCTCAAAGCTCATATCGGGTAAGAAGGGCTCTGGATCTGGTGCTTCAAGACGTTCGTACTCTTAGTTTGCGTTGTGTTTCTCTTTATGCTAGTCATGTCAAAAGGGAGGATAATACTGTCACTCATCTATGTGCGAGACTTTATCCTTATAATAAAAAGGAGCATTTGTATGTAGATGATTTCCCACCGGGTGTCCAAACTCTTGTGAAATTTGATTTGAAATAATATATCCCTCACTTTTCGACTCAAAAAAATAGTACTTTACTAAATAAATAAATAGTACTTTACTAAATAAATTAATGAGCATGTGCGGTGTGGGAAGCAACGTGTATAACTTTTTAAGTCCAGAAAAATATTCTGAAAAAATATACTTTGTTTGGACTTCTACTTGTTTTATTTAACAATAAACTAGCTATTAGACCAAATCATAGTTTTCTAAATAAGTAAAAAGACTTTATTAAAGCATATCAACACAGGAAATAGATGACTTCTACTTGCTTAGGAGAAGTTTTAGAAATTATGTCAATAATTGAAGAGAGAAAATTTAAAACAATAGAAATGATATGGGAAAGAAAAGAAGTATTTTGATTCAATTTAAATATATACCCCTCCGTTTCATAATATATGTTATTTAATTAATTTTTTCATTTTATAATACTTATTATTTTACGAGTCTCAATGGTATATTAATCACTAGTTTTAGACTTTACCCTTCTTAATTATTTTTTTATTTTTAAAACTTTATTGTTTTTAATAATATCCTAACATATTTATGTTTTTTATTATTTTATTTCTTTTTATTCATATAAAGATGGAAAGGGAAAAGAGATAGAGAAAGAAAGAGAGGCTGGAGAAATCTAAGGAGGAGAAAATATTGAGGAAAGAGATTATTGAGGGAGGGAGTAGTTTGAGATTAGGAAATTGGGAGGAGAGAGAAAAAAAAGGTATAATTTTACTCAAAATTTAAAAAAATAAAAGGGATATATTAAATATTTTATCACTTAACTAACTTTCTTCTTAATTTTTCTGTATCCTCCTAAAATAACGAGTAATTTGAAAGGGGAGAATAGTTTTTATCAATAAATTCAAATAATATTATAGTATTACACACACACTATGAATATTAAATTTAAAAAATTAAGGTAGATATTGGAGGGCATAAAAGTCATAAATTATGTAAAATTACCCAATACATTAAATTAAATTATTATTTTATACAATAATGAGATTACATATAATTTTTTTTGCTGATAAGGTAAATTCTATATTAGATTCTTATTTTTACTTGTGAGGGAAACTGACAAATACTCTATTTCAAGTTAATATTAATGGTAACAATCAATTACAATAATTTATAATTTGATTATTTTTTCAGTAAGTAGGTAAGACCTTCAACATTAAACCAATCAAATATATATACATCACACTGATAAAAAAAACTGATAAAAAAAATATTATTATCATAACTAATAAAATTTTCGTGATTTATTATTAAAAAACCTCTAGTTTGAATAACAAAAAATAGACCAATAGAGAACTGACTTTTTTTTTTTTTTTTTTGTGGATGTGAGACCAATATTTTTGTTATCTGTTAATCTTAATCACTCAAAAAAATTTAAAATAAATATCTTAGTCTCCACTGCGCTATTGACTTCAAACAACGCAACGTGCGAGACCCTCTCTCTCCTCTCTCTCTCTATCCCAGCGACTTCATTCTTAAAAAATATATATAATAATCACAGCGATTTCCTTCTTCTGCTACGGCGAGGAAAGCTCCTTGGCCTTACGTGATTCAGATTTCATAACCTTCACGTTTGTCTCCCTCCACCCTCTTAATCAGCTAGAATCTAGGTGAAACGTCCTGCCTGATAGCATTGTACAAGTCAACTGGAATATTATCCAGAATACATTGAATATTCTATTTTCTAGTCAATTATTGTCGAGTGATTGATGGGTATATGAGTCACTGAAGCCGAACAAGAGTTCTAGATTTTGAGGGGCTGAAGCGGCAAAATTCAGAGGAAAGATGATGAAGGGGTTTGTATTTTTAAGCTAATTATACTTGTGCTGTCATGGCTGAATGTGGGTTCGAGTCACAGACCTGCCGGTGGTGAACAGCCACTGGAAAAGATCAATATTCTCAGTGCCACTCTTGCCCTTCATGGTGATGCTTACATTAAAGCTTCTCCACTTCTTCTGGGTTTGAAGGTAAATGCTGATTCACCCTGTTTTTGCTGCATTGCTTGTTGATTTTGGCTTTAAGTTTCACGAGGCATTTCGTCGAGCATATCACCGACATATTTTTTTATTTATTTGATTTGCCTAAGATTTAGCCTTTAATGGTTGGTACTTGATACGACCAATGAAGCTCATGTTAAGGGTATATGAGGGGACCAAGTGGTTCCTGCTTGCGGTGGTCAAGATGATATGCTGTGGTTACTCCTTTTGGGAGTGGTTTTAGTAGTTTCACAGATTTTTATTGTGGGGTGTATTGGTTTTTTAATGCTTTTTGCTAGTTTAAGTTGGGTCAAGCTTTTTATTGTAGTTTTCCACGATAAAGAATTCCTTTTGGGGAAACTGTGTGGATGTCTTCTGCTGATTGAGAAGCTCCCAATAGATTCCCTCCCCCCAAAAAGAAAACCCTTTTCAAACTTTTTATAGAGTCGGAGGATCAAATATTGTCCTATTTCATTTCATTGATATTCAAGGGAGGGATAGTAGGGGTGAGCATAACCGGATAATACGTGATGAGAACTTTGCATGGTGCAAATCACTTAAAGTGAAAATCAAACCCTCTAGTAACTTTATGGCAGGGATAGCTACAGAGTATAGCTTGATTTCAGAAAGTTTGTCAATCTTTTTGTCCCTTTGTTTCATTGGTTGGATCATCCTCTGCAAAGTATAGGGTTATGATTAAACTTTGAAATTGTAAAATGCACATGACTCGGCCAGATTACACTCCCCCACCCAAACAAAGAAAATGGAAGTTATAGGATGATTGGCGTTAAGTCTGAATTTTCAAACCTGTGGAGTAATTTTCCTCAATTTGCAACCATATTTGCATTCTGGATTGGTTGTGGCCTGATCACATTACCTGCACTATTGCAGGGTGAGGACACTGAGTCGGTAGATGTACAACTTCGGTCGTCTAGCCCGTCTTCGGATGATTGGGTTGCAGTTTTCTCCCCTGCCAAGTTCAAGTACTGCCTCATGTTACCTCTCTGCTTTGTTCAATATGATTTTTCTTTTCCTTTTTTTTGTTAGTTTTCTTTTGATTTTGTTTTGGTTTTTGAGGTTAATTTTCAGCATGATTTCTCGGCTTGATGCATAGTATTGTACCTATCAGCTGTTGAATTGATGACAGCTAGACTGCTTCCTGTGGGAATTTTTGAGTGAGGACTGAGAACAGAACTCTTCTTGCAAATAGTATGCTCCAATAAATAATAGCCCAACCCAGTTTCTCACTTTCCCTCCCTTCCCATTTGAGCTGAAAGCTTTCTAGTAAAGCTAGCAAAAATTCGGGTCTGACAAATCAGTCCATGTCTAAAGTTCGGACGAAATATTCTGTTGGATACCTGGTTTTGTTAGGGTTGGACAAATCTAAATTCGGGTCAAAATCTTATGTCCAAATTTAAAATTTGGACGAATAATTGATGACCGAAGTCAGATTTTTCTATGTCAGACAAATTTGGGTATTCGGATCGAACGGAATTTTGCCAGCGCTATCTAACCCTATGAGGTTTGCTAGGCATATTATTCTTTGTGAAACTGCATAGCAATTTTGCTTTATTGTTTTAGTGGAATGCTGTTCTGCACTGTAATGAAGTTCAACTTTTAACTTGAGAATTTTGTGGTTATTGAAGTTCATCAAGCTGTTATTCAGCAATTGATACCAAGGATCAGAAGCCCTATATATGCACATCACCAATAAAGGTACATATAGTCATACAACAAAAGAAATGTTCTGTTGAAAGTTGAAACTAAATTTGGATTCATCGTGAGTGATGTTGGTTGAGTGTCTAATTTCAGTACAAGTTTGTAAATAGTTCGTATTATGCAAGGACTGGAAAAGCTACTCTACGCTTCCAGCTGATTAATCAGCGTGCAGATTTCTCGTTTGCTTTATTTTCAGGCGGCCTATCTAATGTGAGTTCAAGAATTTTTCTTATTTGTGTTTCTGTTGTTATCATTGTTTCTCTGGACTTCTTTGTATTACCTTGATCAATTTGTCTACCTCATTTCAATGCCTGAGTTATTAAATTCTCGGGAAAGATGATGATGGTCTTTTGTGTGTGTGTTTGCAGCCAAAACTGAAGGCAGTGTCGAACTCTGTATCATTTGAAAACCCTAAAGCACCACTTTATCCACGTCTTGCTTTAGGGAAGTCTTGGAATGAGGTATGTCCACTTTCCATGTGACTTAACAGTGGAAGTGCGTTTGAACTTTAAAGTTCCTTGTCGAGTCCTGGCATGTTCTGCAGCTCTTTTGCAGGTATGCCTGGAACTACGAGTTATGCGAGAGTATTTTCTGTAGCATTGTTATGCTGCAAATTATTTGTCTCCAATCCATCTTGCTGTGCTTTTGCCATATTCTTGGCCATGCTATCCTTTCTTAAAGGGTTTCCAATCATTCACATTGCAGCATTGTCTGAGAATCCCCACCACCACCCTCCTTGTGAAGCTCTGTCCCTTCTTAAAGTAAAATATCTTTTAAACAAAAGGACTGAAAAACAACTTGCATCAACAAGCATTTTGGTTTCATGTCATCAGGCATTTACAGCAAGAAAAGTTAAGTAACCACCAAAAACCCGAGTCTGAATCTTACCAAGCTAGGTTTAAAAGACTAGATGTATATCACTTTACCCCTGACAATTGCAAAAAGGACTAGATGTATGTCATCGACAAGCAAATAATTCACCTTAAACTTACTCAATTCAAAATCTTTAGACTTCAGGTGTCCCTACACAATTCCAACTAGGAATTAGCTCATTATGTATCAACTAGGGCTACATCATTGGCAAGTAATATACACTAAGGCACGTTGTCTTGGATTAATCTAGTGAGCTAATATATGACAACTGTAACTAGGAGTGGGCTTAAAGTTGGTAAAACCTTGATATTAATTGGGCTCTTGCCACTAGTCTTGGCGTCTCCATAGATAATTGTTATTGCTCAAATATGACTGATAGGAGCATCTTTTATCTTCACCTATCTCCACAAAAATATCTAAGCATTTCATCATAGGCCAATCAAACTTATTCTCTGAGATGACGAAATTTCCCCTTTAAGATGGTTCAAAATGAGGTCATCCCACAGCAAAAGAACCACATCAGAATGGTTTGGAAGTTAAGCAAATTTCATTTTCAATCCACAACAACTGGTATGCAATTGCCGCATTAGCATGATTCTGTAATGCTATAGTTGTTACCACAAGCGCAACAGAAACTGCATTTTGAAGCCTTGCCCTTAACCTTCTTGTTTTGCACTTTCCCAAAATGTCATGATATGCAATTTTAAAAATAAAAAAGAGTTCCACTATGATTGTTCTAGCTCAAGATATCTCCTTTGCTTAAAACTGGAAGTAGGAGCAAAAGTGCCAAGGTGGCAACCTTGAGATTCACATTAACAACCCACTTAACCTATTAATTCCTCCTCCTGTGCATTTTTATACTTCCATGGGGATGTTATGTGGAGCAACCCTCCCATTCTGTGTCTTCTGCAATGTCTCTTTGACTACATCTGTGACAATACAAGACTAATCATGAAATGTGATGATAGTGGGACTACTCAATTCATCCAGACAAATAGAACCATTTCCTTCAATTGTTTGTTTGATTGTTTGTAGTTTGAATGTTGACTTTGATTAGAGAATGATGGTCATAGGTGCGAATAAGAAATGTTTGATCAATCGAAAATAATTTCATGATCAACATTGTATGTTGCTGTGGTTGTGTCGTATTACTCATGTATATCAGGTTGTTGACACTTCCTTCATCCTTCTACAGATGACGGTAACCTGGACAAGTGGTTATAACATAGATGAGGCAGTTCCTCTTGTGGAGTGGGGTCCTTATAACTCAGCCCCAAAGCAATCACCAGCTGGAACATTGACATTTAGCCGTGAAACCTTATGCGGTATGGCTGAATCGTTTGGGACTATAATGACAATGTGTGCAATTCTTGTCTCCAACATTGTTTTGCCTGTTTAAAAACCTATGATTCTTCATTAAACTCATATCCAAACATCATCAAAACATAAAAGCTGCCACCCCCCTTCCTTCCTCAGAGCCCTCAAGCCTTGCTTTAGTTAGCACTTCATCTTTGTCAGAAGAACCACAGCTTGTGCTGCACCAGTGAAAAGTCGAGAGGATTGAAATACTGCAAAAGCATCACTAACCTGTCTAGCTGTGCACTTTGTTCCGACCATCACTAATACAAATTCATTGTTTCAAAAAGGGGAAAAAAGAGTCCTACATGATCTGTCTTTAACTCTAGTATGTCTACATCTAAAACATGGCAAATTTGGTTTTGTGTGAATGAGTAACACCCATATTTGTAGCCTGATGGCTGTAAGAGTTGGATTTGGTTCCTTTGTGCATGATTTTGGTCTGCACAGAGCTTGTCACTGTCTATCATACTCATATCTGCTGAGTAGAAAATGGAGCCTCCATGGCACTCCTTCATTCAAGTTGCACTATATCCCATACAGGTGCTATCTGGTTCAACTGCTATTTTGAGCTAAATTTTTTCCCTCGTGAATCTCAAGTTATGTGTTAATAATGGCTGATCCCATTCTGAGATTACAATTAATTAACATGATGGAGTAAAAGCCATCAGAAACTTCACTTCAGTGTCTCAAGACTTCTCCAAGCACCACACTTTTCTTTAGGTATTGTTTGAGTTTTAAAGATTGGTAATCATCATTGGTTAAAGAGATTTTCAATTATTTTGAGCACATACTGATGAAAACCTCATATTATTCTGAGTCCTGCATCTAAAGTTACTGAATTTCGTTACGGTGTTCTCCTAAGTCCCTGACTCGTGGATTATAAGCTTTCATTTCTTTGCACAAGTTTTACAACTACCTGGCTAGCCTATTTTGTCATTTTTCTGTTCTCTCCAACCCACCTAAGTGTGACTGCCTTTTTCTATTAATAGCTTTAAATTCATTTTGTACAAGATAATTGTTTTGCATTGGACGCCAATGTTCCAAGGGTTAATTGCAACACCTTGATATCTATGGCACATGTCTCTTTGTTATTCAAGCTAGCACCGAATCTGACCATCACCTCTTGTGAGTACTGTGGCAATCTAATGCCTCAAGGTTGAAGAGTCACATTATGATACTATTCGTTTCACAGGTGCACCTGCGAGGACAGTGGGTTGGCGTGATCCTGGTTTCATACATACAAGCTTCTTGAAGGATTTGTGGCCCAACAGGCTGTAAGCATCTTATACGTTTATATCATATTATAATTTTTATAATGACTTAGGGCCCTGTGCTCATGGAAATTGTTTTTCAGGTACACTTACAGGACTGGCCATCTCCTGTCCGACAGTTCTTATGTTTGGAGCAAGAAGTATTCATTCAAAGCACCTCCATACCCTGGGCAGGACTCATTACAAAGAGTAATAGTTTTTGGTGACATGGGCAAGGTATTTATAGCTAAGAATTTATAAAGTTGTTTTGAACTATTATGGTGTAGGTATTATCTGTAATAACTAGCAGGGCTTCCTCTCTTTTCCCCCTTCTCTCGCTTTTCAATATATATTTTCCTGTTTTGGGTTACAAATTTTGGTCTTATGAAAGTTTACATGTTCCATCTGTTTTCATTCAGGCAGAACGTGATGGATCAAATGAATACAGTGACTATCAACCAGGATCACTGAACACTACAGATCAACTCATCAAGGATATTGAGAACATCGACATAGTGCTGCATATTGGAGATATAACATATGCAAATGGATATATCTCACAATGGGACCAATTCACATCTCAGGTTGAGCCTATTGCATCAGCGGTACCATACATGATCGCAAGGTCTTGCCTCTTTTTTTTTTTTTTTTTTTAATGGTTGCCTGCATAGGCAGTCTTGAATACACCTTACAATTGGATCTCTATTTTGACATGTTTCATTTTTGCTCAGCGGTAATCATGAACGTGATTGGCCAAATACGGGATCTTTCTACAACAAAACAGATTCAGGTGGCGAATGTGGGGTGCTAGCTGAAACCATGTTTTATGTCCCTGCTGAGAACAGAGCCAACTTTTGGTAAATACAATTTTTCAAGCATGTAATTCAGCTTCAGTATCTTTGATTGTGATCATGTTAGCTTGTTTTTCAGTCTTGTGAAACTCTTTTTTCCTTTAAAATCTTTGAAGAACTTTTTAAAAGGAAGAGGCATTGATTTTTTCCCTTATTTAAAAATAATAATAATCATTGCCTCTAACCTTTCAAAGTTATTCTAAACATGGACCACTTTGATCAAGTTGTGCAATTAGCAACTACTAGACACAGGCAAAATTGAACTACCCAATTACTTTACTTGAAAGACCCTATCAAAATCCAATTCAAATTTAAGACGTGGAAATCAAATTCATATTAACCTAACCCAAACTGAACTAAAGAGGAAAATTTGTGAGTTGTGACCAGCATTAATTTTATTCACTCAATAAGCTTATTGGAAAACCCATCAGATCCAAAAATTATCTGATACTAAACTGAGTAACCCATTAGCAAGTTACTGATTTTTCTGTTTGCAACTAGTTTTTCATCGACAAAGACCTCATGTTATCATTTTGCTTTCACTTGGGAATTAGGAATGTTGTGGCAATCAGTGAACAGTGAAATATTGAGACATTAGAGTAATCGAGTCTGCAACTTCAAGGATCTGGAAATTTGAGTCTTACAATTACACATCATCCATTCATGTTCTTTGTTGAGTGTTGATCATAGTGCTTAGCCTATGCTGAGCTCGAGAACAACATAGCCCTGTTTTTGTTTTAATGCATGTTTTAGTGTGAGCCTAAAATGCGTGTTATCTGCATGTTGAAACATGCTTGACAATTCAGGGTAAGTAATTAATGTAAAATTCATTGGTTCATGTCCATGAAAAATCCTTAGGTACTCTGCGGATTATGGAATGTTCCGTTTCTGCATAGCAGACAGTGAGCATGACTGGAGGGAGGGCACTGAGCAATACAAATTCATTGAGCGCTGCCTGGCATCTGTGGATAGGCAAAAGCAACCATGGCTAATATTTGTAGCTCATCGTGTCCTTGGCTACTCGTCCGATTTTTACTATGGGCTAGAAGGCTCATTTGAAGAGCCAATGGGCAGAGAAAGCCTTCAGAAACTTTGGCAGAGGTACAAAGTTGATATTGCATTCTATGGACATGTCCATAACTATGAAAGGACATGCCCCATATACCAGGTATGTCGTCATATTTGCGTTGCTTATCAAATTTTCATGCTCTCTTTGTTTATCAAAGGTTTATGGTTTAGGATTTGGGGATGCTAATATTCCCTTTCTTTCCTTGATTTCTCCAGTCGTTATATACATGTAATTCTTAAACCACTAAACCACATGATTAAGAAGTTTCTTATCGTTGTATCTATTAATTCATTTTTTCCCAATTTTTGTGCTCCTGTAACTATGCAGAACCAATGTGTGAGCTCGGAGAAGTCTCATTATTCAGGTACCTTCAATGCTACCATCCATGTTGTTGCCGGGGTGGAGGAAGTCACCTGTCAAACTTTAGCCAAGTGAATACAAGATGGAGTCTATATAAGGACTACGATTTTGGGTTTGTCAAATTGACTGCATTTAACCACTCGTCTTTGTTGTTCGAGTACAAGAAGAGCAGAGATGGGAATGTATATGATTCCTTCACAATCTCCAGAGATTACAAAGATGTTTTGGCATGTGCTCAGGATAGCTGTGAGGCCACCACTATGGCAGTCTAAATTCAGAAAAGATGAACTAGTGCATTTTTAGAAAATCAAACAGAGCTGTGAACTTCAAACAGTATGTTAGGAATTACTCGGTGGACTGCAAGGAATGTATGAAATCTTTTAGTGGTGTAAGCTCTCTGGTTGTGTTTTTCTTTATTTTTTTCTTTCAATGAGTCTCTCAGCTATCATTTTCATAACTTGAACCAAAAAAAAATGTTACATAAAATTTTTGATAACTTATAATAGTGTTAAAAACCATGTTCTTTTCAATTTAATTTTGTTGAACTTATCTAATTAAACTTATTTTTGCTGAATTGAACTTATTTTTTGCTGGACTAAACTAAATTGAACTTGTACTTTCTAAACTGAATTTATTCTTTAAAAAAAATAAGTTGGAGAGAAGAAGGCCTTAACCTTTGCCGCAAGTAAGAGTGGCATTACTAGCAAAAGTGGGGCAAATATATGTACACTTTACCATTTCACTTACAAAATCGGTCATATAAATCAAAATCTAGTTAAGCTCAGTATCAATACTGTTAGGACATATTTCTGGAACATTCAGATTTGAGTTAATTTAAATTCCAATTATAGTTGGTTTATTGAACTGTCGCATAAGCATATTAGCACAAACTTCGACGGGTTAATTGACGTCTGAATCCAAATTTCATTGTTTTACATGTACTTTGAGTAAACTTCGATATCACATCACTTAGGATAATTCATTTTAAGAAAGTCTCAATTGTAAGGAACATTACAAGGCGGTTGCATTCAGAATACCTACCAAGTAGTCAGCATCATCCATCACTATCTCTCTTTCTTAGGGGATAAAGACAAAGGATACACGTTAATTGAAATTCTCTCCAGTTAAAAGAAAATTGTAATCTTGTAGTCCTCCATCCAACTGCTAATATTTCAAGTTGTTGAAACAATTAGCACTAAATGTGGAAAAATTACCAAAACCCATTCCCAATCGTTGGATGTGGAGACTGCAAGATTGTAGCTTGCAGTGCCCCCTCCAACTACAGAGATTTCCAAATCTGATACCCACACTGCAGGGAAGGAGGGAAAACCCGGAGCAACCAACCCAATCTATTGCCACCTTTGCACCTGCGTCAATAAAATGCAGTGAAGAGAATCCTGTCCCATCATCTGAATCATAAAACGGAACACAACAGAGCAGAACAAAACAATAGACTGTCATTGAAATGCTTTCAAGTTTCAAGTGAGGTTAGCCAAATAGGAATATGGTCCCTTGCTCTATTTTTCATCATCATATCATATATGAAAATGGCTACAACACTGCCGAAGAAAACAACACAAATCGCAAAAACAATACACAACTATCAGACCATTACATACAGAGGCCTTTCCTCGATAGCAGATTAGCAGACTACAAATGGATCCCATCAAGAGTATTGCTAGTTGAAGGCTTAAACTAACATTAATATAACAACTGAGTATTTGGAGCAGACAAAGCGATCACAAATCTCTGTACAGAAGCTTACACACAAAAGAAAGATTAATTGTGAGCACCATCATCAGAGCTCAGTTTTTAGTTCCAAACTGCAGCAAGTGTTACTGATAAAGCATTCGCCATAGTACATAAGCCACATGTAGACCCAACTCTAGTTATGGAAAAGGGCCATATACTCAAGGTAGCCAAACTCGTTGTCTAAAGCCGACTATGACCATTACAGTAGAAAACAACCTCATGTTGCGTTAACTTTCATTGACTATGCAAACTGTGCGGCGGCATGGCATGTAAGAAAAGGAAAATTCCCGGAGGCATGAAAGGAACATGAACATCAACCACTCATCTCAATGTCGCAGGGTAGATCTTCTTGGTTGATTGGAGAGTTGATTGATGATAGGAGATCATCAATCCTCAGAGGAGTATGCCGGGCCATGTATTGAAATACAACCT
Organism: Talinum fruticosum; assembly: GCA_021018815.1. Classification (NCBI taxonomy): domain Eukaryota; kingdom Viridiplantae; phylum Streptophyta; class Magnoliopsida; order Caryophyllales; family Talinaceae; genus Talinum; species Talinum fruticosum. The sequence continues at coordinate 366,667 of JAITYX010000072.1, read as the reverse complement.
GCATGTGTGTTATGAAGTTAGAAGCAATAAAAGTTGATTGTTCGTATGACACAAATTCATTGCCACATTCACAAAGAGCTTTAAAAACAAAAAAGCAATCGACTGTTTGAGTTGGATAATAGATGATGAAAATGGTCCGGGTAATAAAAAGGGGCATAAGAGCAAATCTTCCCCAAATAGCCACAGCAGGTATTGTGAATAATGGATTCCCAACATAGAATCCAATTGCATAGGAGAAGCATTTTTAGTAATACTTAATCCATGGACTCTCTTATGAAGGATGAGGATTTAACAATGATGAGTCCACCAGACAAAAGTTACTGATCTCGAAATTCAACCTGAAGATATGCAAAATTTGAGGGTTTTCTTAGGGGGCTTCTAACTCAATAGCCAAATGACTGATTACTGACCTCGAAATTCAACTCGAAGCCATGCAAAATTTGAGGGTTTTCCTAGGGCCTTCTAACTCAATAGCCGAAATCTACTGGTATCAAAAGAACCAGGAGACGTTAGGATTAGGATTGAATTTAAGATAGATGATAATGGTTTTAATTATGGCACTGAATATAAAATGCATCAGTTAAAGCAATTAGGTCCTAAAAAAGTTCTAAATAATCTAACACAATTTATGTCCCCAAAAAAAAAAAAATTCTTGCTACTTAGATCCACCTTTAATTTCATAGAAACCTGTAGGTAAGTGATTGGGCTCATTTGGGAGCTAAGAGGGATGTATAGACATAGGGCGATGCCCATTTCTCTCACCTCCCCCCACCCTAAAAATAAGGAAAATAAAAAAAAGGGGGGACCAAAAGCAAAAGGAGTTGTTATCCCACTGACCTTGGAATAACTATCGGCAAAAGCACGAGCACGATTGGACTTGTCTTGGTATAGTAAATCAGCCCTCTCAAGTTTTCCGTTCACAAAAGTTAGCCCTCCATTGTTAATTGCAAATCGCAAGAGATTACCTGGCTGCAACCCTATCTGAAAACAGATAAACCAATGACTAGACAGAAGGAGAAATGGTCATAAACAAAATAAAAGAAAATAGTGCAATACTAACGTCCACAGGGTGCATTTCTGAAAATAATATAGGCAGACAAGCAATTATCAAGAAAACAGATGACTGATAAGACCAAATTTGCTGAAACAATTCCTATAAAAGAATATGAGCAGACATACCATCAACAAACAAAAAGACAACCAGACAAGACCACACTTCTGAAACATTCATTATACAGCCATTTTCTGTTGAACATATGCAACTATGCTTGCAGAATATATCATTCTAGTTATGAACAGGAAGTTTCAATCCAGTGCATGAATTCCATCCTCAATACATCCACAAAAGTGCACGTCCTTCAGCAACAATAACTTTGTCATGTAGTAATCATCAGCCAGAAATCATTTCGCCCTCCCCACAAGGACAGCATAATCGGATAGAAGAAGCATCTCGCAATAGTTTAACAAAGACATGCAGCAAGTTTGTCCTTGCTTATAGTGGCAAAGCTTGAATGCTTTGGTCCTGTTTGGACATAGGTGGCAGGTGGGTAACAAGCTTTAACAAGATGCGCTGTTGTCATGTAAGAAATAATATGGCTGAGAATCATAGTGGAAATCTCATATCAAAGTAGTAGTACCCCAATCCCAAAATAAAACTTAAGCAGGCAACAGTTCAGGTATTCAGAATCCAGGTATATTCAATCACATATAGGTATCTAAAATGCCTAACATTCTATCAGCAAGATTCATCAGTCGAAACAATAACAAGGGTCATGGCTTGTACTCAACAGTGGAACAACAGTAATTCACCAGTGCCATAATGGTTTCATACATACCTTCTGTATAAAATCTTGATCCAAGCAGCCAAAAACAATAGGGGGATCATCTGAAGTAGTCAACTTTCCGTCATTTTGAAGCTCTAAAACCACCTGTTCAAGCCAAAGTACAGAAGATTATGAAATATAGGTAGTTCCATGAGAGGCATAGAAAGCACAGACATGATAATAACAACAAAAAAGAATACACTGCTTTTAAGAATTGAAACATATAGGGCCTGTTTGGCTCCTAACTATTAGCTATTAGCTATTAGCTTGTTTGTGTTAGCTATTAGTTGTTTGTATTAGTTGTTTGACTTAACTGTTTGCATTAGCTTAAAAAGGTGTTCAATAAAGTTAGTTGTTTCTAACAAAAGTTGTGTGGTGAAATTCCATTTATGCCCACAACTCAATTTCATTAATTATTTTAAACACTATAATTTTTTTTTATTCCATATTTATATTTCTTCTCAACGTTAATTGAAAAGTCTATGATATATAAAATTATATTTATACCTTCTACACAATTTTGGTTACAAGAACAATTTTTGTTTATTATTGACATAATTTTATATTTTATTATATATGTATTTTTTAAGTTTATTTTTAATAATATATCTGACATTTGTGTGACAACTATTTATTTATTAGGTATATTGAATTTTAAAATCCCGAACTTTGAGGTCTTTTAATGGGAATATCTCGAAATATTGATTAGATTGGCAGCAACCCGAATTTTTACTCTAATATTTTTTGGTATCCCACCACCAAGTTATGCGTGAAAAAATCGATGGTAATACGAGATGATGGTGGAGGTTTGACCACTTTACATTTTCATTTCACATGTTACCCAAATTTGACTACTCTTCCCCCATCTCTCCCCGCCACTCTCTCCTCCACAACCTCCATCTTCTTCGTCCACAACTCTCCCTACCACTCTCTCTCCTCATCTACCTCCATCTTCTTCCTCTAGAAGTCTCTCTCTCTCTCTTCTTCCCTCTAACTTTGGAATCCCTTTCTTTAAAGTCTGACTGGAGGTTTCAAGTCCTAATCCACAAACTTTTGCTCTTCTTCAATTCACACTTGCACTAATCTCATCATCCCAATATTGAAATCGAGTCTCATATCCTTACCTTCTTCTCCCACAAAGGGATTCATCGAATTATTTTCAAAAATTGAAACTTTTAATTATGAACAATTTCCCATTTCAAATTAGGAGCGAGAAATTTACCGAGAGGAAGAGAGATTGCAATCTATCGGACATTCAAAATCAATAGAAATTTACGACAAATAGTCCATTAAAATGGGAAAGCAATTTAAGCAAACCGGCTTCCTCCTTTTTTCTTTCTCTTGGAAGTAATGAATGAGAAGGAGAATTATTATTGAAGAACCCATACACGATATTCTCATTTAATCATACAATTGCAATACTAGTTCAACCAAAATTAAAGAACCATATAATTACACATCGAATAAGAATTTGCACATAAAAAGAAAAGAAATTTGAAGAACTAAAGATTCATGAGTTAGGGAAAACCGAACCACCAAAAAAAAAAAAAAAAAACAGAACGCGATTGAAGAACCCAGCAGCAGATCTAGAAGTCAAGTCCAAAAATCAATGAACCCACAATCTGAAGCCAAAGTTTGGGGCTTCTTCAAGCTCCCATTTTTCTATAAGCACTCAATCTTCTTCGTCTTTGTCTTCTTCTTTAGTAGCTATGCACAACTTTAATATGAGCTTGAATAGCACGACAATGGAATCCTAAATGGGGAAGGCTCTAATTCTCACTCCGGCACCTTCGTTTCCACCGTCTCATTTCCTCTGTCTCTAGATCCTTTCTACCCGGACACCATCATCTCACTTAACACGGGAAGGAGTTGCTTAATTGAGTGGATGAATTTGAGGAGTTGTGTATCAAAATTTTATAAAGAGATAGGAGAAAGAGGAGCCATGGAAATTGTTTGAGAAACGGGATGGAGGATCCGAGTAGAGAGAAAGAGAACCTAGAGGAGAGAGAGTTCAGTGAGAGAATGGGAAATTGTTTGCGAAAGGGGATGGAAGATTCAAAGGAGAGAGAAAGAGGACCTAGAGGAGAGAGAGTCAAGTGAGAGAGAGGAAAATTGTTTAAGAAAAGGCATGAAGGATCGCGAGGAGAGAGAATTAAGTGAGAGAAAAAATCAGTCAAATTATTTGAAAAAATAAAAAACCACATAAGCTACCACCACCGCCATGTCATATCACCACCGATTCTTTTCACCCGTAACTCGGTGGTGGAATACCCAAAAATATTATGGTAAAAATTTGGAATGCTAAGGGGCTAATTAATATTTTGGATATTTCCATTAAAAGACCCCAAAGTTTTGGGATTTTAAAATATAAAAAATATTAAAATAAAAAACGTTAACTTAAATATTCATAACCATCCACAACTATTCGAAAAGTGAAAAAATTTGAACTAGAAAATATTAAACACAGCATGCAACATTTGGCATGATTTTACCAAAATATTATGGGAAAAATGGTAACTTCAACTATTAATTACAAAAAAACTCTCAAACAGACTCTTCCAAAGAACTTTTTGTAAAAGCGTTTTTAAGGTATAAAAAGCTAATACAAAAACTCTTCATTCATCAGTCCAATTAACTTTTTATCCAACGCAAGGTGTAGTAGCTAATTTCCCAAAAGCTCTTTTCCAAAACAGGGCCATAGTCTATTCCATTTTCAAGCATTGCTTCTCAGGACAAAAATAGACGTTCATAACTAGAACTATCGAATTTAACTAGACCTCGAAGGATGGAACCGATACGTGCTGCTAGGCATAACAACACTCAAAGGGCCGGGCACCGAGAGCTAGGCGTGCGGGCAAGTTGGGCTCTCTACCGAGAAGTGGGGCGGTTGCTAGTTTGCAGCTCGTTTGTAGATGCTTGGACGTCAATGGAAGACAAGCGTGTGGCGCCGGTGACCGGGAAGGACAAGCAACGGACGGGCAACTTAATTGCTTGCGAAGACTTACGGTAAGTTGCGACAACGTTTGCGTACGCTTGCGGATAGTATGGAACCGATTATGCTAGTGAACGAGAGAATCAAACATCAAACTAGCAATGAAAATCTGACTTGGTATGATTTAGTTAAAGTTGCTCCACCATTCAACCTAAGCTAGAATAAAGGAATTTCACCACCTAACCAAGGAAAACATCACCAATTTGCATAAGAGATTGAGTAAAGTTTTGACTCCTAAATGCTTAACCACACTCTTGGAAGTTTTGGGATTGAAAAGCTTTGAAGCTTCACATTCATATGCAGCAAAAAGTCTAAGTTACAAACTAAAAGGGGAGGCTTTATATGCCAAGCCCCTAAACATCATTAGCAACTAAAATAAAAGCTAAGAAAAATTACATTATACAAATAAATAAATATGCAAGTACATAGCTCTCTAAGGGGTCCAATATTGTGCAAGTTGGTTGTCCACTAAAATGGCGCTTGAATTGACTTGACTTATTTTCCCTCCACGCTAAGGAAACTTTCTGGAAGGGGTAGCCAGGCACCAAGTAGCTGGCACCCAAGTAGCTGACCCATCAAGTGAAACAGGGCTGTTGACCCATCAAGTACACAAGAACCAAGCCCAAGACCAAGACCACAAGTTGCTGCCCAAAACATCCAGTTTTAGCCCGGTTTTGCCCGTTTTGCCGCTCTCTTGCCAAGCAAAGCAGCACAAACCTCCAAATGGATCACGCTAACCTCCAAATGGATCATGCTAAGTATTGGGATTATTCTCTAAGATGTTAACTTAAATGCCTAATTAGAAAAATCCTCCTAAGAATTGGTTAATTAGCTAAATTAACCCATTTGGTAAAACCGACAGCGGCTCTGGAGCCTAATCTGCGGTAGCCGTACTTATGGCATGATCAAAACAAATCTAACTAAACCAACTTCGGGAATTGAAATAGACTCATCAAGGAATCTTCCCATATATACCATGCCCCAAATCTCCTTTAAGAACTCACCCAAATAATCAGTCCAAAACATAGCGTAATTTTCAGGCCAAAAACATAAAAACGTAAACGTAACAAGGTTGGAAATCAAGTTGTCACTTCATCACCACTTTGAAGCTTGATCACCTTAGGACATGAGCTGCCTCGCCCGAGCATCGGAGATCTTTATGCAAATTGGTGGTGTTTTCCTTGGTTAGGTTGCGGAATTCCTTTATCCTAGCTTCGTTTGAGTGGTTACGCACCTTTAACTCAACTATACCAAGCCGGATTTTCAATACTAGTTTGATGTTTGAGTCTCTCGCTCACTAGCACAATCAATTCCTCGCTATCCGCAAGCCTACACAACTTGTCGCAAAGTTGTTGTCCATTGCTAGTCCTTCCCAGCCAATCGCCCTTGTTCTCGCTAGCACTCTAATATTACACGCTGTCTTCCGTTGACATCCAGCGTCTAGGGGCTCCTTTTTGTCTCATCTGCCCACTTACGGGTACACCGCCAACTTGCCCACACTCCTAGCTCTCGGTGCCCATCTCTTTGAGTGGTGTTGCACCTAGCGCTACGCATCAAACCGGTATCGAGCACAACCTGGTTGTTTGAATTATTTTGGCGAGGTGTTTTCGCTTGCTCCATCTTTGCTAGCTACAAAATTAACCTAAAGAGCCCAAACATTTATCCTAGCTACAAAGAACACATGAACACCACAAAAATGTCAAACCCAAGCCATTCAAACCCTATGACCGAGGGAGCTACCATATTCCAACTTCAAGAAAATGCCAATACCCTTTCAAAGGGAATTGGGGCACATTTCAACCCAACTAAGCGAAGCCTTGTCTAGGCTCCGAAATGTTCCCGGAGATAGGAGTGTGCGGAGTGACTAGTCACTCAACTTCTAGCTGTCCTTCCTTCCTCTTCTTCGTCTTTTTCCTCGGATGGAACAAGAAGGTACCTTATGGAGATTGAGCCTCCAAGCATTTGATGGTCACTCCAACCAGAATGTTTATATGGAGTGGGTGCAAGCCATGGAGCAAATTTTTTACGACAAAGCCTACACCTACAAAGTGGTTGTGCTAAGCTTGCGTAGGTACACCTCCGTATGGTATGAAAACCTAGAGAAGCAATGAGCCAAAGAGCATAAGCCTAAGATCGACACTTGGTCTAAGCTTAAGAAGTATACGGACGAGGTTTCTTCCAACATCTTCTAGGTGACACCCTCACGCCAAAACTAGCACAACGTATTCTAGCTCAAATTCGATTCAAGCCCACCATCAACACTACCTTCGACCACAAGACCAAGGCAGCCCCAATGTCCAAAGGTCTAGGAAAGGGCAAAGGCGTTGTCCCCGATCCCTTGGCAAGAATGGCAAGCCGGAAGTGCTTCAAGTGGCGTGAGTATGGGCATTATCAAACCAAGTGTCCAAACATGCCGCCAAGGAGGTTGAGCACGCCCCTTTTGAGGCAAGAAAAGATGAGGCCCAAAAGGAGAAACCAACCAACTCCTTAATGCCATTCAATGGACAGCTCTTGACCTTGCAAAGAGTTCTTCATGCTCCCGAAATTCCAAGTGCGGATAACCAAAAGGAAGCCATTTTACACTCTCGATGCACTATCAAAGACAAGGTATGCGATTTCGTTATTGATAGTGGTGATTGTACTAATGTGGCTTTTAAGTATATGGTTGACAACCTAAATCCCACTACCACACTACCCTACACCCTAAGCCCTACACATTGAAATGGTTAAACAGAGGGAATAAGGTACAAGTTGATAAGCAAGCCCACATAGCGTTTTCCATTGGTAGTTTAGTGGATGAAGTTGTGTGACATTTTGCCCATGGAAGCCCATGGAAGCTTGTCACTTGATGTTGGGAAGAGGGTTGTTCATCATGGGAGGGACACCACTTACTCCCTCAAACCGAATGACAAAACTTACACCTTGATTCCTTTAAGTCCTAGCTCCATCCAAGCCCAAAACTTTCAGCCCGGGGTGGGAAACACAGGGTCAAGAGCTTTATTGTTGAGTAAAACACGGGATGAGAGTCCTATTAGCATGGGTAAGACACATGCTGCCTCTCTAGCAAGGAGAAAAGGAAAGGTAAGGTAGTGACACCTGCCAAGCCCAACAACCAAACTACCAAACTCGTTATCCAAATTTCTTGTCCATTTGAATCAAGTTTCGTTTTTTCAAAGAGATGTGAAACAGGGGAGAGGTCTAGGATCAGGCCTCATTGGTGATATACTTGTCCATATACTTGCTAGAGACAGCCATCCAAAACGCTCCGAACATTTGGACAAGCACATGCAAGCTCTGCTCCTCGGCGCTACAAAGGGCTAGATGTATGAGCGATCGAGTCTCACATGGAAGGAATTTTGGCCCCTAAATTTTGCAAGGGAGTGCCTCGGGACCAGGGATTATGGGCATTTTCAATTTCGCCGGAGAAAATAAGTTATGTAGCTTTTCTACCAATTTTGACCTTTGTTTATTGTTTGCTCCGTTACTTTTGATTCACAAGGAATTTTCAACTCATCGACATATGCACGTAAAGCTCATTCATGAGGCTTTCCATACATTTCCATACATATCAATTTTGTCGCAAACACGGCCATGAGTTACAATATATGCTTATTTTAATTGGGTCCTTTTGTCCGGTCCTCTCGACCAACGAAGTTGAACAAGTGCAAATTTCAAGCTCCGGGATTTAAGGGCAAATCCTCTTCAAGGGAGTTTTGATGCGTGGTGAGGCGGATCATGTCCTAAGGTGATCAAGCTTCAAAGTGGTAAGGAAGGGACAACTCAATTTCCAACCTTGTTACATTTTTGGCCTAAAAATTACGTTGTTTTGGACTACTATTTTGGTGAGTTCCTAAAGGAGTTATGGGGCATGGCATACATGGGAAGATTCCTTAATAAGTCCATTTCAATGCCTAAAAGTTGGTTTAGTTAGATTCTTTTTGCATTTTGATTGATCATGCCATAAGTACGCCTAGTGCAGCGCGGTTTTACCAAATGGGCTAATTTAGCTAATTAACTCTGTTCTTTGGGGGATTTTTCTAATTGGATATTTAAGTTAACATCCGGAGGTTTGTGGTGAGTGGCAAGGGTGCTTTGTGGTGAGTGGCAAGAGCGCTGCAAAAAGGGGCTAAAATTGGATGTTTTCGCTAGCAACTTGTGGACTTGGTTCACCTGTTCTAGATGTTGTTTTTGGGCCACACTTGATGGGTGAGCTCCTGCGTACCCCTTTCAAAAGATTTTCTTAGAGTGGAGGGATAATAATTCAAGACAATTTAAGTGCCTCATTTACGCCAAAAGTTACTCCCCAAGCTGGAAGCCTTTCAGCCAACTTGCACATTATTGGACCCCTTGGGGAGTTGCTTAATTGCTTGCTTATTTCTTTATTTGTATAATGTAATCTTGTTTAGCTTTTATTTTAGTTGCTAATGATGTTTAGGGGGCTTGGCATATAAAGCCTCCCCGTTTACTTCGTAACTTAAGACCTTTTCTCCATATAAACATGAAGCTTCAAAGCTTTTCAACCCCCAAAATCTTCGGAGTGTGGTCGAGCATTTAGGAGTGAAAACTTTACTCAATTTGTTGGTGAGGTGTTTTCCTTAGTTAGGAGGTGGAATTCCTTCATCCTAGCTTAGTTGAGTGGTTGAGCACCTTTAACTCAATTATACCAATGACTTTCAATGCTAGTTTGATGTTTGAGTCTCTCGCTCACTAGCACAATCAATTCCTTACTATCCACAAGCCTATGCAAACGTTGTTGCAACTTGTCACAATTCGTCAAAAGCAATTGCGTTGCTGTCCATTGCTTGTCCTTCCTAGCCAATCGGATTGTCCAGCTTGTTCTCGTTACCACTCCAACGCTACATGTTTGTCTTCCATTGACGTCCGAGCATCAACGTCCAGCATCTACGACTAGCAGCTGATTTCGTCTCGTCTCGGCAGAGAGCCCAACTTGCCCGCACACCTTGCTCTCAGCCCTTTGAGTAGTGTTACGCCTAGCGCCACGCATCGGGAACCAACCGAAAATTTTGGATTTGGACCAGAAATTTTCCAAGCCAAATCCAAATTACGCGAACCCAAATGGCCAAAAATTAGTGTGTCAAACCCGACCATTCCGATCAAAGTTCCGGTCAACGCACTTATTCACTAAAGTCATTGGAAAAACCATTTGCTAAAACATGGCCCTTGTCGAATTTATGCATTCCCACTCACCACCTCTAGAATGATCTAAAGCAGGAGAGCTATTAGCCAAAAAAAATTCATACCATTGTTCATACTGACTGAAGCATACTTGATCTATAAGTTAGAACCTATTCGGAAAGGGAGGGGGAGAACATTAGTAACTCTTAAGTCATGGCAATCATATTAGTTTAACTAAATAAAACTTTACAATTGTACAAATAGCCAAACATTGAAATACAAGCATAAGTGAACAACCAAATTATCATATTTACAAATACCCAAGTACCTGTTGTTTGCTCGGAATTTCACCTTTGCTATCCGTGTCAATCACATATTGACTACATTTATCATCCTTCCATACTAATGTCGGTGGTGTATTTCCTGTTTGATAATGTGCATGCCTGTGATAGATAATGGAGCTAATGAGCCAAATCAATTACTGAGAAAATCACACTGAACATATTAAGACAAAGAGAAAATGACTGACTATCGTAAGTTAGTATTCTATTATGTTAAACTTAAATCATGGATAGGGAGAGCCCCATGCCAAAGTCATCCTCATTTCTATATCTAATTTATTTTGTGGATATCCTTTCGAAACTGTAACATTTCATGCAAATTGCAATGCTGAGACCACAGTGTTGAATAAAGCAAAATGGGAGATGCTATCTACTTTAATTTACACGGGAAAAAAGAAGTTGTTGACAAGAACAATCACAATTCCTCGAAACATCCAAGTCACAAGCCAATAGCCCTACCCCGGTAGTTGGAGAAGAAGATAAAAAACAGTTGCCAATATTGCACAATCAACAAACAATGGACCACGTAGTTGCAGGAGTCACCACCCAGATCACTATTTAAAAAAGCAACCTGCATACCTTAAACTCAGTTCATTGATGGAAACGCCAACAGAGGCTAGATATCATTTGCAATGCCATAAAAATTTTGTACTAATAAATGAAGCCCGCCACTTGCAAATGATACTAATCAGAACCTTTTTTACTAGCAAGAGCATGCATCTAAAGGCACACAGTGACCAGAATTTGAAAATTAATGCAGTGACTTACATCTAGAAGCCAATGTTACTATTTGGTTATAATAATCAACACTATTAACACTTATTACATAACAGTATATCCTCGACTTGAAATAGATGGAGATAATGTAGACAATTGAAAAAACCATGCAACAAGCATACGACAGGCTTACTTGTTACAGAATAAGAGGCCATCTTTGATGTAAGGTACTTGTCCTGTATAAGCTGAGAGCAGTCCACTCTGATCACAGTTGTAGACAGGAACTGAACTAAATCTGTACCTGTGGTAATATGAAGTTGGTTCACAAGCTCCACTCTCAGCAAGCTTGGAGTTTAGCCAAAAAATCTGAACTCAGCATTACAATCATAAAGAGAGTATCCTCGCCAGCAAACCATGTCAATCACATAGTACGTCTGGTCCATCTGCCATTCCCAATCATAAAAAATGTCAACAAAAACAAGCAAGAAATCCAGTGGACAAGAATATAGTATATTACCTACCTCATGGAATATGCAATCCAGAATACAATACGACTGGGCAGATCCAGAATTCTCTCTTGTTCTGGCTCCACATGGTAGAGCAGATGGAAAATGATGTAACACGGAGCCATTACGTAGCCTGCTAACTGTTGTACCATTCATGGAAACCACAAAGCATCTCTTACCGGCAGGCCTTGCTAATACATACCTACAGAAGCATGATTTAACTAGTGTCTTCATCAAATTAAAATGCAAAAACTAGAAAGTTATCATATGCCACCCGGGGGGTGGGGGGAGGGACAACATGCAAAACAACCTCAAATTTTATATGAGCAGAAGAAGAACTAACTGGAGTTCCCATTCAATGAAATCAATTTGTCTTCCTTATGAAAATGAAACTATGATGCACCAGTTAATAACTTGCGCGTGTATCCCACATTAGAACTTTTGAAGCAAGTATGGACAACGCTTAACACTGCTTTGCATAAAACACAAAACCCAACTCAGCAGGAACCACATTAGTTTCAGTAGCACTGAACAAGAGCTCACTAGAAGTAGCCCTCAAACAAAATCCAAACTTTATTGAAATTAATCATGTAAATTTGATAGAAGAAACCATTATCTGCTAATCCCAACCCACTCTTCCCAAAGTCCAAAATAAACAAGAAAAAACCTTTTGAAGAATGGCAGGCGCCTACAGAAATTCACCACTAATCCACCTCCTACCCAGTAGAAAGTTTCCAAACTTTTGCCCCTTTGCCCACATTTGTTTACAATTCCAACCAAGTAAAAAGCTAAGAGCCCAGAGTCAAATTCCCCAGCCTCCCCACATCATACAATCCTTGAGAAAGGACTCATCAAAGCTGAAAAGCTAATTGCCCAGTTGAGAAAAACTTCCCATAACGAAATCTAACACGAAAAATTGTCCAACAATTACCCCGGAAGAACTTAGTAGAGAATAATATTACCAGTCTTGAGAGAGACGATCAGGGACGTCGATCATCCACTCAGGAAGCATCAACTGGCGAGCGAACCACCGCCGAGCTTCAGACCCACGAAGCTTGGAAGCCTGTCGAACATCAGTAATGTCTCGACTTTGCGGGTCTTCAGCGGAATCAAGGTCGAGTTCTTGGGTGGGCTCGACTTCGATGAGATCCGCCGAGGCTTCGGCTGCGGAGGCGGAGGCGGAGGCGGAAGGGGTTTCGGGTTCAGGGTGGCGGAGAGAGAGTAGGGTAGAGGCAAGACGGCGAGCTTGGAACTGGACATCGAGGCGGCTCTGCTGTTGGCGGAGGAGAGAGAGCTCCCTCCTCTTCTGCTGGTCTGATATCAATGGCCGCTTAAATGGCCGCCGGAGTTCGTGGGTCGGCATCCTCTCTCTCTCTCTCTCTCTCTCTCTGCCAGGAGGCGCGGGCAACGAAAGGAGTAGTCCTGTATTTGAAGTGAATCCAAGACTTTAGACCCAAAATTCTCTCTGGGAGTTGGCCTATCTATTTTTCAAATATCATAATGCTCTAGTAGTCTAGTTTTTTTGTTTTTTGAGTCTAGTTACTTGTTTCTGTCAATAATAGTCTAGTTACTTGTTCCTGTTTTAGAGCATATTTAAAAATTATTTTTATTTTTTAAAAGTATTTTTAAAAATTATTTTTAAAAAAATTAAAATATTTGACCTGAATTTTATAAAAATATTTTTAAATAATTTATTTGTTTAAGTAAGATTTTTAAAAGGAGAAAGAAAGGAGATAGAGATAAAATAAAATAAGAGAGAGATGATAGAGAAAAAATCAAGGAGAGAGAGAGGAGAGAGGAGAGAGGAGAGAGGAGCGATTAAAATAGCCTACAAAGAGATGAGAGACAGTGAGAACGAGGATTGTGGGTAGTTGTTATGGAGTTTTTTCATAAATTAGAAAAAGAAATAGTTATTTATTGTTTCTATTTATGGGGAGTTTTTTTCCAAAATCACTTTCGAAAAATAATTTTAATTTTTAAAAAACTTAGTGTTTGACCTAATTTTAATTTTTAGAATTCAAAAATACTTTTAAAATGTAGGTCAAACACCCACTTAATTGTTGATCCTCCAAGAGTCGAGTATCAATCTATTTGCGGTTGTTAAGCAAGGAATTGGGTTTGTGAAAGCGGATGCTCGAGCTTGCCTCTTTGCCTTCAAAACTTGTTTTGGATGTCGTGTTTGATAGTGTGGTAATCGAAGGGATTGTCCTCCGATTAATTCAAAAACTAAAAGTCACGATCGTTGTTGATGATTTTATTGGTGTATGATATTATGTTTATGTGGGTCATTTAATTTTTATTTTGTAATCTTTTATTAAGAGGAATTGGATTAAAGTTATCCATGATTCACCTCATTGATAACTTATTTCAGTCAATAATAGGTTATGGTTTGATGATGTCACGGGTAGTGTTTTGAGTTGGGTATCGGAGGATTTGTTACATTTCCTCCAAGTTAAATTAAAATTCCCCACCCTTTTTTACAACCAAAAAAAGGTCGAGTCTCTATTAAATTATTAACATATTCATATACACATAAAACTGGTGCAAGCATAGATGCTCCCTTAAACTAAAGAAGAACAAATTTTACCTATTTGATTCAACTAGCTTGAGAATGCTTTTTGTTGTGTAATTATTAGAGAATATGTTCACATGGAAAATGTTACACATAATCTTGGCACCGTGTTAATTATACTTTAGTAAAAGCTAGCCAAAACCTTTGAAAATACTAGGCAAAATTTTGAAAAAAAAATTGTTTATCTAAATTATTTGTCCTTTGACTGAGTCTTAAACAATACTTATAGGTTCTCTATGTTATGAATCTTCATAATTTTGTGCATTTGTGTAAACGAGTAATAGTCTAGACGACGCCATGCTTTATTTCCATATGAGAGCTCTTGGGCTCTATTTTTGAGAGTGTCATTCTCTAGGTAAGAATGAGTAGCAGCGACAAGTAATTTATTAACTAGTGTATCCTTTGGTCATTTCACACTTTTGTGTGGCTCCTTAAATAAAATCTGCATAGGAGATACTTGCCTAAAAAAATATGAATTCTCTATGGCTAAACGCCTTCCATTAAAAATGATGGGACCTTACTTATATGCACAACTTCTTTAATTATGCTAATGATCTCTTTAATGTTTTAGTCCCCCTTCCCCCAAAAAATCTAGTTTTGTTACTCGTGCACCAAGTTGTCACGATATCTTTCTATGGGTTATCTAATATTCTTTATACTTACTATGCACACAAAAAAAATACTCAACGTAAAAAAGCAACATGGCTAAATGCAAAAGACTTCAATTTATGTTCTTTTAGCTTTAATATTTTCAAATTTAGTGCTTAAATTCACCATATGGTTTATACGGTGTAGAGTTGAACTCACTATACTCGTAGATGTCATATTTATTGATATATAGCTAAACTAATTATGTCTTATGATTCTGGTGTCATCTTACAATATTTGTGCTAAACATGATAAAAATATGAGTATGTTAGAAAAATCACTACTACAGGAACCACTTTTAACTACGGTTAACCTAGGTATCGTGTATGTGGGCATCGTTGTGTGTATCACCTTTGACTACGGTTCAAAACCGTAGTAAAAATAACACCTATGATAACGGTTCTTCAAGAGAATTGTCGTCATATGTGACCTATAACAACGGTTCTTCTTGAAGAACCATCATCATAAATACAATTATTTAAAAAAATTATTCAGGGAGAGACATTTCGGGAATACAATAGTAGAAACACAAAATTGCTCAAACAACGTAAAGAGTCCCCGGTTCCAGTTCATATTATGCACCAAAATCAAGCCCAAATTCTAACATTAGAATAGATTTGAACACTACAAAGACAAACTAAGAAAAACAATCCGGATCTAAAAACTAAAAGCCGATGAGAAGAATGCTATGAATTTAACAAGCCAGGTCTAAAAATATGAATTTCATTAAAATCCAAAATGTGTTTATTCAATCGAATTCAATCGCTCAAAAGAAACACTCACACTATCAAACACTCATAGAACTAGAGATCTTCACCGGTCCGCTTCAACTTCTCTTCGAATTCGGTAGCCCCGATCGGAGCCAATTTTGACGTTTTCTCACCGTGGGTCTCTCTCTCTCTCTCTCGTTCTCTTTCTCTCTCCTTTTCTATATGTAAAGTTTCTGCAGATCCATAGCTTATGATTACTTTAATTTCACTCCAACTTGAATCGGACGTTGTTGTTGCTACTCGCCCATTAGGTCGTTGTCTGCTGTCTCTATGAAATATGTCTCCGGCGAGGACGACGGCGGAGGAGTTAGGACAATTGTCTCCACTTTCGCCGGAGACGGTGCTTAGCCTTAGAGATCGGAAGTGCCCAATGTCTTGTCGATGGTGCTCACCCTCGAGATTGGAAGCACCCAATTTTTCAAGTCGTCGTTCGAGAGAGAGAGAGAGAGAGAAAGAGAGAAGGATATTTTTCAAGCACCATGAGAGAGAGAGGGGAGGTCTTTCAAGGGCCAAGAGAAAGAGAGAGAGAATGAGGTTTTCAAGCTCCATGGGAGACCGAAGAGAGAGCTAGAGAGTGAGAGAGAGGTTTTCAAGCTCCATGGGAGACCGAAAAGAGAGAGAAAATGGGGCGTTCGATGGGAGACCAGAGAGAGAGAGAGGGGTAGGGGATTAAGCGAGTGTTATGATACGAGAAAGAGGGCGAGAGAGAGGGAGACACGCTTAGGGTTAATGGATTTTTCGAAAATGAAAAACTTTAACCCTAAAGATGAAAAACTTTTAAGCCCCATTTGGTATTCAAAATTGGAATGGAATGAAATCAAGGAATGATACTCGAGGCGTTAGGTATGGAACTTGAATATTCTCTTCAAGTGTTTGGTAGAGAATAGGAATGGAATCAAGTTTCAGTTCTTGTTATTTGGTTGTTAATCATGGGATAAAATTAAATTTTTTCTATTTTTTAAATTATTTTATATCATTGTAAATTATTATTATAATTATTATTATTATTATTATTATTATTATTATTATTATTATTATTATTATTATTTAATTCAATAAAAGTTGAAGCTCGTTAGCATATTTGCTCGATAATGGAGTCTTATATTTATTTAATTTTTTTAATTAACTATTTTGTAATTTTTTCAATAATTAACAAATTTTATTTATAATTTTTAGTAAACCTATTTTCAAACTATAATGTTCTATCAAACAATATGAAAAAATTATATATGATAAATAAATAAATAAATAAAATACCCCAACATAATAACAAAAATAATAACAATAACCAAAATAATAATAATAACAACAACAACAACAACAACAACAATAACAACAACAATAATAATAATAATAATAATAATAATAATAATAATATAGCAAATAGGCTAATTTTTCTTTTCTTTAATAATTATAAATCGATCCCCGAGGGATTGAGAATTGTCCCCTTCTATTTGGGGGATTCAAATTCCTTTGTTTTGAGGGGAACTTGAAACCTGTAAATTTCAAGTTCCACCTTCAAAATATTCAACCAAACAACTGAAAAAGGAACTTGAAACCGGAGTAATCAAGTTCCATTCCAATTTTGCTCAACGAAACAAGTAACCATGGTTCAAATGAAAGGGTCATAGTTAAAAGTCACTTTTAGTTACGAGTGCTTTCAATAAAGCGTAGTAATATGTTCACAGACCTAACATATGACAACAGTTCGTTGAAACAACCATTGTCATAGGTGGCAAACAACGTCACTTTACAAAAATGTCATCGGTCCATTTTTCATGACGATTTGTCCTTTTAACCGTTGTTAAAGATCCGTCGTTAAAAGTGATTTTTGTAATAGTGAATGACAATGATAAATATGGTGGGAAAGATAAATCTGTTAGTAGCAATGATAATTACTAAATCATGTACTCCTATTTTGAATCATATATAGTAAATAAGGGCATCATTAATAGTTATATGTATTTTTGCATAATTTAATTAATGTATTATTATAATTATTTTAAAATTTAATATTTGCTCATGTACTTTATTGGTACCATACACAAACACAACTATATTAGCTTATGAAAGCCCAAATGCAACATTTGAAATGTAACATGATTAGCACTAGTCTTGGATCAAAAGCAAAACATCAAATCAATCGTCACCAAATCAAGTAACATTGATCCAACAATTGTCAACCCACTACGAGTGGTGTTTGGTTCATTAAATTTTGAGTGTTGGTATGAAAATGAAATCATTTATATCCATACTTTATGTTTGATTGAGTTTTTAAACCCAAAATCACATTCCAAAAAAAAAATTATTCAACCCATAATGTATGACTTTACCCATACCCACCTCATCGTCCGATTTATCTAAACCCATACCATTAGTATATATATATACACACACACACACACACACACACACACACACACATATTTTATCGACTTGCTGTTATTCTTCTTCCATTACTAACGATACAAGTCTAAACCACCATTTTTTGCTTTGGTTTCTTCCGCTTTTCTTCTTCAATTTCGATTAGGTACTATACATATTTATTCAAATTCAAATTCCAATTTCAATTAGATAATGTATAATTAATTTCATTAAGGTATAGTATAATTATAGCATAATTGTGTTTCTTGGTTGTGGATACTTATTTTCGCTAGACTAGTTCACGCTTTTGTATTCATTCATTAGTTGTACCAAATAACTAGAGTCAAGAATCAAAACCCATCCTCATACCCCCTTGAAATCATTCATGACTTCATTCCTTTCTAACCTACTTGAACCAAATGGCCCTACATTCATTATTAAATTCCACAAGCGGTTCATGCATGAAGACACAAATATAACTCTCTATCTCTTTTAGGTTTTTATTTTAAGTCATTTTGAGCCCAATAGGATTCTTTATCTAAGTTTTCATTCGATTTTGACCCACTCGTAAAGCACTTTATTATATATCTCTCATTTGTGCTTCGTAAAGTTCAGGAAGGCTGAACATGGTCCCATTCATACAAATGAAAAGAGGACTGAGCCCAAACTAGTTTACAAGAAAATGCCTTCTCCACCTATTTACAAAAGAAAAGATTTTTAAAAGAAAGAGACTGTAATGCCCCCAACCCGTAATCACCGGTGTTAGACTAAACAAGCCGCTATCCGATGATTAGCGCAGCGGAAAGGAAGGTCGGGAGTCGTCACCGCCGCCCATGTCCGTAGACAGGGCAAGGCTTGGTCCGATGGTGTTAATAATGTACATAAACATAACTTAGCGATGAGCAATTAATAAAAGATACGATCGAAACTTATAAATATTTACAAATGATAACACGACTCTTGATCGACAGATGACTTTCCTACTTGCTAAACCAACCAACAGGTCTCCTGCGAGCCGCTACGTCCGAGTATTTACATCCTGGGATTTCTGAAAATTACCTAAAACAAAACAAGAAATAATTTCGCAATGTGAGTCGAAACTCAATACGCTCATTATTATGCAGTAAAATATAAGTTAGAAATATTTGGGTTGAGCACGTGCATTTCAATTCATTTTATAAATGAGGGAGAGTGAATAATGTAAAACTGTTGCTAATTAATTATCCGTGTGGTTACCCTTGCGATCATCGGGTTTCCCTAAATGTGTACACACCCATACCGATCGGGAAGTCCAGTTGGTGCGGCGCGGTTACGGTGTGCCGACTTTGAGCAATGGTAAAGTAACAATGGGCGGGTCCACTTTAACATGGCAAATACTGTTGCAAATGATTCTTTGTTGGTTGTTAATGGCGGCCATATCCGGCCTTGATTTTTGAATGAAAACTTGAAAGGCATAATCCATGAACGTACTCGAAGATGCTGATGGTATATTTGTTGGTGATATTTGCACAGGACCCGAACGGACTTGATTTGATGGCCCTTAACATAGATTTTTAAGACATAATTCATTAATAAGGATTTACATTCATTTGGTTTTGGTAATAATTACTTTATTTCATGGTAATTAATATGATTTATAAGTATTTGGATCATGTCTTATGTTATTAAAATTTATCTAAGCTATTTTACTTATGAATGTAAATAATTTTTAACATGAATTATTTTATAGAAATTAAGCATGCACTTTAGCCTAGCTAATTACAAGTTAATAATTATGCATTTATTCATTAAGTGATTATAGTTTATGCATGAATTTTACTAAGCATGCATTAAGACTTTAGGTCATTTACACATGCAATCATGTATTTATTACTAGTTTATTTACTACTTAAACATGCTTTAGGAATCAACTAATTACTTTAAGTTATAGCTAGGTGAATGTTTTGGTTAATTATTTAAACATGTACATAATAACTAAATAAGTTTTTAGTTTAACAATATTCATGTAATTAACATGCTACTTATTTAACATGCATGCAAGAATTTAATTATGAATCTATTATTAACATGCTAATTTATTTTTATTTAATCATCCATGCAAGGTTTACTTTATAATTATACATGTATTAGTGCATTACTAACTATGCATGCATAATTTGATTATTAATTTAAACATGAATTATTAATGAATCAATTATCAATTTTATTTACTTAACTACAAGGATTAGAACATGCATGCCTTAATTAAATTTTCATCCTTACTAATCTGATCATAATTTTCTGTGTACTTTATATTTTATCTAATTTTAATTAGTTTTAAAAGCTAAATTAGGTTAAGGTAATTTTTAGGGTTAGGGTTTTTACCTTAGGAAGAAGAATAGAGCAAAGGTGGTGGTTGCAGGTGGAATCCGGCGGCGGCAGCGGTGTTCCGGTGGCAGAGGTGGTGCCGGAGATTGGTGGTGGTCCTTGGCGGCGGTGGCGTGGCAGTGGTAGTGGTGGTGATGGTGGGTTTTTGAGGAAGTTGGTTTTTAGGGCATACATAAGGGAGAGAGAAAGAGAGTGTGTATGCATGGGGCTGCAGTGGTGGTGCTTGGGTGGCTGCCGGCGGTGCCTGTAGGTGGCGGCGGTTAGGTTTCCGGTCGGTGGTCAGGTGGTGGTGGGCATGGGTGATGTGGCGTTGGTGGTGGTTGGAAGTGAAAGGGAGATTATAGAAAAGTAGAAGGTGGTGGTTGAAGTTGATCGACGGAGGGGTTTCGGGAGCAATTTTCCGGCAACAGTGGTCGTCGGAACGGTGCTCGGAAGGGTGCTTTTCGCTCAGTGCAGTATGGAGAGGGGTTATGATCAGTTGGGATCGAAGGAGGAGGTCGGTGATGGTCTGTGGAAGGGGCCAAAGTGGGGCTGGTGGTCAGCTGCAGGGAGGAGAGAGAAATTGCTGAGATTAGTGTTTTAGGCCAATTTTTGCTGCTAATCAGTCCTATTTATACTGAATTCTGATGATTATCTGCATGATCAAGCTAGCATGGGTTGGTTTTTGTGGTTGACAGATGGTAATTATACATGCTAAGCCATGACTTGTCAATTGTTAAGCAATGCTTGGTGTGATTAGTGGTGTCCAAGCCCTATTTGACCCCAAAAAATATCATAATTCATCTTTATTTTTATTAATTATTAACACTAATCTTCCTCACCTGCCTACTTTCTAATATTATCATTATTATTTTTATGATTTTTCTCATAATTATTATATATTTTCTTTGTTAATATAAATTTTATCCTTGCTTTTGTTTTATTAAATAAAATTTGGCTAAGCTTATTAGTAGCAACGTTAGAGGCTTATGTACTAAAAAAAAATGCTCAATTTGTATGAATATATTTATACACATATATGTGTATGACTAGCTATATAAAAATATTTATAAAAAAATTGGATTTATATTAAATATTTATACTTGGAGGAATTGGGTACGGATTATAAGCATAAATAACATTTGGGAGTTGATACTTTTTGAATTATATTATAAATATTGGCCATCTATCGTCGCCGTTTACGTTTGGGTCCTGCAAAAATAAATTTGATACACATATAGACATATAACATGATATGAAAATATCTTGGAATTGAAATGTACGTGCTCCTTATTATTGATGGGTCATGTTAATACGTTATATTTAGGGACGGGGTGTTACGAGACACACACTCGGCTTTTAGAAGGAAAACTCGGAATCGGACCTGCACCCAAAATCATTCAAATCTGGGTTCCCAAAAGTGCTATTCCTCATAAAAGGACCACAAGTAAAGGGAGTTACTAGGTTGGTAAGAATAAGTGAGAAGGGTTAGTTTGTTTCTGTTTTGCATGTGACTCATAAAAATAAGGGTCATTAGTACTTAGACAATGGTTGCTCATGCCATATGTCCGGAGATTCAAGGCTCTTCTCAATTGGAAGGTATGAAAAGAGGCAAAGTCACATTTGGAGACAATAGCAAAGGTAAGATAGTAGGAAACAACTCAGTCAATCCAATCTACCTTGTCAAAGGGTTGAAATACAATCTCCTTAGTGTCTCTCAACCGTGTGACAAAGGCCAATAGATAAGATTCACTCGCGACCAACTATTACATTTCGATGCGAGTCAACAAAGAGACTAAGCTCTCAAGTCCGAGGTCAGGTAACACTTATACTATCCCTCTCTCAAATTCAAGTAAGAATCTATCTTGTTGAAAGTATCTTTGAATGATGATTCATGGACTTGGCATCATAGACTAGGTCATATTAGCATGCATACTATTAAGAAACCCGCATTTCATGGATTGGTTAGGGAATTACCTAATTGTGCATTTAAGAAAGATAAAATCTGTTAAGCATGCACGAAAGGAAAACAAGTAAGATCATCTTTCAAAGCACTTAAAACTATGTCTACATCTAAAGTACTTGAATTAGTTCATATGGATTTGTGTGGTGAAATCCCTTTGAAAAGCCTTGGAGATAAATCTTATGTGCTTGTCATTGTTGGTGATTTTTCGCGATTTACTTGGGTCTGTTTTCTCAAGAACAAGAGTGAAGCCTTCAAAGAGTTCGCTAAGATCTGCAGGAGAATTCAAGTGGAGCCTCAAACTTAGATCGAAGGATTCAAACCGACCATAGAAGGGAGTTCGACTACTCGGAATTTGCATATTTTTGTGACAAGAATGACATCTCCCACAACTTCTCTCGCACCAAGAACTCCTCAACAAAATTGAATAGTGGAGAGAAAGAATAGAACTCTTGAAGAAATAGGAAGGACCATGATGATTGAAAATAATTTACCTTACTATTTCTAGGATGAGGAAGTCGACACAACAAACTACACACTCAACGGATGCCTCATCAAACCTATCTTGAAGAAAACACCCTATGAGATATACAAGGGAAAGAAGCCCAACATCTCCTATTTCGGACCATTTGGATGAAGTGCTTTGTTTATAATAATGGTAAGGAGCATCCGACTAAGTTTGATGCTAGGTCGGATAAACGTATATTTCTAGGTTATTCATCTCATAGTAGAGCTTATCGTGTATTTAACAAAAGGAGTAACAAAGTGGAAGGAAGTATCCACGTTGTCTTTGATGAGATTGATCTTGGCAGGATAAGTGAATCCACATTCTCAAATCTCAAGCTTAACGGAGATAAAGACGACCTTGCTCGAAGCCGAGCTCATAAAGAGTCAAAACAGAAAAGCTAAGGAAACTCATAATGAGTTAACTCGGAATGTTGTGACTCAAACCGAACAAGTTCACGAGCCAGCTCGGAATGATGAAGAACAAGTCAATAAAGAGACTCGGCAAGACCAAGCAACTAAAGACCAGCCTATGCAACCAACAA
Source organism: Talinum fruticosum (assembly GCA_021018815.1). Classification (NCBI taxonomy): domain Eukaryota; kingdom Viridiplantae; phylum Streptophyta; class Magnoliopsida; order Caryophyllales; family Talinaceae; genus Talinum; species Talinum fruticosum. Next base: position 343,440 of record JAITYX010000072.1, on the reverse strand, counting down.
ACTTGGTGAATCAAAGGACATGTAGAGCTTTCAAATATGCATCCAGTCACACACTCGATAACATACTTTCGATATCAACAAGTGGGGTAAGAACTCGATCTTCTTTGCATAATCGGTGTGCATTTTCTACATTCATATCATTAAATGAACCCAAAAATGCACTAGTGGACCTAAATGAACCTGAATGGGTAGAAGCAATGCAAGAAGAGCTTAATCAATTTGAAAGAAACCAAGTCCGGACTCTTATCAAACGACTTTCTAACCACCCAGTCATAGGAACCAAATGGGTTTTCAAGAACAAACTGGATGAGGAAGGGTTGGTAGTTAGAAATAAGGCTAGACTAGTTGTTCAAGGTTACAACCAAGAGGAAGGAATTGATTGTGGGAAGCCTTTGCATATGTTGCTAGGATTGAGGCAATCGAATTCTGTTAGCATTTGCATCTAACATGAACATCAAGCTTTATCGGATGGATGTCAAATGTTATTTTCTCAATGGTTTTATTCAAGAAGAAGTTTATGAAAACTCGGACTTTACACTTACACTTTTCCGAGTTTCATCACGGAATCGGTATAAGACTCCATCTCTTATAGGGTTTTGATTTCAAGTCATTCCATGTGCCTTAGAAACTTTTCTCGATCGATATAACATTTTCTCCGAGTGTTATAGAAACTACTCGTCTATGTTTACGCTTGATTCCGACTTACTCGGAAAGCATACTTCTACATGTCACTTCACGCTCGGTTCCGAGTCACTCAACACTCGGGTATATCGCACGTTCAAACACTTTCTTTCACGCGCATAAACTCGAGTCCGACTTCGTGTTCCGGGAATTATATTTTTAATTCACTATTCTAAGTCAAGTATATCTTGTTTGAACTTTGTTTAGTCTAGATCAAGTTTGTCTACTCCGATCTTCTCCTTTTGACTTGATTATATTCTAGACTGACTAAGATGGAATTTGAGTATCATGGATATTAGACTCGGAAAATTCCATTCCCTTTCGACTTAGATAATTAGTCACTTAATTATTTTAATTATGTTATTATCCGTGTCTAATCTTGGACCAAAGTATTTTATACTTTGAGAACCAAATTGATTTTCTTTTGTAGGTTATTCAAACGAGGCTATCCTATTTTTGAATTACAAAAGTAACCAGACTTCAAAACGTCAAATCACCGAGTAGACGAGGCTTTTTCCACCTCCGACCTAGCCCCGGACAATCGTGTCGGGGTTGTCCGTTTCCAAAGCTGGAAATCTGCAACACTAAGCTCAACGGTGGTTTCCACCTTACTTTTCAAGACATCACCGAGTGGTTTTGGGACTTCCAAAGGAGTCAAGAGCCGTTGCCCAACGTTCATATCTCAACGGATATTTTCCGAGTGACTCGGAAAATCCATGATAACGGTCACAAAGGACTTCCAGTCAAAAGATGGACACAACGGCTAAGCCGCTTGGTCATCTATAAATAGAAGCCAACTTTCAAGACTTGAAGATTGCTGAACCAATTGTTAATACACATACTTGAGCAAAAGTCATTGTATTCATTCTCAATCTTCTACTTACAACTCCAATTCCGTATTTAATATTTCTCCGAGTTGTAAGGTCTTGTACTCGATTACAAACTTTCTGTCTTACTTTCTAAGTAAGGTCCCTTAACCGAGCTATAAGGGTTAACTTAGCTCGCTTGTCTCTAACTCGTAAGGGTTATCTCAGTTAGGAAGTACTAGATTAGATAAGGGAATTTCGAGTCTAGGAAAAACTTGTAAGGGGTTGTCTAAGGGAGCAACTCAGGTTGAGTCGAGTCTACTATATTTTGTGGACTTAAAATAGTGGATTTGACTTCGTGCTTGGATTAGCACGATCCAGTGGTTTTCTGCCCCTAGAGGGTTGCCACGTACTTTCCGAGTTATCACTTTTCCGAGTGCATTCTAGACTCAAACAATTTTAAAGTTCTGTTTAATCTGTTTCTTCATTCTTTACTAAACTCGAGTCGATGCTTTTCCGAGTTCATTCTTGATTTCCACTCACCTCATAGTCATATTTATTTTAAATTTCAAGGAAATTTCATCATCACCCTATTCACCCCCTCTAGGGTGACTTAGACTCTCCAAGAGCAAACCTTTAGTATATGTTGAGCAACCCCTTGGATTTAAAAACTCAGAATTTCCAAATCATGTTTTCAAGTTGCAAAAGGCTTTATATGGTCTTAAACAAGCTCCTCTTGGTATGAAAGACTTAGCGGTTTCTTGGTTAAAAAATGATTTCAAAAGAGGTCGGATTGACAAAACTCTTTTCACAAAAACCAAGGGGAATGATTTTTCTTATCATTTAAATTTATGTTGATGACATCAGTTTTGGATCTACTAATAAAACTCTATGCCAAGAGTTTTCCGAGTTAATGAGACAGGAGTTCCAAATGAGTATGATGGGAGAACTCAATTTCTTTCTTGGTTTACAAATCAAACAAGATATATGTTCATCAATCTAAGTATACCAATGAGCTATTGAAGAAATATAAGCTACAAGATGTGAAGCATGCAAGTAACACCTATGAGTAGCAGTTTGAAACTGGACTTAGACGAGAAAGGTAAAGTCTGTAGATCGAAATTCTACAGAGGTATGATCGGATCTCTACTTTATCTCACATCTAGTAGGCCGGATATCATGTTCGAGTGTTTGCCTTTGTGCAAGATTTCAATCTAATCCAAATGAATCACATCTCACTACGATGAAGAGAATTTTTAGATATCTTGCGGGGACTCGGAATCTTGGTCTATGATTTTCAAAAGACTCGGAATTGACTCTTACTGGAGACTCATATGCTGATTATGCTGGTTACAAGGTTGATAGAAAGAACATATCAGGAGCATGTCAATTTCTGGGTCAATCCCTTATCTCCTAGCATTCAAAGAAATAGAACTCGGTTGCTCTATCAACTTCCGTGGCTGAGTATATTGTAGCTGGAGCCTGCTATGCTTAGATTCTCTGGATCAAACAACACTCGAATGATCTTAGACTATCATTCACATCTATCCCAATCAACTCGTGATAATCGGAGTATAATCGGTATCACTAAGAATCTAATTCAGCACTCAAAGACAAAGTATATTGAGGTCAGGTATCATTTTCTCGAGAGACCATTATGAAAAAGGTGATATTGAGCTTGAATTCATTCCTACTAAGTTCCAATTAGCTGATATTTTCACTAAACCTCTTAGTGAGAATCAGTTTTGTTTTCTTAGGAATGAGCTTGGTATGATTAATGCATGATTACGTGATTTATTGCCTGAATTATTTTTGCATGATTATGTGTTATATATGTCTTGATAACAAATGGATCAATTGACTCAGAGTGAGACTAAGCTCGTGAGTTATTAATTTTTTGAGTGTTCTTAGTCACTCGTAAAAGATACCGAGTCGGACTTAGTTTATGAGCAAAATGGACATAAAAATTCTGCTGTCATCTCTAAATAAATAGAGAATCTCATAAATGTTTTTGAAAATTCTTTCTTCTCTCTTTCTACCACGCGTTTCAAAATGAAGAAACCAGCCGCTTGAAGAAAGTCAGTTGGAATATTAGCCGTTAGAGTATAGAACAACATAATGGTCTAAGAGAGTTGCTTGGTATTCGGGTCGAACGAAGGTTAAAAGTCACTCTTTTCGCTATAAATAGCACCCCTTCACCTTCTCTTCTTCACTTTACCCACTACTTACTTGCTCTCTTTGCTCTAGACTTCTCTGCTCACTCGTGCATTCTCTCTCTTTCGAATTCTCAATTCTCCTTGCTTTCATCTCTCTACTCTCTCTAATTTCATTTTCTTTTTTTCTCTAATCTTTCGTCATGCCGAAGAGAGGAACTGCTCAAGAAGGGGTTTAGCCACAAAGAAGGCTCGAACCAACACTATTCAAGGAGGTTCCTCGGATCCTCCTAAACATTTTGTTGCCTAACATCTAACGTTGGATGAAAAATTCTTCTCTTCTACTTCTTTTTCATGGTTGAACCACATCAAAGATACTCGGTGTGTATAACTACTTGATCTTTTGTGAGTACTTCTATGTAGAACTTGTTTCCGAGTTCTATTCCAATATTACCGTCTCTCGAAGGCGTCATATCTTCCGTTGTTCAAGAGAAAGTGGTTCGTATCAACCTCGCTCTTCTCCACCGACTCTTCAATGTCAAATCTCTCTTTCTCAATTCCAACCCCATACCCTTCACGAAATCGCTGATGATTTCTTTGATAAGTACACCAAAGAGGTGCCCGAGTCACGCAAAACTTCTCTGTGACTCGGATGAAGTTAGAAGCAAGGTCGCTTTGCTTCATCCTCGATGAGAACTTTCTTCTCTCATCACTCTAGCAAGGAGAATCCTAAATCTAATATTCTCAAAGCTCGTTTAACATTCTAGAGGGCTACGAAGTAGACCTCTTCCTTGCTATTCTCGAGCCGATGGCATATATGCCAGCTCACTCCAAGAAATCCACTTCTTTTCCTTTCGGAGCCCTTCGACTTTTGTTTTCAAGCGGTTCAAGGTCCTTATTCCTACGGACCCTAACCCTTGCTCGAAACTGCCGTTTGTCTAGGCAAAAAGAGTTATTGGGGTCTAGGATACCGAGAAGTAAAACCTAGTGTCCGGGTTCACAAGTCCGAGTTATTTCCTCCTCCTCGATTCAAACTCCAGCAGTAGCTCCACCTTTACTCGCTGATCCTTCAACTTCTCAACCTCCTTCCTCTCGCTATAGTGTTCACCGAAATGGTAACCAAATTTGCTTATTTGACTAGGGATTTTCAAGCCATTATAAACATCTTTAAATCTTTTATTCCCAACTTGGTTCTCGCTCCGGAAAACCGCACAATCTCGGATTCGAGAGAATCAAGAGCCGATGTCCGAGCTCAAGGGGATCATCCAAGAACAGAACAATCGGATCCGCCACCTTCAAAAGCACGGATCAAAAGCTGTTGAGGACTCGAAACATCCGGTACTTCGAGGAGTCCTCTAGCCCGACTAAGTCGAGTTCGATTGAAGTTGAAAAAGAAGCGGTAGAAGTAGGCGAGGAAGAAGCCAAGGCCAAAGAAGGAGAAGTTGAGAAGAAAGAAGAAGAAAAACAAGGAGAAGCGGTTGCTCAACCCGAGGGCTAGGGCAAAAGAGAACCAGAATTGATCTCTTCAAATCATGTTCGAGCGGCTCGGAAGAGGTTGGCGATGTAGGTCGATCAACCACCCCGGCCTCGAAGCACAACTAGCAGTTGTCTTTGAGGAAGAAAAATAGGCTGAGGATGATATTGCCTTGGTTCACGGAACCAGGATCGAGCAAATTCCCGACGTCCCAATTCTGCAGCCCCTCGCTCATCTCGGTTAACGCAAGCATACGAGCGAAGGGGCACTGCACGTCCCTCCTCCTCCGCATAAGCTGCTCCTCCCTCTTAGATTTCTTAGTTTTTTTAAACTCAGATTTTATTTTGTCTTGTCCAACATCCGATGTAATTTTATGCTACTTTTTCCCTCCTTTTGATGAAATGCATAGGGGAGAAAATTAGAAACTTGGATGTTTGGTTTAGGTGGAGTTTCTTTTCCCTTCCGTCGGAGTTTATCTAAATTTTTTTAACTTCATACAAATTTATTTTTCTGAGTAATGAATGAATTTTCTTTCTCCGAGCATATTCGTTTCGAGTTACATATTTTTTTACTTTGATACTTAACTCTTTAACATATCTCGCTTTGGTTACAATTTTTATTTGTTCCGATTCTTTATCCGCAAACCTATTCTAAGTTATGTCATGATCTCGAGCTACACCTTATAAGTATCTTAAGTCTCACTTAAGAGAATATTGTTTCTTACTCTTATCAATTCGTGATGAAAACTCATTCTTTGAACTAACAAGTTTCTATATTAAGTATGGAATTCCTTTCATCAAAAGGGGAGATTGAAGACTCGGTATAACTCTCTATCTCTCTTAGATTTTGATTCTAAGTCATTCCGAGCTTTATAGAAACTCGTATCTAAGTTTTCATTCTATTTTGACTAACTCATAAAGCACTTTATTACATATCTCTTACTTGCGTTTCGACTCACTTAGACATCATTCAGAACCATCGCATGTTCAAATAATTTCTCTAACATATTTATTCCGAGCATGGACTAATTAATTCAAGTTAAAATGAATTACAGTGTTAATTCCTTATTCTAAGTCGGTTTATTTATGGGAATTATTCGAATGGATCAAGTTCATGTATCCTCGATATATTTTTCTCTCTAAATTGATCATTTGAGGATTGATTCGAGATGGAATATGAACCTAATGGATATTAGACTCGGAAAATTCCATTCTTTTAAGCCAAAGATAATTAAGTACTTAATTACTCTAATTTAATTATTATCTGTACCTAATCTTAGACCAAAGTATTTTATACTTTGAGAACTAATGTGGTTTGCTTTTGTAGGTTATTCAAACAAGCCTAATCTACTTTTGAATTACAAAAGCAACCGACTTCTAGCCGTTAAACACCAGCAGACAAGAATTAGCTACTTCGTAAAAGGCTCGGACACCGTGTCGGGGTTGTTTGTTTTCAAAACTAGAAAACTCTAACTCTAGGTCTAATGGTTGTTTCCACCTCGGTTTTCAATCACCACCAGTTGATTAGACCATCTTTTGGAGCTAAGAGCCGTTGCACAACATTCACATTCCAACGGATCTTTTTAAGTGATTCGGAATAGTCATTACAATGGCTAGTGAAATTTCAGTCCATAAACAAGACTCAACGGTAATTCCGCTTGGATACTTATAAATAGAAGCCACTCCATAAGACTAGAAGATTGCTGGAATTATTGCTGAACATATTGCCTAACACTTGCTTAGTGCATTCTTACTCAATTTTCTACTTATAACTCCTAATCAGTATTTCATATTTTTTGAGTTGTAAAGAAAGTCTTGTAATCAATTACATTATTTTCTTACACTCTTTGTAAGTCCATTGACTAAGCTGTAAAGGTTAACTCGGATCGCTTATCCCTAATTGTAAAGGTTAACTCAATTAGAAAGTACTAGATCAAATAAGGGAACTTCGAGTCTAGGAAAATCTTGTAAGGAATTGTTTAAGAGAGCAATTCGGTTAGAGTCGATCCTTTGTAATTGAGGATTTAATTAGTGGATTTGACTTGGTGCTTGGATTAGCATTGTCCGTGATTTTTTCCACAGGAGGGCTTCCATGTACTTTTGTGTGTTTATCTTTCCGAGTCCAATCTAGACTCGGAATCGCTTTAGGTAAGTTCTCGCCCAAAAATGTTCGGCTTTATTTAAATTTCTTCATCACCCTATTCACCCCCGTCTATAGTGACTTAGACTCTCCAAGAGCAAAACTTCATCCCTAATTATAAAGGCTAACTCAGTCAGGAAGTACTAGATCGAGATAACACAACTTTTGAGTGTAGGAAAATCTTAGAAAAAAATTGTCGAAGGGAACAATTATGGTTAGAGTTAGTCTTATGTAATTGAGGATTCAATTAGTGGATTTGACTTTGAAGACTCCGTTTCTAACTCTAAGTCATTCTCAGTATTACATGAAACCTCAATAAATTTTATCTCTCTTAAATTTTGATTTCAAGTCATTCTAAGTACTATAGAAACTCGTGTGTAAGTTTTCATTCCGTTACGATCGACTCACAAAGCACCTTATTGCATATCTTTTACATCGATGTTTCGAATCACTCGGACATCACTCGGAACTATCGCATGATCAAATAATTTCTCTAATACTCTTATTCTAAGTACTGACTACATATTCGAATGCAAAAAGAATTAAAGTGTTAATTCCTTATTCTAAGTCAGTTTATTTCTTTGAGAATTATTTGACCAAATCAAGTTGTTAAACTCGATGTTTTATTCTTTTAAGTTGATCGTCCTTAGGATTGACTCAGATGGAATTTGAGTATATTAATATTAGACTCAGAAAATTTCATTCTTCTAGGCCAAAGATAATTAAGCATTTAATTGTTCTAATTTAATTATTATTTGTGCCTAATCTTGGACCAAAGTATTTATAATTTGAGAACCAATGTGGTTTGCTTTTTGTAGGTTATTCAAATGAGGCTAACTCATTTTTTGAAATACAAGAGCAACCGGCTTCTAGCTATCAAACATCGCAGACGGGTTTTACCTACTTCGGACATGGCTTAGATACGGTGTCGGGGTTGTCTATTTCCAAAACTCGGAAACCTCCAACTCTAGGCTTAACGGTTGTTTCCACCACAAATTTCAATGACCACCACGTGATTAGACCATCTCTTGGAGGAAAGAGCCATTGCACAACGTTCACATCCCAACGGATCTTTTCGAGTGACTCGTAAGAGCCGTTACAACGGCCGATGAAGACTTCAATCCGTAAATGAGCCTCAACGGTCACTCGCTTGGGTGTTGATAAATAGAAGCCACTTTGCAAGACTTGAAGGTTGCCTGAATTATTGTTAAAAACACTATTATAGGATTCATTCTTATTCAATCTTCTATTTACAACTCCAAGTCTCGTATTTCATATTTTTTGAGTTGTAAAGAAAGTCTTGTAATTAGTCACATTCTTTTCTTAGTTTCGAGTAAGGTTCCTTGACCGAGCCAGTAACCGCTAACTCACCTCGGTTGTCCCCGGTTGTAAATGTTACCTCAGTCGAAAGTACTAGATCGGATAAGGTAACTTCGAGTATAGGAAAACATTGTAAAGAATTGTTTAAGGGAGCAGCTTCCGGTAGAGTGAGTCCTTGTATTTTGTGGATTCAAAATAGTAGATTTGACTTGGTGCTTGGATTAGCACTGTCCGTGGTTTTCTGCCCCGGGAAGGTTTCCATATAAATCAGTGTTATCACTTTTCCGAGTCCAATTTAGACTCAGAATCTACTCGTTTAACCGATTTGTTACAAAAATCATTTAAATTTCTCCATCACCCTATTCACCCCCTCTAGGGTGACTTAGACTATCCACGAGCAAACCTTCAATTGGTATCGATGTCGAGCTTTTCAAGAGTATCTTACCATCCAAAGGTATATAGATCGGATGGCTCGGACTAATGGAGAGTTCGATGAAGGAAGATCATCTACCAAACCACCGAAGTTCACAGGGTCAAACTTTGCCCATTGGAAGAAGATGATGGAATGTTTCCGATGGACAACGATGAAGAAGTTTGAAACATTATCCAAGCCGGTAACTACATTCCAATGAAGACGGAGAATGCAATTCTTGTACCTAAAGCCAAATCCGAGTTCACCACTAAGGACATAAAGAATTTCAAAGTTATGAACACACTGATGTGTGCCATTAGCACAGAAGAATACAACAGGTTCTCGACTGTGACACACCTAAAGACGTGCGGGACACTCTTGTCAACACCTATGAAGGAACAAGCCAAGTTGAAGACTCGGATTTTAACTCTAAATATTTTATGAAAGACTCGGGTATAAACTTCTATCTCTCTTGAGTTTTGATTGCAAGTCATTCCGAGCTTCATAGAAACTCATATCTAAGTTTTCATCTTTGTTACGAGTGACTCGGATATCATGTTATTCTATATCTTCTCTACTAAAGTATTCCGACCTACTCGGAATCTACTTGAACCATTGCATGATCAAATAATTCTTTTAACGTATCTTTTCTATGTACTCGACTATGCTTGCTAACTTAGAACCGAGTTATTCTCTACTCGAGTTCGTCCAAGTCGGTTTATTCCTTAAATGATTATTTGATAGATCAAGTTCACTTTCTTTGCTTGAATATTCTTCTACTTGCTCCTTCTAGGAATTATTCTGAGTTGAATTTGAACCTATTTGATATTAGACTCAAAATATTCCACTCTTCTAGGCCAAAGATAATTAAGCATTTAAATATCCTAATTTAATTATTATCTGTGCCTAACCTTTGACCAAAGTATTTTATACTTTGAGAACCAATGTGATTTACTTTTGTAGGTTATTCAAACAAAGTCGATATATCTTTTTGAATTTCAAAAGCAACCGACTTCTAACTCGTTAAACACCAGCGAGACAGCTTTTAGTAAATTCCGGACAGGACTCAAACACCGTGTCGGGCTATCTGTTTCCAAAACTGAAAAAATCCAACACTAGGTTGAACGGTGGTTTCCGCCTTGCTTTTCGGACAACACCGGTTGATTGGAACACCTTTTGGAGCAAATAGATGTTGCCCAATGTTTACACTCCAACGGATCTTTTCGAGTGACTCGGAAAGACCCTTCCAACGGCTAGTGAAGACTTCGATCCGGAAACCAAACTCAACAGCTACTCTGCTTGGTCATTTATAAATAAAAGTCATTTCACAAGACTTGAAGATTGCTTGAAACTATTGATCAATACACTCGCCTAATTCTCTTAGTGCATTGCTTACTCAATCTTCTACTTACAACTCCAAATCTGTACTTAATATTTTTCTAAGTTGTAAAGTCTTGTAATTAATTACATATTTCTCTTACTTTCGAGTAAGGTCCCTTGACTGAGCTATAAGGGTTAACTTAGCTCGGTTGTCCCTAACTATAAAGGTTGTCACGAGTTAGGAAGTACTAGATCGGATAAGGAAACTTCGAGTCTAGGAAAACATTGTAAGGAATTGTCTAAGGGAGCAATTCTAGTAGAGTTAGTCCTTTATATTTTGAGGATTCATAATAGTGGATTTGACTTGGTGCTTAGATTAACAATATCCGTGGTTTTCCGCCTCAGGAGGGTTTCCACGTATTTCGAGTGTTTGCTTTTCCGAGTTCAATCTAGACTCGGACTCGGTTGTTTATCTACTGTTTAGCAAAATTTGTCTAAGTTTGTTTAATTTTCCTCATCACCTTATTCACCCCTCTAGGGTGACTTAGACTTTCCAGGAGCAAACCTTCACAAGTGAAATAGGCGAAGATAAGTCAATATCTTTATAAATATGAGTTGTTCAAGATGGAGCTAGAAGAAAACATTACTCGGATTTATATTCGGTTCACAGAGATTACCAATAATCTCAAATCTATGGGTAGAAAGACATCTCACGAAGAAATGTCCAGAAAGATTCCGAGATGTATACCAAAGAAAAATGGGGTCCTAAGGTGACAGCCATTGAAGAAGCTCAGAACCTTTCTCAACAAAGGCCGGACAAGCTTATTAGCAACCTCATCGACCCACGAGATTCATTTGGAGGAAGAAGATGCAGAGGTTAATACCAAAAAGAATATTACGCTAAAGGCCTCGGAAAGCATATGTGAAAGTCTAGGCTCCTTAGAATCGAAAAGGATCCCATGGCACTCATAGCCCGCGACTTTAAGAAAATGATGAAATACAAGAAGTGGGACAAGAGGCCAAAGGATGAGTTCTACAAGAAAGATAAGAAGGACAGAAAAGGTAAATATTCTTCTCCTTCAAAGTTATCTTTATCTAAGAACTCCGGCTACTTTGAATGTGGCGGCAAAGAGCACAAAGTCAAAGATTATCCTAAGAAAAGAAGGACAAAAATAAGAATGTTATGATGGCTACCTAGAGTGATGACAACTTATCCGAAGGAGATGACTCAAATGACTCTAAGTGTCTTATGGCACCGACGGACTCGTAAGTCGAATCGAGTTGGACAACGAGGACTCGGATATTGATGAGGTAGTTGAATACTTTGTTAAATTTTCAAAACTTGATTTAGCACGATATATTTTCACTTTGGAAGAAAAGTCCAATTCGACTCTTTCCAGTTCAAAGAACAACTTGAGTCTCTTACTGATGAGAGCAATGCTTTGAAAAATGAATTGGAAAAGCCGAGACAAAATCTGAAAGAACTTAAGAACAAGTAATCAAGCAAATGAGACGTGTGTCCGAATCACATAGAATAGAGAATGAGCAACCGAAAAGAAAGCTCAATGAGTCTCAAGAGCTTGTTTTAAAATTCACTCAAGGTCGAAAAACCTTAATATGCTATTAGGCTCTCGGTATGCCTCATTCAGGAAAGAAGGACTTGGTTTTAATGAAGAAGAGGAATCAAATTCCTATTCTAATCTTTTCCAAAAGGATTCCGAACAGTAAAGTTCGGGAAAGTTGAGCATGGTCCCATTCATTCAAATGAACAGAGGACTAAACCCAAACCAGCTCACAGGAAAAAGCCTTCTCCTCCAGAGTGTACAAAATAAAAGAGTTTCAAAAGAAAGAGATACAAACTCGGTTGATGCGGAAGGAGGACCCGGAATCATACCGGACCCAAAATTATTCGAATCTGGATTCCCAAAAGTGCTCTTCTTGAGAAAAGCACCGGAGTAAAGGGAGTTACTGGGTTCGTAAGAGGAAGTGAGAAGGGTTAGTTTGTTTCTATCTTGCAGGTAACTCGGAAGAAGAAGAAAGGTCATTCGTACTTAGACAGTGGTTGCTCATGCCACATGTCGGGAGATTCAAGACTCTTCTCCGAGCTAGAAGATCCGAAATAAGGAAAAGTCATATTAGGAGATAACAAGCAAAGGCAAGATAGTAGGGATTGGCAAAATTGGTGAAGGAAACAACACTATCAGCCCAGTCTACCTTGTTGAAAGACTTAAGTACAATCTCCTTAACATTTCTCAGCTATGTGACAAAGGTCAAGAGGTAATGTTTATTCGGACCAACTGCTACATCTCCGATGCAGTCACCAAAGAGACTAAGCTCTCAAGTCCGAGGTTAGGTAATACCTACACTATTTCTCTCTCATATTCAAGTCAGAATTTATCTTGTTTAAAAGCTTTTGTGAATGATGATTCATGAACCTGGCATCGTAAAGTAGGTATCAGCGTGCATACTATCAAGAAACTTGCATCTCATGGTTTAGTTAGGGGTTTACCTAACTGTGCCTTCAAGAAAGATAAAATCTATGAGGCATGCACAAAGGGTAAGCAAGTTAGATCATCTTTCAAGTCACTCAAAACTGCATCTACATCCAAAGTGCTTGAATTGTTGCATATGGATTTGTGTGGTGAAATTCCTGTGAAAAGTCTTGGAGGTAAATTATATGTACTTGTTGTTGATGATGATTTCTCACAATTTACTTGGGTGTATTTTCTTAAGAACAAGAATGAAGCCTTCAAAGAATTCACTAAGCTTTGCAGAAAAATTCATCCGAAGTCTCGGACTCATATCGAAGGATTCGAACCGACCATGGAAGGGAGTTCGATTACTCAATATTTGCAGACTTCGTGACAAGAATGACATCTCTCACAACTTCTCCGCACCAAGAACTCCTCAATAGAATGGAGTAATGGATAGAAAGAATAGAACTCTTGAAGAAATAGGAACAACTATGATGATTGAAAATGATCTACTTTACTATTTCTAGGCTAAGGCAGATCAACACAGCGAATTACACACTCAACGGATGTCTCATCAAACCCATCTTGAAGAAAACACCCTACGAGTTTTACAAACGAAAGAAACCCAACATCTCCTACCTCATTCAGGTGTAAGTGTTTTGTCCACAACAATGGTAAGGAGCATCCGACTAAGTTTGATGTTGGGTCGGATGAAGGTATATTTCTAGGTTATTCATCTCATAGCAAAGCTTATCGAGTTTTTAACAAAAGAACTAAAAAGTGGAAGAAAGTATCGATGTTGTCTTTGATGAAATTAATCTTGGCAAGATAAATGAGTCCACATACTCATATCTCAGATTGAATAGACATAAAGAGGACCTTGCTTGAAGCTAAGATTAGTAAGAGTCAAAACAAAATTACCGAGGCAACTCAGAATAGAGCAACTCATAATGGCATGACTCGGATTAAACAAATTCAAGAGCCAACTCGGAATGATGAAGAACACGTCAATGAGACTCAGCAAGATCAACCAACTAAAGATCAGCCTATTCAGCCAACAAACTTGGTAAATTAAATGACAAGTAAAGCTTTCAAATATGCATCCAACCACCCACCTGAAAACATACTTTCCGATATCAACACTGGGGTACGGACTCGATCTTCTCTGCATAATTTGTGTGCATTTTTTACATTCATATCTTTAACTAAACCCAAATAGCACTAGAAGCCCTAAATGAACCTGAATGGGTAGAGGCCATGCAAGAAGAGCTCAATCAATTTGAAAGAAACCAAGTCCGGACTCTAACCAAATGACCATCTAACCACCCAGTCATAGGAACCAAATGGGTTTTTAAGAACAAAGCTGGATGAAGAAGGGTTGGTAGTAAGAAATAAGGCTAGACTTGTTGCCCAAGGTTACAATCAAGAAGAAGGAATTAATTGTGGGGAAACCTTTGCACTGTTGCTAGGATTGAGGCAATCGGAATCTTATTGGCATTTGCATCTAGCATGAATATTAAGCTTTATCAAATGGATGTGAAATGTGCTTTTCTAAATGGTTTCATTCAAGAAGAAGTTTATGTTGAGTAACCCCTGGATTTGAAAACTCATAATTTCCAAATTATATTTTCAAATTGCAAAATGCTTTATATGGTCTTAAATAAGCTCCCAGAGCTTGATATGAAAGATTAAGCGGTTTCTTGGTTGAAAATGATTTCAAAAGAGGTCAGATTGACAAAACTCTTTTCATAAAAGCCAAGGGGAAAGATTTTCTTATTGCTCAAATCTATATTGATGATATCATTTTTGGAGCTACTAATGAAACTTTATGTCAAGAGTTTTATGAGTTGTTGAGATAGGAGTTCTAAATGAGTATGATGGGAGAACTCAACTTCTTTCCTGGTCTACACATCAAACAAGACAAGGATGACATTTATGTGCATCAATCCAAGTATACCAAGGAGCTTTTGAAGAAGTACAAACTACAAAATGTGAAGCATGCAGCAACACCTATGAGTAGCAGTTTGAAGCCGGACTCGGATGAGAAAGGTAAAGTGGTAGATCGAAACTCTATAGAGGTATGATTGGATCTCTACTTTATCTCACATCTAGTAGGCTAGATATCATGTTTAGTGTTTACCTATGTGCAAGATTTCAAACTAATCCAAAAGAATCACATCTCACTACGGTGAAGAGAATTTTCGGATACCTTACAAGAACTTAGAATCTTTATCTATAGTTTTCAAAAGACTCGAAGCTCGACTCTCACTGGATATTCGGATGCTAACTATGTTGGATATAAAGCCGATAGAAAGAGCATATCAGGAGCATGCCAATTGGATTCCTCCTCTTTGTTGAAACCAAGACCTTCCTTTCTGAAGGAGACACATTGGGATCCTAAGAGCATGTCAAGGTTTTTCGACCTTGAGTAAATTTTAAGACCCGATCTTGAGATCAATGAGTTTTTGCTTTAGCCGCTCATTTTATTTTTCGAGTAACTCGGACTCGGTCTCATTGGATTGAGCACTAGTCTTGAGTTCTCTCGAGTGTAAGTCTCGGTTTTTCCAATTCATTTTTCAAAGAAATGCTCTCGGAGGAAATTGACTCAAGTTGTTCTTTAAAACGAGAAGAATCAAAATTGGACTTTTCTTCCAAAGTAAAAATATATTTAGCTAAATCAACTTTGGAGAATTTGAGGAAGTATTCAATTACCTCTTGAGGATTTGTTTCCTCACTGTCTCGAGTCCGAGTCCGACTCTACTTTAGCCTCTCGAGTCGAGATTGCCATCGGACATTTTGAATCATCCGAGTCCTCGCCATCTTCCGATGGGTCCTCGTCACTCCATGTGGCCATCATAGCCTTTTTCTTCTTTCTGTCCCGTTTCCTCTTTGGATAGTCTTTGACTATGTGATCCTTGCTGCCACATTCAAAACAGCCAGAGTTTTTAGTCAAAGATAACTTTGAGGGAGAAGAGTACTTACCTTTCCTCTCCTTCTTGTCCCTTTTGTAGAACTCTTCTTTTGGCTTTTTATCCCATCTTTTGTGCTTCATCATTCTCTTGAAGCCTCTCGCAATAAGTGCCATGAGATCCTCTTCGAGTCGGAGGAACTCGGATCGGCTTCTCCGGTTTACGAGGCTTTTAGCGCTATGTTCTTTTTGGTGTCTGCCCTCGGCATCCTCCTCTTCCAGTGGATTTCATGAGTGAGAAGCTTCCCAATAAGCTCGTCCGGCTTTAGAAGAGATAGGTTCTGAGCCTCCTCTATGGCGGTCACCTTGGGACCCCATCTTCTCTTGGGTAGACTTCGAGTATTTTTCTCGCACATTTCCTCGTGGGAAATTTTCTTACCCGGAGATTTGAGATTGTTGGTAATCTCGAGTTAATCGAATGAACATCCGAGTGATGTTTTCTTCCGGCTCCATCTTGAATAGCTTATATTTATGAAGATACTGGCTTATCTTCGCTTGTCCGACCTGACTTGTACCTTCGTAAGTGTTGACCAGGGTGTCCCACACTTCTTTGGCTGAATCACAGGTAGATACTCGATTGTATTCTTCCGAGCTGATGGCGCACATTAGAATGTTCATTGCCTTGAAGTTCTTTCGAACTTCTCTCGCTTCTCTTGGAGTAAACTCGGCCTTTGTCTTGGGAATGAGTCTAAATTCTTACTGTCTTCATGGGAATGTAGTTTCCTTGTTGTATGATGTCCCAAACATCTTCATCATGATCCAGGAGGAAACATTCCATGAGTTTCTTCCAAGTGAACGAAGTTAGATCCTTTGAATTTTGGTGGTCTGCTGGAAGATCTTCCTTCATCGAACTCTCCGTTGTTCCGAGCCATTTGATCTTTAGACCTTTGGATGGTTAGATCCTTTCCGAAAGGCTAGGCTCGATACCAATTGAAGGTTTGCTCGGGGAGAGATTGAATCACCCTAGAGGGGGTGAATAAGGTGGTGGAAGATTTTTCTTAAAATTCAAACTCTTTTAATCAAGGCATAGACAGAGGCGATTTTGAGTCTATAATGGGGTCGGAAAAGTGTGTGCTCGAATTGCAGTAAAGATTAAAGAAACAGATAAGACTGAACCTTTGAATCTGTCTAAGTTTAAAATGTACTCGGAAAGTAGAAACACAGAAAGTACGTGGAAACCCTCCCGGGACAGAAAACCATGGACCGTGCTAATCCAAGCACGAAATCAAATCCACTATTTTGAGTCCACAAAATACGATAGACGATCGAACTCGAGTTGCTCCCTTATACAACTCTTTACAAGTTTTTCCTAGACTTAGAAATTCCCTTATCTCGATCTAGTACTTCCTAGCTGAGATAACCCTTACAACTAGGGACAAGCTGAGTTGAGTTAACCCCTACGACTCGGTCAAGGGACCTTACTTAGAAAGTAAGAAGAGAGTGTTTGTAACTAAGTACAAGACCTTACAACTCGGAATATAATGAATTACAGAGTGAGAGTTGTAAGTAGAAGATTGAGAATGAATACAACGACTTTGCTTGAAGTATGTGTATTAACAATAGGTTCGGCAATCTTCAAGTCTTGTAAGTTAGCTTCCTTTTATAGATGACCAAGCAGCATAGCCGTTGAGTCCATCTTCCGACCGAGAGTCCTTTGTGACCATTGTTAAGGACTTTCCGAGTCACTCAGAAAGTATCCATTGAGATATGAACGTTGGACAACGGTTCTTAACTCCTTTGGAAGTCCCAAAACCACTCGGCGGTGTCTTGAAAGATAAGGTGGAAACCACCGTTAAGCTTAGCTTTGCAGTTTTCCAGATTTGGAAACAGACAGCCTCGACACAATCTTTTGGGGCTAGGTCGGAGAATGGGAAAAGCCTTGTCTGTTGGTGATTTGACGTTTTGAAGCTAGGTTACTTTTGTATTTCAAAAGTGTATCCTCGTTTGAATAACCTACAAAAGTAAATCAAATTGGTTCTCAAAGTATAAAATACTTGGGTCCAAGATTAGACACGAGATAATAATATAATTAAAATAATTAAGTGACTAATTATCCGAGTCGGAAAAGGAATGGAATTTTACGAGTCTAATATCCATAAAACTCGAAATTCCATCCGAGTTAGTCTAGACGAGAATCAAGTTATGTAAAGAACATCGAGTGGAATAAACTTGATCTAGACTAATCATAGTTTAGACTCAAGCACGCTGACTATAACAAAATAAGACTTGTAATATGAAGTCGGACTCGAGTGCGGTTATGCGAATATTAGTGATTTGAACATGCCATAACTCTAAGTAATGAGAGACTCGAGCCGAGTGTATAATAGTAAGTATAGATAAGCTTTCCGAGTCTCACGAGAGATAAGCAAGAATACATGAAATAAATGCTATATCACTTAGAGAAAATATTATATCACTCGGAAAAGTTTCTAAGGAACGGGGAATGACTTGGAATCAAAACTCTATAAGAGAGAAAGTCGTATACTGATTCCTTTAATAGTACTCCGAAATGTGCGGAGTAAAGTCCGAGTCTTCAAGGAGGAGAAGGAAGAGGAGAAGGAGGAATAAGAAAAAGAGAAAGAGAAGGCCGCTCAACCCGAGGGCCAAGGTACAAGCAACTCTAGAACCGGAACTAATCTACTTAGATAACGATCCGAGTAGGTCGGAAGAAGTTGGGGATGTTGGTCGGTCCGCGACTGCTAAGTCGAAGCACCACCCTCTGTCGTGTTTCGAGAAGATGAACCTGAGGAAGACATGCCCTGGCTCGGACAACCCGGACGAAGCAACTTCCAAACATCCCTGTCTTTGCCGTCGTCGCGATCATCCACCTCCTCCCAAGCTTATCGGTGTCGGCGCACTGCCCGTCCCCCTCCTCTCGACAGCCCAACCCCCTTCTTGGTCTACTTTCTTTATTTTTTTGTCCAACATCAATTGTACTCACTTGATATTTTCTTCCCTCCTTTTTGATGAAATGCTAGGGAAGAAATATAAATCTTGATTTTTTTGTCCAACATCAATTGTACTCACTTGATATTTTCTTCCCTCCTTTTTGATGAAATGCTAGGGGAAGAAATATAAATCTTGATGTTGTGCTTAGGGGAGCTCACTCTCTCTTTCTTTGAGCAATGAATAAGTTTTTTTTTCTTCCGAATAGACTTATTTTTGAGTTACATGTTTTTAAGTTAGATATTTCTTCTTACTTTTCTCGCTCCGAAATAATCTGTTCATTTCTTTGCTCGATTTATTTTCCCAGTAATCTGTTACGAGTGATGATATGATCTACAATATATTTTCTAAGCATGGAATGTCTCACATCCATCACTCCTCGCTCTAATATGTTTTGCATAGTGAAAATGAAAACTCATGTTTTGCACTAATAAGTTTCTATCTAAGTGTGGAATACCTTTCATCAAAAGGGGAGATTGAAGACTCAATTTGTAACTCTAAGTCATTCCGAGTATTACATGAAGACTCACTTATAAATTCTATCTCTCTTAAGCTTTGATTTCAAGTCATTCTAAGTGCTATAGAAACCGATGTGTAAGTTTTCATTCTGTTCTAACTTACTCACAAAGCACCTTATTGCATATCTTCTACACTCGATGTTTATGTCTCACTCGGACAATCACTCAAAACTATCGCATGCTCAAATAATTTCTCTAACACTCTTATTCTGAGTACTGATCGCATATTCCAATGCAAAGAGAATTACAAGTGTTAATTTCTTATTCTTTGAGAATTATTTGACCGGATCAAGTAGTTAAACTCCGATATTTTATTCTTTTAAGTTGATCATCCTTAGGATTGACTCAGATGGAATTTGAGTATATTGATATTAAACTTAGAAAATTCCATTCTTCTAGGCCAACGATAATTAAGCATTTAATTGTTCTAATTTAATTTATATCTGTGCCTAATCTTGGACCAAAGTATTTATAATTTGAGAACCAATGTGGTTTGTTGTTTGAACCAATGTGGTTTGCTTTTTGTAGGTTATTCAAACGAGGTTAACTTATTTTTTGAAATACAAAAGCAATTGGCTTCTAGTCGTCAAACACCAGCAGACGAGTTTTACCTACTTATGGACATTGCTCGGACACCGTGTCGGGGTTGTCTATTTCTAATACTCGGAAAACTCCAACTCTAGGCTTAATGGTTGTTTCCAGCACAACTTTCAGTCACCACCAAGTGATTGGACCATCTCTTGAAGGAAAGAGCCGTTGCACAACGTTCACATCCCAACGGATCTTTTCGAGTGACTCGAAGTGTCGTTACAACGGCTAATGAAGACTTCAGTCCACGAACGAGCCTCAACGGTCACACTCTGCTTGGTTGTTGATAAATAGAAGCCACTTTGCAAGACTTGAAGGTTGCTTGGAATTATTGTTAAAAACACTATTATAGGATTCATTCTTATTCAATCTTCTATTTACAACTCCAAATCAGTATTTCATATTTTTGAGTTGTAAAGAAAGTCTTGTAATTAGTCACATTCTTTTCTTACTTTACGAGTAAGGTCCCTTGATCGAGCTGTAAGGGTCAACTCACCTCGGTTGTCCCTAATTGTAAATGTTACCTCGGTCAGGAAGTACTAGATTAGATAAGGTAACTTTTGAGTATAGGAAAACATTACAAAGAATTGTTTAAGGGAGCAATTATGGTAGAGTGAGTCCTTGTATTTTGTGGAGTCAAAATAGTGGATTTGACCTGGTGCTTGGATTAGGACTATCCGTGGTTTTCTACCACGGGAGGGTTTCCATGTAATATGTGTTATCACTTTTCTAAGTCCAATCTAGACTCGGATTCTCCTGTTTAACTAATTTGTTGCAAAAATCATTTAATTTCTCCATCACCCTATTCACCCCCTCCAGGGTGACTTAGACTCTCCACAAGCAAACCTTTAGACTTGGTGCTTAGATTAGCACTTTCCACGGTTTTCTGCCTCTGGAGGGTTTCCACGTACTTTGTTTGTCTATCATTCCGAGTCCAATCTAGACTCGGAACTGCATTCGATTCAGTTCTATGTAAAAAGAGTTTGATTTTTATTTAAAATCTTTCATCACCCTATTCACCCTTCCCTGTAGGGTGACTCCTGTTTGGTTAATGAAAATTGGAATGGAACTTAATACCCGAGGTTTCAAGTTCTTTTTCCAGTTCTTTGGTATGGGTATTTTAAGGGTGGAACTTGAAATTTAAAGGTTTCAAGTTCCCCTCAAAACAAAGGAATTTGGACCCCCTTATTTAGGAGGGGAATCAATTTCAATCCCCCTAGGGATCAGATTATAATTATTAAGAAAAATTAATATTAATTATTTACTCAAATCTTTTTTGATTCACTTCCATTATCTTTATCATATCCATTACTCGGAACCCTAAAGAGACCCCCACGTTGCCCCTTGTTGCACCGTTAAACCGGTCACTTGTCCGCCGTTCGCTCAACCGTTGTCCGCCGTTTGCTCGACCATCGTTCGTTGGACAACGGCTTCGACCCACCGTGGACACCATTGGCGTGAAGTAAGTATCCGAACCCATCCGGACACCATTGTTAATGGAATTACATGATGATGATGATGGCTTTAATGGCTTTGTTGTTAAAGATAATGTGTGTTTGTGGCTTGAGATGATTTAAGATGATGTATGTAGATGCTTTTATTTTGTAGTAGCTCCATTATTAAATATTATATGTTTTACTTCTTTATTTTGCACTTGCTACAGTCTAAATGTTTGTAATATATCGATAAATCACCATTATTAAATAACTCCATTATTAAATAGCTCTATTATTGGTGTGAAGTATCCGAACCTACTCTGCACTTGCTATTGCTTTTATTTTGCTTTTGTAATATGCTAGTAAATGCTTAGATGATCTTTTATGACTTAACATTCCATTACACTTCCTTCAAAGCTTTCAACACTACGTCGGTAATGGATTTTGCGGTTTAAATTATCATTTTCTTTGGCCATTTACTAGTAAATGCTTTGATGATCTTTGACAATTTAAGTTATCTAATCTAGTAAATACTTTGGCCATTTAGCAAAAGTTTTTAATTTTAATTATAATATGATTATGCTGGTGATTTGTTTTATTTATACTTGTTTTATTTTTAATACGATTTGAACAGGAAGATGGCTCCATCTCATCAATTGTTGCTTGTGAGCAAGAGGAAGAGGATGACATTGCAATTGCTTATCACAATTTTGCTTGTTATAAATATAGTGAATGAGATGATCTTTGTCTTATTTGTAATGGGTATTATCATGCATAAATCACACACGTTGAAATATGACAAAAGGGAAAGAAAGCGTTGTAGATTAGATAACTTTAGTTCGCTTATTAAAGTGAGTGATGTAGCTTGTAACAGCGAACTTCGTATGGATAGACGTACATTTTACATTCTATGTGAGATGCTTAGGGATATAGGGGGTTTGGTTGGAACTAGAAGTACGCCATTGGAAGAGATTGTTGTCATGTTTTTGTATACACCGACTCATCATCTTAAGAATAGGACAATAGCGAAGAATTTTGAACGAAGTGGTGAAAGTGTAAGTAGGTACTTCAATAGTTGTCTGATTGCAATGTTGAAGTTACACAAGCACTCGCTCCAAAAGCCTATACCCATAACGGAAGATTGTGAAGATAGTAGATGAAAATCTTTTAAGGTCTAGATCAAATAGGAATACTTTATGTGTTAAGAGTTTGATATTTTTCAATATAAATGTATTATATTTATGGTGGTTACTTTGTAAGACACTAGCCTTTTGTGTTCTTTGTCAAATTGTTGAAGTTATTATGATGCATAATGTTTTAATAGCCATAAGGTTATGTTATGTTGTGATTTTGTTACTTTATTTCATACTTCGTATATATTTATGGATGTTATATATGATTTCATATAATATAGGATGGATTTTAGTCAAGCTGCTCGTGGTGATAGTTCAATGGAACTTATCCAACATTCTCAAGGTGGAACTAGAATGGAAGTTAACGAAAAGTCTCAAGTTGGAAAAGGGAGAAACAAGCGCTTTTGGAGTAAGGAAGAAGAATGGGCTCTTATAGAAGGGTTGTTGGAGTTACGTGCTGATCCTCAATGGAAAGGTGAGGGGAATTTCAAAGGTGGGTACTTAATAAAATTAGAGAGCATGTTGAAAGCAAAATTTCCCTGGATGTGGTCTAAAGGCAAACCCTCACATTGACTCAAAACCAAATGGTTTCGGGACATGTATAATGTGATCAATAAGATGCTTCGCACTTCGGCTTTGCTTGGGATGACACAACAAAAATGATCAAGTGTGAAAGGCAATCTTACGATGACTTTATTAAGGTAAATTTCCTACTTTGTCATTCATTATTTTTTCTAAGTTTTTTGTTACTTTGTGATAGTTTCTTTGTTTGAGTTTTGGAGGTTTTTGGTGTGAAATTTTTCTTGTTTCTATTGGTTTAATTTTGTGATTGTATAATTTTCTTTTTTTAGAGTCATAAGAATGTAAAAGGATTGTGGGGTGTTCCTTTTCCATTTCTTGATGAGTTGGAGAAGATATTTGGTACTGATAGAGCTAATGGAGATGCTTGTGAAAATTATGTGGAAGCTTATGCGAGAGGAATATGTTCGGGAGCCTATTAATCTTAGCATGGATAGAGAAGATCTTAATGATGAGGAAGATGAGTCTGTCCAATCTACTCAACCATCTCCACACCTTGCCAAAAAAGCAAGAAAGGAGGTCAAAAAGAGAGGGAATGAGGTTGTGGACTTAACTTCTTCTTTTCATAATGTGTCTTCTAACTTGTGTGCTTTTATGGATGGTATGAATTTTCATCTTTCCGTGATTGCAAGTACTTTGTCTACAACCCAACAACATGAGCAAGTACTGATAGCTCGTGAAATAGAGATTGATGAATAACAGAACAACTTGTTCAATGAAGTCATAAGCATTCACGGACTCACTAGAATTGAAGCAACAATGGTCTGTGAGGAAGTTAGCTTTTGACACGAGTAGCCTTTCCATGTTTTATCAATGCCCCGATGATGAGTGGAAGAGAGATTTCATCCTTATCCTTGTGCACCCAAATCTGCCTCCATCTTCCTTCAACCGACTTGTGTGAAGACTTAGACATCTCTCAACACATTTCGAGTTGCACTAAATGAGTCGAGTATAACCATCCCATACTTATAGAGTTTTGATTCCAAGGCATTCCCTGTATCTCGAAACTTCATTGAGTAAAATTGTATCGTCTCTAAGTGATACAGCTCTTACTTCTTATATTTCCCGCTTATCTATAAGTGACTCGAAAACCGGTTCTTTGTTCCGAATCCAAGCATCACTCGGATTTATCGCAGATTGAATAGACTAGTACTTCGTCTTTTATCACTCGGAATCTTACTTCGATTATGAGCTCTATTTTCGTTAGAGTCAATACCTCTAGTCTGTTTCATACTTAGTCTATATCAAGTTATTTCACTCGATATTCTTTATGGAACTTGTTCTATTGCTTAGACTAAGTCGGATGGAATTACGGGTATCATGAATATTGGAATCGGAAAATTCCATTCGGTTTCGACTCGGATAATCGGTTGTTTAATTATCATAATTATTTTATTATTTGTGTCTAATCTTGGACCAAAGTATTTTATGCTTTGAGAACCAAAGGTGATTTACTTTTGTAGGTTATTTAATCAAGGTCACACTTTTCAAACTACAAAAGTAACCTGAGCTTGAACGTCAAATCACCAGCGAGACATGGCTTTTCATCTTCCCTGCTCCAGTCCTAGAGATTGTGTCGGAGCTGTCTGTTTCCAAATCTGGAAAAGTGGAACGCCAAGCTTAACGGTGGTTTCTACCTTATCTTTCAAGACACCGCTAATGGTTTTGGGACTTCCAAGAGAGTTAAACAGTTGTCCAACGTTCACATTACAACGGATACTTTTTGGGTGACTCGAAAGCCTTTATCAACGGTCACGTAAGACTCTCGGTCAGCAGATGAAGATAACGGCTACTCTGCCTGGTCATCTATAAATAGAAGCCACTTCACAAGACTTGAAGATTGCCGAACCTATTGTTAATACACATACTTGAGAAAATTCATTGTATTTACATTCAATCTTCAACTTACAACTCCCACTCCGTAACTCATTACTTTCGAGTTGTAAGGTCTTGTACTTAGTTACAAACTCCTTCTTACATTCTTTGTAAGGTCCCTTGACTAAGTCTGTAAGGGTTAACTCAGCTTAGTTGTCCCTAGCTGTAAGGGTTATCTCGGTTAGGAAGTATTAGATCGAGATAAAGGAATTTCGAGTCTAGGAAAACTTGTATAGAGTTGTCTAAGGGAGCAACTCGGGGTCGATCAGTTCACGGTATTTTGTGGACTCAAAATGGTGAATTTGACTTCGTGTCCGGATTGACACGGTCCGTGGTTTTCTGCCCCGGGAGGGTTTCCACGTAAATTCTTTGTGTTATCCTTCCGAGTCCAATCTTTTTGACCTCGTTGATAGACTCGGAATCTGTCTCGGTCTCTATTCTCGCGCAAAAGAGCTCTATTACAGGAAGAATTTTCTATCACCCTATTCACCCCCTCTAGGGTGACTTAGACTCTCCCCGAGCAAACCTTCAATTGGTATCGAGCCTAGCCTTTCGAAAGGATCTAACAATCCAAAGGTTTAAAGATCAAATGGCTCGGAACACCTGGAGAGTTCGATGAAGGAAGATCTTCCAACGGACCACCAAAATTCAAAGGATCAAACTTTGGGCATTGGAAGAAACTCATGGAATGTTTTCTTATGGATCATGATGAAGAGGTATGGGAAATCATACAACAAGGAAACTACATTCCAATGAAGACAGATGAATTCAGAATCCTTCCCAAGACAAAGGCCGAATTCACTCCAGGAGAAGCAGAGAAGTACGGAAAGAATTTCAAAGCAATGAACATCCTTATGTGCGCCATAAGCTCGGAAGAATATAATCGAGTCTCTGCTCGTGACTCTGCTAAAAGGTGTGGGATACTTTAGTCAACACCTACGAAGGTACAAGTCGGGTAAGACAAGCGAAGATCGGTCGAGTATCTTCATAAATATGAGCTTTTCAAAATGGAGCCAGAGGAGAACATTACTCGGATGTTCATTCGATTTATCGAGATTACCAACAATCTCAAATCACTGGGTAAGAAGATCTCCCACGAAGAAATGTGCCGGAAAATTCTCGAAGCCTACCCAAGAAAAGATGGGGTCCCAAAGTGACTCGCCATAGAGGAGGCTCGGAACCTCTCACTCTTAAAGCCGGACGAGCTCATCGGAAAGCTTCTAACACACGAAATCCATCTAGAAGAAGAGGATGCTGAGGGTAGTACCAAGAGAAACATTGCACTTAAAGCCTCGGAATCCAAAGAAGCAAATCTGAGCTCTTCCGACTCGAAGACGATCCCATGGCACTTATTACAAAAGGCTTCAAGAGAATGATGAAGCACAAAAGATGGGACAAAAGGCCAAAAGAAGAATTCTACAAGAAAGATAAGAGAGATAGAAAAGGTAAGTCCTCTTCTCCTTCAAAGTTATCTTTATCTAAGAATTCTGGATGTTTTGAATGTGGCAGCAAAGACCACATAGTCAAGGACTGTCCAAAAAGGAAAAGGGACAAGAAGAAGAAAAAGGTCATGATGGCAACATGGAGCAATGAGGACTCATCAGAAGATGATGAGGACTCGGATGACTCAAAGTGTCCGATGGCAATCTCGACTCGGAAGCCGAAAGAGAGTCGGACTCGGACTCGAACAATGAGGAAACTAATCCTCAAGAGGTAATAAATTACTTCCTCAAATTCTCCAAAGTTGATTTAGCTAAATACATTTTTACTTTGGAAGAAAAGTCCAATTCCGATTCTTCCCATTTTAAAGAACAACTTGAGTCAATTTCATCCGAGAGTAGTTCTTTGAAAAACGAATTGGAAAAGCTGAGACTCACACTCGGAGAACTCAAGACTAGTGCTCAATCTAATGAGATTGAGTCCGAGCTGCTCAGGAAAGAAAATGAGCAACTAAAAGGAAGCTCACTGAGTCTCAAGATCTGGTTTTAAAGTTTACTCAAGGTCGAAGAACCTTGACATGCTCTTAGGATCACAATGTGTTTCTTTTCGAAAAAAAGGTCTTGGTTTCAACAAAGAGGAAGAATCTAATTCCTACTCGGAATTGTTCAAAAAGGATTCCGAAGCTGTAAAGTTCGAAAAAGCTGAGCACGGTCCCATTCACAAAAATGAAAGAAGGACTAAGCCCGAATCTGTTTACAAAAAGAAACCATTATCTCCTGTTTCAAAAGGAAAGGTTTTCAAAAAGAAAGAGACACGGACTCGGTTCTCCGAGAGGAAGACTCGGAATCGGACAAAATCCAAAGTTATTCAAATCTGGGTTCCAAAACACCTTCTTCCTCGAAAAGGACCACAAGTAAGGAATGTTACTTGGGTTCGTTCGAGGAAGTGAGAAGGGTTAGATTCTCTTTGTTTTGCGGGTCACTCGGAAGAGATCAAAAGAACACTCGGTACCTTGACAGTGGATGTTCACGCCATATGTCGGGAGATGCGGGACTCTTTTACGAGTTGAATAGACATAAAGGAGGAAAAGTCACATTTGGAGATGATAGCAAAGGCAAGATCGTGGGGATTGGCAAGATTGGAAAAGGAAGTAATCTAGTCGAGTCCAATCTATCTTGTCAAGGGACTAAGATATAATCTGCTCATCATCTCTCAACTATGTGACAAAGGTCAAGAGGTAAGATTCACTCATACCAATTGCACTATTGCTGATGTCTTTACCAAAGAGATCAAGCTTTCGGGTAAGAGATCGGGTAATACTTACATCATTCCTCTTTCGACCCAAGTCGAATTTATCTTGCTTAAAAGCATCTCTTCATGATGATTCATGGACTTGGCATCGTAGACTATGCCATATTAGCATGCATACTATCAAAAAATTGGCATCTAATGGTCTAGTTAGGGGTTTACCTAACTGTGTTTTTGAGAAAGACAAAGTATGTGAAGCATGCACCGAGAGGAAACAAGTTAGATCTTCATTCAAATCTCCGAGGACAGTTTCCACATCCAACGTGCTTGAATTATCGCATATGGACTAATGTGGTGAAATCCCGGGAAGAGTCTCGGAGGTAAATCTTACATACTTGTTATTATTGATGATTATTCACGATTTACCTGGGTGTGTTTTCTTAAGCACAAAAATGAAGCTTTCAAGGAGTTTAGCAAGCTCTGCAGAAAAATTCAAGTTGAGTCTCGGACTCGGATCCGGAGGATTCGAACCGACCATGGAAGGGAGTTCGATTACTCGAGTTCTCGGAGTTCTATGACAAAAATGGAATCTCTCACAACTTCTCAGCACCCGAACTCCTCAACAGAATGGAGTAGTAGAGAGAAAGAACAGAACCCTTGAAGAAATAGCAAGGACGATGATGATTGAGCACAACTTGCCTTACTATTTACTGGCGGAGGCGATGAACACCGCCAACTATACTCTAAATAGATGCCTCATCGGACCCATTCTGAAGAAAACACCTTATGAACTCTACAAAGGGAAGAAGCCGAATATTTCCTATTTCGGACCATTCGGATGTAAGAGCTTCGTTCACAACAATGGTAAGGATCATCGACCAAGTTTGATGCTCGGTCGAGACGAAGGTATTTTTCAGGTTAGCCCTCTCATAGCAAAGCTTATCGCATCTTCAATAAGCGAACTAACAAAGTGGAAGAAAGCATCCACGTAGTATTTGATGAGCTTGAACAGGAGAAGCCAAGTGAGTCTTCATACTCGGAACCGAAGCTCGAAAAGATGATGACGAAGCCGAGCCTACAAAGACTCGGACCCAACTTGCTCGGAATAAAGTCACTCGAACGAAGAAACTCACAATGAGACAGTTCAAGAGCTCGCTCGAACGAACAAGTTAATGAAGCGGATCACTCGGAACAAGCTTCGAAGATCAAGCAGCTCAGCCCATAAACCTAGTGAATCAAACAAGCTGGTAAAGCTTTCAAATTTACTTCCAGTCATCCCCAAGAAAACATCATTTCGATATCAACGAGTGGGATAAGAACTCGCTCCTCTCTACACAATCTATGTGCATTCACTGCATTCATTTCATTAACTCGAACCCAAAAATACACTAGAGGCCCTTAATGAACCTGAATGGGTAGAGGCCATGCAAGAGGAACTTAATCAATTCGAGAGAAACCAAGTCCGGACTCGACCAACCGACCTTCCGACCACCCGGTTATAGGAACCAAATGGGTTTTCAAGAACAAACTGGATGAGGGTGGAGTGGTAGTCGAAACAAGGCTAGACTTGTGGCTCGAGGTTACAATCAAGAAGAAGGAATTGATTGTGGGGAAACCTTTACACTGTAGCTGAATTGAAGCTATTAGAATATCTGTTGGCATTTGCATCTAGCATGCATATTAAATTATATCAAATGGATGTTAAGTGTACATTTCTCAATGGTTTTATTGAAGAAGAAGTCTATGTCGAGCAACCTCCTGGCTTTGAAAACTCGGAATTTCCAAATCATGTTTTCAAACTTCGAAAGGCTCTCTATGGTCTTAAACAAGCACCTCGAGCTTGGTATGAAAGACTGAGTAGCTTCTTGGTTCAAAATGATTTTAAAAGAGGCCGGATCGATAAGACTCTCTTCATAAAGACCAAGGAGAAAGATTTCCTTATTGTTCAAATCTATGTTGATGATATTATTTTCGGTGCAACTAATGAATTTACGTGTCGAGAATTTTACGAGTTGATGAGTCAAGAATTCCAAATGAGTATGATGGGAGAACTCAATTTTTTCCTTGGGTTACAAATCAAACAAGACAAAGATGGAATCTTTGTTCATCAATCAAAGTACACTAAGGAACTGCTGAAGAAATACAAACTTCAAGATGCAAAGCACGCATCTACCCCTATGAGCAGACGGCATAAAGCTTGACTCGGATGAGAAAGGTAAAGCAATAGATCGAAACTCTATCGAGGTATGATTGGATCTTTGCTATATCTTACTTCCAGCGAGCCGAGATATAATGTTCGGTGTTTGTCTATGCGCAAGATTTCAAGCTAATCCAAAAGAATCACATCTCACTGCGGTGAAGAGAATATTCGGATATCTTGCAGGTACTCGGAATTTAGGTCTATGGTATTCCGGAGACTCGGAAGCGACTCTTACTTGGATACTCGGATGCAGATTACGCAGGATACAAAGTTGATCGAAAGAGCACATCCGGAGCTTGCCAATTTCGGGTCAATCCCTAATATCTTGGCACTCAAAGAAACAGAACTCAGTAGCTCTATCAACTGCTGAAGCTGAGTATATTGTTCTCTGGAGCCTGTTGCGCTCAAATTCTATGGATTAAACAACACTTTAAGGATCTTGGACTATTTCTCAACTCAGTTCCAATCAAGTGTGACAACCAAAGCGCAATCTGTATCACTAAGAATCCGGTCCGAGCATTCAAAAACAAAGCATATCGAGGTCGAGTATCACTTCTTACGCGATCGCTCGAAAAAAGGTGATATTGAACTTCGGTTCATTTCTACTAATATTCAATTAGCTGATATCTTTACCAAGCCTCTTGGTGAAGATCGGTTTTGCTTTATTCGGAATGAGCTTGGTATGTTAAATGCTTAATTATGTGCTATTCTTGTTGCATAATTACGTGTTATGTGCTTTCACCGTCAATAACCATTAGTTCGATTGATTCGGTGATCTTGGGCTATTAGTTACTTAGTGTTTCGAGTCGATCGAAACCATTACGAGTAAAACTCGGACGTAGAGAAACTTGGACTTCAAATTTTCCGAAACTATCTCTAGAACAGTGGAGAGTTTCGGATCATATTTTCAAAATCTTTTCTCTCTCTCTCTCGAGCGCTGTGATCGGATATTAGCCGTGGATTTCTAACCGCTGGAATCTCAACCGTTGAAGAGAACTGTCACACCGGTCTTTGGTGACTGATGGACAAGCCGAGTCGAACGGAGTTATACTTAACGGATAGTTGAGTCACAATTCCTCGGTGTTTCGAGTTTTCTTCTTTTTGAAATTTTTTTTTTGTCCGGACAACTAACTTGTATTACTTGTTCTTTTCTTCCCTTCTTTTTGTTGTTTTTGCTTTGAAAGGCAAGGGGGAGAAATAGAGTTAGAAAATTTGTTGTCTTGTTTAGGGGAGTTTTCCCTTTTTAACCCTTGTAATTTACGTTAAGATCAATGAATTAATGCTTTCTCTTACATGATTTACGTGTTATAATGTTTCGAGTTTACATTATTTCATTGCTAAGCACTTTTACGTTATGCTCGACTATATACTTCTTGCTCCGATACACTAAGTATACTTTCCTCATGAGCTACTATTCGAGTCGATTTCTTTTTACTAACAAAATTTCTGTCTAAGTATGGAATGTCTTTCATCAAAAGGGGAGATTGAAGACTCGGACATCTCTCAACGCATTTACGAGTTGCACTAAATGAGTCGGTATAACCATCCCATACTTATAGAGTTTTGATTCCAAGGCATTCCCTGTATCTCGAAACTTCATTGAGTAAAATTGTATCGTCTCTAAGTGATACGGCTCTTACTTCTTATATTTCCGCTTATCTATAAGTGACTCGAAAAGCTGGTTCTTTGTTACGAATTCAGCATCACTCAGATTTATCGCAGATTGAATAGACTAGTACTTCGTCTTTTATCACTCGGAATCTTACTTCGATTATGAGCTCTATTTTCGTTAGAGTCAATACCTCTAGTCTGTTTCATACTTAGTCTATATCAAGTTATTTCACTCCGATATTCTTTATGGAACTTGTTCTATTGCTTAGACTAAGTCGGATGGAATTACGGGTATCATGAATATTGGAATCGGAAAAGTCCATTCGGTTTCGACTCGGATAATCGGTTGTTTAATTATCATAATTATTTTATTATTTGTGTCTAATCTTGGACCAAAGTATTTTATGCTTTGAGAATCAAAGGTGATTTACTTTTGTAGGTTATTTAATCAAGGTCACACTTTTCAAACTACAAAAGTAACCTGAGCTCGAACGTCAAATCACCAGCGAGACATGGCTTTTCATCTTCCCTGCTCCGAGTCCTAGAGATTGTGTCGGAGCTGTCTGTTTCCAAATCCGGAAAAGTGGAACGCCAAGCTTAACGGTGGTTTCTACCTTATCTTTCAAGACACCGCTAATGGTTTTGGGACTTCCAAGAGAGTTAAACAGGTTGTCCAACGTTCACATTACAACGGATACTTTTTGGGTGACTCGGAAAGCCTTTATCAACGGTCACGGAAGACTCTCGGTCGGCAGATGAAGATAACGGCTACTCTGCCTGGTCATCTATAAATAGAAGCCACTTCACAAGACTTGAAGATTGCCGAACCTATTGTTAATACACATACTTGAGAAAATTCATTGTATTTACATTCAATCTTCAACTTACAACTCCCACTCAGTAACTCATTACTTTACGAGTTGTAAGGTCTTGTACTTAGTTACAAACTCCTTCTTACATTCTTTGTAAGGTCCCTTGACTAAGCTGTAAGGGTTAACTCGGCTTAGTTGTCCCTAGCTGTAAGGGTTATCTCGGTTAGGAAGTATTAGATCGAGATAAAGGAATTTCGAGTCTAGGAAAACTTGTATAGAGTTGTCTAAGGGAGCAACTCGAGGTCGATCGAGTTCACGGTATTTTGTGGACTCAAAATAGTGAATTTGACTTCGTGTCCGGATTGACACGGTCCGTGGTTTTCTGCCCCAGGAGGGTTTCCACGTAAATTCTTTGTGTTATCCTTACGAGTCCAATCTTTTTGACCTCGTTGATAGACTCGGAATGCTGTCTCGGTCTCTATTCTGCGCAAAAGAGCTCTATTACAGGAAGAATTTTCTATCACCCTATTCACCCCCTCTAGGGTGACTTAGACTCTCCCTGAGCAAACCTTCAATAAGTCATCACTTTATGGTTATTTTGCTATCGAATAATTAGATGTCACCTTGTATTCCTTCAATTTATAAGGTGAACATGAACCTAATTTCAGGATATTTGGTATTTATATTAAGTTATGATGAGATTATGAACTTAAATTTATGATATCCGATATGTATGTCGATTTATAATGAGCCTATGAAGTCAATTTTATGATATTTGATGTTTATGTCAACTTACAATAAGCCCATGAACTCAATTTTCATATATTCAAGGTGCATGTGTTATAATAATGAACCTACTTTGTGATCATCTTTTTATGTTCATTTTTTACGTTATGTAAATTGATGAATTTCATTTATGTATTCAGTGGATATGTAAAAAATAATAATAAATTGTGAAGTGCTAAAAAATTTAAGAAATTAACTAAGTCAAATTTTTTATTGTAAAGTCGAATATATATTATAAGAAAATATTTAAAATCAAAATAGTTTTTAACTAAAATCAATTTAAATTAATAAAAAAGCATAAAAAATAGTTGTTAAATAAAAGTAAGTTTGATTCCATTCCATAACATGCAACCAAACAACAAAAATAGGAACTTGAAACCATTCCAATTACCAACCAAACACATATACTCAAGATTCAAATCTCATACCTAACCCCCTAGGTACCATTCCTTTATCCCATTCCATTCCAGTTCTTCAAAGCAAACAAGGTCGTCTCTCCAAAAGCAAACCTTCAATGCATGATCGTCAAATAAACGTAAAATATCTGTTGCCAACCTCGCCTATAATAAATCAACACGAAGTACCTAAAAGAGAGCCTGAATCTAGGGATAGAAATTTCACTCAAAATCAAAAAATTGCACCATTTATAAAAGGTTTGGGTATGAAAATTGAAAAAAAAGGGCATACGGCAAGTGGGGAAATAAGGGGTTTGAGTTTGGGGTTCACTTGCCTCGCTTCGCAGTCGGTTATTTTAATGTGATAATTTTCGTTTCTTTTTTGGCAACCTACTAAAATTGAAAAGTTTAATTTTTTTATATCCCATTTAAAATTTCCCATGATTGAAACCCAATCTATCCAACATTAACTTTAGATAAAAAAATCTAATTCTGTAAGAATTCAAGCGGCGCCCTCCTCACATTCTAACTCTCTTTCTTTCCTCCTCAAATTCTAAAAAAAAAAAAAAATTACATAGGTTGAGGTTAATGTGATTACAATACAATTTTGATTGAATTACAAAGTTGTAACCAAACATGTTAATATAATGATCATTACCAATTTGATTACATTACCACTTTGATTACATTCAACCAAACATGCCATTAGAGTATTCCGAGTGCATGATCCAAAATTTGGATTTGTTGTTAGAGACCTCTTCACCTAATCAAAAAATCCATTTTTTTTCTCTCTCTTTCCCTTCACTTCCACATCTCAAGAATCTTAAATTTGGATCTTGAAATAAAATGTTATTCTCGGGACCCGGAACTAACATACATTTAATTACTTTTGTTATTCTATATTTTTTTGTAATTTATTTTTATAAATTGTAAAAAATAATTTGCATAATTTTTAGAGTGTTAAATAGTTATTTTATGATAACAAAATTAATCGGAAAAAATATAATTCACGTTATAGTAAATTTATTATTTTCATACACATTAATCGGAAAAATGATTCCGAGAGGATCGAAATTGAGCATCTTCGGAGGCTGTAATTTCTCACTTTTATTTATTTTCATTACTTGGAAAGTAGTAATTTTATATAATTTTTGGAGGCCATATTTATTATATAATAGGAAATTTTTGTTAAAACATCTAAAAATAAATATGATAAATACTAAAACATCTAATACGACATATGTTTAATTTTAAAAAATTACAATACCAATGTTTAACATAAAAATTACATCCTAAAATACAAGGTTGGAATTAAAAAAAAAACTACAAGTTACAAAAGTAAATGACACCTACGGTAATGCATTGGTTTCGTTCACGTCTTTCTCGTGTCACGTTTCTCTTCCATATTTCTTCAACCAAATCCTCCTGAAGGAGTGCACGTGTTTTGGTGTCCCATACTTGTGCTGATTAACTGAAATAAGTTACATAACATAGATGATACTCACGCCGAGCATTAACTCTGTGGGGTACAACCTTCCACATGCTCATATTCAAAAGAAAGGTCAAATGGACCCCGTTCATCCTCAATAATTATGTTATGAAGTATTACACATACCTTCATTATCAACCCAAATCTTTTGGTTTCATTAGCCAACATGGACCATGGATGATTGTAAAACGAATAATTTTTGACGTTCAACGAATAATTTTTTCTTCGGACCTCGAGGAAGGGGAATTGTTTTCGAATACTCGCTCATTTTAGATATATACCATCCGATAGAAAATATCATATACTTATGACTATTAACGACATTCTCACATTTTGGAGTCCGATCCGTATGCAACTCGTGGAATACGAGTAAATGATCACGGTCATTGATGTCATTTAGACTTCTTGGACACTCAAAGAATGCATGTCGTATCCCAAGGTCATAGGAGACTACTACTTCAAGAATAAAAGTTGGCACTTTATAGAGCCCATTAGCAAACACTTCCTTCCAAGTCGTTGGACAATTCTTTCACACCCAATGCATGCAATTGATACTTCCCGACATTCTCGGGAAATCCCGAGCTTCCCCACTCGCTAATAGCTGATCCACATTGAATTCGGTTAGTTTCCCTAAATACTCATCTCCAAATATTTGAATGACACCTTGGACAAACTTTTTCATGTACTCCATAATCGTGCTTTCACTTATTTTCAAATACTTATCAATGCAATCGGTGGATATACTATAGGCTAACATTCGCATGGCTGTAACACACTTAGTTAGTGGCGTCAACCCCCACCGCCCAATTGCATCATACCTAAGCTAAAAGTATTCGGACTGATTCACAAGGCCCTCCACGATGCATATGAACAAGTACTTTTGTATTCTAAATCTATCATCGAAAGTGGTTTTGGTTGTAGATTCCGTGATTTCCGTTGTAGATTGAATCTTCAACAAAATAATTTTTGTAAAGGCAATTGTGAGCTCTCTCTCAATCTCTCATAATAAATCAGTTTTTTCTTTTTTGTCTAGATGAGGAAGAAACTTCTATCTCATTTCCGGCTTCTAAAATTTGTACCAACGTTGCCATTTGTTGCTCGTCACTTTCATCATCGAGTAATGCTTCTAAAAAGGCAAATCATCATGGGATTCTTGGTATGATGAGAATGATGATGACAACAATGAAGATGAATTATCTATTATAAACCACCTGAGTATACCATAATATTAATTAATTAATTAAAGTGAAAATATACTTAATGTAAAACAATAAAAAAACTAGAAACATAGATACAAACATAGATATGAACTTCCAATTGCAATCATAGGAGAAATTAATATTCCAATTATTAGCGTTCTTATCTTAAACTAAACTACAAACAACGATACAAACATATATATATATATATATATATATATATATATATATATATATATATATATATATATATATATATATATATGAACTCTCATTAGCAAATTAAAGTAAGTAGGACGATTCTAATAAAGTTCGGGAAGACATATTCCTAATTTGGAGGGTCTTGGTGGTATTTTTTCTAATTTGTTGTTGCAATCACCTATAATAATTTACATCTTCAACAGGTACATGCTTTATTCTCATAGTAAAAACTTGTTCTCATTTCCTTTGTAAGATGGTTTGCTTTCTCTCCTTCAATTCCAACTTCTTTTGTCTTGCTTGAGCTATTTTCTCGGATGAAATCGTTTTCTATTTCGGATAATCTCGGAGAACATCAATCTTCTCGACCTTAAATGCACCCATGGTACAGAGATGATTTTCAACCAAATTCACAATCAATGTGGAAGCTTTTTCTTAGCCGTTCTCTTGGTCGCTTTTCTTCAAAATGGTTGTATTAGCCGACTTTCTTCATCGGCAGTTGTGCCTTCACTGGCGGAAGTCGAGGTGTTAGAGTGAGCTCCTTGCATTAATCTTCGATTGTTTTGAAGATCTTCTAGCTAAATTATCGGGGAAGGCAAATGATTGTCATTTGCGTTGATCATGAAGCAATCACCGTTAATGTTCCAACTTAAACTTGTCGCCCTCATTTTGTTCATAGTACCAATCATGCACACAGGCCACAACATCCTCCATAAATGTATCACTTTGGTTTAGACAAAACATTTCCTACACTATACCTGTGAACTTTGATACTAATGGGGCACATTGGTTCCAATGGGAGTTGCACATCTTCCTTGTTGTTCGTCTACCTCCGGGTGGGGCATTGACATTGATCATTAATTCCATGTTAAAAAAGTTACCCTTCTTTTGGTATGCCCCAACAATGGGGTCCGTGCTTATGTTAATCTAAACACTTATAAGACGTTTATCATACTCCATTGCCCAAGGGCCTCTTACTATAGGGGCCTCATCATCTCCAACTGCCTCATTATTTGTGTGAATGTCTTCGGTTTCAGAGTGACCCGAGGTGGCTGATTCATATGGTGTTTGACTTGATGGAGGCGTAGAGTTGCTACCCCCGATAAGTAATAAGGAGGAGAAGGTGGGTAATATAGTGGTGGGTAATAAGGTGGGGGATAATTTAGGTAATTAAAGACATTTTGGTTTGATCCTCCATTATACTTATGTGGATTAGGTGGGGGTAATAAGGTAGGGGCATTAGTTCGTAGTTGTAGTATGCTCGGTGTCGGATATTGCCAACTAGGTGGATTGTTGGAGGTGTTGATGTTTGAGTTGTTTCCCATATGTGGTGTATTGTCATCACTAAGTAAATTTACAAACGAGTTTGGAAGATTTGGATCCATACTACCAATACCTACATCAATTTAGTTTAATATTAATTGAATTGTAAATTTTATTCAAATATTTTTCTAAAGCATGACATCATAAAAACTTGTAATTTCAACATAGGATATTTTAATTGTAATTAACATTTAAATAAATAAATATCATGTAATTAACTAAATAATAATAACTAATCATATCATTATTAACATTTTCATAAATTTAAATATCGCATAGTTTTAAGTTTTGTACCCATACTTTAAATTATTAACAAAGTTTATTCTTGAATCATATTTCTAAATAACATTGAAACATATAAATCACATGTATTTAATCAAATAATATCATAACTAATCTTATCCTTTTAATATTAACTAATATAATATAGTTTGTATTTATTTGTACTAATGTATGCCTTTGTCAAAATTAATCTTAACTAAGTTTGAACATAACGTATTTTTCATTATCATTCAACTATAAAATTAGGTATGAGTAATCAAATAATATTACAACTAATCATATAATATTTAACATAAACTAAAATTTAATATAACGTATTTTACACTTATTTTTATGCATGTGTTTGTCAAAATTAATCTTAACAAAGTTTGAAGGCAACATGTTTTTAATTAACTATATTTTAACGTAATGTAATTTAATTTTTAAAATTAATTAAATTTAAATATAACATATTATGTTTATGCATGCCTTAATGTTCGTCAAACTTAACAAACACATATATCTAACTAAAATAAAATAAACCTTTTCCTTGATAGACCACCCTTAAATATATCTATAAAAATATACACAACAACAATAATTAACATTTTCTTGCATTATAAAAAATAAACTAAATAAATGTGAATTTTTAATTAGTAGTTACTAAAATTTAAGAAGAGAGAAAAATTGTGAGCAAATGAAATATGGGGGTTATATGTAGAAAAAAAATTTAAATTTTTTTAAACAAAAAATGAACGTTACAATATAACTGTTCACAAACGGCTAAAAAATTTTCACCTCAAATTAATTTGCATATTCTCCAATGCCAAAAAAGGATAAAATTGGATCTAAATGGATCCTATTTGAGATCCAATTTTCGAGTTACTTTGAAAATCTCGGCGAGAATAATTGAGGGAATCCGGAGCCCACTCTCGGATCTTCAATGTGCTCTTAGTCATGTCTTTAGTCTTGTCCCTCCCTCCCTCCCCCTCTCTCTATATCTCTCTCTTGCGCACGCATACATATTTGCTCGTTCTCTTGGTTGTTTCTCCTTTTCTCTAGCTCATATTCTCTCCCTCAATCGTCCCTCTTTCTCTCGGACACTCGGTCATTGGTCTCTCTCTCTACTTAATTCTAGCATGTCCAAACTCTCGCTTACTCTCTATTCTATACTCTCAATCTTTCACACTCAATTTGACTACCCGTCACATTCATCGAACCAATCGAATTAATACCTAAATATATGTCGATGTAGTTATTATTTTTTTCATCACATTCAATCCTGAATAAAACCCGCAAACCCAAAAAATCTTATGGGTATGTGTACGGTATATTTTTTCAAAACCCGTTAATTATGGGTATAAGTATTGGTACAATTTATGAAAATGAATACGAGTGCTTCACTTGGTCCAAATATATTCCATTTCCATTCCTAACTAAATATTTCTTTTTACATAAAACTCTCTTTTGTTGGGGGAATTCGAGTAAATTTAAAAATGATAAAGTTGACCCAAAATTTAAACTAAACACCACCTAAAATAGTTAGACTAAAATAAACCTGAGATTAAAATTGATGCCAACATAACTCAAGCCGAATTGATTCCAACAATTGACCCGAACCATCCAATTGACAAGTCTAGACAGAGCACTGTAATTGCTGCTCCCGCTACCCCTTGTACCCGTTCCCGCGCTCACAGCCCGTTATATAGCGGCGATATGGGGTTTCAGCGAAGCAGTCATCCAAGTCCCTCAGCAGGAGCCGCAAGAAAGATATTTGAGAGTCTCTCCTCTTCCTCCTACCTCTCTGCGCCAAAGTTGGGGGAATTCTCATTTTTATCCACAAAGAGGCCGCCATGGAAGAGGGCTCTTCTTCGGCTTCTGCTTCTTCACTTCCGTCTGATTCTACTCCAATGGGAAGTGGTACCGCTTCCAAGTTCCTCACTAACCTTCCCTCTCGCGGCCTCTTCTCCTCCACGGTTTCCTCTTCCAATTTGGTGATCTCTCTCTCCTTTTCTCCCCTCACAGTCATCGCACTACACCGTAATTCGTTTCTTTGCAATTGTGTATTTCAATTATGAAGTGCTTGAATATATTTGGTGTTTGAATTGTGTATTGCTTCAATTGGTATAGGTTATTTATTCCATTGTCTTAGTTTGTGCATATGAAACTCATAACTTGAAATTATGGGGAGTTAATTGGTGTTGTGAGGGTTTCTTTATCGCTGAACGTGTTTTGTTCTGTAATACCAAAAGATTTGATGCCCCCTCCTCTCCTGGGCTGGGTAAATTCCAGAAGGATTGCCAGTTTATTGGGTTAATGCATCCCTGTGTTTTTGCTGGATTGACGGGTTGTGTGGTGGGAAATAGAAATAATCTTTTTCAATTTAGGACATAGAGAAGGCGCACCTATCTCCGAACTGAGAATATTCGCTTCGATATTGCTCGTATAATGCTTCATTACTTTGATGAAGTATATGTTTTGTTTTTACTGGAGTGATCCTGGTCTAGAGTTGTTGAATTTCCGAAGTTCATGTAAGAAAAATTTCATTCGCTGCTGAAAACAGCTGCCTCCTTATTTCAACTATGTCATTTAGTTACTTATACTGTCATACATTGTTGAGATGCTCATTTTGGCCTATTGTGTGTTTGATTTTCTCATACTAGTATTAGCATGCCTTAAATTCTGATGTGAAGATTAAGGCTTGGAAGATATTTGTAAAGTTGGTTATAAAAAATGTAAGAAGCTAATAAGGAAAGAAGTTGTAAGGAGGTGTAAGGAGTTGTATTGGAAGGCTGTAAGCTATAGCTGAATGGAACAGTACCTAAGTTTTCTTTTATTCATACATTATAATATCTCAATGTTGGAGAATCAAACACCTACTTCATAGTCTGATTTAGTAAGAGTTCTGCTTGCTTTCACTTGTGTGAAACCCGTGTTCAGAAATAGTTAGTTTCCATCACTAAGCTTTTGGTGTGATTCATGTTAAAAAAAGTCTACTTATTTTGGAATGAAGATGACATCATTATTGGAGCGAATAAGCTTTCTATGACAAAAGTCATTGAGTTTATTGATTTGTTTGGCAGACAATCAACCGGCTTTTCTTTTGTAAGAATATAGCTCATTCGATATTTGAATTATGATTGGACATGATTATTTGCTATTTTATAAATGCTTCATTCTACTTCACTTTTTATATGCATAAGGTATATCTATACTGTGTTATGATATTGGTGCTCTGATTTGGATCCTGTCAAACATTCTGTCAGCTTGTTGTTGATTTTGGTGAAAGTGCAATGGCCATGTTGTCTTTTTCATTGATGGTATTTGATTTTACTCGATAATTTTTAGGCCTTGCAAGAAGTTTTCATGCAGTTTTGCTTCCATTTGGCTTATGCTAGATCTTATTTTATACTAAGAAATATTCACATATGCCTCTCATTAAATTATTATTCAATTTCTTTCTAATGCATCAAAGATGAACGTAATATGATATTTGTGGCAGGTTATAGGACTTATGGTGTTTTTAAATAAAAGATTTGCCACTGAGTCCGAGAAATTCTGGGTTATCGTGGAACTGCTTGGGAATTTTTTTATTTGTTTGGGGAGTGGGTTTAGAAGCCCTTCGTCGAATTTATTTCAGGCACAGGAAATAGGGTAATGGGTGATGTTTTGCTAATACCGACAAACATCATCCACAAATTTATCTAACTTCATGTATTATAACAAATTTATTTCAGGCACTGGAAATAGGGTAATGGGTAAGACGTGTGCGCACCGGGCTTTTTTGCGCCTAGGGTGCGCTTTTTAAACTAAGATTCTAATCTATTGGACTAACATATATCTTGAATTTTGGGAACCTATTGTAGGATATGTAGCGTGATCTATTTTTTGCAATAGTTACAAGCCTGTTTTGAGACATAGGAGCTGTGTAGGTTAATTATAATGTATTATACATCTACAGGCTATGATGGTTTCCATTGGTTGGGGCTGAATATAGGAGCTTTGGGTTGTTTTCTTGTTTTATGTATTTGTGGCTCATCGTCTAATGGGTGGACTGTTGCTGTGCTTTAAATTTATTCGTCACCAATAGGTTATTATCAGAATTTCTGCTAATATGTTTGAACACCTGCAGGGTGGGATGCGGATTTATCTCTGTGACCATGATACAGCACCCCCAGGTCTGCTTCTGAAAATTCATCTTATTTTCTTGTAACAGTTTGTGCCTTATTGAGATCCTTCTTCTTGTTTTGTTTATATCTGTTATGCATCAGCTTTAGGGCAATTAAACAGTCCCTGAAAATTCTTCTTCTTTAATCCTTGTTTTTGGATGACTTCCTTATTGTCCTCTTTTGCTTGTTCTCTGCTATTTTGTGATCCTAATGGCCTTACTCCACTGCATCTTTTGGCATCACAAATCAAGTTTCAAGTTCTGATTTTCTGCTCAGTCATGTGATACTTCCTAACCCTGATTTACTGAATGTATCATAGTTATCTTGGTTAATATGAGTGCTATATCTAGAGCTTCTTGTCCACAGATTGGGCTCGCTCATCAAGTTGCCATGGTCTACCATGTTTGGCAATTCTGTGTCTCTAGGCCTTTGATTCTGCCATTGTGTATGCGTTAATGCCTTTTTGGCTATATCGTATCTCCTAAATTGACACTGTAAAGGCTGAAAAGCTAGGGTGTTAATAAGAACCCTCGGCAAATTACATGCTGATTCTTTGTGGGTGCAACTATCAGCAGTACTAACTCCTGATTAGGAATGATTCTTTTGGGTGTTAATAAGAAGCCTCTGCAAATTCTGAATGGATTTCTTGCTGGAGCCTTTGTTTGGGGTCTTGTGTTTTTACCTAAATCAGGTCTGGGTTGATCAAATTACTAACCTAGGTCTTGGTTGGTTAGGCCTATTGGGCAAGTTGATCGCAAGCTAGGAACTTTTCTTTTCTTGTTTAGATAATAAATATACCCTTGCCTTCTCTTAGATGCCTTTTGGAATTAGTCTACTATATCTCGAAAGAGGTATTTTATGGCAATGGCATCCTGGAAGGGAGGGAGCTTGTATGAACTCAACTTTTTCAAATTGTTTTGGAAATGTGATTGAACTATTAGGGCTGGAGTAGTTTAGATTGGAACATAGAATGTTTGAAATTGCTTAGACCTGTTTATGAGGTTGAGTTGTGTTGTAAAACTATGACTAGGAGACTTCTCCATAAAACACTAACTCCTCAAGCAAAATAAATTTATGGGTTGTGGCAGGTTGGCTCTTGGAATCGGGAAAGTAGCCATGATAAATGAGATTTAGGATATTCTCCCTGTGTAAAATGCATACAAAAGAAAAGCAATTAATTTACCATGATAAATAAACATAGACGAGGTTGGTTATAACTGTTGAGAGTGTCATGATGGTAGGTCATGACTATATCCACCGCAGGTCGTGGCCCATGAGGCTCAGTGTAGTTTGTTCTCCAACTAAAGAAATAAGGAGACCCTCCTATTTTGAGAATTATCTACTAGACGGGCTAGGCTAAATGAATTGAATTGCTTGTATTTCCATATGTTTTATGTGCTTCCCTTCTCTGATGCCGTCACCAATAAACACATGTTTGGAAAAACAGTGAACACATTTCAAGAGGCATCTAAAGAGAAGCAATGACACACACTTTTCTTGGACAAGAAGTAGCATCCCCTTGAGCTTGAGTGACCTATACCAATGGCCCTAAATAGCCAAACCAAAGTTATTAATTTGGTCAAACTACGCCTTAATTATACCAACATGACACTTACAAAGGCTCAACCAAAAGTCTATTCCAAGGGTCCCGTCAACTCTAACATAGCCTTGGATTTGTCTCAAAACATTTTTAACAATCTATTTCTAATTTTAGGAACACTAAAAGCAATTAGGGCAAGACTTCAAGTTTTTGCAGCTTTTGGTGTAAACTGCCAACTGGTACGTCTCAGGCTCCTGAAATTGGATTGAGACATATGAGCCCAATTGTAAAGCCCAATATGTGCTATGCAACTTTCATTTTAGCCCACCACCAAATAACTACAATCATCGACCCAAAAACAGCACATAATCGAGTTGTCTATGATGAAGCATAGGTTTCCGCATTGATGGTAAAAAATTCATAAATCCTTATAATAGCCCAATTTAGCTAATTCAATGTTACTAGTAGAGTGTACTCATATATCTAGGTCTCCACAAATTCTGGAATTTTTTTGTGAAGTTGACATTTTCTTGACGAATATTTCAAAGTTATGTCAGATACACCCAGATTACTGATTTGTCTTAACTTAATCATAATGCAAAAGTTAACGAATTGTGATATCATGGACCCCAAAAAAGTCACCATAACAACTTTTCATGACATCTCATCCCTAACCAAGCCAAGAGGATGCAAGAACCTGGAGAAAGAGATTAGCTATTTATCAGTTTGACAACACTAGCAAGAAATTTGATAAAGAAAAGATATATATATATATATATATATATATCAATTGATTCTCAACATATCATGTGAAAAATTCACTAGT
Organism: Talinum fruticosum; assembly: GCA_021018815.1. Taxonomy (NCBI): domain Eukaryota; kingdom Viridiplantae; phylum Streptophyta; class Magnoliopsida; order Caryophyllales; family Talinaceae; genus Talinum; species Talinum fruticosum. Next base: position 299,121 of record JAITYX010000072.1, on the reverse strand, counting down.
TTGGTGTTATCAAGCTTCAACAAAGCCATTCTGGGCACAAAAAGGCTACCAAACATTAATGCCATGTGCTCGATCCCGATAATCAACAATGGAAGCATCTCTATCCATTACCAAGATGAAAAGAGTAGGGAAAAGCTCTCTAAGGAGCCTCGTCACACCAACAATCATTACCCCCCAAAGAAAAAAATGATAGAACCTTTACCAACTTTTGAAAAGTGAGGAGAAAATCTCTCCTAACCTTTAGCAAATACCTCTAACCCAAAGGCTATACGGCTAGGGGTGGAAATCGATCGGGTATATACAAATCCATTTAAATTTTTTAGACTTGGATCTAGACCCGATCCAAATTCGCAGGGTCTTAAGAATGGGATCTGGGGATCTGGGCCTGGATGGTGTTGATCTAACTGGTCCTATTCTCTTGATCTCTTTTATTCCTAACTTTTGATTTAAATTGTCTTTTAAATTTTAGATTTTGTCTTTTTTATAACTTTGACTTTGTCTTTTTTATAACTTTGACTGCATACCTTCTTTTTTATTGCAGAAAAGTTTTTGATATATTTGATTTTGGAAAAATGGTACTTGATAAAGAATGAATTGAATCTTGCTTTCTCTTAACTTTAGATATATTTTATGTGACGAGTGTGGTCATTGTACTTATAGTCACCAATGAATATTCACGTAGTGTGTGATTTGATCAATAAAGAATAAATAAAAGAAAAAAAGGTGCATTTTGAAACCCTTTTGACCAACCTTAACTCTCAGCTTTGGGTTTTTCCTTAAATGAAAAGTCTCCGAACTGAGGACTTTATTTAAAATTGTCCCTCATTTATTTTCATACCCACCGATGATACTCATCTACACTAATATGCATTTGAAGGGTCTGTTATTTTTGAATTTAGATTTATTTTTTAAATGAAAAACACAAAAAGAAATTAAAAAAAACTAACCTGAAGAGAATAAAAGGGAGTTAGGAGCAAGGGGTATGGTTTGATAAAGAAATTTCAAAAGCAAGAAAAACCCTGGAGAGAGAAATCATAGTGAAATCAATTCCTAAATTGACTTGTGCTTCTTCGAGAGCGTGAATCAATTCCCAAATTATCTCTTCTTATGCTCGAAGCCCCACTCAAACAGGTAAGGGGAAAATGGTTCTCACAAGCATGACGAAGAAAAATCCTTTGAGAAAGTTCCCAACGTATAAAAGGTTTGGGATTTCATCGAGGTATGGTATGATGAAGGTTTGCTGCGTGACCATGTAAGATGCATGGTTGTAGCTTTGTTGGTGAAGAATGAGATTCTTCTTGATGAGAATGAGGAATTGTTGAATCTAAGAAAGGAACGAGTGAAAAAGAAAACAAGTGGCTCATAAAGAAGAACTGAAGAGGCCGAAGTAGATTGTTTAAGGATGTGAAGTAAGGGAGAAGATGGTGATGTAGGGATCATTATATTTCTTGCAGTGATTACAATTGCTATTGTCATGGGTTAGAACTTGAAATGAAATTGTGATTTTTTATTTGGTTATGTTAATTTCTGATTAGGTGAATATGATGAAGTGTAAGTAGGTGTAGTTATTTCTTTTGTGTGTGTGTGTGGGAGGGGGGCATGTAAGTGTGGATTTGGTTCATTTCTTGCTATTGACTGATTGTTGATTGTGCTAACTGGGGAGGTGTTGGCATTTTGCAGTAGGTGTTGGATTTTGGGGGAAAACATATGTAACCGGGAATGAGTGATGTACATTTCTAAATGCAATGAAATATTATTATTTTATAACCCAAAATTCTTGTCTTTTCCTGATTATATTTATATATTTGAGCTTTAAATTAAGACAAAAGAAGGAATCTGTGTATATATGAGCTTGGAATTGAGACAAAAGAAGGAACATATATATATATATATATATATATGAGTTTAGATTTTGAGACAATGGTGGTGCTTGTACAGCTAACATGTACTGAAATCCAGAAAACAAGCTTAGTATAAGCTAAATTGTCATCATCTACATGATCACAAAAATTAATTTAGAACACCGAAAAAGTTATATCCCAAATGCTGCTGGCCTCGTCCTGATCATTCATCTATAGTAACATAGGTCTTCTTTGGAAACAAGACCTTGATTTTGCCACTTTTCCTGGTAGGTGGTAGGTTGTGATTGCCTGCCCGGTTCTACCAGCATAACCTTTAGGCAATATGACCTTGACCTTAAAGTTGCCTTTTGACTGTGTGGGTTGGGTGTCCTTTGTAGTTGAGGATTTCAGTAGGGGGAGGGCAGTAGGTGGGGGTAGAGCTGAAGCAATGGGAGGGGTAGTATGAGAAGGGGGGCAGAAGCAATGGGAGGGGCAGTATTTTGGGGTTGGGGTGGGGCTTGAATTGGCATTGGTACAATGGATGTACAACATAAAGCTAGTAGAGGCTGATGGTCCAGCCTGTACGAGTAGAAGATCCACATTTCCCCTTCCTTTTCACCTGGTGAGAGGGGGAAAAGCCAACTTCTACGTAATGGAATATGTAAAAGATATATGCATTAATTACTTGCAATTTTAAAGTCCTACTTTTGCATGTAACCTTGTTATGCCCTCCCCTTATAATTGAAGCAAGTAATTCCAAGTAATTATTGCCCCTACCTCTCACCTTGCTTGGTTTTTTTGACTTGGTGTCCCCTACCTCGAGCTTCTTCCTCTTATATGCCCCGACTCCTCTTCCTTTTGGTGGAAACTATGGTGCTGTGACTTTCACCAGGATTTGTCACCCACATGTCTTCTCCATTAATTGGGTTGAGGGTGTGGGAATAGGTTAGCCTTAGGTATTCAGTGACATATCAGTCAGGCACAAACTTCAGCATATTTAGTTTCTCATTCCTCATGACAACAATTGCATGGTGATATGGTATACCACTTAACTCCTAGGCTTTGCATGTGCATCTCTTGTGATTTAAATTCACAATGAACCCTTCACTCCCAAGTGATACACCATATAACCCATTTGAAGCTCTAACTCTTGTCTTTTCACTGTTAATAGTGGCTATTATACTAGGTCAAATAGGTTGATTTAACTTGAACAACCTTGCTTTATTCAAACCCTTTTCATATTCTTGTTGTATATTTCCTTTAACATAGTCACCTTGCATCAATTTTTGTTCCATTAAATATCTCAGGCATTATGAACAGAGTCACACTTTGCATGTGTCTTGAAAAATAGCTAACAGTAATGCTTAGGTTCTTTCTTCACAATCCAATCCCAACTTGACGCATCCAAATCTTGCATCTCCTTCATGTTCCTCTGATAGTGTATTTCATTTGATGATTTAGCTATCCTCTAAAGGAATTCTCTATATTACAGTCCCTTCCATGTGGCCCTCATATTTCCATATATGTGTCTAGCACATATCCTATCCACAACCTTGCAACACTCTCAACAAGGCTAACAAGACTCTAAATGCAGGCAACAATTCCAGTTAATACTTAAAAAAAAATTAACATTAAATTGAAAAAAACAATTTCCATTGTTGGTCTGATATGAAAGTCCAATCATGTCCATTTCCAATCTCCAAATCAACCCTTAGCAAACCACAAAACCATTCCCATGTCTCTATACTCTCAGATTTGACATCTCCCCAAGCAATTTTGATAGGTCTATTTTTCTAATTTTCTTACTCCAAATCACTACTAACTTAATTAATACAATGAAGGTTTTCTTCTTCAATTATTTTGCAGAGGTGGGGTCACTAAATCGCACCATTTTACTAAAAATTCAGAACAAAAATTCCAAATCCTTCAAATTTAAAAACCCTAAAACCACTAAACTGATGATGAAGATGACTCTCTTCATCAATCAACTTTCTCTCTACTTTGTTGCCTGATCACCGAAGTCACCTCTAATTTCTAGGATTTGTGTTCTTCTTTCCTGAGGACAAGCCCAATGCAAAGGGAGAGACAAAGAAGAGAGAGAGTTTAAGAGCAGAGAGAGCGAGACAGAGAGAGAGAATCGTGTTATTCTGTTTTGAGGGAATTTACTCCCTTTACTTTAACATTTTTCTTCTTTTTTTCAAGTCACTACCTACTTTTAACTAGATTTTTTAAAAAGCAAGCAACCTTTGATAGCGATTAAGTGACATACTGATGCGTACTGCTGTAGAGTAGCACTGGTAGGTACAAAAATAAATGAGGGGCAATTTTGAATAACGTCCAAAGTTCAGCAAATTTTAATTAGTCTAAGTGAACTTTTTGCTGGCCTGCAGATTTTAATTAGTCTAAGTGAACTGGTAGATTTCGATTTCAAGTTTTTCACTTAAACAAAATTGATTCTACATTTGCGATTGAATGAATAACTAACATTAAACTGGGTCTCTGGAAATATTAATGCAGAGAATCAAGTGATAAAGACAGATCAGATGAACATATTGATTAGATCTCTTACTTTGAAGAAGCAAAAGGGTGATGTGGCTGATGGCTCAAGAAAGAGGTATTTAATCTCATATGTAATAAATACTTGGTGATCTATTTTCTTTGTCTTTCATTTTTCACTAGCTTTTAAAACCAAATTCAAATCCACTGAGAGTCCCACCTTGGCAGGGTGGGGAAGGAGGATGAGATTAGCTGCCTTACCCCTGAGTTGCAGAGAAGCTGTTTCATTTGTTGAATCCTAAATTAAATCATTGATTGCATACTTCTCCATATAAACAAGTAGAGGATATAAAGCATTTTTTATTACTCCACTATATTAAAAATCAAAATATTACCAAAAAGTGACTTTGTTTTGCTGTCCTGAATATATGGAATTTAATTTTCCACTAGAGCTCATTGTACAATGTCCACTACCCTGATTACTTTAAATGGTGTGGCAGCTTTTCCTCATGGTGTTTTATATTTTTCACTATTCTTCTTTAGTGGATGTATCGAAGTTCTTTATCTTTTATAGTCACAATATTTGTGTAAATAATGGTTCTACAAAGGTTTTTGATTACAACAATATTTTTGCAGAGCTTCTGATAGAGCTGGTGATGGGAGGGCTTCAAAGCGAGCCATGACCAATGCCCAGAATGGCATTCAGCAAGGTGGTTTGCACTAATTTTGGTTGCATAACTTGTTAAAATGCTTTGCTGATGAAGATTCTACTAGGATGAAATCATCTCTGTACAAATTTCTAGATTATATTGAATAATTCTATGGCCTACCTTATATATTTTGATAGCACATGATTCAGGGCTGTAGCAAATCACCATTGAGGTGAAAGATGCACTGCAAGTTGAGGTCCTTTTTCTGAAAACAAGAATCTCTAAAGTCGTGATGAAGTGGTATTCAACACCTTCCTTCCACAGGATTTTTGAGTTAGGATACCAATAGGAATATTTGAGGGTGGGGGAGGGGGAAGTGGGGTTCCCTAGCCCTCCTCTCACATTTCCCTTAGCCCTGCCTCACGAGGTTTTACTTTTTTCATGATGAGGTGCTTAGATGGATCATGAATCATCTTCAGATGATGAATATCTTCATGTTTTTTGAGTTTTCTTTGTTGGGGTAGGGGTTGGGGGTGTACTAAGAAAAGTGAATGCAGTCAATGCAACGTGAGCACTAATTTGTATACTACAAACTCTTGAGCAAAACCTTCGTACACTAAAGATATGGTGAGATGGACTCCTTTGCAGGTGACTTTTAAAGATTTGGAAGTAACCAATAATTCATTTTACAATGACTTTAAAATTCATTCTAAATGAAGAATTAGTCATCCCTCATTGTAAATGGTCACTGTAACCTCTCATGATAATTTTTAAATGATCCCTCATATGAGACCTGCTATTTGTGTATGATGTAATCTCCATATTTTTTTCTTAAAATTTCTAGAAGGAATGCCTGGTTTATCTCTGCATGCAGATCCTTCGATTTTATAAATAGAGGTATAAGTTCCATTTTATCTCCATTGCAGAAACCAATAATTCATTTTACAATGACTTCAAAATTCATTCTAAATGAAGAATTAGTCATCCCTCATTGTAAATGGTCACTGTAACCTCTCATGATAATTTTTAAATGATCCCTCATATGAGACCTACTATTTGTGTATGATGTAATCTCTATATTTTTTTCTTAAAATTTGTGGAAGGAATGGGTTTATCTCTGCATGCAGGTCTTTTGATTTTATGATTAGAGGTATAAGTTCCATTTTATCTCCATTGCAGATGGATCAAGCAATCGAACAACGGATAGGAATTTTCAGGGTTTGACGGTTGAGAGACTACGGGCTCTTTTAAAGGAAAGAGGTCTCTCTCCCAAAGGGAGGAAGGTAAGTACTTTACTGCTTGCTACAAAGCTGTTACATTGCTTCTGTTGGGGCCTTCTTTCTTAGATCTCGCCCATGGGGTCTATTCATAATATACCCTTCAGTTATAATGGTAAACCAAGGTTCTTATTCTCCCTCTATCCTTTTTATATACATTAACTGGTAGGGTGACGGTGAAAAAGTGGTAATTGTACTTGAGATTTGTACAAGTATCAATGAAAAACTTACCAAGAAATGCTTTCAGTAAGGTAATATCATACGAATTTCTTAATATTACATTTCTATTACATATAATAAACTATTTAACAAAAATTATGGTCAAAGATCAATATCTTGCCTAACTAGTTAACGAGTTTGTGCTATGGTGAAGAGATTTATCAATATGTAATCTTTTAATTTAACTTCTGAGTATTGTAGTCTGTCTAGTTCCTGAAAGTTTCTTTCATTTTACTTCATTATACCAATAACTTTCCCAAAATGAAGGCCAAAGATGATGTTTGACAACAAATTATATTGTACTCCCTGGACTGTCTAGCTATAATGAAATTCATGTGCAGCCATATAATTTTTCATACATTCTGTTGTACGTGAACAATTTGTAGGCAGCTAATTGCTGTCTGCACGAACTATGAGTGGGAGTATTTGGTATACGTGTTGCAAACAGTGAATTCTTATGTAATAGCGCAAACATTCAGCAAAATGCTAATTGAGGCTATCTTTTCTATTAATGTTTGCTGAAGAGTGGTCAACCATGTGTAGGATGAACTGATTGCGCGCCTGAGTAATACGAGCAAGTGAAAGTGAAAGGGAGCTTTTGAAGTTTGATTTTAGAGCTGGAAGAAGGAGAACTGCTTGTTACAGAAGTGGGAGCACTAGAGACAAGGCACTAGCCAGGCTGTTAATATTCTGCAGCATGGAAGATAATGCAATATCTGGAAATTGGCCCTGGCAAGTTGTACTTTTGTGGTCTCGTGTCTACCTCTTTTGCTCCCCCTCCCCCCAAAAAAACCAAAATAAGCCCCATCTTTTTGTATGTAATGCAATTATGCATCCTGGATGTAAATGTTCCCCACAGCTCTTATAAATGTACCCCTTTGTGAATTTTTAAGTCTATGTTAAGAGAATCGATCCGATCATCGACCGGGTTAGAAAAATGGGTCAATGGTTTAACCTGATCGAACTGTTTAGATTGGATTAGACCGGTTTACCCGGATTACTCGGTTGGATCGGATTGAACCAGCATAATCCGATTGACCAGAAAATTATTTCTCTATACCTCAATCAAATAGAGATATAAATTATCTATTTTTCAAAATAAAAATTAGCATTATTGGATTTTAATATCTCGAACTTTGGGTCATGTTGTTCATAATATTTTGAAATATCGATTGATCTCATAATATTTCCATCTTTAGCACTAGTATTTTTTAACATCCAATATTTTTAAAAGTGCTCAATGTTTTAAAATTGGGATAATAAGGTTAGTTTTTTAAAGTATGGGATATTAAAAAATATTAGCATTAAAAATGGGGATATTACGAGGTTAATTGTTATTTTGGGATATTATGAGCAATATGGCATAAACTTGGTGATATTAGAATCCAATAATCCTAAAAATTAGAAGAAGAAAAAAATTTAAAAAACTACTAAAAATGATAAAAATTTATTTAATCTTTTCTATTTAAATTTTAAGCCCATGATGCATAAAAAAAAAAAATTTAGGCCCATGACATATATAAATAAATTTAAACAAAACCCTATAAATCCCATTTATGCCCCGTCTGACACCCCCTCTTCTCTCAGCTACGCCCCCACCCCTTCGTCCCATTTTCTCTCTCCTATACTGTTGTTCTGTGCTTCTCTTATACTTGTGCAATCGAGTCATTCGATTCGTGTTCGGTTCGGGTTAGTTCGGTTCGGGTTAATTTCGGGTTGATCTTGTTCGGGTCCTGTTCGGTTTCGGGTTCGGGTCAACTTTGGTTCGAGTAAATTTCGAGTCGATCTCGTTCGGGTTCGTTCGGTTTCGGTTTGGGTCAACTTCGGTTCGGTTCGACTTCGGGTCAATCTCTTCGGTCAGGTTCGGGTTCGATTCAGGTTAATTTCGGATCGGGTCAACTTCAGTCGTAATCGGGTCACTTTTTGGGTCAAAATCGATTCAAAATTGTACCCACCAAAAAATTGTATCACTATAGGCAAAAAATCCATCTTGAGAGACTCAACAAAAAAAATAATGTGGGTTGAGTGACTTTTATTCGGGTTAAATCGATTCGGGTCCGATTCGGTTCGGGTCGGTTCGGGTCGAATCGGGTTCATTAGATTTCGGGTCGGTTCGGTTCGGGTCCTGTTCGGGTCGGTTCATTTCGGTTTCGGGTCAAAATCGGTTCAACTATTTCGGATGTGGGTTCGGTTTGGGTTTCGGGTCGTTCGGGTTGACTTGTTCGGTTCGGGTCGGTTTTGCCGAGTCTAACTTCTCTGCGTTAAGCCTCCCCACTTTCAGCTTGAGACCTAACTCTGCTGCTTCTTAACACTTAATACTTTGCTTCTTCAACCTCCCAAGCTCCCTGCACTCTCTCTTTCTCCTATGCTCTTCTTTGCGCTTTCAGCCCCCTTACATCTCTCTGTTTTGAGCCGCCCCTCTGACTTTCTCTATACTCCTCGCACGCCTTTGCTCCTCAGCTGGCATTGGACTCTTTCGTTGCTGCTTGCTCGTGAAGGTCAAGTGAAAATAAAAGCAAAAAGAAAGTTTTCATATGAGAAAATTCGGTCTGACCGCGAGTTGGCCGGGTGGCCCGAGTTCCCTGGGTCGACCAGGTTAGACCGGGTTTTTCCGGTTTAATATCTGGAACGAGTTTTGTGTGTAACTACACCGCAGACTTGGCCGGTTTTCGGTCCTACCGGTTTAATCGGTCGGTTCGATCCGATTTTATTAACATAGGTTTAAATTAGTGGTTGAATGTCCAGGATGCGTTATGTACCGGCTCATGTAAATGTCCTTCAGGCTTGACATGAGGATATTGCAACTTGAGCAATAATTCAATATAAATTTTTTTTTAAAGATTTGAACCTTAGATTTTTTGTCAAAAAAGTTATGCTACCATATATAAGAATCAATTCAACTAAAAATTAAACTCGGGGTTGAAAGCTCAAGATATGTTATATACTGCTCACCCCACAATTTTATTTCATTTTTTTGTATCTTCTTTGATTGGAATGTTGATTTGTGCTTACTATTGCTATCACGTTCTTAGTCAGGATTACTCTTAAACTTTGTAATTTAATAAAAATGTCACAAAGTTTTAGCGCCACCTTTAAAACTTGTTGGAATGCATTTAAATGCCAATTGACTTGTTGGAGTGCATTTATTAAAAAATGCCTCAAAGTTTTAGCGCCACCTTTAAAACTTGTTAGAGTACATTTAATTACCAATTAAAAAGTCAAAGCACCGACAACGACATACTTAAATACTTTAATCAAATTTAATGACATTTAAAGATAGTGCTAAAATTTTGTGATATTTTTGAATAAATTGTAAAGTTTAAGGGTAAATTTGGCTCAGATATCCTATTGTTGCCTATAAGATAAACATCATAATGACCACATTGTTATGCCTAGACAAGGCAAAATCTAATGACCACATTGCTATGCCTAGATATGGCAAAATCGATCCTTACTGAATTACTTGGTATGAAAGGCTCGAACTATATTCACTCGAGATTTTGTAATAGAGACTTGATTTTAACTTAGATTTGATTTGGCTTGATGCTTTGTTATAGAGACTTGATTCTAACTCGACTATGAAATTACTTGATTCAAATTGCTTGTTCCAACAAATGTGAGATGAGGATGAAACTCTGCCTACTCTCCTGTCGGAAGATTCACTAGCCAAGTTTTGCGATAGCCGCTAGACCAATCTCAAGTATATAGCAGGCAACTAGGCCAATTTGCTTTGACATTATCTTCGTTGCTAGCCATCAGTTTTTGAGATTCCAGTTGTTGATCCCTTTTGTCATATTGACAAACCTATGATGACTTTGCTCATGAATGGGGTCTCAGAAACTTGCACGTCAAGCTCCTCCACAGTGCGAAGACGTTCAGAGGAAGCTCTTACGTGAGTGAGGAATACATTTAGGGTTCAAAACTGCTCCAATGGTTGGGAAGGAGAAGGACGAAAGCGACTATAATGAACACAAGGAAAGATGGTGATCATGAGGGAAATTACTATGCTAATGTGTTGTGTTAACATATGTGAGCCTTGACACTTTTTCTAGAGTGTAAATATGTAGTGTCGAACTAGGACTTCAGTGCGTTATTAAATATAACTAGCATTAACCCCTTGCTATAATAAGTTAAATATAACACAAATTTTTATATGAGACCGTCTTACATAAGAGTTATTGTGAGACGAGATAATTTTTGAACGTTTTAATATGACTAATAACTTATGCTATAGTGACTTTTTAATTGGAAGTGACTAATAATTTACCAAGAGTTGACTTTTATTAGAGTTATTCTTAAACGAATTATTAGTCGCCCTCTATGTATTTAAAGTTACTATAAAAGTTTACGTCTCACAATAAATTTACGTGAGACGGTCTCTGTAGGAACCACGACCGGCGGACCGCACCGGGCTTCTCCACGAATGGTTGGCTTAGGTTTTAGAAAGCTTTCGATTTTCTTAGAGACAAGATGATTTTGAAAGTGGGGATGAACCTTTTATTAAAATTTCGAGTTTTGGTATATGATTTAAAGCGAATTAGACAAAATTTGAATGATGGTTTTATTAATTATTTTATTTTAGAAATTACTTTCAAAAAGGTCCCGTGGTATTATCTCTTAACCGAAAAATAAAAATTAGGATTTATTGAATTTGCCATGAGGCTTTAGGGCCGGATCGGTGTGAAAACACCGATTTGGACTCGAGCCTCGACTCGCCGACAACTCGGTGCATGTGGCAGCCTGCACCCGGTGGTGGCCGACGCCGATCGGAGGCCACGACCGAGGAGATCAGCCTCCGCCTCTATCCTGGCTGGTAGATCCGAATTCCTATTTTCTATCATGCAATCAAAAAATAGCCGGGAGGCAAATCTAGAAGGAATAAATGAAAATGAGTCGCCAATAAGTTTTTAGGAAAGAAAAAATAACAAAAGTAAAATTTGCTCTTCCAATCTTGGTATGGGAGAAACTAAGATTAAAAAGGCTAAAAACGACTCTATCGGTCTTTGAACCAAGAATAGGATTCGGGGCGAGGGTACGAAACGTAGGGATAAACCCTTACGTTCCGTCCGTCCGAAGACGGCCATTACAAATTTGAGTAATGAGTTAAAATAATGTATAAAAGCAAGCAAACAACATGTGAAGTGAAATTAGAGTAACCAAACAATAATAGAAAGTGATAATAGGATTCGGGGCGAGGGTACGAAACGTAGGGATAAACCCTTCTGTTCCGCCCGTCCGAAGACGGCCATTACAAATTTGAGTAATGAGTTAAAATAATGTATAAAAGCAAGCAAACAACGTGTGAAGTGAAATTAGAGTAACCAATCAATAATAGAAAGTGATAAAGTAGAATAAGAGGAAAGCGGTAAAGAAAACAAAACGAAAAGAAAAGCAAAACGAAAAGAAAAGAAAACGGAAAATAAAGAGATTACATCGGGCGTGGAGGAATTAAAAGCGATAAATTTCGAATCCACAGATACGGAAAGCGATAAAAGCATAAAAAATAAATAATTAAACCGTTGAAGATTGAATATGTGCCCTCGGGTTGTCCCACTCGCCGATCCGGATCTCGAATTTGGATCCGGTGATGCGACGTTACTAGATTGAAGGGGGCTTTTTGTGAGTTTTGAGTATAGGTAGGTAAAGGAGATGTGTGAATGATGAAATCTTAGGTTCGAGATATAGTTGGAATAGGGAATAGAATGGGAAGAGGCTGAAAAGGGACCAAGAGATCGGAATACGGAATGGAGTATTCGAGTAGTTCTTAGGCGAATTTCAGTAGAGTAACCTTGAGGGATGAGCCATTGTGAGAATGAGAGGCAAGACTCTCTATTTATAGGGAGAGGTTAGGTTAACAAAAGACCTAGGTTTATGCTCGGCCAGTCTGTCTAGAATAGCAGCAAAACCGGGCCAAGATAATCATGAGATTGAACCGGATAGAATTGAGATAAAGATGGGATAAGAGCCGGTTCACGGCACCGGCCACAAAGGAATTTCTAAGGTTTGTGCCCTAACGTGCTTCTAGGGAGTCTCGGAGCCAAAACGTAGCGTTCCACTTAAAATTTTGGGGTGGCGGGCGCCAACCATAGCAGCTTTCCAAAAATGGAAAGTTTCCATTTTTGACAGGTTTATATTTTTGGTAGGTTTCATTTTTGGTGCGGGATGCGTGCTCCTAGTCTCGAGTGGATTGTCTTGGAGCCAAAATGCAGCACTTTGATAGTTGTGATCATGAAATGCAAGCAACTAACATTGTCTTGAGGTTTTCAACTCCTTGTCCGGTTGGCTCGAAGTAAAATGCGGAATTTTGAGCTTGGAATTTCCCGTGACGCGGCACTGGACTCCGTTGTCTCGTGAATGCTTGGCCCGGTCTTGGATGGTCCGAAAGAAAATAGGATTTTTGGATCAACCCAAGGAAAAAGGCTATTTTGTGGTGCTTGGGGGCTCTTGGTTGTTTCTTGGATTCCGTCACACCAATCGGACTCGATCCCCGATCCAAATCCTTAAATAAGACTCGGGATTTCATTATCGGGCCAACAAATAAAAAATAGAGAAAAGGACGACACTTTTTGGTGTGTACGAGTCTTACACAAGACTTAATATAAATATAACTAGTAAGTAAATTGTAAGACCCGTAATTTTGGGGTTAGGTGGTCTTACGAGTTACAGCTAATTATTTAGCCTTGGTTAAATAGAGTAGGTCGAGAGACCAAGTTATACGTGGTTGGATACACGTAAATTTATTTGAGCGAATTATTATTAGTTTGCGTAACTCTTATTAGTGAAGCGTATTAATCGGAGACCGCAAATGTTACGCACGTGGGTTTAATTATATTGAGGATGAAAAAAAAAGAAAATGGAAAAGGGGATTAGTATGGGAGAAGCGAGTGTCTGGCTGCACTCGGTGATAGCCACCGAAAGGAAAGAAAGAAGGGGGCGGGGACCGAACAGAAGCGAGCAAATAGAACAGGGAGGGGGAGAGGACCACCGAACGGAAGAGAGAGAGAGGGGGAGGCGAGCGCGCGGCGAAGGAGATCGCAAGGACGGGCGACCACCGCGGGACCGAAGGCGACGGTCGGCGACGCGAGCGAAGGGAAAAGAAGGCGAGAGAACAGAAGCAGAGAAAGAGAGTAGGTGCGCGAGCGAGGGGCGGCCGGAGGCCAGCGCCCGAACGGCGAACGAAGGTGAGACGATCGGCGAACGCGAGGACGGCCGTGGCTGAAGGAGAGGGCGAAACCGAGGCTAGGGAAAGAGAAGCGGACGCGAGGGCCGAGGGAAGCGGCCGGTGAGCTCGGGACCGTGACCAGCAACGGCGTCAGGCGCAGAGGAGGGCGGCGGAAACCGAGGCTAGCAGCGAGGGAAAGAGGAACGAAAGGAGGAACTGAACCGGGAGAGCTCGAGTCTCAGCGAAACCAACAAACCTTCAATCCCCGAATCGAGGTGGGTAGTCTTATACTCTAAACTATTATTAGATTCGAAACCCAAATGAATTTCTTGTGAGTATCGAATGTCCGTTATATCGTGAATATTGGAGGTTTGCTTGGGAATACGGAATGATTGTACCGTAGGAACATTGTTGAAGTTTTAAGTAGCGATTAAAGACAAAGAAACTGCGATCCGATCCGGGTGCGAATTGCTTAGAGATTACTTGAGTTTACGGTGTAGGGGGAAGATAACTGCTAACATTGGGAAATTACGAGTTGACGTAAAAGGAGAATATGAGTTTATATTGATTGGTACACAATTGAGGAACTAGAGTAGAAAGCAGTGGTTGGGTTAAATTGAATTGGAGATGTGCCCGAGTTCATGAGATTGAACTAGACTTGAAGGTAAGCGAAGCTAACCAGAATTGAGTGATGAGAAGTGATTAAGAGTTATACAACTAAGGATGGACGAATAAAAGTCGGTTAATAAGGAAAGAAACATACAATGGGAGTTTGAGGCAGGGAAACAACGAGTGGGGAATTGTAAGGTTAAGAGGAGTTTAGAATGTATCTAAGCCTTAAGATGAAATTAAGTTGGAAGATGAACCTAACAAGAGGAATTTAAGTGATAAAGTGAGAATAGGAGTCATATGGCCGAGTATGAGCAAAGGAAGTTGATTTATAAAGTGGAGACCTCGAATGAAGAATTGAAGCAAAGACAGGGAGTCGTGAGAAGTTGAGACATAAGCAAACGAAGTGAATTGACTGAGTAGAGACATGGAATAAGAAATTGAAATAAAACAGAGAATTGTGAGAAGTTGGGGTGCTTGAATTAGGTAATATCCGCTTGTGGTTATTGTGGCTCGTAAAATGGAAACTAATCGTACTAGAGTGATGGATTGAGAAATGTATAGTTGGAAAGAGTTAGAGAATGATTGCTTGCATTGAATGGTGATTATTCGTGCTATGTGATTTCTTTACGTGATGCTCAAAAGTAGTTTTGAAAGGTGTTTTGTATTTTACGTGAAATGATCCTCGAATACAACTTCTTGTGAACTCGCCTTTCAAACGTGAATGTGTTTTAAAGAAGTGAATCTTGTTTGAGAAAGTGAATCGGATTTGAGAAAGTGAATTTAGAAGGGTGACATGTGTGTCATGCCTTCTACGATGAGAAATTGATTGAGATCTTGGTAAGAAACCAAGTTTGATAAGTGATTGTGATCACTTCGATTGAAATGAATTATGGGCTAGATTGTTTAGACCGGAGGAAGGAGGTGGTCGTGCGTATCGGGCCACGGGGTCCTGATATGCGTATCGGGATGCCCATCAACCGGAGAAGTTGATTCTTTCCTGACGAGGAAAGCGGAGCCTTCCGGGTATTTGACTAGAGATAGGTCCCGGAACTCGAGTCGGGGTAGCGCCCGAGAACCGCCTGGTGCTAGTTCAATCGCCGAAAGCCCCGAAAGAATTTTCGAAAGTATTTAAAAGAAAGTGTAGATGATTCCACACCTAAAATGATTGCAAATCGTGCTTCCAAATGATTTAAGTGTTATGAGCTTAATGTTGCGAATGATTTCAAGAGATTTTATTGAAAAGGATATAGATTTGTATTATATTATTACGCTTTCGCTGATTTCATTATTATGAGTATTATGTGTAAAGAATTTCCATTTTAAGGGTTTAAGACTCCGGTGAGCCCGTTGATTATTGCTCACCCCCACAAATTGCCCCGTCCCCACCCGAGTGTTGCGGTACACTTTCGAAGCATAATCTACACTTAACACGCTTCGGACTCCTGGCGATTGTTGACGGTTGAAGAGACCCAAGTGGCTGTCATGCATTGTTTATTTCTAAATGATTGTACTTGTAATTTAGTGCATATAGTTGTATCAAATGTATAGCAACCAGTTAGATTGTTTTAAATTGTACCGCATGATTGGTTGAACTCCGGTGTGTGGCCGTTGAGTTGTATACTCCGAGCGTGTGGCTCGTCGAGTTTATTATGCTTTTTATGTAGGATTTTAAGGCTTTGAGCCTATGGGTTAGTCCATGTTACAAACAGAACTTTGCCGAAATTTTCGGAGAATCTCGGATTCTTTTAGGAAAACCACCGGTATTACTTCTAAGTTGAGTTTAGACAGCCAAACCAACACCGAGAAGAGCCTTGGGAGTTCCTTTAAGGAACTGCGGCGATGTAATACTCCCGGGGGTGTTTTGGGGTGTTACATAAATACAACAAGGACAATAATTAATTTTATTTTTATAATAAGTTGTTTTTCTAATTTTATTATATCTAAATAATTTATAACAAATAATAAGTGAAAAGAATATAAGTAAATATATTTTTTTAAATAATTAACACAAAAATATTTATTTTATTTTTTAATAACTAAGTCTAATAACTTATTTTCATTACTTATTTATTTAACTCATTATTTTTTATATTTTTCTCATTTTTGCAGTTTTGAACTTTAAAATCCCAATTTCTTTTGAAAAAAAATATCCATAGGGTAAAGACAATATTTTATCCAAATTCACAATATTACTCGATATTATCCACAAAATTAAAATAAATTATTTTTAAATATATATATTTATATCTAATATAATAAACGTATGATATGTAATTTTATAAGAAAATAGTTAATCACTACTAGAAAATCGCCATATAGCGACAGAAAATTTCCAATTAGCAACAAATTTCAATATTAGCAATGAAAAAATTCTTTTGCTATTTTTCCGGTCGTTAACAATTAGTGACGAATTTTTATGGTAGCAATGAAAAATCAGTGACTGAACAGGCGATTCCGTTGTTGATTTCATCAACGGAACAAGCTATTTCCATAGCTGATTTTGTCGCAGCCTACCGAGCGTTTCCGTCGCTAATTTTACAAAAATACATGCTACAATTCCGCTTGTTTTTCGATCTGCTTACTACAAAAAATCTAGAAAGAAATACAAATACAAATCCAAATTTACAACATATATCACAATGACATGATAAACATACATAAATCATATTCACATCAATCATTTGGCAAAGTCTCGTTGTCATGTACAACCACAAACTCACAAATAATCCATATACAATATATATTCTAATCTAACTTAAATTCACCGGACAACATAAAAAAACTAATTAAAAAACAAGTGTATTACATTGTAATACGGACATAAGTTATGTTTATTATCAATTAGGTATCCACTTCCTTTTCCTCTTTCTCATTATCTTCACCTTCTACCTAATTTTCATTCTGACCATGGCTATCAAAATGAAAATTAATTTGTATCAAATTCTCTACAAACTCGAATTTTATATTAAACAAACTAAATCCTAATAACAACCAACAATGAGGGATGATAAAGAATGCATACTTACAAGAGGTCAAAGGTAGTTAGTTGGTAGCGTGCAAGGCGATTGCGACAACAGCGGATGGTAGCGTCGGTGGATTCTCACTCCTTCTCGCTCTCTTGCATTCTCACTCCCTTTCTAGTTGTCGTCCGCTCGTTCTTGCCCAAGATGAGGTTTCAATTTTGACGTAGTTACGGATGAAGGTTTGCTTGTGGGAGAGGCTAAGTCACCCTAGAGGGGGATGAATAGGGTGATGATGAAATTTGCTTGAATTTAAAATAGATATGAATCCGAGGTGAGCGAGAGTCAAGGATGAGCTCGGAAAAGTACTAACTCGGAATTCAATGAAGAGTGAAGAAACAGATTAAGCTGAACTTTGAAACAATCCGAGTCTAATGCATTTAGAAAAGTAATAACTCGGAAAGTACGTGGAAACCCTCCCGGGGCAAAAACCACGGACCGTGCTAATCCAAGCACGAAGTCAAATCCAATATTTTGAGTCCATAAAATTCAATAGATCGACTCAACCCGAGTTGCTCCCTTAGACAACTCCGTACAAGTTTTCCTAGACTCGAAATTACCTTATCCGATCTAGTACTTCCTAACCGAGATCACCCTTATAGTTAGGGACAACCGAGCTGAGTTAACCCTTACAGCTCGGTCAAGGGACCTTACTTAGAGAGCAAGAAAGAGAGTGTTTGTAACCGAGTACAAGACCTTACAACTTAGAGAAATATTAAATACGGAATTGGAGTTGTAAGTAGAAGATTGAGAATGAATATAATGACTTTTGCTTAAGTATGTGTATTAACAGTTGGTTCAAGCAATCTTCAAGTCTTGGAAGCAGCTTAGCCGTTGTGTCCATGTTCGACTAGAAGTCCCTTGTGACCGTTGTAATGGATTTTCGAGTCACTCGGAAAATATTCCTTGAGACATGAACGTTGGGCAACGGCTCTTGACTCCTTTGGAAGTCTCAAAACCACTTGGTGGTGTCTTTGATAGTCGGTGGAAACCACTTTGTAGAGTTTAGTGTTGCAGCTTTTCCAGTTTTGGAAACGGACAACCCCGACACGATGTCTTGGGCTAGGTCGAGAGGTGGAAAAAGCCTTGTCTGCTGGTGATTTGACGTTTTGAAGCCGGTTACTTTTGCAATTCAAAAATAGGATAGCCTCGTTTGAATAACCTACAAAAGTAAATCAATTTGATTCGCAAAGTATAAAATACTTTGGTCCAAGATTAGACACGAGATAATAACATAATTAAGATAATTAAGTGACTAATTATCCGAGTTAGAAAAGGAATTGAATTTTCCGAGTCTAATATCCATGAGACTCAAATTTCATCCGAGTCGGTCTAAAAGAGAATCAAGTCGGATAAAGAATATCGAGTAAACAAACTTGATCTAGACTAAACAAAGTTCAAACAAAATATGCTCGACTTAGAAAAGTGAATTAACATGGTGATTCTTGGAACACGAAGTCGGACCTAAGTTTATGCGTGTGAAACAAAGTGTTTGAATATGCGATATATTTGAGTGTTGAGTGACTCGGAACCGAGTGTGAAGTGGCATATAGAAGTATGCTTTCGAGTCGATCGAGTCAAGCGTAAACATATATAATAGTTTCTATAACACTTAGAGAAAATGTTATATCACTCGTAAAAGTTTCTAAGGCACATGGAATGATTTGAAATCAAAACATTATAAGAGATGAAGTCTTATACCCGATTCCTCGATGGAACTCGGAAAAGTGTAAGTATAAAGTCCGAGTCTTCAACGGATACAATGACCAACTTAGTCCGTCACTAATTAAAAAAAAAACTTGAAAATTTTTAATACTCAAATAAAATTTGGAAAAACTTGACTGGCCCGCTTATTGAAAAAAATATAAAATTTGAATAGTGACAGACAATCTATGGCTATTGAAAAAATTGGAAAAAATTTGAATAGCGACTGGCTCAACAACGGGAATTGAAAAATTTAAAATACTTCAAAAAAATTGAAAAAATTTAAATAGCCTGTGAATTTAAAAATTTGAAGATTTTGAATAGTAACAAAGTCTGTCACTATTTAAAAATATTTAAAAATATTTTTTTCCAAAATCAATTCCAATAATTTGTCGCTAACTGCCCTATTTCTGTTATTGGGTTTGTCGCTAAGTGACTAAATAATAATGAATTTATCGCCCATCGCTGATTCCTTCCCTGATTGAATTTTATCCGACAAATGTCGGTGTCCGACGCTATTGTTGTTGCTGCTTTGCAACAAACTTGTATTTTGTCGCTAATTTTCGTTGCTATATAACATTTTTGTAGTGCTAAATATTTAACTTAATTAAATGTATGAATCATTTAAACATCCTATATAACTATCTTACATTATTATAATACCACATAAGTATCGTATATTTCAAACATAAATTGATTATGCCCAACTTTTGATATATATATATATATATATATATATATGTTAAAGTATGCCTAGGTACTTGTGCAACAATTTATTTTTGGAGCAACTCATCAATGCCTTTTTTGGTTCAAATTAATTATAAAAAGGAAAAAAAATATGTCACCTGAATTAGGAAAATTGAACTTAAAACTTAATATATTGAGAATCTGAATCATAACTATTAAATCTAGATCATATTAAGTAGAATTCATCGAGGTTCGAAGAGTAAAAGAGAGGAGACGTATCACGAGAATTTGTGACAAAAAGAAAAAACCTCCTGACCTATTTGTTGATTTCCAATGCATCTTAAGCCAAAAAAGAAAAAGCCTCCTGACCTCCTCCTGTTCCACTTGCTTGCATCTTCCTTCCACGACCAACTTCCTTACCCAACTTTATGCCTTCTTGATTTGATTTCTAAGGCGTTATTATCTAAAGCTTTAATATCGAACACAAAGCCAACTAGATGTTTCAATTATTTGCCATCTATCACCGATTCATAAGATCTAATCATCAAACCTATAGATTGTCACCTCTACTTTCGATTTATTCAACCTTTTTAAGTAGCAACTCTACGGGCTTCCGCCCCTACCTCCGAGTGGATTTTAATCTTTCTATACCTAATTGAGTGTTTCTACTTCTTCGATCCACATGAACCATTGGGTTGTTCAATCAAGTTCTTCTTCTTCGTACCAAAGGGCTTAATTTCG
Organism: Talinum fruticosum; assembly: GCA_021018815.1. Classification (NCBI taxonomy): domain Eukaryota; kingdom Viridiplantae; phylum Streptophyta; class Magnoliopsida; order Caryophyllales; family Talinaceae; genus Talinum; species Talinum fruticosum. Next base: position 278,712 of record JAITYX010000072.1, on the reverse strand, counting down.
GACCTGATTCCATTTACCACAGTAAGAGAGTAGATGGTAAAGCAGTTCGACCAATCTAACACTAATGTTGTTGTGGCTCAATCTTTGGGAAGTTATCATTTCACCCACTTGATGTTAACTCCTTGGGGTCGTTTCAATTATTGGTATCTCCATCCTTACTTAACAGAGGTAATCCTTTTCCCTAAAGTCATCTTTAGATAAATTTTAGGACTTTTCTTTAGAATTAGGATTATGTTAATTGTATTGGGTTTCTTGATTATGGTTGCATGTGTGGCTAATCGTAAGTGGAGCCTTTTAGCAATTTTTTTTAATGTGGTTATCTCTCATGTTGTATCTTTGTGTTATAGTTTGGCCATGGGTCTGTCTAATTTTTTATTATGCCTGGCTTTACTTTGTGTCTATCGTGGTTTTTCCATAACTAAATTTCTGCATTTTTATAATGAATTCCTTATAGTTTTTCAAGTTGATCTTCAGGGGTCATTATCTATTTATTGCCTGAGACTTGGACCTTTTTCATTCACCCGCTTCATTCTGCCCACAGTAGTTTGGTGTTTGCGAATATGTGAACTACCATCATCTCCCACTGATAATACCTCTGTTAGTGCACATAAACTTTCTACTTCTTTACAAAATGCCAATTTTCTCCATTCTTCTGAACTTTCCCATGATAATCCTCTTCCTGGATCTCAGCTTCTAAAATGTCTTGGATGTAGGCACTCCTAGTGATACAAGCGGCAAGAGTAAGACGCTCCTTCGTACCTTCACCCGGGCTATTAAGCTCAGAGTGGGAGGTCTCAGTAGTTCTGATTTTCCCCCAGGAGATTTAGTTCATTCTAACCAGAGTCACTCAAAACCAGAGAACCAGGTAAACCAAGTTCAACCTGTAAAATTTGATCTTCCCACTATGAGCCTTTTTGGAAAACCTTGGAGTGATTATGTTCCTTTGCACCTTATTAAAGCCAAAACAAAACGTGACTGGGTGGGGATCAAAGGTCAGGTCGACCTTGTTGATATGGGTAATGATTGGATTTTATTTAAGTTTGCCAGTCATTGACATGTATATTTGGGATAATAGACCTTAGTTTGTTAGTAGGCTTAGTTTGGTGTTGCATCCCTGGGAAGAGTTTTTTGACCCTAATGCTGCTAATATCACCCAAGTTGATCAATAGGTGACTATTAACAGACTTCCACATGGGTTTTGGGTCGAATCTAGATTGAAAGAGTTGTTGAGTCATGTTGGGGTGTTTATTAAAGCTGACCATTACACCTTGACTCGTGACAAGGGCAAATTTTCTCGTGTTTGCCTTAACATTGATGTTACAAAACCCCTTAGAGGAACCCTTATAATACCTCATCTTAACTCCTTTCTTCAGTTACCTATTTCCTATGAAGGTCTTCATGATGTTTGTGCAATCTGTGGAAGTAGCGCTCATGTGTTAGAAGCTTGTTCTGGCACCCCATCAAATGTATTTGAAGTAGTTGTTGAGAAATTTGGTACCACTAATTTGCATTCTGAAGGAGGAGTCTCTAAACTGGGGTTGGTAGGGAAGCTTATGCTCCTGTAGAGAATTGGGTTACGATTTCTCCTAAAAATGTACTAGATAGTCTCATTCCCTTAGGAAGAGAGGTGTTCCTGTTAACCCCTCTTGGTTTGCCTCCCCAAAGGTTACTTCTGTCACTGTTCCTGCTAGTTCTGTCCTCCCTGTTGAGAGTATCCCTAAGGGTTCTATTTCCCATTGCATTTCTCCCTCTTTTGATCAATTGCCTCCTAATGTTGGGGAAGTCTACCCTGCCCATTTAAGTCCTATGCATACCCCACTTGCTCCTGACAACATGGGTATCGTATCTATTCCGACAAATCCTTCACCCAATCTACCACACATGGAAGAAGGAGATGATGATAAGGACATTTATTTTAATTTAGAAGATGATAATGAGCAAAAACAATCGTTTGATTCTGCCAAGAGGCGACGTCTGGAGGAGGTTGTTAATTTTTTGTTTCAATGTATTGTTATATACTGCTTCTTCTATGCAAGCCAAGTGATTTTGGTCATGGGTACTCCTTATGGCTACTAGTTTTTTGTATTCCCCTCGGTTGGATTTGGCAATACCTTTTAGGTTCTATTGTTATTTAGTTTTTTTGGGTTTGTTTTTAGAAGGCTACATTTAGGGTTTGATGTTATCAGTTTGTGGTTAGAGGACTTAGTCTCTTAGGGGGCATTGTTATTTTGGGTTCATCATTGGCTTTATTGTACTGCACAGGGGTTTAGTGTTCTGTTTAAATATGACCAAATGTATTTCTTTATGTTATGTTATTCTTCCAAGCCTTGATTATTTTTGGATCAATCATGTTTGCTTAATTCTCTCCATTTTGAATATTTTCCTTTCCTTCACTCTCGCAAAGATAATTTATTGTGTCCAGTTATTACAAACGTTCTACAGGCCACGATACCTTCTATTTGGGTTTGTATTGAGTTATACATTATGCATATTAATTTGGTCTTTTTCAGGTTCTTTTTCTATATTAACCGTCCTATGTGTAATTTCACATCTGATTGTACTTTTGGCACATTGGACTTGGCACCTTTATTTTGGCAAATATTCGACATTATACATTTGCTCCTTACTTTTGTTATCCTTGTGGACAGTGTTTTAAGATACAATTATGTTGTTTTTAGTTTCTGTTGGAAATGGCAATATGATGGGGATGATATTTTATTCTCTTACTGGTATTTTTTACTTTATCTCATATTCTTGTGTTGTCTCTTCCTTATTTCTCTTAAATAATTTTACTTGTAATAAAAGGAAGTTGTTATGGAAAAAGTAGGCTGTTTATATTTCCTTTTCTTCTTCTTTTCTTTTTCATATTCTAGTTGATTGGTCCAATTAAAGGAAGTTTTCTGGGTTCAATTCTTTTACTGAATTAGACCTTGAAGTTTTGGAACATCTGTTCCTTTTCTTAAATCTTAATTTTTTGGATATTCATCTTTCTGGGTTAAAAGACCTTATTTATTGGACTAATAAAGTTGTTACATTTCTAGAATACTTCCTACTTTTGGAATATCAGCTCCATTACTTGGAACCTAATTTTTGAATATTCATCTTTCAGGGTTAAAAGACCTTATTTATTAGATTAAGAAATTTGTTACATTTTCTAGAATACTTCCTACATATATGGAAGACTGCTACGATTGCTTTTCGTAGGACATACTTTGTTGGGCTTCTTGGTTGTCATCAATAATGGACAGTAACTGCATTCTTTTTAATGTGCAAAAATTATATTTTCTTTGGGGTTTATTGAGAGACACAATAATGTGGTTTAATTTAGAACTAAGAAGATTGATTTTTTTATTCATGAAGACTTCTTTCGAAATATCTATGTATTTTTCTCATGTTATTTTTGATTATGGTTTCCATTAATCGGTGGATTTACCTAACAATCTACTTTTCCGAAGGTTGAAATTTTAGATACCTTTGGGCATGCACATGTTTTGGTTTTATGTAGTTCTTATTCTTGCTGGTTCATTTGAGGAACTGTTTGGAGGACTCTCCTTACAAGATGTTTTTAAGATTATTATGGCAGGGTGCAAATTTTAGTATCGGTGCAAGTAGGCTTTGCTTATTATTTGTAAGAAGTAAATCATTGTATTGTAATATAGAACAAATCATATTTATTTATTATGTCATCTTGGAACTTGATCCCGTACTTAGGATGGATGTTGAATATCTTCTGGAATGTTGATATCAATGTATGGACCAATTTCTGCCCCCTCTTTTTATGAGAGGATCCGCTTCATTTGGTAAATCCAACTTGTATCTTACTTGTATAATATTTTGGTATGCATATACATATGCCTTGGGTTTATGAGTTACGTGTGACCATGTTTTCAGTGGGGAGAGATAGAGATGAGTTTATGACTTTTGCAGTTATTCCCACATTGGGAGGATTACACATTTTTGGTGTCTTTCAATTGTTGAAGGATTAATTATGGATTGTCTCCCGGAAGAAATGGGCAAGGCTTTGCCTAATTCAAGTATATTCAAATGAAAATCATAACTTGGAATGTGCGAGGTGTTTAAAAATACCAAATCCGAGAAGAAGTTAGACTAATTTCTAAAATTCATCGGTTAGATTTGCTTCTCATTGAAACTATGGTTTCAGAAAAGTCTTTCAAGGAACTTCTGCGTTCATTAGGATTTGAATTTTTGATTTTGTTAACCCACTTAATCACTCCGGTGGTATTTGGGTTTTATGGAATAATATTAACATTATGGCTAATCTTCTTTTTAAAGAGCATCAAATTATTCACATGCTTATTTTTGATAATTTTACCCAAATATTAAGCAATATTTCGAGAATTTATGCACCTGCTCGATCCCTGGAAAAAATAACTTTTTGGCAACATTTATTAGATTTAAATTATGTCATTGACACCCTTGGTGTCTAATTGGAGATTTCAATGAATTAGAAGATGTAATTGGCAAACGGGCCGGGGGAGGGGGAGGGCTTCCATCACCCAATCTTAGTGTCGTAGATTACCTTTCTTTCTACGAACAATCTCGGCCAATCTCTCCCAACTCAAGGGAGACTGTATTCATGGAAATCTCGTTGTTAGACCTCGTTTTTGCCGGTTTTAAGGCATTATTTAGCCCAATTCCGTGATGATTTCAATAATATTTATTTAGTTTTGGGTTAGATTTTGCTCATTTTCTCTTTATCGTCACCTAAGTTCGTAAATCTCTTTATTACAAGTTTTTGGGCTTAAATTTGAGAGATTCGAGGTAAATTTCATGAAAAGCGATGAAGAGAAGAGTTCGGGCCCAAGAGGAGGTAAGAAAGAAGCCTAAAACACATCAAGAGAAGTCGCACAGCCCCTTGTGCGAAGCCGCACAGCCGTGCGGATCATTAGGCGAAAGGCCCGAAGTGAAGGAAGGCCGCACGGCCCCACGTGCACATCTCGCACGGCCATGCGACAAGTTACGGAAGATTGAAGATGCGCACGGTACCTGTGCGGAATCCGCACGGCCGTGCGAAACGGTAGAGAGCACGAACGCGGCAGATTTTTCGCACGGTACCCGTGCGGCTTTCGCACGGCCGTGCAACTACTCGTTTCGGCGATTATTTAAGTTTCCTAATTGTATTTGTTGAAGGATTCTATTCCATAATTTAGATTTTTAGCTAGGGTTTCAAGAGAGCTCGAGAGGAGACTCAAGAACACTCTTTATTGTTCATCTACTTCAAGTTTTTATGATTGAATCGCATCAAGTTTTTCATTCGGTAATCGTAATTTCTTCTTTTTATCTTTTCTTTACAGTTTCTCTTCGTTTCTCTATGGCTATTTTCCCCAATCTCTGTCAATTGTTTAGTATCATGTTTAGGGGCTAATTTCTCTACTTAGGTTGGGATTGATCCCTATTATGCCTTGATAATCATGAATTGAGTACCAATTGAGTTGTTCTATGCTTTTTAGGTTAGAATTCACTTCGTTCATCACTCTTTCATTGATTGCCTCGAGAGAGGACTCATATGCTTTTATACCCGGCAATCGGGTCATTCGGTTCGGGTTCGGTTCGGGTTAACTTCGGGTCAATCTTGTTCGGGTTCGGTTCGGGTTCGGGTTCGGGTCAACTTCGGTTCGGGTAAACTTCGGATCGATCTCGTTCGGGTTCGTTCGGTTTCGGTTCGGGTCAACTTCGGTTCGGTTCAACTTCGGGTCAATCTTGTTCGGGTTCGATTCGGGTTAATTTCGGATCTAGTCGTAATCGGGTCACTTTTGGGTCAAATTCGATTCAAAATTGTACCACTATAGGCACTAAAGTACATCCCGAGAGACCCAACAAAAAAATGTGGGTTGGGTCACTTTTATTGGGGTTAAATCGATTCGGATCTGATTCGGTTCGGGTCATTTTGGGTTCGGTTCGGTTTCGGTTCGGGTCATTTTGCATTCGGGTCGGTTTCGGTTCGGGTCATTTCGGGTCGGTTCGGTTCGGGTCGGTTCATTTCGGTTTTCGGGTCAAAATCGGTTCAAGCTGTTTCGGATGTCGGTTCGGTTTGGGTTTCGGGTCATTTGGGTTGACCCGTTCGGTTCGGTCGGTTTTGCCAGGTCTATATGCTTTTATTAGGGTTTTGTGGAACATCGAAAGATGAAAACTTACCTAGAATGACGTTGTGAACGATTAGAACTTTGATATGAAAATAATTAAGGTTTTAATTGGGGGTTGTGAGATGCATTCATTGTGATTTTGCCCTTTTATTAATCCTATGAAAATAGGTGATTAGATTGTGCAAGATTAGTCTTTGACCTTCGAAAGTAGGCGAAGATAGGCTTAATTGGTGTCTCCCTCTTCTAAACTATTAGCATAGGCAAATCTCAAACGGTATTCGATTTTGGTTTCGGGCATATTAGTGTGATTAATCCCAATCTAAGGCTTTTTATTCATCGGTTTCTCTTAGTTATTTTGTTATTAGTTGATCCAAAAACCAAATCATTGTCGAACCGAGTTTTTACCTAGATTAAAGTTTTTAGGTGGATTTAGTATTTGAAAATGAGTTCTTTGTGGACACGACCCGCACTTGCCGGTTCCTAGCTACAGCTACACCGTGCACTTGCGGTATTATATTTCTTTCAACACTCGTATTCATGGACATCTTATTTATGAAAAATTTGACAGAGCTATTGGAAGGAGTGAATGGGTCACATTGTACCCAAATTCGAGTAGTCTCTTATGGTCCTTTCACATGTTCCGATCACGGTGATATTTTTTTGAGTACTCTTCCTACGCATAAGATTTTTAAGAAATCTATCTTTGGATTGGGTTCATTATGAGTTAGTTATCGGACTTGTTAAAAAAATGAGATACTCGTGTTATAGGATCACCTATGCACCATGTGACCCAAAAGCTGAAAATCATTAAAAATGATTTGAAATCTTGGCAATCCAAAACCTGTGCTAATTATCATTTGCAAGTTGAGAAAAATACTTCCAAATTATTATATGTGGAAGATCGTCTTTTGGATGACCCTGAAATCTTTGTTTGAATCATTGGCATTCTCGGTTAATCAAACAACGAGAAAAATTAATGTCATTCAATCAACTTTATTGAGGAAGTTTTGCTTGGAAAAAATGGTTGGTTGATGGAGATCGAAATTCTCAATTTTTCCACCAAACAACGAACGATCACGAAGCATCATTCCAAAGTCATTAGAATCAAAGATGATGCTGGTATTTGGCTAGAAGGGCCGAGAGAGAATTAAACAAAAGTTCATTTCGAATTTTTCATGTAGACTTACTTCGAGCATAATCCATTAACTATTTTGAATCAATTTTCACCATAGCATAAAGTTACGCAAGAGAAAATTTTGAATCTCATTAAGCCTATTATAGAAAATGAGATCCATACCGCACTATTTCAAATGAATCCATATAAAGCTCCGGGACCGGATGGTTTTGGAGCTTCGTTCTTTCGAAATATTGGCATATTCTTAAAGACCAACACTATGTTGCAATTTAGCATTTTTTAATTCAATCATTCCTTCGTTGCTTTGATTCCTAAAGTACATAATCTAGAAGCAACTAACCATTTTCGTCCAATAAGCTTGTGCAACATGTTCTATAAGATCATTGCTAAGATTATGGTCAATAGAATGCGCCCAATTTTAGAACGAATCATTCAACCGACCTAGAGTGCTTTCATCCCTTATTAAGCCATCCATGACAATATTCTTCTAGCTCATGAAATAATGACCAAATTCCATTTCACTAAAGGTAAAAAAGGCTATGTTGTAGTTAAACTTGATATAGAAAAAACATACAATAGACTTGAATGAGATTTTCTGTTCCATTACTTATAAAGTTTAGGCTTTCATACAACATGGATATATTGGATTAAAGAGTGTGTATCAACTATTTCTTATTCGATCATTCTTAATAATGAACCATGTGGGTTTTTAAACCTACTCGTGGACTCGAGATCGAGAGATCCTCTCGTCTCTGTATCTTTTCTTGGCTCAAGCATCTTTATCGGACATCTTTAATTCCTAATTTGGGTATTGGGGTTAAGAATGCTCCAAGAGCGGAGACAGATCCCTTTGCTTACTTTTTGCTGATGATAGCCTCTTATTTTGTAAAGTAACCTCGCAGATCGCTTTCAACTTAAAATCTATCTTGGATTCTTTCTCGTCAATAGTATGGACACTTGGTGAATTATAATAAATCCAATATCATATTCTTGAAGAACACCCCCAATCTGGATAAATAACGTGTTATAGGGATTTTTAATATTTCCCAAAGCTTGTCATTAGGGAAGTATCTGGATTGCTCAATTTTCCAAGGTCGACCAATATATGACTTATTTTAGGATTTACTCGGAAAAGTAGAATCTAAACTAGCTAATTAGAAGGCTACTTCCCTTTCTAAAGCTGGTAGGATTGTTCCGATTCAATCGAACCTTGATCATTACCGACTCACACCATGTAGTGTTTCCGGATCCTAGGTTCTCGTTTCTCAAAAATTAGACCGAGTATATCGAGATTTTTTTGGAAGGAATCCAATATGAAAAAGGACTTCCCTTGGTAGCATGAGATAAAATTTGCCAAACAATGGCCAAACTCTCTTGGAAATTTCTAACTAGTCATGATAATTTTTGGGTTATACAAATGAGAGCAAAGTATGGTTCGGAAGATGAGTTTTTTACTTACAAGCAATAACAAACAAATTCTTCGGTATGGAAGTGTATGCTACGCACCCGAGAATTTATTCATCAAGGTATGACATGACAATTGGAGAATGGAAATAAAATCAACTTTTGGATTGATACGTGGTGTCATGAAACTAGTTTGGCCGACCTATTACAAAGGGACCACACAACTCTCACCAATATTAATATTAAGGTTATTGAATTTATTTCTCCGGATAAAAATTGGGGCGAAACCAAGCTTTTGCAGATTTTACCCGAGGATGTTGTACCTTATGTTCTAACTATTCCCATTCCCCTTGTAGAGATAGAAGATAAGTTCTTCCGGGGACTTACTTGGGAATGACGATTTTTCTACTAAATCGCCACTTGGAAATCTCATGATAACCTACGGTTAGACTAATCAGTGTAGAAGTTTAATTGGATTTGAAAATTGTATGTTATGCCTAAGATAAAAATATTCTTATAGTTAGTTTGTCATAATTCTTTACCGACTAGAGCCAACTTATTGTATCATGGCGTTCAATTGGATCCTATTTGTCCAGTTTGCATGTCATAAATTGAAGATATGGAACACCTTTTTGCTAATTGTTTCTTTATAAGATAAGTTTGCGATATAATTATTCAACATGGATGGATTCAACAACATCTCTTCTCCGATCCCTATATAACAATTAGAGAATCATTACATAACTTTAATCGAAGGGCCAATTTATCTAGAATTGCTATACTACTTTGGAGCATATGGAAATCTTGCAACAATATTGTTTTCCGGAATGATTTACCTAAACCTATGAGTACACTCATTCAACCTAAGGGTAACCGGGCTTAATGGCAACAACGTTCTTATTCCACTCACCATATGCATCCTCACAATTTCATTCCATTTTCATAACCAAGCCCATCTTTTAGTAAGGTGGAATCCTCCCCCGGTGGCTTCATCAAAATCAATTTTTACGACACCTTCTCCTTGGCAGGAGCTACAGCGAGTTACGTTTTATGCGATTGGAAAGGAGGTTTCGTTAAAGCGGGTACTAGATTCAAGTATAAGGCACCGATACTTGTAGTTGAAGCTATAACTATGAGAGATGGTATTAAAGCAACAATGGAAGCATGCTTCACACATATACAAGTTGAAGGAGACAATAAGTTAGTTATTCAGGTAGTACAAGGCACCATCCATACTCCGTGGAGGATCTAGTCGTTGGTGCAAGATATAAGATTTATGCTTGCATTATTCTTAAATTATTCCATTTACCGAGGTTTTAGAGAAGGCAATATGACAGTTGATTATATTGCCAAACTCGGATATGTTATGAGGTCTAGAGTTACCTTTTCTTCTTCTCCATCGTGAGAATTTTCATGTATTCTTATTGATAACAATATAGGTAGAGCCCTTGAGAGAAGAGTTACCTAATGTTCCTTGTACGTACCTTTCCCAAAAAAAAAAATAAAAATTGATGTTCGAAGAGTCCCCAATGAACTCATAAGCCATCGTTGATCCTACTAATGCAATCACTATTCAATGTTCTCTAAACTCTCGCTTTGATAAATTACTTAGCCAAAATGGAGTGGTACAAGATACTCTATTTCCTCTCAATCTGTTAACGATCAACGAGATAGTCGTAACACCCCCAACCCCCATAATTACCAGTTTAACCATAACGATCGATTAACTACTAACTAGAGTAACGAAAAGTAAAGTTAAAGGCCTCACCGCCACTCCAAACTAGGAGCAAAGCAACTTCCAAAATAATTTACATACATGACTTACTAATTTTTTTATTCAAATATTTGAAGCGTCAAACGTAAAACAACATAGCAAAGGAACGAGTTAATAGGGCTAACATGTTTACAACTTATTAACTACCACAAGGATGACTCCCAAAATACCACATGTCAACTACCACTATGAGCCCTAAGCCAGGTTGACCAATTAGACACGCTTACTTGTTACTTCTATCTACATTAGCCTTACCTAAAATAAAATAGAGAAAAGATTTTGAAATATTGAGACGAAGGTCGACGAGGTTTATCCATGTACTATAAATAATTATAATGTGGAGATAATTTTGAGCACTTGTATTTCAATTCATTTATAAATAAAATAAGGTGAGAATAATAAAATAAATGTTCACTTATTATTTGAGTGGACCCTTATGATCATCGATTTCCCTACATATATGCATACCTAAACCGATCGGAAAATCGGTTGATAATGACCAAATATGAATGATATGGTTATGGTAAGATCATGATATAAAATAATTTATATGATTTGGCCACATGATTAGGTCAAAAATATTATTTGAAATGGTTCCTTTTTCATTAAGCAAATATTTTGGTATTAATTTATATAAACATGCGAATTTTCATAAGGCACAAGCAATAAACGTACCTTTATTTTACATTATTCACTCCCCTCATTTACAGATGAATTGAAATGCATGCGCTCAACTCAACCATTTCATAACCTTTATTTTACAACATGATAGTGGACGTATTGAGCATTGGCTCACATTTCGAAAATATTTTCTTGTTTTGTTTTAGGTAAAGATGTTGAAGGTATAAAGCAAAGAAAAGTTCTGTTCGGGATTTAGAGGCTCGCAGTGGCAAATTGGGGTATTAGCAATCAAGTACCGTTGATTCATTTAGCAAGTCTAACATGTACCTTTCGCATAAGTTGTAGCTGCCTAGCAAAGTATAACCACGGGTAAAATACATATAGATATATTCGAGCCTTGCCCTTTCTTCCGGTAAGGGCGGCGGTAATGTCCCCGACCTTTTTCGCTGCGCTAATCATCGGCTAGCGGTTTGTTTAAGACTAAAACCGGTGATTACGGGGTTTGGGGCGTTACATAATCATAGAAAATTGGTGAGGTTCAAATGACTTTGACAAGTTTGCTTTTAACTTCATAATGCATTCAACCACAAAAATCCATGACCATATTGAGTTTTGTCTACAGTAATCTCATATTTTTCATTTAAATGTTTAATCTTACTAGATTAATCCTTACATGCAATATTTAAACAATGAACTTAAAAAATATGGAGGTAATTAATAGAGGGTTTGAAGTTTTTACCCAAGAACTATAAGAAAAATGGGGTTCTTGATGTGGTAGAGAGTTGGTTTTGCTTCGGTGACAAGCGATAGGGCGCGACGATGACAGACAAATGACAACGACGATGAGGCGACGTTGTGCAGGCGGCTATTGCGGCGATAGCAGCAGGTTAGGCGCAGTAATAGGTGGAAAGAAAGTGTGTGCTGTTGGTTTTTCCGGTGGCTTGCCGGTGGTCGTCCAGATGCAGTAGTAGGTAGAGGTGTGAAGGTTGAGTTTTTGGGGAAGCCAAAGAAATGATTGAGTGTGTGGTTAGAGGAGCTAAATACCCCCATTCTAGTTTTTCTCTCTCCTCTAATACAATTGAATTTTTCAGATTCAAACCACTCCTTTGTCTCCTCCCTTTTTGGGCCTCTAAATTCTCTCCCAACTCCAATTAACTAAATTATAAAATCCATGAGTTCCAAAGTAGATTTTGTAAATTCTTTTGTCTTGGATGACTATATATATATATATATATTTGCATACAAATTAAACTCATAACAAGTTCAAAAATATTTTTCTTATTTAAATTCCTCAAAATATCATACAACATAATTTTGATTTGGGCCATGCATCGTTATTAACATTTAAGTCCTCGTAATCACGCAACATAATTATATATATATATATATATATATATATATATATATATATATATATATATAATAAAAAATTAAATTGAAATGCATGCCCTCATTAGAAAATTCTTAATTTTCTTTAACATATTAGGTTAGGGTTAGGTATTATACTAACTGATCAATGAAGACCAACAAAAAAAAAAAAAATTATCTTTTAAACTTGAATAGAAACTTCATTCAAAATTGTCCTATAATGCTGTAAATATTTTATATTTGCATTAGCTAGCTCTCTCTCCTATGCTCCCGTGCCCAACTGAATTAGGGCCATTAAAATAGGCTCTTGTGTGTTGTGCCCTATAGTATATTATTTCTGTTGAATAAGTATATTTGTATAGGGTTTCTACGTATCTTTCCCCATATAAAAGGAGAAAATTTCCCATATTAAAAAATCCGTTGACATCAGTGCCGAATCTTACGTTGGGATTTGCTTCATGGTATCAGCCTGATAGGTGCTACATGTTGTTACTGTTTTCTTGTCACGTTGACAGTCCAGTTTCTTACTCTCTCTACCTCTTTATTATTATATAGATATTTTTCTTCTAGAGTAGAGAGCTAGGAGTAACAGAGAATGAGAGATCGAGAAGAGAAGAAGAGAGCTAGGGAATGGCAAAGATAGAGAAAGCAGAGAGGCTGAAGAAGAAGAAAAAGGAAGGAAGAAGCAAAGGGAGTCGAAGGGAAGGAGACCCGAAGACTCTCACAGAGAACTAGAGACTGAGACGAGAGGAAGAGAGGGAAGGGATGACAGAGACATAGAAAAAGTGAGACTAAAGAAGAAGAAGGAAGGAAGAAGCAGGGGGCATCAAAGAGAAGTAGACCCGAAGAGCAAGAAGAAAAGGAAATCAAAATACCTAATTCAACCCCTTCAACAACTAAATCGTTCAAATCCTAAGGGCTCAAGGTGAGTAATTTAAATCTTTCTTTAAACCTAAAAAATTAGGTGGATTAATAGGAAATTGATTCATGAATTTTGAAACTCTAGGTTTAATGGAAGAAAATAGAGACTTAAACCCACCAAATTAGTAACTCACAATTACGAATTGATATTGTTGGTTTATGAATTTCATGGATCCATTAAAGATGAGATATTGAGCTGAATGTTTAGATGGTGATGAATTTAGCTTGAATTATGTTAGAGGAAAAAAATTAGAATACTGAAAATATAATTATGTGCAGATTTTTCTTCGTTTTTGCTCGTTATTTAAATTTTTGGCGATTGATAAAAAATTAAACTTTTTTTACTGAAGATTCATATGAATTTATGGCAATTTTTTGTAATTTTTGGTGAATTTTGGATGAGTAGATTCCGTGATATTAATTTTGAAGTGAAACTGTTATCTTTTGAAAATGGGCATTATTTGGACAGAAGTTGCTGTTTAGGAGGATGTGTAAATGGTTTTTGAGGTACAAGATGATGTGAGAAGGTTGGGAAACTATAGGAAGCGTAAAGCTAACTCGTACACGTATGCATGCTTATCAGATGAAAAGAGAGAAGAAATAAGAAAAAACAAACAGAAAAAATTATATTATCAGAGAAAAATAAGTCAAAAATTATTCTCATTACCACCAATAATGGATAATAAAAAAAAAGAGTTGTGTCAATGTGAAATCTTATTGAAAGGTAGATTTTTTTTTATTTTTTGGGAGAAATTAACTGGACGTTGAATTGAAATTGGCGTAGGGTGGCTTTAGTTCGGTTTAATTATCACCTTCTTGGCATGTCTCTTTCAGCATATTCCTAAGTGCTTGGACTAATGGTGTATACTTTCATATTCTTTCTAAGAACCTCCGCTTTACTCGTTTTTTCAAAGTTTGTGTCGGTTCGTCACTCCCATATATTCCCGCACTTTAATCGTAACAGTGGGAGTTGATTTCGATCTTTTGAAGAACAAGCTACGATATTTGTTCATAAGTAGCCATTATGGGATTTACCGATTGACTGCATCATAAATATCCTAATTCATTTGATAGTAGATGCAATGAAGTCACTACACATTCCTAAAGGAGTACACCATGTGCTTTTTAGAACCCTTTAACACTAATAGGTAAAGTTACATCATTGCTGGCATTTAATATCATTCAGTTTGTTGCGGGACATGGTGAGTGAGTATGGGTTGGTTCAGAAGATTTTGATTTGACTAACTGAACTTTTGATTCAAAAAGATGCGAATAACCACAAAAACCAATTAACCGGAATTTTCGGTTCGATTTGCCGCTTAACCGAACCCATAAATAAGAATTCCTACTTTTTTTTTTTATGATTCATATTGTTAGATTTCCATGAAAAAATTTATAAGTAAATATATCCAAGTCCAATTTGGTTTTATTTCAATATTATTAGCAAAAAAACTCAGTAATATTGGCAAAATTGTATCAGTAAAAAAAAGGGAAAATATAAAAAAATTATTAGGATATCTTTGCTAGTGAGGGACAAGGGGGTTGATGTTACTTTGCCATACAAATTACCTTGGCAGAGAGTACTCTTCTCCATGATGATTTTTTTAAAAAATTTCTTGAGCTACTTGCTTTTGCTTTCTATAATATCTAAGCCTTCTAATGCCTTTTTTTTTGGGGGAAGTAAAAGGAATATATTAATAAAAATAGCAAATTAACAATTTTCGATATAGTACTTCAATCCATCCATACATGGAAAGGAAAAACATACATCAACAAACAACAACAATATAGCAAAGCATAAACCAACCTAGTACAACTATCCACTAAAGGCGAGAAAGCAAGTGACGCTAGCTATGTTGAGAGTTGGATACTATATGGTCCCATTTCTCGATTATATCTCTTTGCTAATTTGGACAACTCTTTCATTAACTTGGATGATCCATGTAACTTGATGAGTGTAAGGGTATAGAGCATAAAGGATTCCATATGATCTTTGTTAATATTGGCAAGGGCGGGGCAACAATAAGGTTAACCGCTCTAAGAAATGTGGTCGATTGTGATCTCCTATTTCCTTTGGATAAAGTCAACAACTTGCTCAATTACATAATTGACCAGTTCGGTTCCTTTGGCCTTCATGTTATTCTTAATCTGGTGTATGACGACTTCCTCAAGGTCCATTTCCAGCTTAGAGATATTGTAATCTCAAACTTTTCTGAGGGTCTCTTTCATCACCTCAAGTATAACAGTTGTTTTATCGTTAGAGTGAACAATAGTGCATCCAAGGAACCAATTGTGACTAGCAGTTCTGATCGTACTTCCGACAACAAATCTTTTTTGATCTACATCTTTGAACAAACCAAAGTTGATTTGAAATGGGCCTCGAAGGTGCCTTCCAAACCACAACAACAATGTTTTCAAGAAGTCATGCGCCAAATGCGCCAAATGGCATTAGCCTGGTGAGTTCATATGGTAGATGATTCCAAAAACTTTGTATGCGTTGACATTGATTAGAAAAAACATAATTTTTTTTTATAATTCCAAATATGCCAAACAAATGATCATAAATTTCCTATTCTAAGAGACGTTACTAATGTTCAGATTAATCCATTTCTTCCATCTAAAATTGAAAAATTGGGCAATAAGAAAATGATCATTAGTATGTAGAAATTTACTTGAAGTGGCTGTAACAATAGGGAGTCTCTAAACAAATGGAGATGATCCTCTTCCTGAAGGTTACAAATAATACATACGGGATTAATAATAGGTATCCAAGAGTTAAATCGCTTAGCAACTAGGAGCCTTTGATGGACAACATACCATATTAAGATTATCATTTTTTCTTGTACTTTTGGTTTCCAATTTCTTTTCCAATTTATGTTGTTATCCCAATCCATAATATTGTGAATGTTCACAGTAAAGGGAGGAAATAGAGAATTTCCCATTTGCATTCAAGCTCCAAGTAGGTCTATCGTTTCTTAAGTTTGGGTATGTAAATTTAACATTTGTGATCATTTTAAAAATGTCCTTAGGGATTCATTTTTTAAGATGATTAGTATTCTAAAATCCAAGCAGCCTTCTAATGCGTAGCATTATGATTTTTGCCCACCGAGCTAACATGGGCCAGAACAGAAGGTGAAAGGACCAGAAGGAAAGACCCATTATCATTAGGTTGCATTAGTCAGCTTCACAATACCGGTGTATAGAACTTAAAAACCTACAAATATAAGTACAACAATTTAATAAAAATTAAAAAAATTAATCGATTTGGTTCGATTAACCATCGGTTCAAAAATCATATACTGGAACTGTAATCGGATAAATCTGAAATTTTTAATCAGTCCGGTTAACCGAAAAATCCGTTCAGTTGGCCAGTTTTCGGTTTGGTTTATTGGTTTGAATTTTTTGCTGAACCCTAATTGTTGGAAGTGTGTTGCTTTTAGGTGATCTTCGTTTTTTTGTATTCTGACTTTGTCCAGAGCTGTTGTAAGTCATTAAACAAGATTTATTCTCACTCTATTCCAGGCTACTTATGTTATTTGCAGACTAAACGCTCTTTCGATGCACAACAACCTTTCTAGAAGTAATAATAAATTCAATATCCTTATTCTTCTATGAAGAAACAATACCCAAAAACCATATGTCATTGAATTGCTGCTGTTGAGCAACTCTTGAATCATTTGATAAATTTTTCTTCCCAAAACGGTGAAATAAAAGTTATGAACTAAACGTGGTGTAAAAATTTTGCTCTCAAATTAATCTCAGTTTCTTGTATGAGTTAATATTGTTATTTATATTATTTGTTTTCAAAATGAATTGTATTTGCATTCAACCATGCTTTCAGATTAATCCCAGAAGGCAAGACCAGACGTCTTTGGGGTAATCTCGTAATTCCTAGAGGTGGAGATGATGAAGTCAGTCCATGGATTTTCCTAAATAAAGCTCAAAACCATGTTGAACTTCCTGGATCTCCTTTATCACCCAATTCTTGTAAGACTTCTAATGTAGTCGAGACAAGCCACTTTCCCCTTTTCTTTCTTTTTTGAAAGCATTCATTCAAACATGTAATATAACCGTACCAATAAGAAGGCGTATTATACTTATTGACTATTTATATGTATTCAGATAGTGGGCACGTGTTTAAATGTTGGACATTTACTACTATAGGAACCACTTTTAATCACGGTTCAAAACGACCTTTAATTACGGTTATTAGGCGTCGTTTATATTACCGTCGTTGTAGGTGGGCATCTTTAACTATGGTTCACAACCATAAGAAAAGAAGGCCTATGACGATCGAAATCACATACGACATTTCCGTGCCTATTAAAATCGACCCATGTAGGGAGAGTTTATCATCTCTACTCCGGACCAACTTATCTTTGTTCATCATAGTTCGCCCCTCGATTTTTTTGTACTTTTAGAAGAATCCATTTTATACCGCAAGCAATTATACAAATCTTGATAAATAAACATGTACAATAAATTTCGGATGGAAACACGAAGTTGGGTTGGGCAACAGCCAACACGGGCTAACCGTGTAGTCTAGCATGACCCATGCTGGCTGCCTAACACCCCGGTTTCTGAATTTTGCCCGTTTTCTTCGGTTTCTTTGTGTGTTACATTTTTCTCCTCTCATTATCTCTTATGCTTGGCCTTTTACAATAACATTCAATAATGCATAGTATTCAACATGTACAAGTATGTATTTGTCAAGTTTAATTATGCTAACGAGAGCATGCATACTCTAAATGATATGAGTTACATATCAAGATTCAAGCCCCAAGTTTCAAGCACACAATGACGACCATAAAGCATGCACATTTACACATTTCATTTACAAAATTGAGAGTTTTTATCACTTTCATTTCCTATCAAGATATCTTTTTTTTAAAATATATTTCTCACTTTTATTTTGAAATAAGAAGTCCAATTACTTTGTTTATTAGAACAAATATAACTAAACTTCTATATAATTTAATTTAAAAAATAAATGAAATTTGCAATAATAAATTTTGTTTATTTATAGAAATCACCGGTGCCTTGCATGGGCATTTGCTACTAGTCATTTTATTGAGAGCTTTTATCGGACGTAGTAGAATTAGAAAATTTTTGTGCTGGGCTCATTTGATCATAGCCTTTTAGTAGGGTTGAGCGAGACCGGGTACCCGGTCATTTTAGATGAACCTAGTTAGAATCAGTTCTAGGTTTTTGAACCCAATCTTGGACCTGGTTCTAATCGAGTTCAGAAATATGGAACCGATCTTGGACCCGGTGGGACCCCGAATCCAGGACTGGGTACCCATTTGCCCTTTTTTCTATAGTCAGTTCACATCTTTTGATCGGGTACCCGGATAATAGCCGGAGGAGAAGAACAAGGGAGTGAGAGGAAAGATAAAAGCGACTTCTAGCCAGCGAGAGAGCAACAAGTGAGTGAGAGTGACTTAATGAGAGAGCGATGAGGAGTGATGATGGTGGTGCCGGTGAGAAGCACCGGTGAAATGCAAAAATAATCGTCGGCAGCAAGGATTGTAGTCACTGTACCGACGAGAGATCAGAGAAGAGATAGAGAGAGCAGGAGTAGGGCAGGCAGGCAGGCAGGCAAACAAGAAAGAGAAAGAACAATAGACAAAGGGGCTGAAGTGCAATAAATTAGAGTTTCCTCAGATTTTTAGAGTAAAAATTAATTAATTAATTAATTATATATATATATATATATATATAAATCGGGTACTCGGATAACGGGTCCGGATTCCGGTCTCAGGTCCGGATTTTCACTACTTGATTCCGGATCCGATCATAACATGGTCCTAAAAATTGGACTCGATCCCGGACCCGCTGGGTCCACACCGAATCCAGGTCAGGAACCGAATATCCGATTTTTTTACTCAGCTCTACCTTTTAGTCATTAGTGAAATTTAGTCAAATAATGGCTTAAATAGTATCAAAAAAATTTATTAAAAAAGAGGCTTATTATTTGCAATAATAGGTTAATAATTAGTGTTTTCTAAATTTTTTATAAACTTTTGAATTTTCATAAATATTTAGGATGGAAGGAGTAAAATATCTATTGATTCATTAAATTGACTTTTGAATTACATGCTATGTTGATGTTTTTTTTATAAGGAGGCCACCTTTCTGGGTCCTCTATCTCGGAGGAAAGCCCGTAAGACTTATATGAGTCGAGAGAATGGGGAGGGGTGTCAAAGCCTTTCACAATCTCCTCCCACACAATTTTCTCAAATTGAGGAAATTGTGTCCTCTAGATCGAACCTGATGGGTGAGGGAGGAATTGAGGTGATTGGCCACTATGCCAGTCACCGCTTCGATATGTTATATTAATGTTTCCATCTCAATTAGACAACCCTAAACCACCCCCTAAAATAATAATAACAATAAAAACAAAACGAAGAAGATACTTATAAGATATAAAGGGATGAAGGGGACCAAATTTCCAATCAAAATATCCAAACTATTTTCCCAAATCTATGCTATTTTTGAATGTTGTTTTTTTTTTTTTGACAAATTATTTTAATTTTCAGCTAGGTCATCAAAAATCACCTAAATTTTTTTTTCTTTCTAGTGTGACACATAAACTTTTATTTTAATTTCCGACCCCACCTGTTTTTTTGGGCAATAATGAGGGTATGTACATTAACACTTGCATCAAAATGAGCTCATTTACAAAGAACTAAAGGGCAGAGTCTATATGCCCCAACCCATAAGCACAAATGCTCGACATGTACTCTTTCTCAACTTTCACCATTTTCTTTGTAACTAAAAATAAGAACCTATGTTTAAAATACTTGAATAATATCTTGTGCAAGAACTTATGCCACTCTAAATTTGCTGTTGAAAATTCTGCAATTTCTGTCTCCCCATATGGCGTAGACAGTTGCAGCTAGTGCAAGACAGGCACTTTTGCTTTTGTAGTTGATGGTAGATTGCTTACCGATCCAGTTAATCAGTCTGTCAAGCTGGAGAATTCCTGTAGGAACTTGGAGCTATTGCCAAACCTGAAACAACACTTGCTGATTGTACATACATCCAAAAAGAAGGTGGGAGTGGTCCTCATCTATGGCCATGCATATGTAGCTATCTGATATGATGCTTAGTTTGTGTAGCCTATCTTTAGTAATCTGTTCAAAATTATTCTCCAGAGACAGAAGCTGTATTTGGGTATATAAAACTTGTACCACACCACTTTAGCGAAATATACCTCGTCAATGTGACTAAGAAGCCATTCGTATCCTTTAGAGATTGAATATTTGACATTCCAATTTGAAAAAGTATAGAAGGTAACCCAAAATTTAAGAAATTTCTTCCATTACCATGATGTTTCTGTTTTGGATGACATGGACCAAAAATCAGCTTGCCATTCACCCATTTAACCCATAAGGAGTTGTTATCCGTAGCAAGGCTCCAAAGATGCGTAGCAATAGTTGCCTGGTTATATATTTTACAATTCATGATACCAACACTTTTGGCTTACACAGTATATGCTAGGCTACATAAGAATGTTCCTTATACTCATAACTTGCTGACCAAAAAAGATGCTGAGGGAGAACAAAAATGGAAGACCAATAAGCTTGGAGAGCAAACAATACATCATTAGTTAATTGAAGTCTGCCAACAAAAGATAGATTTCTAGTTCCAACAGGTTATTCTCTTAGTAATTTTCTCCACAAGCACATCACAATCAATAGAATTCCATCTTTTAGACTTGAAAGATACATTAAAATATTTAATTGGGGCTGGTTCAAAACCTATTACTTTTTCTCAATATAACATAAAAGTTGAATATAAAGTTTACAATTTTACAATGTTACACGAATTGTTTTCTTATTCATTTCATTTCTTGATATTAATAAAACAACTGACAAAAGAAAAAAACCCCTAAAACCCCTACTTCCTCAAACCGACTATGCATAAAGTAGATTCCCATATCCCAAACACCCCGGACCCCACTCAAACCAAAAAGGGTTGCCTTTACTCAAGGCGAATACGTTAAGGACGCTGACATCGAGTTGCTCAGAACATGGTGTTAGTGATTTCGCAAGATCCTTATTAACTACAAAGAAATTGTTACACTATTCTGTAGCACTTTGTATTGTACTTATGACTTTCATGTACTTTTTTCTTATTGCTAATGGAATCTTATAAATGATAATTTTAGAGAATCATATATATATTTAATTTGAAACGATGACTTAATTATGATAAATAGTGATGAATATTGATTCTCCAAAGCTTTTGTAAAGAAAAAGGACATCTCACTTTTTTATGATAAGTATAAAAAACATTAAATAACCCTTTTTTTTTTAGGATTCTACCCATGTTATCATCAGTAAATATACATAAAAATTCTTGCGAGGCAGAGCATATAAAGGTAACTTTATACTTTATAATATATCCTAATTTGACAATACAATCGGTTGTTATATTATCCTCTCTGCAGACATGATCAAATTGAATAAGAAGAGAACAATAAAAGCATAATTCGTATATCATGAACCAATGATCGAATCCTCTACGAGTGTGAATGATACCCGAACTATCTCGAATAACTACTTTGTTGTCTCCCTAAACTTGTATGTGAATGAAGCTTGCTTTTAATGCAGCTTTAATACCATCTCACATGACCATAACTTCGGACACAAGAATAGGTGCCTTATGCATGAATCGAACACCTACTTAAATAAGACCTCCTCTATAACATAGAAAGTACTACTATAATTATTGATAATTCTAGTCAACTTTCAAAAATAAAGATCAGTTCTATTGTTAAGGAGGATCCTAGTTGTGTACATAATGTCAAATAGGGGTGAGCATATTTGGTGGGTACCCTATAATATAACCAAAATCGATTCGAGTTCTAGAACCAAAATTGGTAAAATGGTTTAGGGTCGGGTTCCTAAAAATGTAAAACTTGGGTTTTGGATTCGGTTCCGAAATTAGAATATGGAATCGTAGTATGAAACCGTTAGGACAGGTTCAAGTTCTAGGTGTCGGGCTTTCGGTCGAGTACCCGGAATCCGAAACCTGGAATCGCGGTTACATGGAACCTTTAACATTAGATGGCTTAAGGTTATGTGTCTTATAGTTTTCCTAATGAGGCTTTACCCAAAATTATATACGAGAAAACTCTAATTAATGAGCATAACTCTAATAAAGGAGTTATATTATTCTTAAATTTGAATTTAGTTGTTAACTAATTTCAGTCATTGGGTTGTGTATAACTATTATATAGTCAATATTATGAATCATTGCTTACTTGCTCTTTGAGTTGGAGCAACATTATATACTTAACTTGAGTTAATTATTACTTGCTAGTTTGTTTCTTTTAAATTTTAAATGACTTTGAATGCTCAAAAAGGTATCCTAGAATCGGAACCAAAACCTACGGTTTAGGTTCGAGCTTCGGTTCCGATTTCGATTCCAGTGTTCCAAAATTCAAGAACCTGGTCAAACATGTTCTAGTTAAGATTTCCAAAATTCAGAAAATGGTAAAATAGGTTTATTAGATTCAGGTTTCCACTTTTAGGGAGGAATCAACCCTAATGTCAAGGAGTTATGATACTTTGACAAATCATTTAAAGACTTGATGATGGTCTCAATGAAATTAAAACAGAAAAAGAAGTACTTTGGGTTATTATATTAAGAAAAGTAATAGGTTCAGATCTTAAGGTGTGAGGTTCTAAATTGAGAGAAAAATTTAGGTGTCACAAAAGGAAAAAATGATTGAGGTTGCTTTCGTCACCTACTAAAATGTTTAATATGATATGGTTTTTTGGTTTTCTTTCACTGTTTTCATCAACCATGATAATAAAAAATAAGGTTTTATTTATATTAAAATTTTAATCAAAATTGATTATAACAAAGTCCTATATATTTTATAAAATAGAACCAAACTCAGTATGACACCATCCATATATTTTGAACATGTCGAATCGTAATTAATCCAAAATCGAGAATTGATACTAGATTTTTGCTCACCTCTTGCTAAAATATATACATATGGGTGAAGGAAATTCCGTGTGGCAGATAGAAATCATCGATGGTAACATGGCAAACCGGATTGACTTGTTTCACACCCCACGACATAACATCACCAACAAGCTAGACAAGTAGAGACCAGACAAGGGACCCCTTCTTTCTTTGATGGCCATCCAAAAAAGAGTGGAGGCATAGCCCTCTTTTAGGACCAGAGCCAGTTTTGGCTATATAGGCCTTACATACAATGACTCATAGGAGAGAGAGAATCTCTTCCCAATGTATTCTCAATTATTTGGCCATGGACATTACATATGAAGCATGTATTTTACTCGCACCACCGCTTTCTTTTCTACGTGATATTGATATTTGTGAGGAGCTTCTAAACCAAGGCAAAATTACATGGCTTGTTCTTCTAAAGAATTGCATTTGTTGGTGTTCATTTTACAAATTGGTGTTGTTTTGTTTGGGGATTGGCATCACAAGTGCAATGACTTGTGTATAGCAAAGGACCAATGAGCCCTTAGTAGAAGAATGACACTCTTTATTTATATATATATATATATATATATATATATATATATATATATATATATATATATATATATATATATATATATAATTTTAATTTTTTTTATGAAGGCTTGCTAAATTATAACTTTATGTTAATAAGGAGCAATAAAGATGAGAAATAAAGGTTTGTAATTTTAGCATTTGCAAATGTAAATTATATCCTCTCTATTCCATATAAGGATTATGATGAATCAGGTCCAACTCAACGCATATCCATTTATTTTGTTTGGACCTTAATCTAGACTTGACCCGGATCCGTCGGGTTTATGAAACATTGATTCGGACCTAAATCCATCAAGTCCGGTGAGTCTACGAGCCTTAGACAAGTACAACCTATTTCATGCTAAATTGTTATAAGAAACATCATTCTTATACCCCATTTAATAATATTATTAAACATTTGTAAGCAACATAAATTTCTTACTCTTTCACATATGTACTTAAGTAACTTATAAATTGATAAATTAAAACAAATAATAAAAAATAAGCAAAATGAAAAAATTTAAAAAATATTCAAGAGTAAGTGTTTGAGAGTTATGTGTGATGATGGATGATGAGTAAAGGAAGTAAGAAGTAATTGAATTGTTTAAGGGAATTAGGACAAGCCAAGTTTTTTAAGTCATACTTTTTTTTATAAAAAAAGAATCGAGTCCGTGGATCGGGTTTGACTCTCAAATCCCGGACCTAGACCCGTTTAATACCACTTAGACCTATATCCGATCCAGACGACCTATCGGGTTCAAATTTTTGTACCCAAACCCGCTTATTTGGGTAGAGTTTGGCAAGTCGATTCGGGTCCAAGATCTACCATTATACCTAGCTATTATTTTATGAAACATATAAATGACTCGTGTACAGATGGACAAGTAAAGCCGGACGAATAGAGTAATAAAATTTAAGTGAAATTGATAATTTATGTTTTTATGAACGTTTGTTATTATGTTGTGTTCAAAAAATCATTATTCATATTGAATTGAGTTATTTCATGATTTACCAAAATTATTTATAGAAATTAAATAGTAAAAGAATTTGAGAATAAGTTAATTCAATTTATTAAATAGTAAAGTAAATTATATTTGTTCAAATGTTGAAATACGGAGCTCAAAATTACTAAAGTAAAAGAATTAATTTATTTGAATTTTTTTATGACATATACAACAAAAGAATAACTTAAGTTAGATCTTCTAATTGATTTTTAGCTATACGATATAAAATTTATCATACATGCATGCCACAATGATAAAATAACTATAAAGATACATCACAATACACAATCACTTAATTTACTTTCCTCCAAAATGCTTTCTTATTCGATATTAAAATGTATTTTTAAATTCTTATAAACCCTAAACTTTTAAGCATTAAATATTTGCCCATGATTTCCATTATGGTATAAAAAATTATATTTAATTTTTCAAATTTTTATATCATAAAAAATTAATTTCTTATTTTTGATTAAAATATAATTAAAATTTATTCACGCGAAATATTTTTTTTATATCATTAGGCATCATAGGAAAATGTTAAAGATTTAAAATTTTAGGATTTATAAGTGTTAAAAAATATTTTTTAATATTGAATAAGTAAGCATTTTTTGCGGAAGTAAATCAAGTGATTGTGTATATGATGTATCTTTATAATTATTTTCTTATTGTGCCATGCGTGTATGATAATTTTTACATTGTATACCTAAACTTCAACTAGAACTAACCCAGGTTATTCTAATTTCTTTCAAGGATAACATATACAAAGTATTATATATAATGTCATAAAGAAAACAACATTCACCATTCAAGTAAATTATTTGTTTTAATTTATTAATTTTGAACGCCATATTTTTATATTTGTACAAATAATCTAATTACAGTATTCACTTTACTATTTACTAAACGAATGACATATTCTCAATTTTTTTACTATTGAATTTCTATAAATAATTTTGATAAATTATGAAATAACTCAATTCAATATGAATAATTATTTTATTGAACAAAGTATACTACTAAACGTTAAAAAAACATAAATAATCAATATAACTTAAATTCTATTACTTCATTCGTCCCACTTTCTTTGTTTATCTTGAAAATAAGATTCTTATATATATTTATAATAAAAATATACCTCTTAATTATAAGAGAAACAAGTAATACAAAATATAAAAATATAAATTACATTTACAATTACTTAACTTATAAACCTTTGTTTCTCATCTTATCGTTCTTTATTAGATATATATATATATATATATATATATATATATATATATATATATATATATATATATATATATATATATATAGATAGATAGAGAGAGAGAGAGAGAGAGAGCAGCAGCAGCAGAGAGGAGAGAAAGAAATGAGGTAAGAGTTACACCAGCAATGCATGAAAGAACACCAATCTATAAATGGATCATGAATAAGTGCAATTCCCTTTAGAATAACACATACATGTAAAATTCCCATACACCAATTATTATTCCACTTTTGAGTCTCTAATTATTGCATGTGGTACTGATTGATACAAAAGACAAGTGGAGACACTCCCCCCCACCCCAAAAATAAAAGGGACAACTGGAGATGGGATTGCTCCAATTCCGGCTTGGTTTTTATTGGATGAACCAACTCGTAACTTTTAAGTGTCTTGAAAAGATGATTATTTAGGGCATGTTGGATTGTTTCCTTCATTTTCCAAGGTTGAGAGAGAGAATTTTAAGAGGTACAGATTTTTTTTTTTGTCTGGAGAGCTTGTTGGAAAGCCGACATTTAAATTTGGCCCCTATATATATATATGTCTGCATGTGAAAATTTTTTGGATAGTCGTGGACAAAAAATTGGTTGACCCACTTTTGAGACTTTTTTTCTTTTAATGCGTTTGCTAATTTATACATCAAATTATTCAATTTTTACCATATCTTTGTCGCCAAGAAAAAAAGGAAGACATATTAAGGGCGTGTTTGGTTAAGGAAAAATTATTTTTCGAAAATAATTTTTTAATTTTTATTTGTTTGGTACCAAAAATTTGGAAAAGAGGTTTTCGAGAAAATGAGTTTTCCGTAGGTAGAGAAAATTATTTTCCCCTTCTAGCAACATAAGTTACATTTTCCTCATCTGCTCTCTCTCCCTCCGATGCTACATCTCTTTCCTTCCTCACTCCTCTATCCTTTCTCCTTGCTTGAGACATTCTCTCTCTCTCTCTCTCTCCATCCCTCTATCCCTGCTCCCCTGCTCATGAAGCTCTCTTACTCCCCTCCCTGCTCGAGACTCTCTCTCTCCATCCTTCCTTGCAACTCTCTTTCTCTCTGCTTGTGGCTCCATTATTGACGACTTTTTGATTTTATCGGTAAAATTTAGTTTCTAGGGTTTTAATTTTTTACAAATTATTGAGATTGAATTTGGTTTGCAAATTTCTTTATTTTTAGGGTTTCAATTTTTTGTTTGCTTTACGTGTGTAAATTCTAGGGTTTATGAACTATGGAGTGCTGAACTTAAACAAGTAATTTTCATCTTCTGTCTCTCTCATCTACAAGTCTAGTCAAGAAATATAAGAAATCACAATTCGATGGTCCAAGCCAATGCGAAGGAATTGCTCTGTTTTTTGACCGATGAGGCTAAGGAGGGTAATTGATCGAACAACACTTTCAAGTCCATTTCCTTTGTTGCAGCGGCAAATATAACATCAAGGAAATACAATGCCTCATTGGATTATGTTGACAATCGTCTCAAAACAAGTGAAACGTGCATAAGAGAGCATATGTAAACTTTGAGATAAATCGGCTTTGGATGGGATGAAAATATGAACATGATTCCTATTTCTCCTAGTGTCTACAAGACACTTGTTAAGGTATTTTATGTTTTTGATTCAAATTTTATTTTTTCCATGATTTTTGGCTTGATGCAATATGTTTTATTGTCCTACACCCCGCACTCTGTGACCCTTTCATTTACACATTGCTCAAAATGTTAGATATATATTTGAGATGTGTTTGACTAAGAACTATTGCGAATCGGCTACTCGTTGTATGTGATGACCTATGATCTTATTGTGGATAGAGTTGTCGGGAAGAAGCCACAATTGTGGTTATGATCATATCAAGATGTTGCTTTTATTGTGTTCTATTTCCTATATACGGTTCTTTTTATTAGAGTTGTGTATATGACAAGCTTAGTTGTTTAATTACTCGAAACAAATGTGTATTTGAGATGCGTTTGATAGTCTTTGAGAGAGTTGATGTTTCACACTTGTAATTTTGACATGGATAATTTGATTTTTGATTGTGTTTTTGTGCCTTTTGTTTTCATATTACTGCTATTTGTAATCTTAGTGATTATTTATTCGAGTTTAATGAATAAGAGAATCCAACTAATGACAAGTACCTTAATGAAGAAGATTGATATGTATGATGAAATGTCAATTGTTGTCGGGAAGGATTCTCGCAACAGGAAACTATGCCAAGTCTTTTGATGATATCAAGTTACAATCTCATGAGTCTCGTAGAAAATCTTAAGAATAAGGAAGGTAGTGATGCTAGTGAAAGAGAATGATAAACACTCAATTATTTGTAGTGTTCCACGAGAAACAAAGAGTACTCGAAAGAGAGCTCGTAAGGCTAATATGGAAATACAAATAATTAGTAACCAACTTCATGAAGTTGCTATGGCTCTTTAAAAATTTTACAATTCAAGCTCGATATTGAGCTATTCTATTAAGAAATCATAACGATTGAAGGTTATGGAGATGAGTTCTTGACTTCTACATTTGATTATCTTATTAAAAATGAAAATCAATGCAAATGATTTCTCGTGAAAAATGAGAAGCTTCTTATGATTTGGCTTGACAACTTCATGAAGAAGAACAAAACTTAAGCTGATGGTATTGATCGGCTCCGCAAGTGCATGATTTTACTCGTTATAGTAGTCAAGTATCGTCCTAATATGACCAATACAGTTTACTAAGTATTAACCATCTTAATATGATAACCAATTCTAATTGGAGTTTTTGATTGATTAACAAATGCTAAATCTCTCAACAAATTTATAAAAATAAAGCTCCTAGGGATTGTTTCATCTAAAGTGTTTCTATTTGGCATTAAATGTGTGCTTTTCATTCATTCGGATGATCGAAAGATCGATAATTGAAGGGCAATCACAAATTTCTTTCAAAATGGAGTGAATTACTTGAGTCAAATCAATTACCTATTCTTATGGGTTTTGAATTCAATGAAGTCATAAATATAGATTATCAAAATGATATTCTAATTAGCAATTCTATCTCTAAACATCACAAATTAAGTCTAATATTAGTTTTTCTAATGCTGAACTTCTCCTTTCATCACTTCATTTAAGCAACTAGAATACATGCAAGAAAATAGCCAATAATCTCACAATAGCATAAAAACTCTAAGATATATATATAATTATTCCAAATAAAATTCAAGCACAAAAGTTTAATTACTAAAAATATAACATTATTCGATTTTAGCAAATCCCTAAATTAAAAAGTACTAGTCACACATGACTGAAACTAACATAAAAACTAACATAATTTAAATTAGGAAAAAAAATAAAAGGGAGAATAGAAGTGCTTAGTCTCTAGCAAGAGTTGCTTGAACCTCTCGATGCGATCAACTTGATCTCTAGATCTTCAAGCCTTCCTTCAACTTAGCATGAACTTTTCTTGAATCTCTCAGCTCTCTTTCTCTATTGGTGAGAAGGGTGGATGAAGCTTGGATGGTGAAAAAATGGTGGAAAAGGATGAAGATCGATACTGAAAAAATGGTGGAAGAAGATGAAGATGGATGATTGAAAAATGGTGGAAGAGGCTAAATATGGATGGTGTAAAAATGGTAGAAGAGGATAAAGATGGATGCCTCAAACTGTTAATCTAGATTTTAATAGCAATCAATTTAGCTCTTGTTTTTCATAAGTGAGAATATTGAGCTAAGGCTTCTTTAAATAGTTTTCCCTGAAAGAAAGTGGTTGAGTCTTCGATTACAAGAACCGAGTCGACTAGCCATTACAACGGATTGTCCGAAGAATCGGCTTTTGGACCATCTTGAAATATCCTTTGAACTTAGGTTCTAGCTTCCAAAAGTTGTTTTAAAAACTCCGAAAACTGAAAATTCAAGTAGAAAAACTCATTAGACTTAGAAATAAAAATATTACCCAAAACGATAACAAACGAGGCTTGTCGACCAAATCTAAATTGTTCCAAGTTTTCCGGCTTTTATAGTTTGGCGGAGTTTCAATGGTTATGAAGCCTTTGTTTTTGTTTTTTTGAGATTAATCAGCTTTAGAAAACCTGAAAAAACAATGAACAATGGTTCTCAAACTATAAGCATACTTTGGTCCAAAATTAGATTAGGATTAGTTTAAATAAAGCGTTTAATAACTAATTATCTTTAATCTATTAATTTGAAATATTTTAAGTCTAATATTCAATATATTCAAATTCTATTTATGTCAAAAATAATAAATAATAAGTTCAACCTTAATGGGTACATGAGTTATTTAGATATTTTCCAATTACACCAAGTTAAATAATTACAACATAATAATTCGGCTTAAGTAGAATTAAGAAAATTAATTTCAGTCTATTTCATAAAGATTGCCATATTCAAAGTGACATGTTAAGTATGAAAATGCTTTGGAAAACTTAATGTCAAAGTAAGACCGAGTGGCTCGGTTATTGAGAGATGAGCGGGTCGATCGGACTTAGTTAAGATGATCGAATTAGTTTCTACTTTTTAAAGTAGAAATGAGTCTAAAACTTAGACAAGTATTCTTTTAAGGATAAGTCTTAGGTTAGTCATACCAAATAACTTAGTTTTGTGAATTTCTTTTAGGATGCTCTTTACTTAATCGTAAAATTAGATGAATGACTTGAATTAAAAAGATGGAAGGTGTCAATAAGTCATACCTAAGTCTTTAGCGATAATTCTTGATGTTGACGGAAACTTAGCAAAATGAGTCCTTCTCATGAAAGAGGCCTACCCATGCTGTAAGCAAGGTAGCTGGGCAAGAATACATCGAACACCGGTCATGTTAGCGGACAAGGGCTGCCCGTGTTGGTTGCTACAGATTGCAAAATCTCGAGAAACAAAAGAAATGACCGTTATGATTGATTAACTAATACACTTAGGGGTTGATTAATGAATACTAAATTTCTCAAGAAATCTATGAAATAAAACAACTAAGCAATTCTAATTGGAGTTTTAGTTGATTAACAAATACTAAATCTTTCAGGAAATCTATAAAAATAAGACACCTAGGGATTATTTCACCTTAAATGTTTCTATTTATTAGTTAAACGTGTGCTCATCATTCATTCGGATGACTCAAAGATCGATAATCAAAGGACAATCACAACTTTCTTTCAAAATGGAGTGAATTTCGTGAGTTGAATCAATTATCTATTCTGATGGGTATTTAATTCAATCAAGTCCTAAACATAGATTATCAAAATGATCTCCTAATAATTAGCAACTCTATCTTTAGACATCACAAATTTAGTCTAATCTTAGTTTTTTGATCATGAACTTCTCCTTTATGTACTTCATTCAAGCAACTAGAAGGCCAATAATCTCACAATAGCATAAAAACTCTAAGATAGATAGAATCAATCCAAATAAAATTCAAGCACAAAAGTTCAATTATCGAATAGATAACAATATTTGTTTTTAGCAAATCCCTAGACTAAAAGGTACTACTCACACATGACTAAAACTAACATCACCACTAACTTAGTTTGAATTAGAAAGAGAAGAGATAAAAGGGAGAACAAAGTGCTTAGTCTCTAGCAAGTGTTACTTGAACCTCTTAGTTCGAACAACTCGATCTCTCAATCTTCAAGCCTTCCTTCAACTCACCATGAAGTGTTCTTGAATCTCTCAACTCTCTCTCTCTCTCTCTCTCTCTCTCTCTTTTTCTCTAATGGTGAGAAGGGTGGATGAAGCTTGGATGGTGAAAAAATGGTGGAAGAGGATGTAGATTGTAACGCCCCGGTTACCATTACTTAATAATTCCCCGACCGAGAGTATTAGGTAAGGTTGCGGCTGAAGCTAACGATCGAAGGCGTTACCGCCGTCCTAACCACAAGGACAAGGCCGAATCAAAATGCCATAACAAACGGTGTCTAGAGGTCTACCTTAGCTACATCACAGGGTGTCATCCTAACTACTTAAGTAACCAAACCCAAGCACAATTCTGCTACCTATTTACAAACGTTAGTGACCATTACAACAGATCGCAATAGAAAATGCGCAATACTTAATTACAACCCAAAGTCAACCCAAATTTAGCGTGGACGAGAATCACCGTGAGCATCTAATCCCGCACATGACAATGATAATGGACTGTCCAGCTAAGTCCTGCTCCCGTCAGGCTTCTTATGCAATGGGTCGTTCACTGATGCTTTTCCTAAAACAAAACATCAAAATAATTCAAAGAATGAGTCGAACTCAGTACGAACACTCCCGCACGATAAAATAATTTTGAAACATAATGATTGAGCGCGCGCATTTCAATTCATGTTAGTTTGAAATCGGGGGAGAGAATATAAGTAAAATTGCTTGCCGGTTATTATCCGGAAGTGGAACCCCTTGGTAATTGATACGATCGTTGAGCAGGTGTCACCCCAGGCCGATCGATAACCCGGAGTTGACGCCGCGCGGTATAATTGGCGGGCCTAGGCCCTTGGTGATTGATAATTGGGCGGGGACCACTTAATTAGGTGGCAAAACTTGCCTTGTAAATGATTAATTGTTATTTGTATATATGAGAAATATTGAAATTTGATGAAACATGTGAATTTTCGAAAGGTACAGGCAATGAACGTACTCGAACCGAGATTGTTTGCTTTCTCCCCTTTTTATGAAAATTTAAGTTGCTAGCTTTCCGGCAACCGAAGTGGCCTCAATTCTGTTTCAAGTAGATTTCCCTTGTTAATAATGTTTTTCTTGAGTTTTAATGCTTGAGTTCGTATAATCGTTGGTAATTTGATTTACTTTCTTTATTTGTTATGTAATCGATTAAGCTAAGATTTTTGTTACTCAACTCCCTTGCACTAATTCTGTTTAGACCATTATTGAGTACGTACTCGATAAAGTAGTCGACTAGATTTAGCAATGGTATGCGCACGATGTGATGCGTTACGGACTCAAATTAAGAAATGAAATTACGCATATACATGTATATATATACTTATGCATGTACACAAGTACCTAAACACTTCATAGTTAATATTGTTATTATTATGACTGCCGTTGTTATTGTTATAAATAGATGCAACTAATTCGATTAATTATCTAAGGCTAACTTATCTTCGCCCCTTATTCCTAACGTAATTTCTTTATTTCTCACTTCATCGAGTTCAAACCCATAACTAAGTAATTACTCAACCTACCCACGCCTTTCTACATGAAGGCTTCACAATTAACCATGTTGCTCCAATTCCTACCTATATCAACTTAAGGTCGGGGCATTACTTCCCCACAACTCACATTCGCAATCACAATTACGCCCGCTTGACATTTGAACTATCTTCTCGAATTTCTGCAGTTACACATTAGCTTGATTCAACCTATGCATATACTCCGCCCTACGTTTGCTCAATACAGTCATTCTCCAAAATCTCAGGATTCATCCAATACTCAATTAAATAACTAAACATCCCTAATTTCGTTCTCTACATTATAATTTCTCAATAACGGTTTCATTCCTTCGCATTTATACATAATCAATCCATCAAAGCCACAACTCCACCATCCACACCAAATCGAATTTCTCAAAATCAATCTTCAAATTCACTCAACACATACTTCTAAGTCATATGCTTCAATTTATAGTTACAATTACCTAAATAAATCGGAACTTGATAATTTTAGGGTTTAGCATGTTTACCTTCGATTCGAAGAGGAGAAGTTGAGGAGGACGAGCGAGAGGGCGGCGGTGGATGGCGCTGCACCGGCAATCACCGGCGAGGCGGCGACAAGCTCCGGCGGCGCTGCGGCTGGGGTTGGCTGCCAAGCGAGCCGCGGCAGAGGAGTCCCGCAGCGCCTAGCGGGAGGAGGGAGAGGCAGCGAGCGCGAGAGAGGAGGAGGCGCGAGAGGGAGGGACGGGGACTACCAGCGCCGGTCTTCCGCCGGCGTCGCCGCTGTGCTGGCCGGAGGGAGTGCCGCGAGGGAGGGAAGCGAGGGAACGGGAGGGCGGGGAAGCAGGGGACGGGAGGATCGGAGGAATGAAGCGAATGAGGATTTGAAACCGAGCTTGCCTTAACCGCCTTCCTCTTTTTTTTTATTTTTTTATTTTTTTTTATTTTTTTTACTTTTATTTATTATTATTATTATTGTTACTTTTAAATTTTACTTTAATAATGACGTTCATAAATTATAACTTTATTATGAGATTTTTATTAGGGCCACTTCGTTGCCTTAACTGGCATAATGCATGTATAAAAACTTTAAATATAAAATGTCGAATTGAAGTGCACGCGCTCAATCATATAAATCTTATAATTAATGAATTAATTAAATAAACAATGTGGTTTAGGGTCGGGTTGTTACAGTCTTCCCCCTTAAAATAAGTTTCGTCCTCGAAACTTGAGCATACGACGATAAGGCTTGCAGACTTACCTTAAAATAAGTGGGGGTATTTATTCCTCATATCTTCCTCGGTTTCCCATGTGGCTTCGAGGACGTATGGTTAGTCCACAGTACTTTCACCAAAGGAATGCTCTTATTGCGGAGTTTCTTGACCCTATAGTCCAATATTCTGCACTGGTTGCTCCTCATATATTAAATTTTCGAAATTTCGAGGGGTTACTGTCACAATGTTATGGCTTGGGTCGGGCATATACTTTCGAAGCTGTGAAACATGGAAGACATCATGCACATGCTCGAGTTCGGATGGTAAGGTTAACTTATAAGCCACTGGACTCAATTTCTCTATGATCTCATACGGTCCGATATATCTAGGACTTAGTTTTCCTTTGATATTGAACCGTCCGACTCCTTTCACAGGGGACACTTTCGAAATACTTTATCTCCTACCTCAAATTCCAATGGTCTCCTTCTTTTATCTGCATAGCTCTTTTGTCGGCTTTGGGCTGCCTTGATGTGTTCCTGAATCTTCCTAACCTTTTCGGTTGTTTCTTGAATCAATTCAGGACCTAAAATCAATGCTTCATCCAGCTCGCTCCAACATAACGGAGTTCTGCATTTTCTTCCATATAATGCCTCAAATGGAGCCATCTTAATAGTGGCTTGATAAGCTGTTATTGTAGGAGAATTCTACCAATGGTAAGTCATCTTCCTATCTCCCTGAAAATCAAGTACACATGCTCTTAACATATCTTCTACGATTTGATTTACCCTCTCGGTTTGCCCATCTGTTTTCGGGTGGTATGAACTGCTGAAATTTAATTTGGTTCCAAAAGCCCGCTGTAAAGCCTCGCCAAAACGTGCTTGGAACCTTTTGTCCCTATCGGATATGATATCCTTAGGTATTCCATGTAATCTCACCACTTCCTTGACATATAATTGTGCCAGTCTCTCCACATTCCAGGTGTCATGTATTGGTATAAAATGCGCAGATTTAGTAAGTCGGTCAACAATAACCCAAATAGCATTTTTCTTCGAAGCAGTAAGGGGTAATCCCATAACAAAGTCCATTGAAATTGAGTCCCATTTCCAAGTAGGTATCTCTAAGGGTCTCAACTCGCCCACAGGGCGTTGATGTTCAGCCTTAACCATTTG
The DNA here is from genome assembly GCA_021018815.1 of Talinum fruticosum. Classification (NCBI taxonomy): domain Eukaryota; kingdom Viridiplantae; phylum Streptophyta; class Magnoliopsida; order Caryophyllales; family Talinaceae; genus Talinum; species Talinum fruticosum. The sequence continues at coordinate 243,073 of JAITYX010000072.1, read as the reverse complement.
GCAAGTTAAGCACTTATCCACATATTCTGCAATGTCCTTCTTCATGTTATTCCACCAAAAATATTGCCTCAAGTCCTTGTACATTTTGTTCCTCCCGGGTGTACTCGAGTATCGGGTATTATGGGCTTCCTCAAGAATCTTTCTCTTCAATTCTTCTTTATTCGGTACACATAACCTAGGTTACGAAACCTTAGGGTTCCATCTTCACGTATTTCGAACCCGGGGATTTTCCCTTTTAATATTCTGTTTAATCCTTTCCAAATCAACATCCTCATTTTGGCCTATTTGGATTTCTTTCATTATAGTAGGTTGTACCTCTATTCCTGCCAGGAATCCATCTATGTGTCCCTCCGAGACTAATTCAACATTCATATTCGAAGGTCTTGTAACACCCTAGGTTGAGTTACTATCATCGCGTTCAAGCTGTGTTGTGTCTTTACGCTCAATGCATCAGCCACGACATTGGCTTTCCCTAGATGGTATTGTATTTGTAAGTCATAATCTTTAAGTAACTCTAACCAGCGGCGTTGCCTTAAATTGATTTCCTTTTGGGTAAAAATATACTTCAAGCTCGATGATCGGTATAAATCTTACAAGTTGCCCCATATAGGTAATGCCTCCAAATTTTTAGAGCAAATACAACAGCAGCCAATTCCAAATCATGGGTTGGATAATTCCTTTCATATGGTTTGAGTTGTCGGGATGCATAAGCTATGACCCTGTCATCCTGCATTAACACGCATCCTAACCCATTTTTAGAGGCATCACTATAGACGAGTGTACTCTTTACCTTCAACTGGTAAGGTAAGAATAGGGGCTGTGGTTAACCTTTTCTTCAACTCCTGAAAGGCCTCTTCACACTTATCCGACCACGGAAATTTCGTTGTTTTCTTCAACAAATTGGTCAATGGTGTAGCTATCTTCGAAAAATCTTGTACAAATCTCCTATAATATCCTGCTATCCCAAGAAAACTTCTCACTTCGTAACATTGGTTGGTCTAGGCCATTCGGTTACCGCCTTCACTTTGTGAGGGTCGACCTTAATCCCTTCTTTAGACACAACGTGCCCTAAAAATGCCACCTCTTCTAACCAAAATTCACATTTTTGTAATTTAGCATACAGTTGGTGTTCTCTCAAGGTTTGCAATGCTATCCTTAGATGCTCAGCATGTTCTCCCTTATCTTTAGAATATATGAGAATGTCATCAATAAATACCACCACAAATTTATCCGAGATAAGGCCTGAAAATTCTGTTCATGAGATCCATGAATGCGGCGAGGGCATTGGTAAGTCCAAAAGGCATCACCGTATACTCATAATGCCCATACCTGGTTCTAAAGGCAGTTTTGGGGATATCTTCCTGTTTAATTCTAAGTTGGTGATACCCGGATTTCAAGTCTATTTTCGAAAACACTCCAGCCCCTTGCGGTTGATCAAACAAATCGTCGATTCTAGGTAGGGGATATTTATTCTTGACGAGTTATCTTGTTCAACTCCCTATAATCCACACATAATCTCAAAGTTCCATCCTTCTTTTTCACAAATAGGACTGGAGCTCCCCAAGGTGACACACTAGGCCTAATGAATCCTTTTTGTAATAGTTCATCAAGTTGGGCCTTCAACTCTTTAAGTTCTGCTTGGGGCCATTCTATATGGTGCTTTAGAGATAGGTTGTGCGCGGGAATCAGTTCAATTTCAAAATCAATCTCCCTTTGAGGAGGTAGGCCGGGTAGATCCTCGGGAAATACGTCCGGAAACTCATATACTATAGGTATGTCTTCTATGTTTGTCTTATCCTTTCTATCCTCGGTAACATAACATAGGTATCCCGTACAACCATGTCTTAATAGTTTGTTAACCTTCATAACCGAAATTACAGAATATTTCTTTGTATCTTTTTCACCATGAAAGCATATTTCCTTCCCTCTTGGCCCTTTTAAAATAACCGTACCACCTTTACAATCTATTTTCGCTTCATGAGTTGCCAACCAATCCATTCCTAGAATCACATCAAATTCTGAAAGGTCTAATTGGATTAAGTTTACGGGAAGCAACTCTCCGCTTATGACTAGGGGTACACGTTGGTAGAGAATCAAACATTCTACTACTTTTCCGTTTGGTAACCCAATGTGACACTCAATTGGAGTTTTATGATTTTCTAAATGTAGCTGGGAGGCAGCACTGGGTAGATATAAATGAATGGGTAGCACCCGAATCAAATAAAACATAAAAAGGCTTTGAGTTTAGAAAGAGTGTACCGAGTAACAAGCTGTTCCCGAGGCAGCCGCTTCCTTCCTGTTCATCACGTATGCTCGCCCTACGGTCACCGGTTTGGGGGTGGTGCAAGTCCCCGACGTGGCGGCATCGGGGGCTTCGCAGCTCCCTTTTCTACGACTTTGCGTCTTTTTGGGCACGCGTTTATTAGATGTTCGGGGCTACCACACCAAACACATTTATTGGTGCCAATGCGACATTCTTGTGTGGTATGATTGGTCCGGCCACACTTGCTACTGGGGTTACGGGGCAGCTACGGTGCGACTCTCGCTAAAGCCGGTAGTAGGTTTCTTTTGGGCTACACCCTCACTTGTATTGTCCCCTTTCCTCTTCGGGTTCCCAAGGTTTGAGGCCCTCAATTCACTCTTAACTCGTTCAACCTCGGCGGCTCTCTCATACAGTTCTTGATAATCTTTAATAGGTTGACCAGCAAGGCGATGTCGAATATAGTGGGCCAAGCCTTCCTCGAATCTTAACATATTCATTCATTCAGTAGCTACAAAATCCGGGGCAAATCTAGATAGCTTCATGAATTGACTCGCATACTCGCGTCACTGTCATGTTATTATTCATTCTCGGCTCCGAAACTCTCTTTCTTTTCGACGTCGGACCGAGGTTGGGTAGAACTTTGCTCTCGGCTCTTCTAGAAATTTCTCCCAAGTCAACTCACAACCTTGAAATTTGTTTTTCGTTGTGCTCCACCAAATATCTCGCTTCACCGGTCGGGTAATAAGTCCCTATATTGACCCTTTTTCTTCGGGGACCTCAACGATCGCAAATATCTTTTCCATCTCTCTAATCCATTCTTCTAACTCCACTGGTTCGACTTTCCCGTCGTAAGTCTTAGGATTGCGTCGAGCAACTCTATCGACTAACTTGTCGGGCTTAGAAGTGGATTCAACGAGCGTAGGGGAATCCTTTTCATTAACTCCGTTACTAAATTTCTCCAGTGAGTACTGGGTCATTAGGGTCGGTGGAACCCCCGAGGACACGGGTTGGGTCTCACCACGGCTTTGCTTGTGGGTTGGGAGGAGTTTCTAATGCTTGGGTCTTTACTACCTTGATCGTTGCCCACGTGTGCCGCCACATTACGAGTGATGTTGTTACTTTACGCCTCGGACATGCTGAATCACATAAATACAAATTTGCTTAATAATGTCCACATATATGTACATATATATGTATACATGTTTTTCCTTCAAAACAAAATGTTACCTACTCAAAACATCACATCATTTAGTTAAAACTATTCTCATTGCACTTACATACACAAACAGACATCAAAATTACATGTTAGGTTTCACCCCGCAACATCCACCATAGATTAAGTTTTGTACTTTTCTCCCCTTTTTTTGTCCCTCCTTCTATACAAAAGAGGTCATAGTTAGCCTCGATCGAAGTCGCACGGTAACCCCAAAATTAGGCGACACCACTCGTTGAAGTTAAGTTGGTTGGCCTGCCATATGTACATACATCATTTACACAACCATATCCAAAATTATGCCAATCCTAGGCTAACCGCCCTATATACACAAGTTTCCAACAAAGCAAGACAACGATCACATAATACTAATGACCTGTGCGGGGCCATGGTCAAGGTTTCCCTGATCTTCATCGGCTTCGACTCGAAGCGATATAAATCAACTCTACTTCATCTTGCTCCTCTCCGCCGCTCCCATACTCTTGTATCTCGGGGTCCTCTTCCACATCAGCCTCCTCGTCCGAGCTCAATATGACAAGCTCGGGCGACTCTGTATGTTTATAACAACATGAACTCCCCCATAATCCTCGGGGCCGTCACATGGATCGTGCATGGGCTCAACTTCCGGGCTATCCTCGAGAATCGACTGCGGAGGGAAAGCGGGTGGCTGCCGGGGACCAGGCGCAGGTGGGGGTGATGGTGATCCCTCTACGAGCTCGGGTGAGGGAGGGGGTGATGGGTCGTGCGGTAGGGGAAAGAAAAGCGTAATGTCTCGTAATTAACCCCCTATGCTCCAGATTCTCTCTAACTAGGAGTTCATTGGTAATGGTGGCCCAAATCCCCGTATTTGAAACCTAGGCTGTGTCGGCTCCGGGGTCCCCTGTCACCATGAAGTCATGATATCGAGACCTAAACTCATCCCACGGGGCTACAGGTGGCGGGGACCACGAGCCGACGTGCTCGCACAAGTGAACTGTGAAACTACGATAAAGGGTCCTGCATATGTTCTAGCATGCTAGCGTAAAGATGAGATATGTGTGCAGCCACGGGGTGCCTGGCAGCATGTAGACAGCATAGGGATCCAAAGGAGCTCCTGCATGGTTCATCTAAACAAGCAAAGAAAATCATCTCGAACCAAGCTGGGGTTTATAGATCTTCAATAAATAACATAATCGATAATCATATAATTGTCCACAACATCAAATCGCGACACTTTAAAATCCTATATATTAGTTTATCAACCTCCGAAACTTTCATCGGTTGAAAAATCCCCTATTAAAGGAAGACCCAAGGCTTATTCGAGCGTCGGTTCCGCTTTCTAATTCCAACTTAAAGGTAATAAAGGAAATTTTCTAAAAGAGTTCGATATTTTTCTAAAAATTTCAGCGAGTTTTGTTTGTAATATGGTCTATTCCCTAAACTCACGGCCTTAAAATCCTGCGTAAAAACACAATATCACTCAACGAGCCACACGCTCGGAGTACATAACTCAACGGCCACACGCGGAGTCCAACCAATATACATTAGAGTTGGAAACAACATAAATAATCCATAATGCATCCGAAACAAATTATATAAACTTAATTACAAGTCTGCAAAACTTAAAAGCATAGAATGGGCATGTCAGCGACTTAAGTCAATCCAATATTAACTATACTACATCCACAAGTCCTAAAACGACAATTTGAGTAAACAATAGCCACGTAATCTTCCTAAAGGTCAAACCACGACACCTTAGGATCCTATTGCTCACGAGTGATTTCTAAACTCGGCTCACGATACCACAAGCCGTAACGCCCCGAGTTACCATTACTTAATAATTCCCTGACCGAGAGTATTAGGTAAGGTTGCGGCGAAGCTAACGATCGAAGGCGTTACCGCCGTCCTAACCACAAGGACAAGGCCGAATCAAAATGCCATAACAAACGATTGTCTAGAGGTCTACCTTAGCTACATCACGGGGTGTCATCCTAACTACTTAAGTAACCAAACCCAAGCACAATTCTGCTACCTATTTACAAACGTTAGTGACCATTACAACGATCGCAATAGAAAATGCGCAATACTTAATTACAACCCAAAGTCAACCCAAATTTAGCGTGGACGAGAATCACTTGTGAGCATCTAATCCCGCACATGACAATGATAATGGACTGTCCAGCTAAGTCCTGCTCCCGTCAGGCTTCTTATGCAATGGGTCGTTCATCGATGCTTTTCCTAAAACAAAACATCAAAATAATTCAAAGAATGAGTCGAACTCGAGTACGAACACTCCTGCACGATAAAATAATTTTGAAACATAATGATTGAGCGCGCGCATTTCAATTCATGTTAGTTTGAAATCGGGGGAGAGAATATAAGTAAAATTGCTTGCTGGTTATTATCCGGAAGTGGAACCCCTTGGTAATTGATACGATCGTTGAACAGGTGTCACCCCGGGCCGATCGATAACCCGAGTTGACGCCGCGCGGTATAATTGGCGGGCCTAGGCCCTTGGTGATTGATAATTGGGCGGGGACCACTTAATTAGGTGGCAAAACTTGCCTTGTAAATGATTAATTGTTATTTGTATATATGAGAAATATTGAAATTTGATGAAACATGTGAATTTTCGAAAGGTACGAGGCAATGAACGTACTGAACCGAGATTGTTTGCTTTCTCCCCTTTTATGAAAATTTAAGTTGCTAGCTTTCCAGCAACCGAAGTGGCCTCAATTCCGTTTCAAGTAGATTTCCCTTGTTAATAATGTTTTTCTTGAGTTTTAATGCTTGAGTTCGTATAATCGTTGGTAATTTGATTTACTTTCTTTATTTGTTATGTAATCGATTAAGCTAAGATTTTTGTTACTCAACTCCCTTGCACTAATTCTGTTTAGACCATTATTGAGTACGTACTCGATAAAGTAGTCGACTAGATTTAGCAATGGTATGCGCACGATGTGATGCGTTACGGACTCAAATTAAGAAATGAAATTACGCATATACATGTATATATATACTTATGCATGTACACAAGTACCTAAACACTTCATAGTTAATATTGTTATTATTATGACTGCCGTTGTTATTGTTATAAATAGATGCAACTAATTCGATTAATTATCTAAGGCTAACTTATCTTCGCCCCTTATTCCTAACGTAATTTCTTTATTTCTCACTTCATCGAGTTCAAACCCATAACTAAGTAATTACTCAACCTACCCACGCCTTTCTACATGAAGGCTTCACAATTAACCATGTTGCTCCAATTCCTACCTATATCAACTTAAGGTCGGGGCATTACTTCCCCACAACTCACATTCGCAATCACAATTACGCACGCTTGACATTTGAACTATCTTCTCGAATTTCGCAGTTACACATTAGCCAGTTCAACCTATGCATATACTACGCCCTACGTTTGCTCAATACAGTCATTCTCCAAAATCTCGAGGATTCATCCAATACTCAATTAAATAACTAAACATCCCTAATTTCGTTCTCTACATTATAATTTCTCAATAACAGTTTCATTCCTTCGCATTTATACATAATCAATCCATCAAAGCCACAACTCCACCATCCACACCAAATCGAATTTCTCAAAATCAATCTTCAAATTCACTCAACACATACTTCTAAGTCATATGCTTCAATTTATAGTTACAATTACCTAAATAAATCGAGAACTTGATAATTTTAGGGTTTAGCATGTTTACCTTCGATTCGAAGAGGAGAAGTTGAGGAGGACGAGCGAGGGCGGCGGTGGATGGCGCCGCACCGGCAATCACCCGGCGAGGCGGCGACAAGCTCCGGCGCGCTGCGGCTGGGATTGGCTGCCAAGCGAGCCGCGGCGAGGAGTCCCGCAGCGCCTAGCGGGAGGAGGGAGAGGCAGCGAGCGCGAGAGAGGAGGAGCGCGAGAGGGAGGGACGGGGACTACCAGCGCCGGTCTTCGCCGGCGTCGCCCGCTGTGCTGGCCGGAGGGAGTGCCGCGAGGGAGGGAAGCGAGGGAACGGGAGGGCGGGGAAGCGAGGGACGGGAGGAGCGAGAGGAATGAAGCGAATGAGGATTTGAAACCGAGCTTGCCTTAACCGCCTTCCTCTTTTTTTTTTTTTTTTTTATTTTTTATTTTTTTTTACTTTTATTTATTATTATTATTATTGTTACTTTTAAATTTTACTTTAATAATGACGTTCATAAATTATAACTTTATTATGAGATTTTTATTAGGGCCACTTCGTTGCCTTAACGGCATAATGCATGTATAAAAACTTTAAATATAAAATGTCGAATTGAAGTGCACGCGCTCAATCATATAAATCTTATAATTAATGAATTAATTAAATAAACAATGTGGTTTAGGGTCGGGTTGTTACATAGATGGATGCTGAAAAATGGTAGAAAAGGATGAAGATGGGTGCCTCAAACCGTTGTAAAATCCAACTTTTAATAGCAATCAAGAGGCATTCAAGAGACGTAATTATAAGAACTGAAGCGACACGGTTGTGTTAGTTAACACGAGCTGCTTGTGTTAGCTACTGGCAATACCTAATTTTTGACATAAACTCAGCAAAGCTGGTCGTTCACATGGAAATGGCCCACTTGTTCTAGAAGTAAGGTAGCCAGGCAAGAGTACATCCAACATGGGCTGTATCGGCAGACACAGGCTGCCTTTGTTGGTTACTGGGACTACAAATTCTAGGGAAACAAAGTGAACAACCATTCTAACTGTAATGTTAGATCGTGGTGGTCTTATCAACACTCAGGACACCAATTAATCTTGTGAATACTTGTTATTGGTGATAAAATATGCACAAATCATGTTAAACTCCAAAAACAGGTGTAAAGCGAAAAATGGAGCAGAAATATGCTCCATTGAACTTAATTTCCCAAAAAAGCATCAAATTCCGCTATGCTTAACCCTTGCTAGCCCTCACAAGTAAGGTTAAACACAAGAATGATGTTCAGGAAAAATATCACAACCTCCTCGGTTTAGATAACCATAAGTATCACAACGAAGACGGAGTTAATGACAGCCCGTAAATACACAAAACTTTTTGACAATCGAAAGAAAGAAAGTTTCAAAAACCATATTGAAGAGCACAAGGACAAAGTTGATCAACCACCTAAATAATTACTTAAACAAATCATATATGCACATATAGAATAATGGAGCTAGTAATACCAATAGAACCTTACTTTTGAAATGTGAAAACACTCCATTCATGTTTTTATGCTTATATAAGGTTCACTCAATCACTCTCACAATCATGCAAATTACCATAAGCTCGGTAGAATTCTCTATTTGCCACCACTCAAATGCAACATACATCATAACAATCAAGTAGACTTCAAATGGTTATAACGGCACTTAGGCAATGGGTTAAAAAGGACATTTTATTTTGGGCAAAATGAGGAGCTAAAAGTTCAAGTAGCTAGGAGCTCCGAACACTTAAACTAATGAAACCACACAATTATACTTCATCACACCCGGATGATAACTCCGACAAGTACTTTGAAAATGAGCTTACTAACCGAGACCAAACCGATCATGTCATATGCCAAACATTTTATCGGTTACTTCTTTTCGATTTGTTTTATGTTTTCTTTCAATTTTTTTCTCTTTTTTAGTAATAAAGACTTGGCATTAGAAATGTCAAACAAATCAAACAACTCATTTTACACCAAAATACTCATCCGTACAACCAAAAGGGGAAATGATTTTGAACTAAATGCAAATCAACCCCTCAATATAACAAAAGGATCCAAATTATCACATATACATTAAAAACCCCCCAAAACGACACTGTACTGGCTTAGGTAAAACACCATGTGTTTGGAAAAAGGCTAATTAGGATGGTTTGAAACAAATGAATTAGTCAATTAAGCACAAAGGGCTATCAAAGGGTTTATAACATATATCAAGGTGACAATTTGGCTATTGCATCTTATAAATCCAAAGAATGTCTTAATAACTTTTTCACAATGCATATACACATGTGATTTTGAAGAAAATTCAAAAAACTTCTAGAGATGCAATCACGGAAGAGAGTCACATATGAAGAAATATGAGACTAATTGTATTTAGTCTACTCAAGGCTTAAAATCTTACAGGACCTCTACCACAATCTCATCTAGCTCAAAGAGTTTCACATGTCAGTATTTTTGTTAAGGATACAAGGGCAATTGATTTCCATTCATCTAATATGGTCAAAATCATGAAAGCATTCTTCACTCGAAAATTTATTTAGCCTAAAAGGAATCATCGTAGGAGGTTCATCTTTTTTTTTTCAAAATTTTTTTCCAGTTTTTATGTAAATCTACATCATGCAATCTAAATTCTCTATATTTTAACCTAAATGTAAAACTAAATATTAAACACTTAATAGTAAAGAAACATGTTATAGCCTAAAAATGTCATGCAACTATATGTGAACTCGTCAACCACTATATACGGATCGATAATATCGAATTCCTCTAAGCTTGGACACATCATTGTCCTTAATTCAAGAGCATTCAACAAATAGTGATGAAGGAAAGGGACATCACTCATTAAGTGCATGTAATGATAATTTTTATGCAAAAATTCAAATGACCTAAAAATTATATAAAAAGGAATAATATCACCTTGGATTGCCTCTCAAGCAACACTTCTTTAAAGTCATTAGCTACACCCAACTCCAATAATCCATCAAAGGTTAAAGGATAAATTAGAAATAAAGGAGACCTCTTAAGAAACGTCTCTCCTATTCCACAGACTTCAAAATCGAACTCATGTAAAAGAAGAAATCATCGAAAAAAGAGATAATGCTCATCCTTCTTAAACATGAGGTATGTCTAAATAGCCTTATCGATGATCACCATCAGTCATGGGTAGTCACCATCAGATGGGCCACCATCACAAAGTTCACATTTAACCTCCCATTTGAGGTTCAAATCAAGAACTCCAAAGTATAGAGCATTAAGTAAAGCCAAATTCAAATTAGCACACTCATTTAAACAAACTTCATCAAACACATAGGGCATGTTACTTCATCAGTCACCTTAACACCACAACATTTAACGAAGTGGGGGAAGCATAATATTTCTTAAAGAATTCAAATTCAGTGTGATGCTCATCTACATTAAAGGTCAATTTCCCCTCTGTTACATCAATCTTACACCCAACAGTTGCCAAGAAAGGCCTCCTAAGAATGATTTGGGTGTGGATATCCTCAACCATATCAAGAATAAAAAAGTACATAAACACAAAGACATCACCAGCTTTAACGTAAATGTCCTCTAAAATACCCAAAGGATATGTTATATAATAATCCGCTAATTGAAGAGAAACAATGGTGGGTCTCAACTTACCGAAGTCCAAATTCTTGCATAAAGAATAGGCGTCATGCTCACACTTGAGCCCAAATCATATAGAGCACGATCAATGGACACTTTCCCAATCGGGCATGGGATGAAAAAACTCATTGGGTCTTTAAGTTTTTCAGGAAGCGTATTTTGGACCAATGCATTACATTCCACACTCAATGCAAAAGTCTCACGCTTATTCAATATCCTCTTTTTGAGAGTATCCCTTTCAAACATTTAGCATACAAGGGCATTTGAGTCAAAGTATCAATGAAAGGGATGTTCATATAAAACTTCTTAAGCATCTCCAAAAACTTTCATAATTGTTCATGAAGCTTAGTCTTGGCTAATCTTTGAGGAAAAGGAAAAGATGGCATATAGGTCTTAAGAGAAGGAGTTTTGGATGCTTCACTCCCATGTTTGGATACAACCTTATCACTCAAATCATTTAGATTATTCGGAGTTTTGCCATAGTCATTCTTATTTTGCTCAACATCAATAACAACCTTGGGACCCTCAAGATGTTTTCCGCTCCTTAAGATTAGGACATTATAATGTTCCTTATGGTTAATCTTGGGTTCGCTAGGAAGTCTATCCAAAGGGTGGACGAAGAGAACGATTAGGAAGCAATTTAAGTCTTAAGAATTTTATTATATGTATCTAACATCTCAACTTTTGAGGTCAATTTCTTAATGTGCTCCTCTTGTTGCTTATGAGCCATTAGCAAATATCCACCATAGCCTCCAAGTTAGGCTTTTGAGGGAAGAGAAGTCTTTAGAACCCGGGAGAGGTCTAGCATTCATGTGCGACATTAGCATAACATTAACATTATTCCTATATGACAAGTTAGGATAGTTCTTCCAAATCGGGTGGTAAGTGTTAGAAAGAAGGTCATGGGTTGGCCTCGATTGGAAGTTGATTCCATAATTAACTTTTTCACAAGGGTCTTGGGAAAACGGACTCCCAACATGACAATTTGATGCAACATGCTTAATCGAACCATAAATTTCATAACTAAGGGAGGAAGCATATTGATTTATGGGATTCGGTCCTCGGGTTATCAAGTTTATGAGTCATTGCGTCTACCTTAGCAGAAAGTAAAGTAACAACATCAACTTCATACTTACCTGGCGTTTTCCTTAGTTTAGCACGATCATTTGTCCATTGGTAATAATTGAGGGTCATCTCCTCAATCAAATTGTAGGACTCATCCATGGTCTTACTCATCAAAGTGCCTCCCGCTACCATATCAATAATGGGCCTCATCAATGGGGATAAGACCATTGTAGAAAGTTTGGACAATCATCCATTTCGGAGGCCCATGGTGTGGACACAATCATAGAAAATCCTTGAATCTTTCCCAGGCTTCATTAAGTCTTTCATCTTCTCGTTGAGCAAATGTTGAGATTTGAGTTCTCAAATTTGCAGTCTTGCTTGGTGTGAAGCATTTGGGAAGGAATTTCTAGGTGAAGTCATCCCAAGTTGTAATGGAGTCGAGGGGAATCCAATAGAGCCAATCTCATGCCTTGTCCTTTAGTGAAAATGGGAACAAACGAAGGTGGACAACTTAAGGTGAGACTCCATTTTGCTTATAAGTGTCACACACATCTCAAAAGATAGAGAGGTGCATGTTGGGATTCTCCATGGGAGTTTCACCAAACTTATTTTGCTGCACCATGTTGACGAGACTTGGCTTGAGTTTAAAACCATTAGCAATAACAGGTGGTCTCGTGATGCTTGAGTTGAGAGCTTAGGATCCCGGTGCGGTGAAATCCCGCAAGGGCTTAGTATCGTCACCATTGCGCACCATGATAGGAGTTGGTTTGGCGGCCTCTTCTAATCTTCTTCTTAGTTTTTGTTGTATCTTCCTCCAATATAAGGTCTTTTTGATCTCGGGGTCTAGTTCAAGACATTTCCCAAGACCGAGGGACTTTGGCATATGAAAGGCAAAATATATGTCAAAATTCAAGCCAATTAAGAAGGTTAAAGTAGAAAGGAAAATTTGGTGCTTAGTCAAATTAATAAGGAATAACTCAATAATTGCTGCTTAGTCCCCAACAATGGCGCCAAAAACTTGATCGGCTCCACAAGTGCACGAGTTTATCATTATGGCAATCAAGTGTTATCCGACAAGGACCACTCGCAATCTACTAAATATTGACCGTCTCAATATGCTCAGGAATTCTAATTGAAGTTTTGATTGATTAACATGTACTAAATATCTCAAGAAATCTATGAAAATAAAACACCTAGGGATTGCTTTACCTAAATTATTTCTACTTATTAGTTAAACGTGTGCTATTCATTCATTTAGATGAGTCAATGATTGATAATCAAAGGGCAATCATAACTTTTTTGCAAAATGGAGTGACTTACTTGAGTTAAATCAATTAACTATTTTCATGGGTTTTCAATTCAATTAAGTCATAAAGATAGATTATCAAAATGATCTCCTAATTAGCAATTCAATATCTATACATCATAAACTAAGTCTAATATTAGTTTTTCGATGTTGAACTTCTCCTTTTAATACTTCATTCAAGCAACTAGAATAAATGTAAGAAAATGTCATATAATCCTACAATAGTATAAAAACTCTAAGATAGATAGAATCATTCCAAAGAAAGTTCAATCACAAAAGTTCAATTATTGAACAAAAAACATTATTCGGTTTCAGTAAATTCCTAGACTAAAAAGTACTGCTTATACATGACTAAAAATAACATAAAAACTAACATATTTTGAATTAGAAAGAAAAGAAATAAAAGGGAGAATAGAAGTTCTTCATATCTAGCAAGCATTGCTTGAACCTCTCAGTGTGAACAACTCCATCTCTCGATCTTCAAGTCTTTCTTCAACTCAACACGAACTTTTCTTGAATCTCTCAACTTTCTCTCTCTCTCTCTCTCTCTCTCTCTAATGGTGAGAAGGGTGGATGAAGCTTGGATGGTGAAAAAATAGTGGAAGAGGATGGAGATGGATGATGAAAAAATAATGGAAGAGGATGAAAATGGATGGTGAAAAAATGGTGGAAAAGGATGAAGATGGAGGCCTCAAACTTTTACAAAACCTAGGTTTTAATAACAATTAAGAGGAAATAAAGAGAATTAACCATTAGAACCGAAGCAACACGGCCATGTTGGCCGACACAGGTTGCTGTGTTGGCTACAATAATGTTGATTTTGATGAAACTCAGCAAAACAGGTCATTCTCATGGAAACAACCTACCCATTCTGGTATCAAGGTAGCTGAGTAAGAGTATATTCGACACGAGCCATGTCAGCAAACATAGGCTGTCCGTGTTGAGTGTTGGAACTGCAAACTCCGGGAAAACAAAGGGAACGACTATTCTAATTGTAAAGTTAGACCATGTTGGTCCTCTCAACACTCAAGACACCAATTAATCTTGGGAATACTTAGTATTGGTGATCAAATATATGTACAACTCATCTCAAAACATCAAGACACAAGCGTAAAGCTAAAAATGGAGCATAAACATGCTCCATTGAACTTAATTTCTCAACGAAAAGCATCAAAATGCCATAGAAAAGTCATCATTTCATGGACTTATCAGGTATGAGGCATTTGATTTGGCAAGACAAACTCGTATTTGGCTTGTTGATTTGAATGACATCTATTTTTCATGCCTTTTCTTTTAATAATATTATTTAAACTCGTATTTTCTGCATTTTTGCCTATTGAAACTTAACCTAAATGCTTCGTGATTTTGGGAATGGCTTAACTTTGTGTGGAATATCATTGTGATTTTGGAAATATATAGGAATAGCTTACGTTTGGCTTATTTTTTTATTTTATTTTTCAAGAAACATTATTGGTTTCTTTTTTATTTTATTTTTTAGGAAATATTTTGGCCTATTGAAACTTAACCTAAACGCGTTATTATGTGGTGCGTTAGTCAATAGTGGCGATGAAGATACGAGCTCTTAACTTTGTATGATAAGGGAAGTTGTTAGAGAAGGGTGGGCAGATGCGAAGGATGAGATGAAAGACGTAATGTGACATCACAAAGGGATGGAGAAGAAGATGACAAACTAGATTGATGATCTAAAAATGAGTAAACGTCCTCATTAAAGACAACATGATGAGCAATGTACGATTTCTAACTTGGGACATGATAGCATATGTAACCTTTGTGTTGAGAGTTGTACCTAAGAAAAATACGAGGAAGAGAACAGAAATCAGGCTTGTGTTTATTATAGGGACGAAGAAAGGGATAACACGAGACATATAAAGGTTCTAAGGAATTCATAATCGGGGATGCGTCCATATAGAACTTCATAAGGTGATTTGTAGGAGAAAAGTGGAGTGATAGTTCTATTGGTAAGATGCGCAGCAGATGGCAAAAGCTTGTTCTCAAAAATACAAGGGAAAAGTGGCATAAGCTAGAGAGAAAGACTTTTCGACAATTAACCGATGTTAACGTTCGAGGGCACCATTTTGCTCATGAGTATGAGGACATGAGACTCTCTACTCTATACCAAGTGTTTGAAGATAAAAAGAAAGATTTCTATATTCCCCACCCTAATCAAATTGCATTTGGTTTATTTTGCTTTAGAATCTAGTTTCAACCATAGCTTTAAACAAATGAAAAGTTTGAAGCACTTGAGATTTATGACAGAAAATAAATCCAAACATGCTTAGTACAATCATCTAAAAATTAAACAAAGAATTGATTTCCATTAATGGAAGATGTGGGAGTAGGACCCCAAACATTAGAGTACACATGTTCAAAAGGTGTAATGCTACGAACATAGGGAGTGGGAAGGGGATGTCGATGACTTTTACCTAATTAACAAGGTTCACAAACTGATATCATTTTATTGGATGACAAAGGGAGTTGAAATTAAGCAACAAGACACCGAATAATTTGTTCATGGGGATGAGCAAGACGATTATGCCATCCTTGGAGTGAGGTTTGTTCACTAAGGAAGACAACAGTTGAAAGGTTCTTTGCACAAGGATTGACATCGAAGAGTCGATAGAGCCCTTGTTCAACGATTCCCATGTGAAGAATTTGTCCCTGAAAATTCTTAACACAACATTTAATAGGATGAAATTTTTTACGACAACATTATTGTCTCTAGAAAGTTGAGATACACTAAGCAAATTCTTTTTATTTGGGGAACATGGAGAACATTTTTAAGAATAAGAGGTTTGGGAGAAGTAGATAAGGTAGTTGTGTCGATGCTAGAAATAGGTAATTGTATACCGTTGCCGATGACAAGCATATCATGTCCTTGGTATTCGGAATGAGTGGACATGTCTTTTAAGATAGAGCTAACATTGATTTGTTGCTCCCGAATCCATTTACCATGCTGGATTAATAATGTGAGATGGTGTAGGTATTTTAGCCGACTTTGGAATTTGACGCTAGGAGGATCGGCAACCTCATTGAGTCGGTGTTGGGATTATGAAGTCTAATGGATGTTTTAGGCTCGAAAAATCGCGTTACGGGGCAAGAAATGGCGAACTCGGGCAAGAGGTAACGAGCACGGATCGTGTTGGACAAAGCGAGTGCGGTTGGCCAGGACCAGCACTGGACACGGGCTGGCCGTGTCCAGGGCCATGACCCGTGCCAGCAGCACGGGCAGCCCGTGCTGCTTGGACACAACCCGTGCTTGGGTGTGTAGCCTTCGGGCTGCACGGTTTTTAAGTGTTGTTTGGCCGTTTTCTTTGTGTTAATGCGTGTTAATGCTTGGTTTAAGGCTTGTAAATGCAATTTGACTGGTTATGGCTATATCATTAGTGTTATCCTCCATTGTTGTATACAAGTGAGTAGTGTATTACAAAGTGAAGCAAGTGAGTGCTTCAGGGAAATTCTTTGTAAATTACTCAAAGTCTAGTACATCGGTTTCGTGGTTTTTCCGGGTTTGGGTTTTTCACGTTAAAATCTTGTGTCTCAAAATCTTCTTTCATTTTCTTTTGTCCAAAGTTTCATTGTTGTGAACCCCGATCCTAACAGATCGGTTGTAACAATCTCGATCTTCATGGCCCATTTTCTCACATATTGGCATTTGACTCGAGGACGACCATTGCGAGATCCATTGTTATGACCTTGGGCACGAGATGGATACCGAGGTTGATGGTTGCTAAAATGAGCCATTGGGAAATTGTTGGACATAGAACTAGATGATGGAGCTTGATTATGAATAACATGGGCACTTAGAATAGTGACCCGAGTTCTTCTTGAAGCTTCTCTTCTTCATGAAGGAGAAGTCCTATGAGCTCATCAACCGATATTGGATTAACACGTATGTTGAGAGAAGAACAGAAAGGTCCATAAGAGTCGTCCAAACCATATAATATGCAAGCGACGAGATCTTCTTTAGAAACTTCATAAAAGGTGTCAATAAGATTATCGGGAAGAGATCTTTTCTTCTCTACATATTCCATGAAAGAGAGATCCTTTCGGTAAGTTTTGAAGTTGTTGTTTATAGTGCATCATACGAGGTCTTCATTAAGCTTGTAATTTATGTTCAAGCATAGTCCACACAACATAAGCCGATGTAGATCGAGTGACGTAGCCTATGACTTTCTCTGTTATGGTAGATTTCAACCAAAGGATAACCAACCTATCACTTTTTTCAAGTGATAAATTCGGGTTAGGTTAAGTTATTGGAGGATGACGTTAACTCGTTATTTGGTGTTCCTCCCGAACAGTGATGAGTTGGGAAGGGCAAGAATTATTGAGAACATGAGACTCTAAGTCAAAAGCCTCAAGAGCGAGATATAATAAGAGATCGCTATATTGGGTAGTTGTCCCGCTCAAGCTTAATGGCCAAGTTTGGAAATTGAGAGGCGGATAAGGAAAATTTATTGGTGTTGAGGCTAGACATTGGATCAAAGACGGTTAGTCGTAATAAGCTCCCATACCATATAAAGATTGAATGAATATTGATGAATTGATGGTGTTGATTTCTCATATTACTCGTGGTATTTATACACAACACATAGCAAGGAAATAATATAATAATAGCTTACAATCATGCTAACAATGATATCTTACCTAAAATACAATACAGATTGAGCATGATCCTAGTGATATAAAATATACAATGATCGACTTTCTTAAAGCTGAAAATACACGTCTTGTGTATTGAGATATTATCCTTAGACCTGGCAAAGCCGACCCGAATCGAACCGGTCAATCCGAACGACCCGAAACCCAAACCGAACCGACATCCCGAAATAGTTGAACCGATTTTGACCCGAAAACCGAAATGAACCGACCCGAATCGAACCGACCCGAAATCTAATGAACCCGATTCTGACCCAAACCGAAATGACCCGAACCGAAATCGAACCGAACCGAAAATGACTCGAACCAAATCTGACCCGAATCGATTTAACCCAAATAAAAATGACCCAACCCACATTTCTTTTTGAGGATGGATTTTTGTGCCTATAGTGGTACAATTTTAAATCGATTTTGACCCAAAAAGTGACCCAATTACGACTCAATCCGAAATTAATCCGAATCGAACCCGAATGAGATTGACCCAAAGTTGAACCAAACCGAATTTGACCCGAACCGAACCCGAACGAGATCGACCCGAAGTTTACCCGAACCGAAGTTCACCCGAACCCGAAACCGAACCGGACTCGAACAAGATTGACCCGAAGTTAACCCGAACCGAACTAACCCGAACCGAATGACCCGATTGCCAGGTATAATTATCCTTAGTATGTAATGAGGGATAAGGGCATCGGAAAATCAATTAGGTTGGTTGTGTTTAAATTTAATTTCTCCACTATCACTACAAAAAACTCGCAATTAGCGTCGGAATTTAGAGGTCACAAAATCTGATGTCTGTTTGCGTCGAATCCGTCCGACGCTAAAGAGGTTAAGAAGATGCTATTGGTGTCTTCTGTTCCATCCGACGTTAATTAGCGTCTTCGTTCCATCCGATGCTAATTATCATCGGATGATGAATCGGACACGAAAATTTTTAGCGTCGAGGCCTTACGTGTCAGATTTTTATACGACACTAATCCGACGCTAAACATGATTAGCGACGAATTTTTCTAATTTTGCGTCCGATTGTATCCGACGCTAATTAGCGGTTTTACTTGTAGTGTATATATGTATGTTATATATAAAGCTAACGTTCTTTTATGACTGTACAAATTTTATTTTGTCTAAAATACATTCTATCCATACTGACATTAGGGTCATATTTGTCCGTTAATAAATTTTTGCAGTTAATAAAGGTGGAAAAAAATTGAAAAAAATGTTGTCTCGAGACAAAAAACCGTTATAGTCAGTTTTAACTTTTAATACAATATCTGCAAACCACCTAAATCATTATCTTACAACTTTGTAAATCACAATATTGCACCTCACATTCTCTTTTGTCTGAGACCTCGAACTTCTATGAGTTATGATATAATAATTTTGATTCTCTTTTTTTTGGTGCGATGAAAATTTTTGTGCTTAAAAAATTCACATTATAGAAAATTTTTTTTTAAACAAAGAAATTTTCTTTCATAATTTTCATTATTTTGACTTTGTTATTACTTGATTATTGTACCTTTTTCCCCTTCTCATTGTATGATAGTTCCATACATAATTTCTCATTCTATATCATCACGAAATATTGTTAGTGTAATATTAAGGTTTTGTTTCATTTAACTTTAAGGAGTTGTAAGGATGTAAGGAGTTGTACGAAAAGGTGTAAGAAGTTATAAGCATGTTTAAGGAGTTATAAGCAGTTGTAAGGAGCTCCAAGTAGCTGTAATAAATTGTAAGGCTTTGTAAATTGTGGTAAGCAAATGTAAGGAATTGTAAGGAGTTGTACGAAGTTGTAAGCAATCGTAAGCAATCTGTAAGGAGTTGTAAGGAGTTGTAAGAAATCGTAAGAAATTGTAAGGAAGTATAAAGAGTTGTAAGAAGTTATAAGGAATATAAAATGTTTAATGTATTTTTATATTTATGTACAATATATTTGTATTTTTATTTATGAATTTAAGGTAAATTAAAATTTACACATTTGTAATGCCAAATGCATATATGTCAGCTTGATGATTTGTTTTCTTCTTTTTTATTTTTAGAAAAAAATTATGTTTGATATTTACGAAAAATGTTTTTATATAAGCATAAAATGAATATCCTCAATTACTACAATACATTTTATTTCAACTTGCAAAATTATGGTCATTTTTAACTACCTATTACATAAAAATCATTTATGCATTTATAAAACTTTTCTCATAAGTATCAAACATAATTTTTTTTATTAAAAAGAGAAATTATTAAACATGACATATATGCATTTTGCATCACAAATATATAAATTTTATAATGTTATAAATTATGCAGAATTTATAAATATAAATACAAATATGTTTCACATAACAATAAAAATACAAATATGAATACATTAAATGCATCGAATCATATACAACATTTTATACTTCTTACATCTTCTTACACTTTTTTACATCTTTTTACACATCCTTACAACCGCTTATAACTTATGCTAAATAGAATTTGGCCGAAATAGCTCAAATGATTTCGTTACATTCAACTTGACTATTCACCTATAAACTTAAACTTCAACAAAATGTTTGTAATATTATTCATGATAACTCTCTCTAATGGACATGATACTTTTTGAAATTAATTATTTGTTGAAATTTGTTTGTGAATTTCTTAAGACATAAAATTAAATTAATATAGCTAATGAGTATTAAATTTCAAAATCCTTACGCATCTGTCCAAACAAACCTTGTATACCCGAAATACGTGATGAGAGTATTAGTATAGGAACGGAGGAAAATATACTACGGGTATAACTGTACCCTCCATGTATAAACCCCACAACCATCCCTAATAGATACCCTTTATGTAAATAAATAATCACCAACAAAAAAATATTCTTTAATGGTAATTAAATAAATTCACAATAAATTTCGATATGAAAAATAATATGTAGTTGTAATAAGTTACAAGGAATTGTAAAGAAAGTTATAAGCAGTTGTAACATTTTAAACTAATGGAACAGGATCTAGGTTAAGTTCAAGAATACATTTTAAGCAAAAATCACTTGGAAAGTAAAACATCAATTTGTGCTTCTCTTTACATTTAAAGGGTAAATATTACGAGCTACAAACTAATTGAACCTGAAATTACAAAGGCCTCATATTCACAAGCTGAAAACTGAAAATCGTGAAAAAATTATCTGTCTTAACGATTCTAGGTTCCGGTTGTAGGGTTTGATTTTTGAACCGGAGCCGGAACCGGAACTTATTTGACAAGTTCCTAAATTTTAGGAACCTTACTTGGAACCGTTCCGGTTCCAAAACCTTACCCGTTTGACCGATTTTGGTTCTGAAACCTTACCCATTTGACCGGTTTCGGTTCGGTTCCGAGGTACCCATCAGCCATGCTCAACCCTAGTGACCAATGCGAGTAAAAGACATATTAATTAGGTCAAGTACAAGTGTTAATCACGGAACATTAAAAAATTATTTTTTCATAATCAAATACAAGTGCAAGTGCAAGTATAAGTATACCTCTTTGGGACTATAATTATTTAAATCAAGTTCGATAACAATCTCTTTCATGTACTCGCAAAATGTAGAAGTCGCACTCTATGTTCCCCGTTTGTTTATGTCACTACAATAATAAAATAGATTCCTTACACATAGAGAATTAATTAGTACTTGATGTAGATAGCAAGTAATATGAAATGAAAAATAATTAAAGTAGACCCTTACCAAGAGAACCTCACCTTTACAGGGGACAATTATTGCCTTTGGTCTCGCTCGTTGGTCTCTCAACCCTCTCGCCATAATAATAACATGATAGAGCACTATTTTTCAATCGGAAAAATAAAAATCAAATTAGACATGAATACTAATGAACAAAACAACATAAAATGATTAAAATATGAACTCACGTCTTGAGTACGTTTTTGATATCTTCCTTCACGGTATGACCCGAGAGGATCAAGCCGATACGTGATATTAGCCCTTGAAAATATAGCAGCAAGCATCCAATGGTGTCTACACAAGAATAAATAACACATTTATATAAGTATGTATAACACCATAAAAACTTCAGTTAATAAGTTTCTTTGTACACTTACTTTTGAATGAACAGCGCCAAGTATCCCGCACATTATGTTTCATGACTTCGAAGATATAGTTGACTCGTTCTTCATGTTTCCGCCCAACTCCTTGAATGGAATTAGGGTCGAAAAACTGAACAAAATCTTTTCCAATCTCGTGCAGCCACCTTACATATTAATTATATGTAGTTAGAAATTGAAATTAATAGTTAAAAAAATTTATGAATATAGTAACTCGCATAATGCCAAGCATAACAACGGATGCGCTGATATCCCGCATCTCCAAACAAAAATTGCAGTATGTCGTCTAGGAAGACAAAGAAGGTCATGTCCCCATTGTCCCCTTCACATTGCCCAAACATGTGACATGGGGCGGTACACATCAACAAGTGTCTCTACTAACAAAGTCTTCACATAACTTTGCTGAGTAGCACACCAGTCCGTGCGAACTCCTCAATGGATACGAGAGAAGACTTCTTCGGACGACGAACGGGCACCGCTGAACATTTGCTTGTGCTAACCGAGGGAGATGGAATGCCCTTAATCCCACTCTCGGATCTGTCCCCGATATCCTATTGAATAATCAATACAAAAATTAGAATTATATATAGGTGATATTAACAACGACTAAATCTAATATTTTAAAAAATGACTTACTTGTAAAGAGGGTGACTATACTCTTGGGCCAGCGAAGAAAAGTGTTGATTGCGTCGTCAACGAGTGTGGAGGTCCGGTGTCCGGATCGGCAACTTACACTCGCCTTTCCCGTGCATGACCTCTTTAACACTCACTCTTACCTTATCACCTATAAGGGTTGTCCCGTGAACGAGGGTATGTAACCTCCATGGGAAAACAACACCAATGCAACAACATGCTTTACGAGAGGGTGATGAGAAGGTAGCTTGCAATTTGCCTAGCTGCATAAGAATAAGCATAACAATTAAAATTATGGGATAACCTTTGACATAAAAGTTAAACAACCTAAAAATTCTGAAAATAAACGAACAAAGTTTATCCTTAAAAGTAAACATTTTCCCGGGATAGTGGCACTTATCCGAAACAACAAAAACATACTATATAAATAATTACTCAACGGTCACATGTCGGAGTTCCACAATAACCACACAATGTACACCATTCATTCAATAAGATCATACACCAATTAGTCAAAATATAAACATGCATGTAAATAACGACACTCATCCGAAACAACAAAAACATACTATAAGTAATTATCTAACAAAATTATACAACAATTAGTCAAAATATAAACATGCATGTAAATATAATTAGGTTGCAAAATCTGAATTACTCGCACTGGAACTTCGAATTGGTCGATGGGTCAGCTCGCTTTCGTGCTCACCTGTGTGTAGGGTGAGAATGGACGTAAATCGATGAAGTTGCTAGGTACCGAGTATACCCATATTGGTGAAGTACGTCATGACGCATTCCCTCATCTCGGCATGCATCTCTACCCTCATCTGCGCCCTCATCTCTTCCATGTGTGTAGCCAACATTTGGGACATTTAGGACTTCATTTTGGACTACATTTTGGACTGCACTTGGGCTTTTATTTCGGCTTTCATTTTGGCCTTCATTTCGGCCATTTGGGCCTCCATATGTGCTCGGTTGGCAACAACGGGCACTTCTTCCTAGCCCCAAAGTGCTAGACTATGCCTACGCTCCCAATGATGGCTCAAACACGACTAGGATGCTCATCTCTTTGTAGGGCCAAAGCTAGCTTGTCCTCTCCTTCCGGTGGTGTCAACGACTTCGAAGTCGATGTCTATGAAAAAACTCAAGTAAAAAGAAAAAAATTATCATTTGACAATTCATAAATATTAAAACCGATAAGTTCTCAAAATAAATAAAGGAAATAGTAAAAAAAAAAACTCACGAGTCATTGCGTAATAGATTCTACATTGGCCGTAGTGAAGGTTCCATCTTTCTTCTTTCTTACTTCGACCCAGAACTCGTCCCTCTCGATAGCGAGTTGCGAAGTACCTATGAACCTTCACCGGATGTGGTTTAAAGTTGTTCAAGCTTTTGCTTGTACAACCTCTCCTCCAACTTCGTGTATTCCGCACAAGACATCACATGAGGGTACGCATTGCTCCTAATCCTTTTCGGTTGACTTTACTTAGTGCCCGAAGACTCGGAACTTGCATGTATAACATTCTAAGTGACTGTCAAGGAATCAGGTATAAACTCCATTTCTTATAAGTTTTGATTTCAAGTCATTCTAAGTGATATAGAAACTTTTACGAGTGATACGGAACCTTTTACGAGTGTTACGAAACTACTGCATAAGTTTTCATTTGTTTCGAGTGACTCAAAAGCATACTCTTTCTCATCTTTTCACATCCGTAGTTCCGAGTCACTCGGACAACACTCGGATATATCGCATGTTCAAACACTCGCTCTAACACGTTTAAACTCGGTTCTAACTCGTATTCCAAGATTAGGTCTAACCGCATAAGTACATCTCTTCTAGTCAACTTGTTTTGTTTGAACCTTATCTGTCTAGTTCAAGTATTCTTACTCGATATTCAATATCTAACTTGATCGTTCACCAGACAGACTCGGATGGAATTTGAGTATAATGTATATTAGACTTAGAAAATTTCATTCCTTTCTAACTCGAGATAATTATGCACTTAATTATCTTAATTAAATTATTATACGTGTCTAATCTTAGACAAAAGTATTTTGTACTTTGAGAACCAAAATTTGATTTACTTTTGTAGGTTATTTAAACGAGGTTATCCTACTTTTGAACTACAAAAGTTACCGAACTCAAGATGTCAAATCACCAGCGAGACAAGGCTTTTCTACTTCGACCAAGGCCCGAAACGTGTCAAGGTTGTCCGTTTCCAAAGCTGGAAATCTTCAACGCTAAGCTCAATGGTGGTTTCCGCCTTACTTTTAGACACCACCGAGTGGATTGGGACATTCTAAGGAGTCAAGAGCCATTGTACAACGTTCACAACTTAACGGATCTTTTACGAGCGACTCGGAAAAACCGTTACAACTGATCACGAGAGGACTTCTAATCGGAAGATAGTCACACCGGCTAATCTGCTTGATCATCTATAAATAGAAGCCAACTCTCAAGACTTGAAGATTGCTTGGAATCATTGTCAATACACATACTTAAGCAAAAGTCTTTGTATTCATATTCAATCTTCCACTTACAACTCCAATTCTGTACTTAACACCTTTACGAGTTGTAAGGTCTTGTAATTAGTCACAACTTTCAATCTTACTTTCGAGTAAGGTCCCTTGACCGAGCTGTAAGGGTTAACTCAGCTCGATTGTCCCTAACTCGTAAATGTTATCTCGGTTAGGAAGTACTAGATCGGATAAAAGAATTTCCGAGTCTAGGAAAACCTTGTAAGGAATTGTCCGAGGGAGCAATTCGGTTGAGTCTATCTACTGTATTTTGTGGATTCAAAATAGTGAATTTGACTTGGTGCTTGTATTAGCACCGGCCGTGGTTTTCTGCCCTGGAGGGTTTCCATGTAATTTTTGAGTTATCATTTTTAGACTTTATTCTTCCATTTATTGTTTAAAATTCCTCATAACCCTATTCACCCCCATCTAGGGTGACTAACTCTCTCTAAGAGCAAACCTTCAATTGGTATTAGAGCTTAGCCTTTCGGAAAGGATCTAACCATCCAAAGGTTTAAAGATCAAAATGGCTCGGAACAATGGAGAGTTCGATGAAGGAAGATTTTCCAGCGAGCCACCAAAGTTTAAAGGATCAAATTTTGTACACCGGCGAAGCTCAAGAAATGCTTTCTACTAGATCACGATGACGATGAATGGAACATCATACAAGAAGGCAACTACATTCCAATGAAGACGGAAGAAACCGGACTCGTGCCTAAAGCAAAGGTTGAGTACACTACGGAAGAAGCGGAAAAGTTCGGAAAGAACTTCAAAGCCATGAACATTCCGATGTGCGCCATCGGCTTAGAGGAATACAACGAGTATCAGCTTGTGACACAGCGAAAGAAGTGTGGGACACTTTTGTCAACACATATGAAGGCACAAGCCAGGTAAGACAAGCTAAGATAAGCCAATATCTTCACAAGTATAAGTTGTTCAAGATGGAGCCGAAGAAAACATCACTCGGATGTTCATCCGCTTCACTGAGATTACTAACAATCTCAAATCTCTGGGTCGAATGATTTCCCATGAGGAAATGTGCAGAAAAATACTAAGAAGCCTGCCCAAGAGAAGATAGGGTCCAAAGGTGATAGCTATCGAGGAAGCTCGGAACCTCTCCTTATTAAAGTCGGACGAACTCATTGGGAAGCGAAGGTTTGCTCGGGAGAGGCTAAGTCACTCTAAAGGGGGGCTAATAGGGTGATGATGAAATTTGCTTTAAATTTAAAATAGCTATGAATCCGAGGTGAGCAAGAGTCAAGGATGAGCTTAGAAAAGTACTAACTCGAGAATTCGAGTGAAGAGTGAAGAAACAGATTAAGCGGAACTTTGAAAGCTGTCCGAGTCTAGAATGCACTCGGAAAAGTAATAACTCGAAAGTACGTGAAAACCCTCCTGGAGCAGAAAATCACAAACCGTGCTAATCCAAGCACGAAGTCAAATCCACTATTTTGTGTCCACAAAATTCGATGAGACCGACTCAACCCGAGTTGTTCCCTTAGACAACTCCTTACAAGTTTTTCCTAGACTCGAAATTACCTTATCCGATCTAGTACTTCTTAACCGAGATCACCCTTACGAGTTAGGGACAAGCGAGCTGAGTTAACCCTTACAGCTCAGTCAAGGGACCTTACTTAGAGAGTAAGAAAGAGAGTGTTTGTAATCGAGTACAAGACCTTACAACTCGGAGAAATAATAAATACAGAATTGGAGTTGTAAGTAGAAGATTGAGAATGAATACAATGACTTTTGCTCAAGTATGTGTATTAACAGTTGGTTCAGCAATCTTCAAGTCTTGGAAGTTGGCCTCTATTTATAGATGACCAAGCAGCTTAGCCGTTGTGTCCATCTTCCGACTAGAAGTCCCTTATGACCGTTGTAATGGATTTTTGAGTCACTCGGAAAATATCCGTTGAGATATGAACGTTGGGCAACGGCTCTTGACTCCTTTGGAAGTCCCAAAACCACCTGGTGGTGTCTTGAAAAATAAGGTGGAAACCACGGTTGAGCTTAGTGCTTGTAGATTTCCCATTTTGGAAACGGACAACCACGACACGATTGTCCGGGGCTAAGTCGAGAGGTGGAAAAAGCCTTGTCTCGCTGGTGATTTGACGTTTTAAAGTCGGTTACTTTTGCAATTCAAAAAATAGGATAGCCTCGTTTGAATAACCTACAAAAGTAAATTAATTTGGTTCTCAAAGTATAAAATACTTTGGTCCAAGATTAGACACGGATAATAACATAATTAAGATAATTAAGTGACTAATTATCCGAGTCGGAAAAGGAATGGAATTTTACGAGTCTAATATCCATGATACTCAAAATTCCATCGTAGTCGATCTAGAAGATAATCGAGTCGGATAAAGAATATTAGAGTAGACAAGCTTGATCTAGACTAGACAAAGTTCAAACAAAGTATGCTTGACTTAGAATTGTGAATTAACAATATAATTCCTGAAACACAAAGTCGGACTCGAGTTTATGCTCGTGAAATAAAGTGTTTGAACATGCGATATATCCGAGTGTTGAGTGACTCGGAATTGAGTGTGAAGTGGCATGTAGGAATATGCTTTACGAGTCGAGTCGAGTCAAGCGTAAGCATATATAATAGTTTCTATAACACTCAAAGAAAATGCTATATCACTCAGAAAAGCTTCTAAGGCACATGGAATGACTTGAAATCAAAACCCTATAAGAGATAAAGTCGTATACCCGATTCCTCGATGGAACTCGGAAAAGTGTAAGTATAAAGTCCGAGTCTTCAATCTCCCCTTTTTGATGAAAGGCATTCCATACTTAGACAAAAACTTTGTTAGTAATATAAATCGACTTTGCAAACTTGCTCGGAAAAGAACTTGAGATTTCATAGCTATCGGAGCAAGAAAAGAAATAAATCCAGATAGACAGACAATTATTAATGAAATGCGTTTACTTCATTAACGTCAAAGAAAAATTATTTACGAGAGGGTGAGAGAGACTCCCCTAAACTAGACAACAAAATTTTTTATCTATTCACGCCCTTGTCTTTTAGCAAAAACAAAAAATGGGAGGAATACAACAAGAAAGTACAAATTTGATATCTGGACAAAAAAAAAAACAAGAAATACTGTAAATAAAACACTAAGAAACTAAGCGGGGATGGATCGGTCGGGGTTGAGGAGGAAGGACGAGTGGTGCGCCGGCGCTGATAAGATCTTGACGATGTGCTTGAGCGCGGCGGAGGAAGTATAGGAATCTCCGTAGCGGCTCGGTTCCGAGTGGTCGACCCGGAACTAGGTCGTCCAAAGGCTCGTCCTCTTGGAACTCAACGACCGGAGAGGTGTGCTCGAGCTGACCTGCTGCCGACCGGCCTTGGTCGGCGAGGTTCTTCGACCCACTCGGATCGCTATCCGAGCCGATCACCTCTGGTTGCGCTTCGGGAGCACCCAAACCCTCGATTGCTTGCTCCTTGTGCTTCTTGCTCTCCTTGATCGGAAGGAGCTGCCTTAGCCGCAGGCTCCTCCGCTTCTTCTCCTTCTTCTTCTTCTTCTCCTCTGTCCGAGAAGGACTTGGTGGGGCTCGAGGATTCCTCGGAGGTGTCCGAGTTACCTCGATCTTGAGCTACCTTGGATCTTCTCTCCTGAAGGAGCTCGAGAAGCTCTCTTTGCTCCTTTACCGAGCCTTCATCTCAAGGAGCACGTCCTGCTGCTCCCGAATTTGAGATTGGGCGGTTTTACGGTTGATGGTCATGGATCGGAATACGGTCTTGAATGACCGAAGAAGGTCCTTGAGTTCCAATGACACATAAGAGATTTTGTCCAAGAAAGCGGTGGACAAAATGGAAGAAAGAGTTTTAGAAGCACTCGAGGTGGAGGCACCACTAGGTGGAGCGAGGAAGAGAAAGAGGCGTTTCGATCCGAGTCCGAGGTGGAGAGGGTGGCCTCGGCTCGAGCTATGGATCCGGACACCAGGTTTGGTTTCTGGTATCCGCACCCAAGAAGTTCCTTCTTGCCGACTACAATGGCAGTCTCGAAATGGCGTTCGGATCCGAGGGAAGAGGAACTTGGAACTGTTTGAAAATGAGAGTGAGAAGAGCACCGAAGAGAAGAGGGTGTTCTTCTTGTTCCGAGTTTGAGATGGCACAGCGGCCATTTGCTCAATGATAGTGGGAAAGAGGTCTACTTCTTAGCCTCTAGGATATCAAAAAGAGCTTTAAGATGTTTGGAGTTGGGGTTCTCCTTATCTGGAATGCTTTGTGAGAAGAAGGTTCTCATCAGCAAGAAACACGAAGGCGAGCTTCGACTTTAGTTGGGTCACGAGAAAAGTTTTTACGTGACCCGGGGAACTCTTTAGCGTACTTTTCAAAGAAGTCGTCGGCGACCTCATTGAAAGGTATTGGATTGTTGTTCAAGAAAAGGGAAGATACTTTGAACAGACAATGGAGGAGGGAAGTGTTTATTCGAACAGTGATATTACGAACTCTGGAGGTTAGAATACCCTAAGAGTCTGGAAAGGTGAGTATAAAACTCAAAGACGAGTTCAGGATAGATGAACTCGCTGAAACAGAGAAAGTTGTAGACCCCGGTCAATTGTATGTGAGGCAACCACGAAAATTTTGTGGTTGGGAAGAATTTATCATCCGAGTTCGAGGTGCTAGATGACAAGAGGTTTCGAATTTGAGGGCCTTCCCGGCTATTTACGGGGTTTCTTGGTGGCGAGCCAAGAAAATAAAGGTGAGAAGCTCTTTTCGGCATTTGATGGAGAAAAGAGAGAGTAGATAAGCTCTAGAGAGAGAAGGAAGAAGGAGCTCGAAGAGAGTGAAAAAAAAATAAAAGAGTAGAAGAAGAAAGAGTGTGAGAGCAACAGAGCTTACTTGAGATGTTCTTCATGAAGCTTGAGATCACCGGGTGTCACTTTAAACACAGAGAGCTTGTTCACGAAGATTTGATTTCGAGAGAGAGAGAGTAAGCGAAGAGTAAAGTAAAGGAATGAAGGAGAATAGGCGCTATTTATAAGAAAATAAATGTCCTTTAGTATCCGATTCCGACTCAATTGTTTCAGCGGTCACCTCGGACCGGTGTGACTGTTCTCTTCTACAACGGTTAGAATTCCAACGGTTTGTCTCCCGACGGCTAGTTGTCTAACCACGGTGCACGAGAGAGAGAGAGAAAAGAAAGATTTTAAAAATAAATTTTGAAATTCTCCACTTGTCTAGAGATGATTTCGAAGTTTGGTGTCCATTTTTCTCAAAGTCCGAGTCCGACTCAGCTAAGTTTACGAGTGACTCGAAACTAGAAGTAGATAATAACTATTGGCTCGGTATCATCGAATCAACTCGAACTAATGGTTATTAAAAATCGTAAGCATATATCACATTATCATGCAATGAAATTTAAAAAAATTATGCATTTAACATACCAAGCTCATTCCTAATGAAGCAAAACCGATCCTCACTAAGTGGCTTAGTAAAGATATCAACTAATTGAAGATTGGTGGGAATGAATTCGAGTTCAATATCACCTTTCTCGGAATGGTCTCTTAAGAAATGATACCGACCTCAATATGTTTCGTCTTTGGGTGCTAAACTGGATTTTTGGTGATGCTGATTGCGATCGATTATCACACTTGATTGGAACCGATATGAAAGAAAGTCCAAGATCTCTCAAGTGTTACTTTATCCACAAAATCTGAGCACAACATGCTCCAGCTGCAATATACTCAGCCTCGGCGATTGATAGAGCTACTGAGTTTTGCTTCTTTGAGTGCCAAGATATTAAGGATTGACCCAGAAATTGGCAAGCTCTCGAGATGCCCTTTCTATCAACATTGTATCCAGCGTAATCAGCATCCGAGTATCCAGTGAGAGTCGGTTCGAGTCTCCGAAATACCATAGACCTAAAGTCCGAGTCCTCGCAAGATATCTCGAATATTCTCTTCACCGCAGCGAAATGTGATTCATTTAGATTAACTTGGAATCTTGCGCATAGACAGACATTAAACATTATATCCGGCCTACTAGAAGTAAGATATAGCAAAGATCCAATCATACCTCGATAGAGCTTCGATCTATTGCTTTACCTTTTTCATCCGAGTCCGGTTTTATGCTACTTGCTCATAGGTGTTACTTGCATGCTTCGCATCTTGAAGTTTATACTTTTTAGCGGCTCCTTGGTGTACTTTGATTGATGGACATAGATTCCATTTTTGTCTTGCTTGATTTATAGACCAAGGAAGAAGTTGAGTTCTCCCATCATACTTATTTGAAATTCCTGTCTCATTAACTCAAAAAAATCTCGACATAGAATTTCACTAGTAGCTCTAAAAATTATGTCATCAACATATATCCGTGCGTTAAGAAAGTCTTTCCCCTCGGTTTTTATAAAGAGAGTCTTGTCAATCTGGCCTCTTCTAAAATCATTTTGAACCAAGAAATTGCTGAGTCTTTCATACCAAGCTCCGGGAGCTTGTTTAAGACCATAAAGAGCTTTTTGAAGTTTGAAAACATGATTTGGAAATTCTGAGTTTTCAAATCCAGGTGCTGCTCAACATAGACTTCCTCTTCGATAAAGCCATTAAGAAATGCGCATTTTACATCCATTTGATATAACTTGATATTCATGCTAGATGCAAATGCTAACGAGGATTCTAATGGCTTCAATTCTACCAACAGTGGAAACGTTTTCCCACAATCAATCCCTTCTTCCTGATTGTATCCTTGAGCCACAAGTCTAGGCTTGTTTCGACAACCAACACACCTTCATCCAGTTTGTTCTTGAAAACCCATTTGGTTCCTATGACTTTGTGGTCGGAAGGTCGTTTGGTTAGGGTCCATAATTGGTTTCTTTCGAATTGATTCAGTTCCTCTTGCATGGCCTCTACCCATTCGAGGTTCATTTAGGGCCTCTAGTGCATTTTTAGGTTCGAGTTAATGAAATGAATGCGAGTGAATGCACATAAATTCTGAAGAGAGGAACGAGTTCTTACCCCACTTGTTGACATCGGATAATATGTTTTCTAGTGGGTGACTAGAAGCATACTTAAATGCTCTACCTATTCTCTAATTCACCAGATTTGTAGGCTGAATTGGTTGATCTTCGGAGGTCTGTTTTGAGTGAGCTTGTTCAACATTTTGAGCGTGTTCTTGAGTTGTCTCATTTTAAATCACTTCGTTACGAGTGTCTCCATTCCGAGTGTCATGGATTTGATTCTTGATGGACTCATTTTCATCTTGATCATCATCTCCACTGAGCTTTAAGTCCGAGAATGATGATCCACTTGGCTTTTCCTGTTCAATCTCATCGAACACAACGTGGATGCTTTCTTCCACTTTGTTAGTTCTCTTATTGAAAATGCGATACGCCTTACAATGAGATGAATAACCCGAGAAAAATACCTTCATCTGACCGAGCATCAAACTTGGTCGGGTGATCCTTACCATTATTGTGAACAAAACACTTACATCCAAAGGGTTTGAAGTATGAGATATTGGGTTTCTTCCCTTTGTAGAGCTCGTATGGTGTTTTCTTCAGGATGGGTCCGATGAGGCATCTGTTCAAGGTGTAGTTTACGGTATTTCTTGCCTCGGCCCAAAAATAGTAAGGTAGATTATGTTCAATCATCATTGTCCTAGCTATTTCTTCTAGAGTTCCGTTCTTTCTCTCCACTACTCCATTTTGTTGAGGAGTTCTTGGTGCTTGAGAAGTTGTGGGAGATACCATTTTTTCACAAAACTCTACAAATTCTAAGTAGTCAAACTCCCTTCCATGGTCGGTTCGAATTCTCCGGATCCGAGTCCGAGACTCAACTTGGATTTTCCTGCAAAGCTTGTTGAACTCTTTGAATGCTTCATTTTTTGCTTAAGAAAAC
Source organism: Talinum fruticosum (assembly GCA_021018815.1). Lineage (NCBI taxonomy): Eukaryota > Viridiplantae > Streptophyta > Magnoliopsida > Caryophyllales > Talinaceae > Talinum > Talinum fruticosum. The sequence continues at coordinate 210,162 of JAITYX010000072.1, read as the reverse complement.
ACACCCTGGTAAATCGTGAGTAATCATCAACAATAACCAGTACATATGATTTACCTCCTAAACTCTTAACAGGGATTTCACCACATAAGTCCATATGTAGCATTTTAAGCACCTTGGATGTGGAAACTGTCTTAAGAGATTTAAAAGATGATCCGACTTGTTTCCCTTTTGTGCATGCTTCACAAATTTTATCTTTCTTAGAAGCACAATTAGGCAATCCTCGACTAAACCATGAGATGCCAGTTTCTTAATAGTATGCATGCTAACATGACCTAATCTACGATGCCATGTCCAAGAGTCATCATGAAGCGATGCTTTCAAACAAGATAAATTTTGACTCGGGTCGAGAAGAGGAATAATGTAAGTGTTACCTAATCTCTTACCAGAGAGCTTGATCTTTTTGGTAGCATCATCCGATATATAACGGTTGGTGCGAGTGAATCTTACCTCTTGACCTTTAACACACGATTGAGAGATGCTAAGCGGGTTGTACTTTAACATTTTGACAAGGTATATTGGGCTAACCGGATTGCCTCCTTTTCCAATCTTGCCTATCCCAATTATCTTGCCTTTGTTGTCATCTCCAAATGTGACTTTTCCTCCTTTGTACTCTTCTAACTCGGAAAAGAGTCCCGAGTCTCCTGATATGTGGCGTGAGCACCCACCGTCCAGTACCAATGCCCTTTTGATCTTTTCGAGTGGCCTCTTGAGGATTTTCTTCCTCATTGACTCGATTGATATGTGTCCGACTCTGTTTCCACTTTTGAGTCGGAAAATGTCATCAGACACTTTGAGTCATCTCGAGTCCTCGTCATCTTCCGATGAGTGCTCATCACTCCATGTGGCCATCATAGCCTTTTTCTTTCTTCTGCGCCTTTTTCTCTTGGGATAGTCCTTGACTATGTGTTCCTTGCTCGCCACATTCAAAACAGACCAAAATTCTTAGTCAAAGATAACTTTGAAGGGGAAGAGTATTTACCTTTTCTATCCTTCTTGTCTTTCTTATAAAACTCTTCTTTTGGCTTCTTATACCATCTCTTGTGCTTCATCATTCTCTTGAAGCCTCTAGCGATAAGTGCCATGGGATCCTCTTCGAGTCGGATGAACTCAGATCCGCTTCTCTGGTTTACGAGGCTTTCAGTGCAATGTTCTTTTTGGTGTTGACTTCGTATCCTCCTCTTCCAGGTGGATCTCATGGGTGAGGAGCTTCCCAATGAGTTCGTCCGGCTTTAGTACGGACAAGTTACGAGCCTCTTCGATAGCTGTCACTTTGGGACCCCATCTTTTCTTAGGTAGGCTTCGAGTATCTTTCTGCACATTTCCTCGTGGGAGATCTTATTACCCAGAGATTTGAGATTGTTGGTAATCTCGGTAAAGCGAATGAACATCCGAGTGATGTTTTCTTCGGCTCCATCTTGAATAGCTCATACTTATGAAGATATTGGCTTATCTTTGCTTGTCCGACTAGTGTTGACCAGTATGTCCCATACTTCTTTGGCCGTATCACGAGCGGACACTCGATTGTATTCTTCCGAGCTGATGGCGCACATCGGAATGTTCATTGCCTTGAAGTTCTTTCGAACTTCTCTGCTTCATCGACAGATGAACTCGACCTTTGTCTTGGAGTACGAGTCTTATTTCTTCTATCTTCATGGGAATGTAGTTGCCTACTTGTATAATGTTCTAGACATCCTCGTCGTGATCCAAGCAGGAAACATTCCATGAGTTTCTTCCAGTGCATGAAGTTAGATCCTTTGAACTTTGGTGGTCTGCTAGAAGACCTTCCTTCATCAAACTCTCCATTGTTACGAGCCATTTGATCTTTAAACCTTTGGATGGTTAAATCCTTTCCGAAAGGCTAAGCTCGATACCAATTGAAGGTTTGCTCCGGGAGAGGCTAAGTCACCCTAGAGGGGGTGAATAGGGTGATGATGAAATTTGCTTTAAATTTAAAATAGATATGAATTTAAGGTGAGCGAGAGTCAAGGATGAGCTCGGAAAAGTACTAACTCGGAATTCGAGTGAAGAGTGAAGAAATAGATTAAGCGAAATTTGAAACTGTCCGAGTCTAGAATGCACTCGGAAAAGTAATAACTCATAAAGTATGTGGAAACCCTCCTGGGGCGAGAAAACCACGGACCGTGCTAATCCAAGCATGAAGTCAAATCCACTATTTTGAGTCCACAAAATTCAGTAGATCGACTCAACTCGAGTTGCTCCCTTAGACAACTCCTTACAAGTTTTTCCTAGACTCGAAATTACCTTATCCGATCTTGTACTTCCTAACCGAGATCACCCTTACGAGTTAGGGACAAGCGAGCCGAGTTAACCCTTACGGCTCGGTCAAGGGACCTTACTTAGAGAGTAAGAAAGAAAGTGTTTGCAACTAAGTACAAGACCTTACAACTCGGAGAAATAATAAATATAGAATTGGAGTTGTAAGTAGAAGATTGAGAATGAATACAATGACTTTTGCTCAAGTATGTGTACTAACAGTTGGTTCAACAATCTTCAAGTCTTGGAAGTTGGCTTCTATTTATAGATGACCAAGCAGCTTAGCCGTTGTGTCCATCTTCCGACTAGAAGTCCCTTGTGACCGTTGTAATGGATTTTCCGAGTTACTCGGAAAATATCCGTTGAGAAATGAACATTGGGCAACGGCTCTTGACTCCTTTGGAAGTCCCAAAACCACTCGGTGGTGTCTTGAAAAATAAGGTGGAAACCACGGTTGAGTTTAGTGTTGTAAATTTCCCATTTTGGAAACGGACAACCCCGACACGATTGTCCGGGCTAAGTCGAGGTGAAAGAAGCCTTGTCCGCTAGTGATTTGACGTTTTGAAGCTCGGTTACTTTTACAATTCAAAAAATAGGATAGCCTCGTTTGAATAACCTACAAAAGTAAATTAATTTGGTTCTCAAAGTATAAAATATTTTGGTCCAAGATTAGACACGAGATAATAACATAATTAAGATAATTAAGTGACTAATTATCCGAGTCGAGAAAAGGAATGGAATTTTCTGAGTCTAATATCCATGATACTCAAAATTCCATCTTAGTCGATCTAGAAGATAATCGAGTCAAATAAAGAATATCGAGTAGACAAGCTTGATCTAAACTAGACAAAGTTCAAACAAAGTATGCAACTTAGAATTGTGAATTAACAATATAATTCCTGGAACACAAAATCGGACTTGAGTTTATGCTCGTGAAATAAAGTGTTTGAACATGCGATATATCCGAGTGACTCGGAATTGAGTGTGAAGTGGCATGTTGGAATATGCTTTCGAGTCGATCAGAGTCAAGCGTAAGCATATATAATAGTTTCTATAACATTCGGAGAAAATGCTATATCACTCGGAAAAGCTTCAAGGCACATGGAATGACTTGAAATCAAAACCCTATAAGAGATGAAGTCGTATACCGATTCCTTGATGGAACTCGGAAAAGTGTGAGTATAAAGTTTGAGTCTTCGGGAAGCTACTCACCCATGAGATCCATTTAGAAAAAGAGGACACCGAGGTCAACACCAAAAAGAATATTGCATCGAAGGCCTCAAAAATAGAGAAGAAAATGCGAGGTCATCGGACTCGGAAGAAGATCCCATGGCACTTATTGCCGGAGGCTTCAAAAGAATGATAAAACACAAGAGATGGGATAAAAGGCCAAGAGAAGAGTTTTACAAGAAAGACAAGAAGGATAGAAAAGGTAAACACTCCTCCCCTTTAAAATTATCTTTAACTAAGAACTCTTATTGTTTTGAATGTGGCGGGAAGGATTATATAGTCAAAGACTGTCCAAGAAGAAAAAGGGACAGAAAGAAGAAGAAGGCTATGGTGGCCACATGGAGTGACGAAGATTCATTTGAAGAAGATGAAGACTCGGATGACTCAAAGTGTCCGATGGCACTGTCGGACTCAGGCTGAATCCGAGTCGATTTCGATCATTCGGACAATGAGGAAACTAGTCCTCGGGAGGTAATTGAATACTTCCTCAAGTTTTCCACATTTGATTTAGCTAAATACATCTATACTTTGGAAGAGAAATCCAATTCGAGTCTTCTCGGTTTAAAGAACAACTTGAGACTATCATTTTTGAGAGCATTTCTTTAAAAAATGAATTAGAAAAGCTGAGACTTACTCTAAGAGAACTCAAGACTAGTAATCAATCCAATGAGGCCGAGTCCGAGTCACTTAGAAGAGAAAATTACCATCTCAAGCAAAAGCTCAACGAGTCGCAAGAACTTGTTTTGAAATTTACTCAAGGTCGGAAGAACCTTGACATGCTCTTAGAGTCTCAATGTGTCTCCTTCGGAAAGGAAGGACTTGGTTTTAACAAGGAGGAGGAATCCAATTTCTACTCGGATCTTTTCAAAAATGATTCTAGAACTGTGAAGTTCAAGAAGGCTGAGCATGGTCCCATTCATAAGAATGAAGTGAGGACTAAGCCCGGAGCGACTTACAGGAGAAAACCTTCTCCACCGGTTTATAAAAGAAAAGATTTTCAAAAGAAAGAGACACGAGACATCTGTTCTCTAAAGGAAAGATTCAGAATCTTACCAAACCCAAAGTTATTCAAATCTGGGTTCCCAAGAGTCTTCTTCCTCGAAAAGGACCATAGTAAAGGAAGTTACTAGGTTCGTTAGAGGAAGTGAGAAAGGTTAGTTTGTTTCTAACTTGCAGGTGGCTCGAAAAGAACAAAAGGACACTGGTACTCGAACGGTGGATGCTCACGCCACATGTAAGGAAATCCAAGACTCTTTTCCGAGTTAGAAGATTACAAGGGAGGCAAAGTCACATTTGGAGATGACAGCAAGGGCAAGATAATTGGGATAGGCAAGATTGGAAAAGGAGACAATCTGGTCGACCCTGCTACCTGGTCAAGGGATTGAAGTACAATCTACTTAGCATCTCTCAACTGTGTGACAAAGGTCAAGAGGTAAGATTCACTCGGACCAACTGCTATATTTCCGATGAAACTACCAAGGAGACTAAGTTCTCGGGTAAGATATCGAGTAATACCTACACTATTTCCTTTTCGACCCAAGTCAGAATCTATCTTCTTTAAAAGCATCTTTACATGATGATTCTTAGACATGGCATCGTAGACTAGGTCATGTTAGCATGCATACCATTAAGAAGCTTGCTTCTCATGGTTTAGTCGGAAGATTGCCTAACTGTGCATTTAAGAAAGATAAAATTTGTGATACATGCACAAAAGGGAAACAAGTTAAATCATCTTTCAAACATCTCAAAACTGTTTCCACATCCAAGGTGCTTGAAATGTTACATATGGACTTATGTGGTGAAAACCCTATCAAAAGTCTCGGAGGTAAATCATATGTTCTTGTAATTGTTGATGACTATTCACGATTTACCTGGGTTTGTTTTCTTAAGCACAAAAATGAAGCATTCAAAGAATTCAGCAAGCTCTGCAGGAAAATTCAAGTTGAGTCTCGGACTCGGATTAAAAGAATTCGAACCGACCATGGAAGGGAGTTCGATTACTCGGAATTTGTAGAGTTCCGTGATAAGAATGGTATCTCTCACAACTTCTCGAGCATCAAGAACTCCTCAACAAAATGGAGTAGTGGAGAGAAAGAACCGAACTCTTGAAGAAATAGGAAGGACAATGATGATTGAACATGATCTACCTTACTATTTACGGGCTGAGACGATCAACACAGACAAACTACACACTTGAATAGATGCCTCATCGGACCCATCCTGAAGAAAACTCCATACGAGCTCTACAAAGGGAAGAAACCCAACATTTCATACTTCAAGCCTTTTGGATGTAAATGTTATGTCCATAACAATGATAAGGATCACCTGACCAAGTTTGATGCTCGGTCGGATGAAGGTATTTTTCTTGGTTATTCATCTCATAGTAAAGCTTACCGTATTTTCAATAAAAGAACTAACAAATTGGAAGAAAGCATCCATGTTGTTTTTGATGAGATCGAACAAGGAAAACCAAGTGAGTCAACATTCTCGGATCCGAAGCTCAGCAGAGATGATGATCTTAGTGAAGATGAGCTCGAAAGAGTCAAATCAAAGTCACTCGGAATGAAGCGACTCGGAATAACCTGACTTAGAATGAAACGACTCAAGAACCAGCTCGGAATGTTGAGGGTCAATCGGATGAACAAGCTCAATCGGAACGGACTTCGAGGACCAACAAATTCAACCTACAAATCTGGTAAACCAGAGAACAGGTAGAGCATTTAAATGTGCTTCGAGCCACCCACTCGAAAACATCTTGTCCGATATCAACAATGGGGTAAGAACTCGTTCCTCTCTACAAAATCTATGTCCATTCACTGCATTCATCTCATTAACTCGAACCCGAAATGCACTAGAGGCCCTAAATGAACCTGAATAGGTAGAAGCCATGCAAAAGGATCACATCTCACTGTGTAACACCCCAAATCTAATCGTATTTAATTACTCTAAATTTGTATTTTATCGTCTTAATATTATTTAAAAGCAGTGAGTTGCGTGAAATTATGGACGAGCGTATGCACTAAAATTATATAATTTATTTCATTACGAATTAATAAATGTTTCTAGACACGAGATAATTATTTAAATATTTTTAAGCTCATAAAGGTATAAATATATAGGAACGACACAGATTTTGGGCTTAAAAAAATAATCAATTTGCTAAACGATTAAAAAATAATAATAATTGTAAAGTATGTAGTTTAAAATAAGCCATTTGTATGGCTAAAAAAACATATATGTATGAAATTAATACTTTTAGAAGATAAGTATTAATTAAAACCAAAAAAAATTTGAGTAAAAGCTACTGGAGTCTTAGCGTGTAACATGATAAATAAGGGGGGTATGGTTTCATAAAACAAAACAGAAAAACCCACTCTTCAAACCACTCTCTTTCCTCCCTTCATTCAATCTCTCTCCCTGCCTTCCCCCACACCTTGCTACAACCGCCGTCTTCGCCCGTTGGACTGCCGCCGCCAGCAAGCCACCGTTGGCGCCCTCCCGGCCGTTATCCCCGTTGCCGCAGCTTCTCTCCTCCCTCTTTTCCGCTCCGTTCAGCGCCAGCGGGGCTGTCCTGCCTCTGCTGTTGTCGTCGCTTGACCAGGGCCGTAGCCGCCTCCCTCGGCTGCCGTCCGCCGCCCCGACGCCGCCGTCCAACACCACCTCGACACCCCCAAGCTCCACCACCGAACCTCCATCATCCATTTTTATCTCTAACCTCTTTTGAGGTATATCTCTAACCCTCAATTTCTAAGCAAATTTTATCGCAAATTCATGTTGTTATTGAATAAGTAGACAAATAAATGTGAGTTTTGAATTGATTGTGGTGGAATTGAATGAACTTTGGGGAGTATTGAAATATTGATATATGTGAAGTTGGATTTAGGGTTGTTATATGTTAAATTGGTATTGAAAATTAATTTGGGTTATTCATAATTGTGAATATGCTTGTTTAATTTTTTTATTTTTATAAGAACATGATTGATTGCTTGGTTGTGTAAAGATTGTTCAAGTTAGGGAAGTGCATTAATCAAGATTGGGTTATATTAATCCTTAAAAAAATGGAAGAAATTATATTTCAATGTTTAATTGGATGTGAGGTGGGTTTTGTGAATTACGTGGTTTGCTAAAATTAATTTGAGTATATGATAGTGAATTGGGCAAGTTATGCCTAAATTTGAGAAGAAGAGTAATTGAATTACTTAACTTATTTTTATAAAACGTTCTTGCTAGTTGAATGAGATTAACAATTGGAGAAATTAAATTGGTTGGGGCATAAAATTTGTATAGAGTAAATAATATTGTTGGGATAACATACGATATTTTGAGTGACACAACAATTAATTTTAGGTCATATTTAAGTCGAAATGTTTGAGTAAGAGTTCCACTGAATGTAAATATTTCGTGGTAAAATGGGTTGAAACGATGAGGTATTGGTATTATAGGTTAATTAACGGAATAATAAAGCTTTGGGATGTAATACTCCATAGTCGGATACAATGAATGGAAATTAGGAAGTTTGCTTAATTACATTTGGTCATGGATTATGACAGGTGAGAAATGAATATATGATACGAAATTCATTAGCGAAGAGGTTTAGTTATTAGAAACATTGTTTACGTGAAACCAACTTGCGTAGATATGGTGACAAGGGAGCTTATTAATAACTAAATAAATAATAAAGTTATTAGAAATTCAAGATAATTAGAGAATTAACTAATTAATTAATGTACATTGTTAGAAACTTACGAATTGGACTCTTATAAGCACAAATACCAAACTGAAAAAAAAATAGAAGAAGAATGAGTTACATGTGGGAGTGTAGAAAGGAAAATAAATGATATCTAAGGTACGTTATTGCTTGTATCTTTCTCAAAATATTCATCTTTATTAATAAGTTTACGCTTTTATCATACAAATGATTTGGACCCACTTCACGATCACGATTCACGATTTACGATAAATTTATCACAATTACGGTTTACGATCACGATTCACGATTCACAAAGGCCCTCCCCGATTGATCGGGATAAATGAATGAATTGTTTATACAATTACGGTTACATATATGATGATCTCACATAATCGCCATGGCATCCACATGTACAGAAATGGGTCCTACACTATTCAATAATTAATGCATAGTGAAATTACTTTAATTTTATGCATAAATAGCTTTTGAAACTAATTTTAATTATCTGCGCGCACCCACCGACTTTTATAATATATATTTTTATAGTACAAGGGTAGCGTCATCGAGCCTATGGCTCATTCTTGTGTTTTTTTTTTTATGTTTTCTTAAATGTTTTTAGGGAAAGAAAAGCATGTTAATGTTGGGCAAGAAGTGACAAGAGCAAAGGAATTCGGAAGTGTTGACTCGGATCGGTGATTAGACTTTGGTTTTATTCTTGAAGTGTTTTGTGGTTGGCTTTTGACGGTTGTGTTTTTTTATTAAGAAGTTCCTGTGGATTTAATTTTCTTGCGGAGTTTATTCCCGTTGATGGTAAAAATTATTAAATGCCATAATGTATTTTGGAGAGAAGGAACTCATGTTGGTGGTTCAAATCATGTATATATTGGGTTTGATGTTACGAGACTCTAAATGTAAGTGTTTGGGTCAATTGAAAAGATTATCGTGTGTCTTGTTATAATGTTTAGCCTAGTCTCTCAAGGAGGGACGGCAGTAACGCCCTAATATGACGTTGTTTTCCACTGCCTTGTTATAGTATATTAATTTAATAAGTGTGTTTTATATAGTGATTGTATTGGGGCGTTACACACTACGGTGAAAAGAATCTTCGGATATCTTGCAGGAACTCAAAATCTAGGTCTATGATACTCAAGAAACTCAGAACCGACTCTCACCGGCTACTCGGATGCTGACTATGTTGGGTACAAAGTTGATAGAAAAGCACTTCAGAGCCTCGCTAGTTTCTAGGTCAATCCCTTATATCCTAGCACTTAAAGAAGCAAAACTCAGTAGCCACCGTAAACTGCTGAAGCTGAGTATATTGTAGGTGGAGCATGTCTGTGCTCAGATTTTATGGATCAAGCAACACTTGCATGATCTTGGACTTTCATTCAAATCAATTCCAATCAAGTGTGACAATCAAAGTGCAATCAGCATCACTAAGAATCCAGTTCAGCACTCAAAGACAAAGCACATTGAGGTCGGGTATCATTTTCTAAGAGACCATTCTGAGAAAGGCGATATTGAACTTGAATTCATTCCTATCAAACTTTAATTAGCTGATATCTTTAATAAGCCACTTAGTAAGGATCAATTTTGCTTTATTAGGAATGAACTTGGTATGATTAATGCATAATTATGTGCTTTTCCGAGTGAAATTACATTGCATGATTATGTGTTAAATATTTCATTACGTTGTTTTAATAATAATTAGTTCAGTTGAGCCAGTGATACCGAGCTATGAATTATTATCTCGCTTGCTGTTTCGAGTCACTTAGAAACTTTACTGAGTCGGACTCAGATTTTGAGAAAAATGGACATTAAACTTCGAAATCATCTCTAGATGAGTGGAGAATTTCAAAAATCTCTTTTAGAATCTCTCTTTTTCTCTGTATCTCTCATACGTATTAGTCGAGAGAACTAGTCGTTGGAAGACAATCACTGGAATTCTAACCGTTGAAGAAGCGTAACGGTCACACTGGTCCGAGGGCAACCGTTGGAGAGTTAGGTCGAACGAATTCGAAGGATAATTCTTTCCCTATAAATAGCATCCTTTTACCTTCATTTCAATACTTTACTCTCTACATACTCTCTCTCTCTCTCCTCGTACTACATCTCGAGCAAGCTCATTGTTTTCAAGGCACGAACCAACTCTCAAGCTAAGTGAAAGAAGTCTCAAGTAAGCACCGATTGCTATAAACTCTCTTTCTACTCTTTTATTTTCTTTTATTCTCTACTCTCTACTCTCTCTATCTCTTCGAGCTTCCTACCTCTTTCTCAAAGTTCATCCTCTCTCTTTTCTCTTCAAAACATGCCGAAAAGAGGTTCCCACCTAGACTTTCTTGGTTTTGCAACCAAGAAACCCCGAACAAAAAGCCAAGAGGGCCCCTCCAATCCCTCTAAAATCATTGTCACCCAACACCTAACGTTGGATGACAAATTCTTCCCAACCACAAAGTTTTTGTGGTTAAATCACATCAAATCAACAGGGTGTACAATTTCCTCTGTTTCAGCGAGTTCATCTACCCAGAACTCATTTCGAGTTTTATTCCAACCCGTCTAGCTTTGAGGGTATACTCACCTTCAAAGTTCAAAACATTATTGTCCGAGTCAACATCTCTCTTCTCCACCGTCTTTTCAAAGTTTCTTCTCTTTTCCTCAATAGTAACCCCATACCTTTCAACGAGGTTGCTGATGAATTCTTTGAGAAGTATGCCAAAGAATTTCTTGAGTCACGCAAAAATTTCTCTCGTGACTCAACTCAAGTCGAAGCTCATCTTCGTGTTTCCTACTGATGAGAACCTTCTTCTCTCACCATTCGAGCAAGGAGAACCCAACTCCAAGCACCTTAAAGCTCTGTATGATATCCTTGAGGGCTACGAAGTAGACCTCTTTCCTGCCATAGTCGAGTAGATGGCCGTTGTGCCAGCTCGGACTCGGACTAAGAAGTCAACCCCACTTCCTTTCGGGGCTCTTCTCACCCTCATCTTTAAACAATTCAAAGTTCCTCTTCCCTCAAATCCTAATGTGGTTTCGAGGCTGCCATCGCCGTTGGCAAGAAAGAACTTCTTGGTTATGGATACCAGGAGACCCAACCGGGTGTCCGGGTCCATAACTCGAACCGAGGCAACCTTCTCCGCCTCGGACTTAGACACCTAGTGGTGCCTCCAGCTCAGGTGTCTCTCGAGTACTCTCCTCTGCCTTGTCCACTGCCATAATGGATAAGATCTCTTCGGTGTCCACCGAACTCAAGGATAGCCTCCGGTCATTCAAGACTGTCCTACAGTCTATGACCATCAATCAAAAGACTGCTCAATCCCAAATCGAGAGCAGCAAGATGAGCTTCTTGAGATGAAAGCACTTGTCAAGGAGTAGAAGGAGATGTTAGAGCTCCTTCAGGAAAGGCGCTCAAAAGCTGCTCAGGACCGGGTTGACTCGGACACGTCCGAAGAGTCCTCGAGCCCAGCAAAATCTTCCTGTAGGGAGCAAGGAGATGCAGAAGAAGAAGAGGAGACTAAGGCTGAGGCAGCTCCTTCGAGGAGAAAGCGGAAGGGGAGAAGGCAGAAGAAGCAGGAGCCCGAACCAGCGGAGGGCCAAGGTGCTCCAACACTCCAACCAGGACCGATCGGCTCGGACAATAGTCCGAGTGGGTCGAAGACCTCGCTGACCAAGGTCGGTCGGCAGCTTGTCCAACCCGAGCAAGCACCTCTCTCGGTCGTGTTTCAGGAGGATGAGCCTCTAGACGACTTGGTTCCGGGTCAGCCACTCATACCGAGCCCATCCCGGAGATACCAATGTTGCCACCACCTCGATCTTCAACTTCATTACGATCTTACCGGAGAAGGCGCACCGCTCGTCCACCCACCTCGACTCAAACTGCTCCCTCCCCTCCATCTTAGAATTTTTTTCTCTTTTCTGTTTTTAATTTTCTTTTTCCTTATTTTTGTCCGGACATACAAATTGTATCTTCTTGCTACATTCTTCCTCCTTTTTTTTTTTTTTTTGCTGAAAGGCAAGGGGGAGAATAGTTAGAAAAATTTGTTGTCTTGTTTAGGGGAGTTTCTTTTTTTTTTTGTGTGTATATATATGTTTTTGTGAATATAAATGAAGTTCCTATTTCGTGCTTATTGCTCTTTGAGTTTCAATTTATTTTTGTACATCTTACTACGATACAACAACTCGGTCATTTTTTTTTTTTTTTTGCTCCGATATAAGCAATGCTCTGAGCTCGATTCACTTCATTTCTATGAGATACTTCAGTTTTCACTATAATGCAATCTAAGCTTATTCGCTCCGATAGAATCTAAGTTTAAATCACTTTAACTTTGTTATACGATTCTATCTCTTTACTAGACACTGGGCAACGGGCCGGGTCGGGCCCGCCCATTTACTTAACGGGCTGGGCTGGGCAGTAACTTTTTTAAATGGGCCGGGCCAGGTCATGGGTCAAATGGCCCTAACCACCCAAGGCCCACCCAATTTGAGCCATTGCCACCCAGCGATTTACTTAACTCAAAACACCCACCGCAGGTGCCCCCACAGGCTGTGGGGCAGGCCGTGGTGGCCAGCAGATGGTCCAGAAGTTCTTCTCTTTTCATTCTCTTCGTCAAAGTCCGTGTCTTCTTCTGATTCCGAGTCTGAATCCTTGCTAGAAACCCAATCTTAATCACTATCATCACTATTATCATCCTATGACATGAAATAGCAACCTTGTCAAGCTTTAGTCAGCTGCAAGGTGCAAAGCTTTTATACTTTATGAAAGGCTTACCTCGTCATTGTCGGTAATCTCTGCTAGTCGCTTAAAGCTATGCAAATGAATGTCATATTCATATTCATAAAGGAAGACATCGTCCCCTTCATTATTGGCCTTGGCAAACTCCTTTGGACTCATAACATAGCGAGTGCCTAATGATAGATTCCATCTGTCACGGTAAAAAACAGAACCATTGACCTTCGATGAGGAATAACAACAAAAACCAACACAAAGATTTCTATATGTATATGTTCTTGCTACAGAAGCTCATGCTCTTAAACAAATCCAATCCATGATAACAAGAAGAAAGACAACTCTAGAACATTTGTGTGATAACTATCACGTCAAAGACTTGGTGACACATCATGTTGTTTCAGCGCAGTTTTAAGGATTCACTGGCTGTAATATCTTGTATACATCAAATGTCAAGAAGAAAATGATAGGTTCCCATCCTAAGTGCCATAAAAGGCACAATTGGTGCTCAAATGGGCAACAACAATACCAGCTAAATAGGCTTGATAATTTTCATATGATGGATTCTTGAAACACTTCCAGATAATGGCAGATTATGCAATCGGATTCACTGAAGGGTTTCGGTGCTTCCTATCTTAGCATTCAGATTTCTCGTACGGACGAAGACAGAACACCCTGAAAAAGTTTTATAAACCAAACATTGACAAAATGAGCACAAAATAGTTTAAAATTTAACAGTCCTCTTCCATAGGTGTCCTTACCCCAAATGTAAGATTTGAACTCCTACACCGAACTCCTAGTGATCTATACCCCCTTCACTAGTTTCCTAGTGTATTGAACAAAGAAATGAACCTATACATACAATGTCCATCAAATAAATATGATACATAGAAACTGTATTCTATCTCATAATACCTCAACATTAGCAAAATCATTAGTGCAATACAGCTCTCGTTTCAAATTATGTGGTTGTCTTCCTGATTGAGTCTCCTCGGGGATCATGTACCAATGTGCTCGAAACCAGAAGGTTCCATCCACTTCTTTTTGTATGCTGCACAATAGTACCAATGTACTCAATTTGCAGCTAAAACCATTTGATATTTCAAAATCTGCTAAATTACTGCCTTAATGGAAAAATTGAACATCCATTTGATCCAATTTAACAAACTAAAAATTTAGATGAGGTTATCGGAAAGTAAAGATAGTGAACCTCTCAATCCGGGCAGCCCACAAATCACTTGAAAGTAGCCTCTCCCTTAAAGTCCTAACCCGCTTCTTCCCCTTCGGTGGCTCGGGAAGCTTAACCTTCTTCCCAAGTTTCTTTACCTCACAAAACCCACAAACCCAATCTCCTTCAGGAACCTCCTTCGATGGCGGCTTCAAGCACTTCAAATGAAACCCACCAAGGCAATCATCGCACTCAATCATCACAACATTGCCAGCTCTAAAACACATCCCACACTCCTCTACCTCGGGATCTTCCTCGTCCGAGCTCGCATCCTCTCTCCTCTTCACATAGACATCATCACCAACAGCAAATTCACCTCCATCATACACCACTTTCTTGTAATACACCGGCTTCCGGATTCGGTTCACCAGAGAGATGGCGGAAGATGACGGCGAGAGAGAGAGAGAGAGAACGAGGGAGGAGGGGACGGTGAGCAGGAAAAGACGATGGACAGCGAGAGAGACAGAGTGTGCGAGAGGTAGGAGGAGAGACGAGTGTGTGAGAGTGTGAGAGTTGGGGAGCAGCAAAACCACGGTGGCCCCTACCCGCCCAGTCCAGGCCCTAAAAGTCACTTAATGGGTGGCCCATTTCATGCCCAGTCCATTTAAATTATCAAATGGGTTTTGACCTTATTTTTTAGCCCAGCCAATTAAGCCCATTGGACACCCTGTCCAATACCCAGGTCTACTCTTTACTCCGACTTATTCTTTGATAAAGAATGAAAACTCGGGGTTTTAACACTAACAAAGTTTCTATCTCGAGTAAAGAATGACTTTCATCAAAAAAGGGAAATTGAAGACTCGGAATTTGCATATATAACATTCCGAGTGACTCGTCAAGGAATCGGATATAAACTCCATCTCTTATAACTTTTGATTTCAAGTCATTGTAAGTGATACGGAAACTTTTTGAGTGATACGGAACCTTTTCTAAGTGTTACGAAACTACTCGTATAAGTTTTCTTTTGTTTCCGAGTGACTCGAAAGCATACTCTTGCTCATCTTTTCACATCTATAGTTCGAGTCACTCGGACAACACTCAACTATATCGCATGTTCAAACACTCGCTCTAACACGTTTAAACTCAGGTCTAACTCTGTATTCCAAGATCGGGTGAATTAGAGCTTTAAGTTTATCTCTTCTAGTCGGCTTGTTTTGTTTGAACCTTATCTATCTAGTTCAAGTATTCTTACTCGATATTCAATATCTAACTTGATCGTTCACCAAACAAACTCGGATGGAATTTTAGTATAATGTATATTAGACTCGGAAAATTCCATTCCTTTCGACTCAAATAATTATGCACTTAATTATCTTAATTAAATTATTATCTCGTGTCTAATCTTGGACCAAAGTATTTTGTACTTTGAGAACCAAAATTTGATTTACTTTTGTAGGTTATTTAAACGAGGTTATCCTACTTTTGAACTACAAAAGTAACCGGATTCAAGATGTCAAATCACCAGCGAGACAAGGCTTTTTCTACTTCGACCAAGACTCGAAACTGTCGGGGTTGTCTGTTTCCAAAGCTGAAATCTTCAACGCTAAGCTCAACGGTGGTTTCCACCTTACTTTTCAAACACCACCAGTGGATTGGGACATTCTAAGGAGTCAAGAGCCATTGTACAACGTTCACAACTCATTGGATCTTTTCGAGTGACTCGAAAAAAACCATTACAACGATCCACGAGAGAACTTCTAATCATAAGATAGTCACAATGGCTAATCTGCTTGGTCATCTATAAATAGAAGCCAAGTCTCAAGATTTGAAGATTGCTGGAATCATTGTCAATACACATACTTAAGCAAAAGTCTTTGTATTCATATTCAATCTTCCACTTACAACTCCAATTCCGTAATTAACATCTTTCCGAGTTGTAAGGTCTTGTAATTAGTCACAACTTTCAATCTTACTTTCGAGTAATGTCCCTTGACTGAGCTGTAAGGTTAACTCAACTCAGTTGTCCCTAACTGTAAATGTTATCTCGGTTAGGAAGTACTAGATCGAGATAAGGGAATTTCGAGTCTAGGAAAACCTTGTAAGGAATTGTCCGAGGGAGCAATTCGGTTGAGTCTATCCACTGTATTTTGTGGATTCAAAATAGTGGATTTGACTTGGTGCTTGGATTAGCACTAGCCGTGGTTTTCTCGGCCCTGGAGGGTTTCCATGTAATTTCTAAGTTATCATTTTTCTGAGTTCAATCTAGACTCGGATTGCATCAAAGTTAGTTTTAGACTTTATTCTTCCATTTATTATTTAAAATTCCTCATCACCCTATTCACCCCCTCTAGGGTGACTAACTCTCTCTAAGAGCAAACCTTCGAGTGCCTGCACAAGTAATTAAACCAATGAAAATATCGAGTGTATAAGACTTGAATCGAAAAAAGATAACAAATGATGATGATAAATTACCATGTATTCCGGAGAGGAGACATATGCTTCAAACAATCTCCAGTTCTCCTCGATGATGAAATTGAAGAGCTGCCAAGGTCTACTTTCTGCCTTTATCTGTTTTGTTTTGTAAATCTATATCTTGGCAATGCGAGATTTGAAGTCTCTAAACTTTTATGCCGCCAACATGAGGGTCTTGTATTTTACCGAAGGGATCTCGGATTCATTAACGTTCAAGATAAACGTTTTCGAAACACAAGAACAACATGCATTATTATATACATATTAACATTTACAATAAGTTGCAATACTAAGTTGAGATGTAGTGCATTTACCCCGAATATCGTTCCAAAGGTTGTCCTTAATGGATTCGGGGACATGGGTCCATTTTCCGTAACTTTCGGCTTTTAAGTCTAACAGTTGTTTCTACCCTAGTTTTCATATACAACAAGTGGGTAGAAGCTGCTCGTTGAGGCTAGAACATATTCTCAATGGATACATCCACAACAGTTCTATTTCCGAGGACTCAAACTATCTATTGTAATGGTTAACTAAACTGCAAGCTCAAGCCAAAGAGCAACGACTTTTTACCATGTTGCCTATAAATTGAAACCTTGATACAAGACTTCTAAGATTGCTAGAGTTAAGAACTCAACTCTCATGCTCTTACTTCTAGCTTTGTACTTAGAATCTCATTGTTCCGAGTTGTAATCTATTGTCAAGAAAAGTCTTGTAATCTCTACACTTTCTTATACACTTTTCTGTTTTTCCCTTGACTAAGCTGTAACGGTTAACTCAACTCAATTGTCCCAAATTGTAAGGGTTAACTCAGTTTGGAAGTATTGGGACATATAAGGTAACGTTTGTGCGTAGGAAAAACATGTAATAGAATTGAATAAAGGAGCAATTCGGAAGTCGAGTTCTTTGTATTTTGTGGATTCAAAATAGTGGATTTGACTTGGTATCCGTATTAACACTATCTATGGTTTTCTGCCACATAAGGGTTTCCATGTGAACACAACTTGTTCATCTCTTTCTAAGTCAATCTAGGCTCAATTCATCTTTCACGAGTTCGACCTTCTCAAAGATTTTTCAAATTCCGCATTATTTCTCATCCCTCTAGGGTAACTTAGACTCTCTTTTCTAAACCTTCATGCAGGAACTCAGGTGGTTTTTCTCCAAATGCTCAGGTGCTTCACTATCATCCATAGGAGGCAATATCTCCTTGCAGCAACAGTATATGACATCTAGAAAGAGAGTAATATGAGGAAGTTTCAGAAGTAATCACATAGTTGCAAGCAAATTATTTTTTCCATTTAGTTTACAGCTTGTATTAGAGCATGAGGCTATATTCAAAATTGGAGCGGGCTGATTATATAACTATTTTGTAAACTACATACCTTTTCCAGGAATAAATGATAATTATTTACCTTTTTAAAAAAATAGATAAATAATGAGCTAAGTGTATAGATAAAAATAAATAATTTACCATAATAAGTTATGAAAAAATTAAAATAAATATTTTTACTATAATTATTTAAATAAAAATATATCCACTTATTTTTTAACGTACTATTAGTTTATATCGTTATAAATTAATTAAAAGTAGTAAAATTAAAAAACTACTTAATTATAAAAATAAATTAATTAATACTCTTACATAGCAAGGGGTATAACCCTAGTTATTTTAATAATAGAGTTGTTGCTCGATAAATTTTATCACTTAAAAATTATTAATTTATTATAACTATGATAAACTTGATTTTAAATAATTTGATATATAAATTTAAGATGAATTAATAAAAAAATTTTGCCTTTTTTTTGGGTCTTGATTCAAGACTGCTCTTCTCTATGATTTTTTAAACAAAAATAAATAAATTTAAGTACGTCCAAATTCATTGACATTTATTCAGCTGTAGATTTTTTTTTTCCAATTTTGAAATAGAACTAGCATGCCATAATAAAATTACAAAAATAAAACAAATATCTAAGTCTCTGACAAATTATATGTATAAATGATGAACACATTTATAAATATCAACTTGTCTTTTTCCCTGTAGGCTTAAAGGAAAACGAATCTTATAATGAAAAATCTATCTCATCTACATTATCTTGTAGTAAATGGATGTATTTTAAAAGATAGACTCTTCTTTTATCCTTTTCTAAATAGTCGTATTTTTTAAAATTCAATAAAACCGACCCGAATCAAACGGATTGAGTCGAATGACCGAAACCCAACCCAAATCGACATTAGAAACACCTTAACCGCTTTTGACCCCACACCCGAAATTTCACCGACCGAAACTAATCCGACCTAAAATCTAATGAACCTGGTTCAAGCCCGATCTGAAACCAAACCAACCCGAAATATAATTGACTCGATTAAAACTCAAACTTGAAATGACCCGAACTAAATCAAATCCGAACCAATTCAAACCCGAACCGGTTCAACCTAAATTCAAGTAACTCGAACACGAATCGACTTGAATACGAATTTGACCCGGCTTGAATCTAATCCAACCCAATTCAAATCAAAATATGTTTATATAAGTTTCCATATATTTTTATATATTTGTTGAGACAAGGAAATGATAACAATAGGCATATCGATATAATTTATGCCTCGTGTCGAATTATATTTGGGTTTTCCATTTTTAGTACATTTATTTAGAGAGTAGATTTAATGAGTTTTTTAACAAATTAAGAATCGTATCAATCGGAGTTCGGATGAGAAAGTTACAAGTAAAACAAGTAACCAGATTGGAATTTGATCCGACCCGATTTTCACCCGATCCAAAGCCGACCAGAAACCTACCCGAACCGAAGCCGATCCGATTTAACTTCACCGAAATTGACCCGATCGAAATTAATTCGAATTAAAATTGAACTTAATCCGGACGAGATCAACCCGAAATTCACTCGAACCAAACTTAATCGAACCGAACTAAAATTGAATGATCCAATTCTCAAATCTAATTATTTATCTTGAAATAAATGTTCTTCCAAAATAAACACGGGCAACACCGAATAAAAATACAATTAAGTGATAATCGTGATTTGATATCACTGATCCACTTTTTACTAATGCTAGAAAATACCAATAACTTGAATATAATGTAATGTTATGAACTTCATGTTCACCTTACAAAAGGAAAGGTTGAGATAAACTACTACAAGTGTCACCATCATAAACACTAATCACTACAGTCACCTACTATATTTTTTAGTGAATGATTAGTAGTAGATAAATATTCATATCAAAACAAAACATGCCCGTTTATTTAATGACATGCAATCACTCTTGCCATCATTGGAAATTTGGGACCTTGACTTGAGTTAAGACTAAACTTGATAAAAGAAGGAAAAAAACAATAAGTAAAAAAGGGGAGGGGATTATGTCAAAAAAACGTGCTTAAAATAAAAACCAGTTCCGCATGAACAGAAAAAACTATTTATCATCGCCGAAATTTTGACCACTTTCGCTCAAAAATATCACTAAATCTTTTCAAATATTTAAAAATAAATTAAAATTTTTTAATTAACTAAAAAATACTCAAAATTATTAAAAAATTTCACCCACTTCATAAAATTTTAAAATATTTAGATAACTTTAGTGATAATAATATTTATAAATATTTAATGGTATTTTAAAGCAAAATCTTCATTTTTTAAGTCTGACAAAAAAGCAGTGGACATCGCTTTCTTCTGATGTACACTTTTTTAGATGTTACTTGGGATGATTACACGCAAAGTTTTACTACTTTAGTTGAATATTTGATTCAAAAATGTCAATTTTCTGGACCCATCTGGCCTCCTTTTTCATTTCTTGATCAGTATTTCCTATGGTTGTTGGAAATTATCATATCTGACGCAAAAAATATGATAAGTTTATTCGAAATTACATACAAAACGCACATAAATATAAAAATAAATTAGAAATGAATATAAACAAATATAAACGAACATAAAAGAGAAGAAACGAATATAAAAAAGTTGAAACGAAAATAAACGAACATAAAAGAACATAAACGAAAAGAAATAAGTTGTTAAAATAAGAAAGAAACAAAAACAAACGAACATAAAAGAATATAAACAAACATAAACGAACATAAAAAATATAAACGAACATAAAATAATATAAAATAATATAAACGAACATAAACATAAATAGATTCAGTTTTTCATGTAATTTCGAACATGCTATATATTTGGAATTCAGGGTATTTGACTTGAACTCGCGTGAAGATTTATATTGCATATTCAATTCTAGAATTAATTTAGATAGTAATTCTTTTTCTTTTGATATAATTAATGACTAATTTATTAAGTATTATATGATGAGTGATAATCCGTTAAATTCGATAGCATAATAATATAAGTATTTGTAGATTATACAAAATTATTATTGAAAACTTCTCCCTATTCCAATTATAAAATTAAGGATACAATTATTCTTTCAATAACTGAAACATTTCTTTGTTGATAGATTTCTAAATGGAAAATTGATAATTGATTACACTACGACTAAGTTAATGATTTTCAATCCTTTAATGTGTAAATTTACGCTGAATCAATAGATTTTTTTAATTTTTGTTTTTATTTTTGTCTTGATTCAAGAATTGTCTTCTCTATCATTTTTGTTTTTACCAAAAAAACAAACAACTTTTAAGTATGTCAAAATTCATTACTATTTATTCAGATTTTAAATTTCACGTTTTTGTTTCTATTTTGAAATGCAACTTAGCATACCATAACAAAATTAGCAAAAAGACAGAAATATCTGTCTTTGATAAATCATCTATGTACAAGCATCGACATATGATCAATATATATATCGCCTCTGTTTGAAAAGCACTCTATTTCTTTAGGCTTATAAAAAAATGAATCTTACAATAAATTTTTTTAAAAAACCCTATCTGATCCTAATCATTTTGTACTAAAATCGAATTTTTAAAAAAGAGAGACTATTTTTTAAATTTTATTTTAAATAGCTCTATCACTTATTGTGTAATAACATTATTATTCAAGATAAACAATGGTATTACATTGAATAAGATACAATCATGAAATATATTTTAATCATAATTTGATACCGTTAATTTATTTTTTCTAATGCCAGCTAACTAATACAATAAACCGACCTAGAAACACCTATAAATTTAATAACATAATACAATGTCATGAACTTCATGTTAACTAAAAAAAGAAAAAGTTGAGAAAAACTTCACATTAAACGTCTTAAAGTGTCACCATCATAAACACTATAATTATCTACTAATTTTTTTTTAGTGAATAAGCCATAGTGATCCATAAAAGCATTAAAGTAATTATAAATATTCATAACAAAACAAAACATGCCCATTTATTTAATGACATGAAATCACTTTTGGCATTGGGACCTTGACTTGAGTCAACAATAAGAAGGGGAAAAAAACAATAATAAGAAAATGAAAAGGGGGAGGGGATTAATTATGTTCAAAAAACGTGCTAATTAAAATAAGAACGAATTCCACATGAACTATTGCATTATCTATTTAACAGCGCCGAAATTTTCAGCCCATTAATTGTTTCTATTTGAAAAAGAAAAGAGGTGGACATCACTTTCTTCTAGTGTGTATACACAGTACACTTTTTACATGTTACTTAGCTGTGGGATGATTTCTCGCTCTTTAAGTTGAAAATTTTATGCAAATTCATCATTTTTTTTTTTTGGGACCCCTCCACTTTCATGTCTTCATCACCATTTCCTAACACTATTGGAAATTATCCAAACGGACTTAAACAACCTCATAATTATATTTAAAATTTGGAGTATCTGACTTGAATGTGTGTGAAGATTTAAATTGGGTATTTGATACTAAGAGCATCATCGATAAGAAGGGGCTCACTTTAGTCTCACTTGTTTTACATAATTAAATATTAATAAATAAATAAAAGTATAATTGATATTACCCAATAAAGCATTCAATTATACAACTAGGACGACAATTTTTACACTATACATGAACCCAATTTCACCAGCTAGACCCACCTTCTCTCTTTTTCACTCAATTTGGTCATGTCCCATATTTAATTTTATTTTTGAATCGTCATGTCCCACTTTAATTTTACACAATAAAAGAAAATCTCACATATCTTCCCACAATTGGGTGAAACCGAAATGAAATATTATTGTGGATACTCTAAAACATATTTACATTTTGGGTTTCCTATACATCGATTTTAAAATTTTAATATATTTAAAAAAGTATTTGTATTTACAGTTATTAAGTGAAGTTAGTTTGAGATTTGTTGTTTAAGAAAGTCGCTTGATTTAATAAAAAAAGTCACATCAGGACAATAGTAGCACATTTAATATAATATACGTTTGCATATCCTTTCATGTCAAATACAATAATTATTTAATGCTTTAACAATAATGATGATGACAATGACAACCATTAATAATAATAATAATAATAATAATAACAAATAATATATTATGACTAGTGGTCATAGTAACAGGTATAATTAACTGTTAGCTGTTATGAGCAATTAAATTAGTTAGTTGTTAACGGTTACGAGTAGTTGAGAGGGATTACAAGTAAAATTAATTGTTTGCGGTAAAGTTGTTAGCAGATTATAAACGTTTTAATGAACACTAATTCAAACAGGTTTTAAATGAGATAAAATGCTAGGAATTAAATCATTTTTGCTCCAAAGTGAAAGGAAGAAGAAAATTTGGATCAATTTCGGGAAATGTTACGATTAATTGTGTAAGTGAAAATGTGGAGGGACTTTCTTATTCAATTTTAATGTCTTATTTGTAGTCCTAAATTCTGTGTACTTTATATATTATATATTCAATTGACTTCATAATCTTGAAGGAAAAAGAGAAGGTCATTACTCAATTGTTGTTACCAAATACGTCTAGTGTTCTTTGATGTAACAGCATGATGCAAACACAACTTAGAGATATATTTGGTTTGATTCTACTAATTAGATGAATAAGATGAGATGAGATGATACCGCTAATGGAAAATTTATCAATAAAATAAATAATATTAATATGCATATTTAACCCTAATTTGACTTAACCTGAACAATTTGTCAGGTCCAGTGATATGCCCATACACAATCTCACATAATATTAATTAAATGTTCACTTACAAAAGTTTTTAAAAAGTTATATCAAATATTTGTATTCAAATTTTATCTAATTTTTTTAATGTATTATTTTGTGTACCTAAATATGGACATTATCATATATTTTGTTAGGAAAAAATAATCTAGAGCGATAAATATGTGGAAGTAAAAGAAAGAAAGATGTAGATATTTAAGAAGTATAGACAAGAACAACAAGATGGAACAGAACACAAAGAATTGTACTTGAAAACCCAAATTAAGAGAAAATCACAAGTGGCAAATGCAACTATGGATTCTTTATTACGAGATGAAAATGGCAAGCTGGTGACAGAGAGCATCCAAACCGAGTCCTACATCCATTTGGTGGAAGTTGTTAGTGTCCTTAGATTTGGGTTTCAAGAAGCGATTAAAGCAAATATCCAAAGAATTAAGATCTAGGACGACAAACAAATCATCATTGAAGTGATTGAAGAAAAAGTCAAATCACCATGGCTAGTTGACGACATCATTAATGATATTGCTCTTCTAATGGCAAAATACACGAGTTGCACAATTAATTATATTTTCAAACAAGCAAATAATGTGGCTGACTGGTTGGCACATATTTGGTTCCCACTCCAGCTACTTGGGATATTGCCCCTTATCCCTCCCGTCGTTCCAAGTAAATGATATTTTTAGAACTCTTGTGAGAAGAATTGCCTAATTTTGCCTTATTTATCTTATTTACCCATTGTCCACAAAAAAAAAAAATCCAGTAAATGAGCAATCAAATCCACTATAATAACGAAAGTACAAGGCACACATAAACCTTAAGGGGACATATATGGGCAACAAGGACATATGTAGAAAGATACAAGATCTCAAAGGACTAATAAGCAATACGAGATCAAAACTAAAACTCTCCAACGAAAAAGTGGGTAGAAATGTGAAACACAAGGTAACAAGATTCTCTCAAAGCTCAAAAATGGTGGGAGAATTAGTTACACGAAAAAGTGTTGTAGAGGCATACAAATTTGGCCACACTGGGTGGGACGACCAAGTTGAAGAACCACCACATAAATAGGCTTGAATAGTGGTTGAATGGGAGATCTTTAGCATGCGTTTGCTGAAAACTGATCCCATACTCTCTCATATGTAAATGCTGAATAATAAACACCAAAGAAAATGCTGAAAATCATCTTCAAGTCGAAGCAGATGAAAAGGCGGAAAACATTACGGGCCGTGGGTTTTACCACAGGTGACCTGTAGTGAAGGGCAGCAGCTGGGCAGAAGCATTTTAGTGAGAGAAATAGAAATGGACCATGAAGGGACAATGGGCAGCATGTAAATAATTACTCCAAACCAAGCCAAAATAAAATTTGGGGGAAAAAAAATAACTCAACATATTTCCTTGACATATTTAACATCAAAAATATTTCTTCTGCATAGTATCATAATATAGTCTAAGTTTTTATTTTCAAATCTTCATTAATATTTTTATTAGCTGGGAAATAATTTTAAGTGCTAGATACTCTAAGCAGTTGTATTTAACTCTAATTTTGATATAGTTACAAAATTTAAGTGTAAATATATGTGAGACAGAAGAATATTAAAATACGAGTGAATTGGATTTTAGGTTACATATCCTTATTATCTGGCTTGCTATTGTAGTGATGTGAGTGCCACATCTATGTATCATGTGCGTGAAGTTCTCTCAGGATAATAATTGAAAATTGGCATGAATTATTGCCATTGCCAGCTTCAACCAAATAATAGTTTTTTAATTTTTTATAAACAGCGCGCAAATTAGCACATAATGCGAAAGCAAATGTGAAAGCTGAGGTCATGCATTTATTTTTATCACATATCTTTCATTTTACGGGCGTCAAGTTATGGTTGACTTATATAAGATGTATGTAAAGTTTTTTTATTAAATATTTTTTTATTAATAAGATTCAATTTGAAATTATTTATAAAAGTGAAACCACTTCAACTAACTTGTGTTGGTTAGAGTAACTATCTATTATCATTAACTTATGTCCACACTTGTTTTATTTTAGCACTTTTTTTTTAAGGGTAAATATGGATTATCTAACTAGGTTCTTATCTTAGGGATAATCTTACTTGAAATTAAAGGCCTAAGGGGATAGAGATACCAAGCCTAGATTTAAAGTCGAAACTCACAGCTCATCTCAACTTCTTTGTAAAATTTGTAAGGAAATTATTTCATCCAAGGCTTGTACTCTAGTGAAGAGGACGAAAGTGTGGAGTGTTTGCTGCTAGCTCAACACTCACATGGTAAAAATTAGCACTATATATAGCTCATACGTATAACTGTAGCTACTCAGAAAGATTTAAGGCATTTTAGACTTAAGATAAACAAGTGTGAAACTAAGTCGATGATCAATAGTTACTACTCAAATTAATGCATATTGGTTTAAATGAATTGCACTTATTTTTGTTAAGTAAAACTAGAGTTATCAAAAGATGACCCGATAGGATTATTGATCTGACCGAATACAAAATTAAGCAGGTAAATTTTTAACTTTTTAATCAAATGGGTTAACACATTTAATCTATTTGATTAATTAAGTTAGGTTCAAATTAATATTTTTGGCACAAAAAGTACTCCCTCCGTTTCAAAATACATGTCACTTTAACTAACTTTTCTCGTTTCATATTACTTGTCACTTTACAATTCCAATGACATATTAATTACTAATTTACCAACTTTGTCCTCATTAATTGCTTTGTTTCTCTTCCTTTTCATTGATTTTTTTCATTTCCAATAAAATATAGGGGTAACTTAGTCTTTTAACATAAACTTTGTCATGAATTTTGTGTTTCCTTAATATTCACGCATAACCTTAAAACGATATGTATTTTAAAACGGATGAAGTATCTATTTAACCTCATTTAATTAGATAGGTTAAATAAGTGAACCTGTTTTCATTTACATTTATTTATTTGCGTGTCGTGAAAATCTAGGATTGAAAATTAAAAATTCTAAGTATAACATCAAGATCTTGATAAGTAGTAATATTTTTCTTTTAAAATTTTTGAAGGGAGAAAATTAAATTTAACCTAACTATTTATGGTAGTTTATAGCTATATTATAGTTGAAGTGGTAATGGGTTACTGGGTAAGCAAATAACTTGAACCTGACTTAGTTACAATTTTTATTTTTTGGTTTAGACATCATCTATTTACATTAAACATGTTAAATACGTAAATTTCAGGTCAACGCGTTCAAAAATAAAAAGGTGTATGTAAGATTTTCAGCTCATTTAAGTTTGATAAAAATACAAACTTGACATGATCTGACCTATTGAAAATATTAAGTAAAAGTAATATTGTGTTGCAGCAATGTGATTGTAAGCTTGTAACTAGCACGATTAGTTTTTAATCAAAGTAGTTATCTTTACACAAAAAATATTAAACTCTAATATTTGTTTCTTATGAAAGTTTGTGGAAGCTTCCGAGGCTCATTAACTCGACTTGTTAATTTAACTCGTTTAGAACTAACTTATTTTTAGTTTAATTTGTTTAGATTCAGTGAGTTGATAAGTATAAACTTTTAAAGCTCGAACTCAGCTTGAATAACCAAATAAGCTCTTATCCACTTGGCCCGGAATCCCCAGCTCGGCAAGCCAAACAACGAGTCAGCTTGCTATGACATTTGTAGTAAAATTACTTGGCAGAAGAGACAGACAATGTAATTAAACTTCTCAACAACCAACCTTTCACAAAATAAATAGAATCATTGCCCATAGTTGACATAATTCACCTCTTTATTATAGTTTGGCGGGTACTTGTGCCTCCCTCACTCATGACACATATTTCCATCATATCCCTCTTCACTTATAAATATCCATCACTCTCAAACCCAACAACCACATACACAAAAACATCAAAAACTAGCTACAAAGAAAAAGGAAGAAAAGGAAACCCAAAAAAGAAAAAACACCCATGTCTCTCAACCCCATTGACCTCTTCCTCTTCCTCTCCCTCCTCCTCTTCTCCTTCTCCTTCATCTTCTCCCTCATCCCCACCACCCTAGCACCACCTCGAGCCACCGGACCCCGAACCCACCCCATCATAGGGTGCCTCCTCTCCTTCTACTCAAACCGAAGGCGACTCCTCGAGTGGTACACCGAGCTCCTAGCCAAGTCCTCAACACAGACCATCGTGGTGAGCCGGCTCGGGGCTTGTCGAACAGTGGTGACGGCTAACCCGGCCAATGTTGAGTACATTCTTAAGACCAACTTTGCCAACTTCCCAAAGGGCAAGCCCTTGGCTGAAGTCCTAGGAGACCTTCTTGGCCATGGAATATTCAATGTGGATGGAGAGTTGTGGGCTTCTCAAAGGAAGCTAGCTAGCCATGAGTTCACCACTAAGTCTTTGAAAGAGTTTGTGGTTGAGATTTTTGAAGAAGAAGTTCATGGTCGTCTTCTTCCTTTGCTTCGATCGGCAGCCAACCATAATAAAATTATTGATTTACAGGTAAGAATTGAATATGTTTCTCTTTGTGTATTTAACATGTGATATGTTTTTTTGGCTTCTTTTTTCAATTATTTAGTCGCACTTTAAGATCATATGAATTATAGAGAATAATATAATATAAAATATTATTATTATTATTATTATTATTAAATGAAAAAAGAAGATCAATTTAAGACTAATGTATTCACGGCGTTAATTAGTTTTAATCATTATGCTAAAATTTAATTTTAACAATTGTTTTTGGTGTTGTTTATTTCAGTATATTTCTGATCAATTTCAAATTAACTTTTAATTTTTATTTATTTTGAAATATTTTCTTGTCATTAATTTTATACCTATAAAATTTATTTTTAATATTTTAATTTATTCATATGGGATAACCATGCAAATGAATAATAAATGTAATGTCAACAATTTAAAATTTTAAAATTATTTTACAAATTATTTTAAAAATATAAGATTACAAAAGTAAAGTCAAGATCTTTCAGGAATATGTGTCAGTGCCCACATAAAATATTGGTGCACCCATATTTTGAAAAAAATAATTTAAATAAATCAGTGCACCCATGTGTCATTGTGAGTAATATTTGGATTTGGCATTATGTAATAATATTCGTCCAAGTGAGGGTTGCATTTGGTTGTCCCATCAAAGGTGCGGCAGTGTTTGGACTTATTATTATTACTATATTATTTTCAATGTTTTTAAAAAATATTCATAAACTAAAAATGTTAATTTGTTTCATGTAATATTTAATTAAGGCTTTGTTGAGGGAGAGAAGAAGATGAAAAAACAAATCTTGTTTAAAATTGTTCTTATGATTAAACGTCCTTGCAATCTTCACTGTCAAAAGCATCGCTTTTATTGCAAATACTCAAAATTGATTGCACCAATGACTTTGTACACGTGATAATTCTAATGGCCAATTTGCCGACAACTGGGACACTACTTTACTTCCAAAATATATTAAAACACGATAAAAAAATTCTGATCATATTTAATAAATGATTTTTTTATCCAACAGATTTTTAAAAAATAAGTAATATAAATAAGTAATATAAATAATTAGTTCAATCAATTAAAAATTAAAAATTAATTTAATTAGATAATAATTAAAAATTAATAGTTTATTATCAAACAAAGTATTTAAGTTTTTTCTTCGATAAGCCTAATGCTCAAACACCGATCTTTAACTCTTAACTCCACAGTGTTCAAACCTTCAAACTTGAAAATTATGATGTTTTACATACATTTAACTCTTTACTCCTAACAAGTAGATGGGATCACGATATACAAATACAAGTTATGGCATGTTTTAGTTTTAATTATAGTATGAATAAATAGTTGATTACAAACTCATTGTGTGGTCCGCCTTGTTTCATTTTCTTTTTACAGGAAGTGTTAAAGAGATTAACCTATGACACCATATGCAAGATGACCCTAGGGATCGACCCCAAGTGCCTGGACCTCTCCGCTCCCATCCCCACTCTCATCCAGGCCTTCGACACCGCCGCCGCCATCTCCGCCATGAGGTCCACCGCCCCGGTCCAAGCCCTCTGGAAGCTCAAGAGGGCCCTCAACATCGGGTCCGAAAGGAAGCTCAGGGAGGCCATCCACACCGTCCATGCTGTCATTGATGACATCATCGATGCCAAGCATAGGTCACCGGAGCCCAGGAGCGAAGAAGAAAACAACCCCCGCCAAAAAGACCTCCTGGGGCGGCTCCTCTCCGCCGGGTACAGCAGAGAGGTGGCTCGTGACATGGTGGTGAGCTTCGTCATGGCCGGCCGCGACACCACCGCGGCCGCCATGACGTGGCTCTTCTATCTCCTCTCGGCCGTGAACCTAATGGCCCGAGAGGAGATCCGAGCCCAGCTGGCCCGACGCCCAGTAGGCTCCGGCCAGCTGGGATATGAAGCCCTGAAGAAAGACATGGAGTATTTACAGGCCTGCCTATGTGAGACTATGAGGCTATACCCACCAGTCCCTTGGGACTCAAAACACGCCGTAGACGACGACGTTTTGCCGGATGGGACGAGGGTTAAGAAAGGAGACCGGGTGACGTATTTTCCCTATGGCATGGGGAGGATGGAAACCATTTGGGGAAAGGACCGGTTTGAATTCAGACCGGACCGGTGGTTTGATAAGGGCGGTTCTGATGATGAACCGGTTCAAGGGGATGAAAATAGTAATGGCAGTAGGCGGTTCAAGATGGTCAGCCCGTACGAATTCCCAATTTTCCAAGCCGGTCCAAGGGTTTGCCTTGGTAAGGAAATGGCTTTTATACAGATGAAGTACATCGTGGCATCCGTTATAAGCCAGTTTGATTTTGAGCCGGCTTGCTCGGAGCCGCCTGTTTTTGTTCCCCTTTTGACGGCTCATATGGCTGGAGGGTTTAAGATTAGGGTGAAGGAGAGGAGTAGTTAATGGTAATGATCAATTTAGGTAATGTGTGCATTGTTAATTAATGTAAAATATCAGATACATTTACTTGATGGGCTAGGAAAATTGTCCATTATTACAGCAAAGGGGTGTATAGGTTTACTATATGTCAATGATGCCTTGGCATTTTTTGGAGATAAGGTCTATGCTTATACATGAAGACCTAAACACCGAGGTCCATGACATTTTGGATTTTGGGCTTAATTTTCCCATCTTATACACATTATTCCATAGTATCGTTTACATCTCCTATTATATGAACCAAATATGAAACATGATCTGCTGCCTCGACAACCCAAACTTCCTATGTTTGACACAAAACAAGTCCGACAACAATCAAATAAAAAAAATCGTTGGTTCTTATATTCCATGAAGAGCTAAGGTAATATGGTTTTAAGATAAAAACACTCTAGTAGGCATTTAATTAATTAATAGAATTATATTCTAATTGTCAAGTTTAAGTGACATTTTACAAACACTGCAAATTTGACAGCTAGTTCAAAATTTCAGTTGATCCAAATCTAGAAGTCAGGCTAATCAAAAGTAAGGCTCTGAACATCTACAGAGTTGACATTTCTTTACAAGAGTACAAGCAAATCAAATGCCATGCCTGATAGTAATTAGACATATTCCATACGGGATATCAACATTAAAAGCACGAGTGGATTTATTTGAAGCCAGAAGTTTTCCACGATCATCAGCTGATGCATAGTTAGACACTGCTGGGTTCACGCTGCTGATCTTGATCATGTAGTACCGGCAGCATCCCCTCCTCCGCCAGCTTTCCGGCTCAAATAGTGCAGGACAGCATCTTCAACCCTGTGAATAGGATGACATCGGATTTTAGGGTGATAATCAAGAGAACTATCTCAGACAAAACAAGGGAGAAAAATATTGTTCAAGGAACAAAAGAAACTCCCGAAGAATCAATGTTAATTTGTATTAGCATATTGTTGATTAAGCAAATAACTTGTCAATATGTGAACTGGCTCATTATATTATATGAACTCGGCCTCACAACTTGATTCTCTCTGAAACCAAATCAAGAACAACCAGGATACTGTTGGATCATTTTTTGAAGCCTCTGCTTGAGTTTTTCTTCGTTTATGCTTCAGTTTAACCTCAATCAAGATCACTCTCTTGTACTAGAGAGTTACGTGTTCAGAGCACAATGAAGCAGGCTAAGCATAAGCAATCATTTATGTGTCCGCCTAATGAAAGCATAAGAAATAGGAGTACAATGATCACAGAGGACATTTCAATTCCATCATCCTACTCAAGGAATCTATAGGGTGATATTGATGCATGCAAATTGAACATTCATCATTTGATCCTTGGGAGTTGTGTATAAGCAAGCTGGGATTAATAAACTTTTGCTTCTTGCAGAATTTAACATAAGCATTGAAACATCAGATCCTAGTAATCACGCCACTGGATACCAAAGAGAAGAAAAATAAGAAAATGAACCAGGAATTTCCACACAAATATTAACTATAAGGGAGGACATAAAGGATCAATTAAAGATCTAATCAATACTATCTATAACTTCTTAGCAAATAATTCAATAGAAGCAGACTGGTGAGACATGCCAGGTCCCCAAACTTTATAAGAGGAATCTGGAACTGTAGTCTTTAGCGGGCTAGCAGGAATAAGGGGTTTTTCAGGGTTTTTTTTTTTTTTTGGGGGTTGGGGGAGGGGATGGTAAAGACAAATGAGGAAAAGATGGCTTTTTATAGGTTGGTACATAGATTCAAGTCTACCTAACAATTTGTACTAGGTCACCTCCCTGGCAGCCTCCAGCCCTCCACCAACCATCCATTCATCCTACTTGTTGCTATGCAAAGTTTTGTCAAACTGCCTCACATCATCACACTGCAGTTTCTCATAACGCTAAAAAAGGAGGACATGTTCTCCTTCACAAGGTTTATCTTGTCCTTTTCTCTCTTTCTCCCCTATTTTTGGGTGCATGCAAAAGTGGGGGAAGAGAGGGTTGAAGCATGGAAAATTGGATTAGGAGAGGAGAGTGGGTCATACAAAGGAACATGTACAGATACAGTTATGCATATGTTCATCATAAACCTTTCCAATTGGTAGTTAACCAACCATATCTTGTTGTCCACAGCTAGCTTAGCAAATTATAGACAAAGTAGATTTAAGCATAAATTATAGCTAGAAACGCCGAGGAATAAGTAAAGACATCCAGCAATCAACCCTAATAAAGCAATTAGAGTGGTCCTTACCAATGTTGGTTGAAGAAGTCTGCTCGGCGCTCTTTCTCAGCATTGTGAATAGCATCACCTGCTACAACCTTCAGATCTCTATCCTGAGAACCTATTAATGTGTTGATAAAGTCTGCCGGAGATTGACTGAATCCCACAAAAGGCGCGCCTTCGACGATGCTCATTGATCTTCTTTATAGCACCAGCAATGGCGTTTTCATAATCATCTATTTCTTTGCAATTCTCTGTGCTTGCCAAGAAGTCAGACATTTCCTTTTCCAAAGGGAAAGGAACATCAACTAAAACATCATAACACATATGTCCACTTGGATTGTTCCCAGAAAGCTTAATCCTATGCTCCAAATGTATGGGTTGAAGTGGAGATAAATGCTGTGCCAACTTCGTTGGAGCTGCAGCAAACTTAACCTTTTCTTCTCCAAATACCTTCCGGAGAGCAGGGTCGCAATTAAATATAGAAGGGTCACTTGGATCTTGCAACTTCTTAACCTTTACATAGTGCCATAATGCAGTTACCACCCTTGCACGTGTTTCTACCTCAAGTCCAAGAGCTTGAGTAAGAGCAGCCGACAGTCTGAACTTCTCAGGAACGTAATTCATTTCAAGCCTTATGATTGCTGTAAATTCCTTATCCCCCTTTCTTTTCACTTCAAACCCTTCATGAAGAGCAGGGGAACGGGAATTCTCCCACAAAATCACATGGTTATCTGGATAGAGTGCCTGGTCCAAGTAAACAGTAATCTTCTTGAAGAAAGATGAGAACTTTGGGTAAGAACTGCTCCCACACACCCCGTTCTCCAAGTTGGAATCAGACCCTTCTTCCAATATCTTTCCAATAATCTTCAGAGTCCAAGTTGGGGGTTCACCGCCCTTACTTTCAGCATTACTCTCTGGTTGATTAGCAAAAGTGTTGAAAACATATATCCTAAGGGTTTTCTGAAAACATGGAGGCTTTTTAACTGATTCCTGGATGTCCACTTTCTTCCTGGCAATAGCAGCATCTACTTTGGCTTCCAATTCAACCAATTGAGTATAAAGAGCACTTTCTGGTAAAACGGTGGCTACTTTTTCTAGTAGTTCCTTCTCAGGAACCTTCCTTTTCTTCCTACGAGCAGCCGGGGCAAGCTCCATTGTCTTAAACGGTGAACCACCACTGCCACCACCAGAACCACCTTGGGGTTTGCCCGAGGGTTTCTGTGGGGCTCGCTTGCCACTAGCAGAGCCAGAGGCTGTAACAGCAGGAGAAGACACACCAGCGCTACCAGTCCCTTGGCTTACAACACGAGCATTCGACTGCCCTTGAACTTGGGCAAGTTGCGGTTGAGCCACTGCCTGAGCTTGAGGCTCAGAGAAACTAAGATTACCAGAAAATTGAGACCCACCAGGTGTTCGATTGTTTGCCTGAGAGACAAAACTGATTTGATTGCTCCCTAGATTGCCAAAAGGGGATGGGGCCCCAGTACTCCTCGGAGGATTCATAACTTATTCAGTAAATAGCCCACAAATTCAATCATCACAGTCATCCACCAGAACGCTTAAATCCCAGCAACCCAAGCACTACCCAACCCTGAATCTTTTGTGCAATGAAAACCCTAATTTTTTCCCCTAAATTTCTATGTTTCCGGACCCCATCACACCAGCACTACATAAAACGAAATTTCCACAATTCAGCCTTACTAGTTTGCAGTTCCAGAAGTTGACAGAAGAAGGGGGTAAACGCGATATATATAAGAAAGAATAGTTTCTCAAGGATTCATAGAAGAACCGAAAAGGAGGGTTACCTCAAATTTCCCGTTAAGCTCCCCTGAGATCCGCAATGGCGCTATTTTCTACCTCTCTTCTGAGACTCTTGTCCGTGGGTTTGGTTCGAAATTTGGAAGGAGCCGAAGGGATGAAAGTTAGCCTACCGAAGGCGGCCCAAAATCTCACTTTCTTTCAACCAAAAAAAAAAAAAAAAAAGCGGTAACGGACCACCTGGGAACTAAAGCAGAGTTCGTGGCAAATCTGGAACAATTCAAAGTAAAATAATCCAATTTGAAATCTGTCGACAAAATATTTGATCCGAATGATTTATAGTAAAGCAATTCGATTCAACAAGATAGAAACATATTCGATTCAACTTGAATGAAATGTAATGAGTTTGATTCAAAATGGTCAAAATTAAAGAGGTTTATATCTGAGTTTGATTCAAAATATTCATAATTAAAGGGGATGGTATACTATTCAATTTTATAACATACTCAATTATAATTTTAAATAATTAAAAAATTTAGTTATAGATTTTAACATTTGAAAAATCTGAAATTTAAGTTACCTAATAACCCTAACCCCTTCTTAGTGTGTTATACTTTTTATTTGATAGACAAAAGAATTCATTAACGGAAACCTATACGGCATCTACAATGACATGAAAAGAATAAATCTAAAATATCAAAATGGATGCATATTTCAACAAATTAATGACAAATATACTTCTAACCGTCTCTATAGTTGTAGCATTGTTACATTCACAAATCACGTTCTATGACTTTAATATATCTTTCTCAAACATCCGCAAGCTATAATATAACTTCGGATAACAAATATCTATGTGATATAATAGACCCAATTTGAAAGAAACATCATCATAATCGAGTCATATGAACCTTTATTATTGAATCATTCTCAATCAAGACCAAATCTAACTTACATAATAAGCCGGAGAAATAGAAATATCCGAATAAATCGCTCAAATTGTTTGGTTGTTATTAAATGATGGAGTATGCACTTCATTTTACTCTTATTTCAACATAAAAGGTTCAAAATCAAGATCTGAAAATTTTCCTCCTTTCCTCTAGGGAGCTCTCCAACCATGGCAAAGGGGAATAGAGGAAGATCTCGGAAGGTATCGGAGCATGCTATACTATAGATATTCGTTCTTCAAACACCTTCTTTAATTGAACCGTCGTCATAGATGGAAATGTTGACTTTTAACTACGGTTCACTAAAAGAACCGTAATAATAGGTGTTTCATTATTACGGTTCTTTCATCGAATCGTAATCAAAAGTCTCTATAAGCAAAAAAACAAAAATCACGACCGATCCGCTACCTTCACTCTATGCTCTCTACTCTCACTCTCACTCGTCACTCTAACTCTCGTCTCTCGCTCTCTACTCTCTACTGTCTCCACTTGCTCTCCTTTCTCTCGCTCTTTGTTGTCTCCTCATCATCGTCGTTGCTCTCCGAGTGTGCCGTCATCGCTGCCCTTCTCTGTACTCTCGCTCGATGCTCCCGTCTCTCATAGCTCACTTTCGTCATCGTTGCCGCTTCCTCTCTCTCACTCTCCGCGTGGTACCAAAGGTCGATATGTAACTCAACTCTCCCTCTCTTATTTTGTATTTTGTTATCCTCGTTCACTCTCTCAACATTAGCATGTTAAGTATGGTTTATGGTTTAGGGTTTTAACAAGTAGCATGCTAAATAGGGTTTATGATTTTAGAATTTTGACGAGTGACATGTGACAGGCCGCAAGCGCACGAGTGTATGGTTGTACTTAGCCAAAGTCAATCCCACAAGAACTCAATTCTAGCAACGCAATAAACTAGACCTCTACTCAATTGCTAAGCAAATCGGGTTTTGGAGTTTGTTCTTTCTAAACTAGTTCTAACTATTAAAATTAATAAAATTAATCTAGACTAAATCAATGGATAAAAACATCTAGGGATTTGCTTTCCTAACAATGAGTTCGATTATTTAAACAAAATTTGTGTACTCATTCTTTCAAGTGAATCAAGGATCGATAACCACAAAATTTTACCACTCTTTCAATGCTTAATAGAATTGCTTTAATTAACCTATCAAACAACTTTCATATGCCTTTTAAGTTAATCAAAGTTAAAGATTTCAAATTATCAAAGTGATCCTCTAATTTACTAATCTTTTCTCAAATTTCATAAACTAGGCGAAAAGGTTGGTTGTCGGATTATTCTGTTTCACTTTTCAAGTACATGATAGATTAATCTCTAAACACAAGTATTCTAGGCCTTCAAAACACTCATGAACATGATAAACACAACCTTCTATTGATCAAAATTAGAATTTAAGTAGAAATCATGGAAAATTAATCAAATTACATTGTTTCGGATTACAAATCCCTAGAAAAACTAAACTATTCACACATAGTTATTGAAAACTTAATAAAAATCCATTACATGGAAATCAAACCTCAAATAACAAGAAATGAAGAAGTAAGATGATAGACTTGAAGTATTCCACTTGAATCTCTCGTCTTCGAATTGAATCCCGCAATCGCTTCAAGTATTCTTTTTTATCTTCAAAATTCAGTTTGATGTGGATGATGAGTGAAGGATGATGGTAATGGATAAAAAAGCCGATGAATGGTGGATTCTTGACTGGATGCCTAAAAAGCAGTCGAAAATCAGCGTAAATAAGCCATTAAGAGGTAATAAAGAGCCGAAACCGTCAAAACCGAATCGTCTCGGCAGAATTTACCTCCAACATTGGTCGTGTCCGCCGACACGTGCTGCCCGTGTTGGCTGCTGGTACATCAAAACCGGATAGAAACGCTGAAAACGGGTCGTGTTAATCGACACGGGCTGCCCATTCTCGATGCAAAAGCTCATGGGCAAGCTTACCTCCAACACCGGCTGTTTCCATGGACACGGATGGCCCGTGTTGATTGTTGGAAGCAAATCTTCAACAAATCAAGGGGAACGACTGTTTTGATCGCAAAGTTGGACCGTGTTGGCCTTCTCAATGCTTGAAACACTCACTAATCTTGGGAATACTTGGTATTGGTGATCAAATCTGCACAATCATCTCAAAACACCAAAACACGAGCGTAAAACCAAAAATGGAGCATAAACACACTCCAATTAATCGAATTTCCCAAAGAAAAGCATCAAAACGCCTAAGAAACTAATGCATTTCATGCACTTATCAAATTCCCTATGCTTGAACCTTACTCGCCCTCAAGTAAGGTCAAAAAGCAAAAGTAAAATCCAACAAAAGAATCATAACCTCCTCGGGTTAGGCAACTATAAGTATCACAAGAAAAACCCAATCAATAACGAGTCCATAAGCACACCAATCTTTTCACAATCGGATGGAAAGAAGGTTTTCAAAAATCATAATGAAGTCCATAAAGACAAATTAGATCAATCATCCAAATCATCACTTAAACAATTCATATTGGCACATGTAAAATAATGGAGCTAGAAAGACCAGTAGAACCTCACTTTGGAAATGTGAAAATACTCCACTCATGTGTTTAGGCTCATACAAGGTTCACTCAATCTCTCTCACAATCATGCAAACTACCATAAACTTGGTAGAATTCTTTATTCACTACCACTAAAATGCAACATGCAACATGACAATCAAGAGGACTTTATATGGTTGTAATAGGGCTTAGGCAATGGATAAGAAAGGGATATTGTACTTTTTGGGACAAATGAGGAGCTAAAAAGCCAATTAGTAAGGAGCTTCCAACACTCTAACTAACAAAAATACACAATGCAACTCATTATACCCAACCTCTAACTCGACAAGTGCTTTAGAAAATGAGCTTTACCAATAAAGATCAAATCGAATATTCCAAAATGCCAAACATTTTATTGATTACTTCTCTTTCCTTTTTTTCATTTTTTTTCTTTTCAAAACTTTTCTTGATTTTCTCTTTCCCTTTTTTTTCTATGCTTGACATTAGGAATTTCTAACAAATCAAAAAGGTTATTTAACATCAAAATACTCAACTTACAACCAATAGGGGGAATCATCTCATACTCAATACAAATAAACCCCTAAACTCAACAAAAGGATCCAAATTATCACCAACATATCAAAGACCCCAAACGACCCAAGAACAAGAGTAAGAAGCTTCACTAGGCTTGACTTAGGTAATAGGTTACGTGTTTGGCCAAGGGCTAGTTAGGAGGGTTCCAACAAACGAATTAGGCAATTAGGCTCAAAGGGCTATCAAAGGTCAATAACATGTAACAAGGTGGCAATTTGGCTAATGTAGCTCAAAAATCAAAGAATGCCTCAATCATTTTGTCACAAAGCAAGCACACATGTGATTTTGAAGAGAATTCAAACAAGTTCTAGAGAGGCAATCATGGAAGAGAAACACACATGAAGAAAACATGAGACTAATTGTAATGGTCTATTCAAGGCTCAAAAATCTCATATGGTGTCTACCACAATCTCAATTAGCTCAAAGAATTTTACATGTCAACACTATTTGTCAAGGAATCAAGGGCAATCAACTTTCATCCATCAAATATAGTCAAAATCTTGGAGTTCAAAAACTAGTTTTCAAAAATTTCTACACTTAGGGCTATTCATTGAAATCATTCTCTATGGAAAACTTATTTGGCCTAAAAGGAATAATCATTGGAGGTTCATCTCTTTTTTTATTTTTCAGTATTTTTTTTATTTTTTTGTTTTTTTCTTCATTTTTTATATGCAAGTCTATATGATGCTACCTAAATGCTCGTAAATGCAATCCTAAATGATTTTTTTAATGTTTTTCAATGTTTTTATATTTGCAAAGTTTTTTAATTTTTTTAATTTTTTTTATTTTCAAATGCAAAATTACATGCTAAATGTCAAATAAAACATGCTCTAACCTAAATGAAATGCAACTATACATTATTTAACAATGGCAACCTACGTAGGCACATTCCCCCCATTCTTGGACACAACATTGTCCACAATGCAAGCACAATCAGTAAAAGGAAATAGGGAAGAACAAAAGATCACTCAAATGGAGGGGGAGGAGGAGGGGGATTGGGGTTACCCCGAGAAATATGCCAATCATGCCAAGCGGTTAAAACATTTACTCATCATATGCATAGAATGGTTCGATTAGAAAGCATGTCACGAAGTTTAGTTTGGGCATTTTGTACGGTCTCACACTCGAATGAACATAATCTCGAAGAGAGGCACGTTCGAGTAGATGTACTCCCTAAGTAAGGCTTGCTCGGATCTAAGAGCAACGTACTCGGAATGCACATACTCCCTAAATGAGAGCTGCTCTTGATGAATGGCAGCGAGAAGTGAATGCACAAATGCATCGACATTAGACTCATTATACACAGGGGTCGGGGGAAGAGAAGAGGTAGAGGCACCCATATCGAGTATGGGGCGGAGGGCGAGGGATGTCATCCTCACTGGGCGAAATCCGAGGTTGGCCGCATCCCTAAGGGATGTGCGCTCGGGACAAGAGAGACACAACATACACTTATGAGGATACAACCAATGTAACTCTCTAGAAATTATACGACACATACCCATAGACCGCAAAGCCTCAATATCTATTCTTTCGGACCCTCGCACCCTATTATCATGGTGCTCATCGAGGTTCCAACCTAAATCTACAACAATTTTAGTAACTAAACCCCCAATAACAATCCTATCCCGGGAACTAGTAGCGAGCATTCGCAAATTGACCAGCTAAATAAGCCCCAAGGTTAAACTCGGATACATCTCCCATCCACATCACATACAAACAAAACAATTTAGAGAGACGCATATTATTGCCACTCGCCATCCCTCCCAAAAAGACCATGGCCCAAAACCCAATGAATGTATCAAATACAGGGGTTCCTAACAGTCTGTCGCCTTAGTCGAACTAGGATGATAGTCTTGCTTACCGAAATAGAATTCCAAAATTGTATCGAATTGAAACAATCGGGGACCACACGAGTGTCCAAGTCCTATATCTCTAAGTAAGGTAAAGAAAGAACTAAACTCACTATGAGTGAGTTCATGGTATTCCCTAATAGGCCAAAAGAAACTAAGTCATGCTCGGCGTGAGAACCATGCCCAATTTCAATAGTTAATGTGCTTAGAAATTCTAAAGTTAGGCTTCTATATGTCCTCGGTAATGACGCCAAAAACTTGACAGGCCGCAAGCACATGGTGTATGGTTGTAGCTAGCCAAGGTCGATCCCACAAGAACTCAATTCTAGCCATGCAATAAACTAAACCTCTACTCAATTGCAATGCAAATCGGGCTTTTGGAGTTTGTTCTTTCTAAACTAGTTCTAACTATTAAAATCAAGAAAATTAATCTAGACTTAAATCAATGGATAAAAACATCTAGGGATTTGCTTTCCTAACAATGAGTTCGATTATTTAAACATAATTTGTGCAATCGTTCTTTCAAGTGAATCAAGGATCGATAACCACAAAATTCTACTACTCTTTCGATGCTTAATAGAATTACTCAACTTTCGTATGCCCTTTAAGTTAATCAAAGTTAAATATTTCAAATAATGAAAGTGATCCCCCTAATTTACTAATCTTTTCTCAAATTTCATAAACTAGGTAAAAAGTTAGTTGTCGGATTATTCTATTTCACTTTTCAGTACATGATAGATTAATCTCCGAACACAAGTATTCTAGGCCTTCATCGGAATTTAAGTACAAATCATGGAAAACTAATCAAACTACATTGTTTTAGATTACAAATCCCTAGAAAAACCACACATAGTTATTAAAAACTTAATAAAAATCCAATACATGGAAATCAAACCTCAAATAGCAAGAAATGAAGAAGTAAGATGATAGACTTGAAGTACTCCACTTGAATCTCTCGACTTCGAATGGAATCCCATAACTACTTCAATCTTCTTCTTCGATCTTCCAAATTCGGTTTGATGTGGATGATGAGTGAAGGATGATGGTAATGGAAGAAAATGGTGATGAATGGTGGATTCTAGACTGGATGCCTAAAAATAGCTGAAAATCGGAGTAAATAAGACATTAAGGGGCAATCAAGAGCCAAAGCTGTCAAAATCGAATCGTCTCGCCGGAATTTACCTCCAACACGGGCTGCCCGTGTTGGCTGCTAGCACATCAAAACTGAACGGAAACGATGAAAACGGGCCGTGTTAATCGACATGGGCTGCTCGTTCCCGATGCAAAAGCTCATGGGCAAACTTACCTCCAACACGAGTCTGTTTCCATGGAGAACGACCATTTTGACTGCAAAAGTTGGACCGCGTTGGCCTTCTTAAAGCTTTAAACACTCGCTAAACTCAGGAATACTTTGTATTGGTGATCAAATCTGCACAATCATTTCAAAACACCAAAACACAAGCGTAAAACCGAAAATGGAGCATAAACACACTCCAATTAACCGAATTTTCCAAAGAAAAGCATCAAAATGCCTCGAAACTAATGCATTTCATGCACTTATCATCATGCTTGGCAAAGAGTTAAAAAATGGTATTTCACATTTTTTGGTGTATTGAACTTTCTTTATGGTCCTCTAGCATTGCCATATAGTAATGAATTGTCGTAGATGTATCTTTCTTTTCCATTTCACTTTCAAGTGCTCTTAAGTTGTATACTTGGCACTAGACATGGATTTAGCCATGTGCTTATATTATTACTAAAAGGTTACCGTCAACAAGTGTGGGAAGTTGTTCATGACAAGGAATAAAATGAAGAAATTATAAGAGCCAATTTAGTTGCCTAATCTATTGCTTAACTATCCTCTTTGTAGATATGTAGAATAATATCATTGTCACATTGCATATATGAAAAATCTTGATATATTGGATAAGCATATGAATATGTTGAGGCTTGATTTTATCTCTCAACGAGAGAATAACGAATCGAATATCACTTTCAATGTGAAAATTTCCAAAATTATCCAAAATTGACGCTTACAAACCATTTTTAAGTTTTGTTGCTTTTGTTATAATTATGAATGAAGCCCTTTGAATTTGTTTTTTATAATTTGTTTGTTCATGGTTGGGACTGTGTATGCATTTGACTAGTATGGGACATAAGTAATTAGTTGAAGTAAAGTATGTTATATCCTTGAAAGCTAAATTGTATAATTGCTTGCAGTATAAAATAGATCCTTCCAAAAGTACAAAAAGTCAAGGAGACGAACAATGATGAACAAGGAGAAGTTGGCACGTAGTTGAGACGATCCGAAGACTCGGACACTTGCTTAGAAAAGGAATCGGATATAAACATCTCATACCTATAGAGTTTTGATTCCAAGGCATTCTCCGTATCTCGAAACTTCTTTGAGTAAAATAGTATCTTTTCTAAGAGATACCGCTCTTACTTATTATATTTCTTGCTTATCCGTAGCTGACTCGAAAACCGGTTCTTTGTTACGAGTCCAGCATCACTCAGATTTATCGCAGATTGAATAGACTGGTATTTCGTCTTTTCTCACTCAGAATCCGACTTGTGGTTATAAGTCCTATTTTGTTATAGTCGGTATTTTTAGCTTGTTTCATGCTTAGTCTATATCAAGTTAATTCTCTTTGATATTCTTTACTTGAACTTGATTCTTCGCTTAGACTAAGTCGGATGGAATTATGAGTATCATGGATATTGGACTCGGAAAATTCCATTTCGTTTCGACTCGGATAATCGGTTGCTTTATTTATCATAATTATTTTATTATCTCGTGTCTAATCTTAGGCCAAAGTATTTTATACTTTGAGAACCAAAATTGATTTACTTTTGTAGGTTATTCAATCGAGGATACACTTTTCAAACTACAAAAGTAGCCGAGCTTAGAACATCAAATCACCGAGTAGACATGGCTCTTCACCTTCTCTGCTCCAGTCCCAGTAGATTGTGTCGGGTGCATCTGTTTCTAAATCTGGAAAAGCTGGAACGCCAAGCTTAACGGTGGTTTCCACCTTATCTTTCAAGACACCGCTAATGGTTTTGGGACTTCCAAGAGAGTTAAACCGTTGTCCAACGTTCACATTACAACGGATACTTTACGAGTGACTCGAAAGCTTGTATCAACGGTCACAAAGGACTCTCGGTCAGCGAGATGAAGATAACGGCTACTCTGCCTGGTCATCTATAAATAGAAGCCATCTCACAAGACTTGAAGATTGCCGAACATATTGCTAATACACATACTTGCTCAAAGTTATTGTATTTACTTTCAATCTTCAACTTACAACTCCCACTCTGTAATTCATTACTTTTTGAGTTGTAAGGTCTTGTACTCGATTACAAACTCTTTCTTACATTCTCTATAAGGTCCCTTGACTAAGCTCGTAAGGGTTAACTCGGCTTAGTTGTCCCTAGACTGTTAGGGTTATCTCAGCTAGGAAGTACTAGATCGAGATAAGGGAATTTCGAGTCTAGGAAAACTTATATAGAGTTGTCTAAGGGAACAACTCGGGTTCGATCGGTTCACGGTATTTTGTGGACTCAAAATAGTGAATTTGACTTCGTGTCCG
The DNA here is from genome assembly GCA_021018815.1 of Talinum fruticosum. Lineage (NCBI taxonomy): Eukaryota > Viridiplantae > Streptophyta > Magnoliopsida > Caryophyllales > Talinaceae > Talinum > Talinum fruticosum. Next base: position 166,104 of record JAITYX010000072.1, on the reverse strand, counting down.
GATTGACACGGTCCGTGGTTTTCTGCCCCAGGAGGGTTTCCACGTAATCTCTAAGTGTTATCTTTCCGAGTTCATTCTAGACTCGAGACAGTTTTACGACTCTTGCTCATTCACGCTTAATAGCCTTCGAGTCCAATCTTTCGACCCTGTTGATAGACTCGAGAATCTGTCTCGATCTTGTCTTTGACAGAAGAGCTAAAGTTTCCACGAAAAACTTCTATCACCCTATTCACCCCCTCTAGGGTGACTCGAGACTCTCCCGAGCAAACCTTCAATTGGTATCGAGCCTAGCCTTTCGGAAAGGATCTAACAATCCAAAGGTTTAAAGATCAAATGGCTCGAGAACATCGGAGAGTTTGACGAAGGAAGATCTTCTAACAGGCCACCAAAATTCAAAGGATCAAACTTTGGGCATTGGAAGAAGCTTATGGAATGTTTTCTTATGGATCATGATGAAGAGGTATGGGAAATCATACAACAAGGAAACTACATTCCAATGAAGACAGATGAATTCGAGAATCACTCCCAAGACAAAAGCTGAGTTCACACCGGGGAAGCGAGAGAAGTTCAGAAAGAACTTCAAAGCAATGAACATCCTTATGTGTGCCATAAGCTTAGAAGAATATAATCGAGTCTCTGCTCGTGACTCTGCTAAAGAGGTGTGGGATACGTTAGTCAACACCTACGAAGGTACAAGTCAAGTAAGACAAGCAAAGATCGGTCAGGTATCTTCATAAATATGAGCTTTTCAAAATGGAGCCAGAGGAGAACATTACTCGGATGTTCATTCGCTTTACTGAGATTACCAATAATCTCAAATCTCTGGGAAAGAAAATTTCCCATGAAGAAATGTGCTTGGAAAATTCTTAGAAGCCTACCCAAGAGATGATGAGGTCCGAAGGTGACTGCCATAGAGGAGGCTCGGAACCTTTCACTCTTAAAGCCGAGACGAGCTCATCGGAAAGCTTCTAACTCATGAGATCCATCTAGAAGAAGAGGATGCTGAGGGCAGTACCAAAAGAAACTTAGCAGTGAAAGCCTCGAGAATCCAAAGAAGCAAATCCGAGCTCTTCGACTCGGAAGACGATCCCATGGCACTCATTGCAAGAGGCTTCAAGAGAATGATGAAGCACAAAAGATGGGACAAAAGGCCAAAAGAAGAATTCTACAAGAAAGATAAGAAAGACGAGAAAAGGTAAGTTTACTTCCCCGTCTAAATTTTCTTTGACTAAGAATTACTGGTTGTTTCGAATGTGGCGGCAAAGACCACATAGTCAAGGACTCGTCCAAAAAGGAAAAGGGACAGAAAGAAGAAGAAAGCCATGATGGCAACATGGAGCGATGAGGATTCGTCGGAAGATGATGAGGACTCGAGATGACTCGAAATGTCCGATGGCAATTTCGATTCGGAAGGCTGAACAGAGTCGGACTCGGACTCGGACAATGAGGAAACAAATCCTCGGGAGGTCACTCGGAAAAGATCAAAAGGACATTGGTACCTGGACAGCGGATGTTCACGACACATGTCGGGTGACCAAGGACTCTTTTACGAGCTAGAATCATATAAAGGAGGAAAAGTGACCTTTGGAGATGACAGCAAAGGCAAGATAGTGGGTATTGGCAAGATTGGAAATGGAAGCAATCCGGTGAGCCCAGTCTACCTTGTCAAAGGACTAAAATACAATCCGCTTAGCATCTCCCGGCTATGCGACAAAGGTCGGGAGGTAAGATTCTCTCAATCTAAGTGCTACATCTCGGATGAGACCACCAAAGAGATAAAGCTCTCGGGTAAGAGATCCGGTAACACTTATATCATTCCTCTTTCGACCTAAGCCAGAATTTATCTCGCTTAAAAGCATATCTTCACGATGATTCATGGTCTTGGCATCGTAGATTAGGTCATATTAGCATGCATACTATCAAAAAGCTGGCATCTCATGGTGCGGTTAGAGGTTTACCTAAGCTGTGTCTTTGAGAAAGACAAAGTTTGTGAAGCATGTACAAGGGGAAACAGGTCGAGATCCTCATTCAAATCTCTCGAAGACTGTTTCGACATCAAAGGTGCTTGAACTGCTACATATGGATCTATGTGGTGAAATTCCAGTAAAGAGCCTCGGAGGTAAATCCTACATTTTTGTCATTATTGATGACTTTTCAAGATTTACCTGGGTGTGTTTTCTCAAGCATAAAAATGAAGCCTTCAAGGAGTTCAGCAAACTTTGTAGAAAGATTCAAGTTGAGTCTCGGACTCAGATTCAAAAGATTTGAACTGCCCATGGAAGGGAGTTTGACTACTCGGAATTCTCGGAGTTCCGCGATCGGAATGGAATCTCTCACAACTTCTCAGCACCAAGAACTCCTCAACAGAATGGAGTAGTGGAGAGAAAGAACAGAACCCTTGAAGAAATAGCAAGGACGATGATGATTGAACACAATTTGCCGTACTATTTACAGGCTGAGGCGATCCAACACGGCTAACTACACTTTGAACAGATGCCTCATCGGACCCATTCTGAAAAAAACACCCTACGAGCTCTACAAAGGAAAGAAGCCAAACATCTCATACTTTAAGCCCTTTGGTTGCAAGTGTTTTATTCACAATAATGGTAAGAATCACCGACTAAGTTTGATGCTAGGTCGGATGAAGGTACTTTTACAGGTTACTCTTCTCATAGTAAAGCTTATCATGTCTTTAACAAAAGAACTAACAAAGTGGAAGAAAGCATTCACGTAGTGTTTGATGAGTTTGAACAGGAGAAGCCAAGTGAGTCATCATACTCGAAGCTGAAGCTCGGTAGAGATGATGACGAAGCCGAGATAACAAAGATGTTAAGCTTGTCGTACAGCAACAAATTAAACCACTACTTAGGCTTATAATAAACAATATAGTAAGGGCAAGTAGGGATCGAATCCACGAGGAAAGATACTGTAAAAAATCAAACTTCCAATCTAATTAAACTAACTATTCTAGTTATTTACCTTATAAAATTCAAACAAATCAACTTAACTACTAAATTTCTAATTTTAATTCTAAGAAAAACTTCTGAGATTATGCACTATTATTCTAATAATCTAAATTTAACAAAACTATCCTAATTAATTCTGGAAAAATAAAAACAGAAAATCAAATAAAAACTTAAACAGAAAATTAAAACGTAGAATAATTCAGAATTAAATAACTAAAAATAACAGAAAATTATCTAATAATAAAAATAAATATTCCAGACAGAATATAAAGCTTGGAATAACCCAGGAATGTTTTTTTATAAATTTTCAGAAAAGAAAACTAAAGCAGAAATTAAATAAATTCTAAAACAGAAAATTAAATAAATGATATTCTGCACTAAAATACTTACGAAAATAAATACTAAAATTACCCAGAATAATAATACTAATTTTCTAAACCTAACCAGACCCTAAAAATATAAAAACAAAATTTAAAATCTAATTTACGAATTTATTTTATTAAAAACCTGCAGTAATTAAATTCAAGAATTAAATCTGAAAAAATATCAAATTAATTCCAAAAATTCTAAAATTTAATCACAGAAAACTAGGACTCTATCTAAACCCTAAAAGAAAATAAAACAAGAAAAATAACAAAAGAAACTATTTTTAAACTAATTTCTAACAAACTGACTCAAAAATAATAAAAACTGACAGAAAATCAATTCTGAAAATTAAAATATGTAAAGACTCAAAATTAAATTAAAATAAAATTACTAAAATTAACCTAAAATACTGATCTTTAGTGGGGGTAACGAAATTAATAATAAAAGACTATATATTTATAAATAAAAATTGACAAACTAAAGAAAATAATTAAAAAGCAAACAAATAATTATCAAAGATAGCAAATTTATAAAAACACTTAGTATAATCTATATCCACCATGCAAATTATTATTTATCATTAACACACAAATTGATCTACCCATGAGCTAAACTGTAGAAGACAACCACTAGCGGATCTTCCCCGTTTTTCCTTAGTTATTAGTTTACTTAGGCCTAGCCCTAATATAAACCCTACTAATATTGATAACCCTAGCACTAGCACTAGAATTTAATCAAATTAGAGCATTAAGTATTAGAAAAACATCATCTAACACCTAATAACCAATCTACTAGCAAATTGATTTAAGAAGGATCTATGATAATTTCCTAATTAAAAGAGATGGGTATGAGCCATCCATGATTAATTAGGGTGATACTTATGTCTAAAAGATCAAGCAATTACGTACTTAAACCCTCTAGACTATCATATGAATTTATATAAAACTAAATAGCGTGCACTCTAATTAATTAGACATAAATTCATAAACATTAAACACAAATTATCATAAAATCATGGATCAAATCGATAAGACAATAAAAATCAAAACTTTGTTTCAAAATAAATAATTTAACATGGCTTCAATGAGATTATACTAAGTATAAGAAAAACTACTCACACATCATGTAATTTAAAACATGTAAACTAAATAAAACTAGCATCTTTAGTATTAATCTATTAATAAAAACTCAATCTTTTCTAATAAAAATTACAAATCTAAATTATACTACCGATATTAGTTTCTTTAGCCCCGAGATGATGACGTTGATGATTAACGATGAAGTTGATTGCACGAATATGTCTGATGATTAATGCTAGCGTGAAGTGGTTGAATGGATTATGATGATGGTGGAGTAAGCAAGAGTTGGCAAGGGATCAAAGTGGAAGTGATTGATAATTAAATTGATGAAGATTGTGGTGGGCAGTGAGATAATTTGTGATAGCGTGAAGTAGGAAAGTGGGCAGCGACGGCAATGGGCAGCAACGTGAGAGGTAGCGAGAGCAACGAGAGGAGGTGATGATGTGAGGATTTGGCAGCGAAGGTGGGCAACGGCTGGGGTGTTATGAGCAGCGTGGGAGATGGTGATGGGCGGCCAAGGGTAGCGTGAGGGCTGCCGTGGACAGCAAAGGCAAGAGGTGGTGATTGTGTGTGGGTGCTAGGTCTCTCCTCCATGATGATAATAAGTAGTATATATAGGGTGAAAGAGTTAGGGTTTATTTCTCTTTCTTCTCTTCTAAGTTTCCTTTTCTATTCCAATTAGGATTTCCTAAAATATAATATCCTAAAATAAATATTTTATTACATATTATATTTATGGACCGACTTCATATATTTTCTTGGATGCTTGTCGGTAGCTAAAAATCCACTTTTAACGACTTTTCTTCTCTTCTCCACTTTATTCGATAATTACCTATAAATAGACAAAATAGAATAAATTAGATAAAATAAACTATATAATATAAACTAAATAACTACTAAAAATACGTATAAACTACGACTTAACAAAAGACTCGGACTCAACTCTGCTCAAAATGAGGTCACTCGAACGAGGAAATTCAGAATGCGACAACTCAAGAGCTCACTCGGAACGAACAAGCCAATAAAGAAGATCACTCGGAACAAGATCAAGTGGCTCAACTCACAAATCTCGTGAATTAGAGAACAGGTAAAGCATTCAAGTTTACTTCTAGTCATCCACTAAAGAACATACTCTCGGCATCAACACCGGTGTTAAGCTTGTCGTACAGACAACAAATTAAACCACTACTTAAACTTATAATAAACAATATAGCAAGGGCAAGTAGGGATCGAATCCACGAGGAAAGATATAATAACATACAAGTTTTAATCTAATTAAATTTACTACTCTTAAAAACAAAATAGAAAATATAAATTAAAATCAATAACTAAAATTCATAGAAAATTATCTAATAACTAAATAAATATTTTATACAGAATAATAAAACTACAATAACCCAGAAATATTTTTGTATATTTTTAGAATAATTAAAACAGAAAACTAAAGCAGAAAATAAACAAAATCTAAAACAGAAAATTAAATAAGTAAAATTCTGCACTAAAATAATTACGAAAATAAATACTAAAATTACCCAGAATAATAATATTAATTTTCTAAACCTAACCAGACCCTAAAAATATAAAAACAAAATTTAAAATATAATTTACGAATTTATTTTATTAAAAACCTGCAGTAGTTAAATTCAAGAATTAAATCTGAAAAAATATCAAATTAATTCCAAAAATTCTAAAATTTAATCACAGCAAACTAGGACTCTATCTAAATCCTAAAAGAAGATAAAACACAAAAAATAACAAAAGAAACTATTTTTAAACTAATTTCTAACAAACTAACTCAAAAATAATAAAAACTAACAGAAAATTAATTCTGAAAATTAAAATATATAAAGACTCAAAATTAAATTAAAATAAAATTACTAAAACTAACCTAAAATAATGATCTTTAGGGGGTTTAATGAAATTGATGATAAAAGACTATAACTTTATAAGTAAAAATTAATAAACTCAAAAAAATAACTAAAAGCAAACAAATAATTATCAAAAATAGCAAATTTATAAAAACACTTAGTATAATCTATATCCACCATGCAAATTATTATTTATCATTAACACACAAATTGATCTACCCATGAGCTAAACTGTAGAAGACAACCACTAGCGGATCTTCCCCGTTTTTCCTTAGTTATTAGTTTACTTAGGCCTAGCCCTAATATAAACCCTACTAATATTGATAACCCTAGCACTAGCACTAGAATTTAATCAAATTAGAGCATTAAGCATTAGAAAAACATCATCTAGCGCCTAATAACCAATCTACTAGCAAATTGATTTAAGAAGGATCTATGATAATTTCCTAATTAAAAGAGATGGGTATGAGCCATCCATGATTAATTAGGGTGATACTTATGTCTAAAAGATCAAGCAATTACGTACTTAAACCCTTTAAACTATCATATGAATTTATATAAAACTAAATAGCGTGCACTCTAATTAATTAGACATAAATTCATAAACATTAAACACAAATTATCATAGAATCATGGATCGAATCAATAAGACAATAAAAATCGAAACTTTGTTTCAAAATAAATAATTTAACATGGCTTCAAGTAAATTATACTAAGTATAAGAAAAACTACTCACACATAATGTAATTTAAAACATGTAAACTAAATAAAACTAGCATCTTTAATATTAATCTAACAATAAAAACTCAAATCTTTTCTAATAAAATTACAAAACTAAATTATACTACCGATATTAGTTTCTTTAACCCGGGAAGATGAAGAAGATGATGATGAATGGTGGCTGGCTGGGCAGCAGCACAGGGAGCGGCAGCAAGCCGAAGCAGCGGCGGACGCCGGCAACCAGGAGCAGCGGCACCAGGTGCAGGCGGCTGGGCAGCAGAGTGCGGGGCTGGCTGGTGGTGCAGGGTGCGTGGACAGCAAGCAGCAGGTGGTGATTGTGTGTGGCTGGCTTCCTAGGTCTCTCTCCATGATGATAATAAGTAGTATATATAGGGTGAAAGAGTTAGGGTTTATTTCTCTTTCTTCTCTTCTAAGTTTCCTTTTCTATTCCAATTAGGATTTCCTAAAATATAATATCCTAAAATAAATATTTTATTACATATTATATTTATGGACCGACTTCATATATTTTCTTGGATGCTTGTCGGTAGCTAAAAATTCACTTTTAACGACTTTTCGTCTCTTCCCCACTTTATTCGATAATTACCTATAAATAGACAAAAATAGAATAAATTAGATAAAATAAACTATATAATATAAACTAAATAACTACTAAAAATACGTATAAAATACGACTTAACAACTGGGGTAAGAACTCGTTCCTCTCTACATAATCTATGTGCATTCACTGCATTCATTTCATTAAACGAACCCAAAAATGCACTAGAGGCCCTTAATGAACCTGAATGGGTAGAGGCAATGCAAGAAGAACTCAATCAATTCGAGAGAAACCAAATCCGGACTCCGACCAACCGACCTTCCGACCACCCAGTTATAGGAACCAAATGGGTTTTCAAAAACAAACTGGATGAGGATGGTGTAATAGTCGGAAATAAGGCTAGACTTGTGGCTCAGGGATATAATCAAGAAGAAGGAATTGATTGTGGGGAAACCTTTGCACCAGTAGCCAAAATTGAAGCCATTAGAATACTATTGGCATTTGCATCCAGACATGCATATTAAATTATATCAAATGGATGTTAAGTGTGCTTTTCTCAATGGCTTTATTGAAGAAGAAGTCTATGTCGAGCAGCCTCCTGGTTTTGAAAACTCAGAATTTTCAAATCATGTTTTCAAACTTCAAAAGGCTCTCTATGGTCTTAAACAAGCGCCTCGTGCTTGGTATGAAAGACTCGAGTAGCTTCTTGGTTCAAAATGATTTTAAAAGAGGTCGGATCGACAAGACTCTCTTCATAAAGACCAAAGGGAAAGATTTCCTTATTGTTCAAATCTATGTTGATGATATTATTTTCGGTGCTACTAATGAGTTTACGTGTCGAGAATTTTCTCGAGTTGATGAGTCAAGAATTCCAAATGAGCATGATGGGGAACTTAATTTCTTCCTTGGCTTACAAATCAAGCAAGACAAGGATAGAATCTTTGTTCATCAATCTAAGTATACCAAGGAATTGTTGAAGAAATACAAACTTCAAGATGCAAAGCACGCATCTACACCCATGAGCAGCGAGCATAAAGCTTGACTCGGACGAGAAAGGTAAAGCGATAGATCGAAACTCTATCGAGGTATGATTGGATCTTTACTATATCTTACTTCCAAGTAGGCCGGATATAATGTTCAGTGTTTGTCTATGCGCAAGATTTCAAGCTAATCCAAAAGAATCACATCTCATCTGCGGTGAAGAGAATATTCGAGATATCTTGCAGGCACTCGGAATTTAGGTTTATGGTATTCCGGAGACTCGAACCGACTCTTCTCGGATACTCGGATGCGGACTACGCAGGATACAAAGTTGATTGAAAGAGCACATCTGGAGCGTGTCAATTTCTGGGTCAATCCCTAATATCTTGGCACTCAAAGAAGTAGAACTCAGTAGCTCTATCAACTGCTGAAGCTGAGTATATTGTCGCTGGAGCTTGTTGCGCTCAAATTCTTTGGATAAAGAAACACTTGAGAGATCTTGGACTATCATTCAAATTAGTACCTATCAAGTGTGACAACCAAAGTGCAATTAGCATCACCAAGAACCCTGTCCGAGCATTCGAAAACAAAGCATATCGAGGTCGAGATATCACTTCCTACGCGATCACTCGGAAAAAGGTGATATTGAACTTGAGTTCATTCCTACTAATCTTCAATTAGCTGATATCTTTACTAAGCCTCTTGGTGAAGATCGGTTTTTCTTTATTCGGAATGAGCTTGGTATGTTAAATGCTTAATTATGTGCTATTCTTATTCATTGCATAATTCCGTGTTATGTGCTTTCACCGTTAATAACCATTAGCTCGGTTGATTTAGTGATACTGGGCTGGTAGTTATTTCGCGTTTCGAGTCACTCGAAACCTATCCGAGTCAAACTCGGACGTAGAGAAACTTGGACTTCAAATTTTCTGAAACTATCTCTAGATCGGTGGAGAGTTTCGGATCATTTTTCAAAATCCTTCTCTTTCTCTCTCGAGCGCCGTGATCGGATTTTAGCCGTGGATTTCTGACCGTTGAAATCTTAACCGTTGAAGAGAACCGTCACACCGGTCTTTGGTGACTAATGGACAAGCCGAGTCGAACGGAGTTATACTTAACGGATAGTTGACGGGCGTGCTTATTTTCTATAAATAGCGTCTATTCATCTTCGTCTCGGTACTCTAAACTCCATCTCTCTCAAACGAAACCTCTCGCGGAAGATTACTACGTGAACAGTCATCCTTGATCGTCTGCAAGCGTCGAAGAAGCCATCTCTCGTAAGTTTCGATTGCTCTCATCTTTTTCTTCTACATTTTCTTTGTTTCTTCTCTTCTACATCTCCTTCTCTTTCCTACTCGAAAGTTTAATCTTTCCTTCCTTCTCTCAAAATGCCTAAAAGAGGAAACCATCCCGACTTCCGGGTCTCCTCCTCTTCCAAAAGCCTCGCACCAAAACTCCGAAAGCTCCACCCCTTCCAAACCCATTGTCACCTAGCACCTTGTGTTGGACGACAAGTTCTTTCCTACAACCAAATTTTCTTGGTTGTCCCGCATTCAAACCACCGGAGCATACAACTTCATGTGCTTCGAGCGAGTTCATCTATCTCGAACTCGTTTCGAGTTCTACACTCACCTCACCCACTCCGAAAATGTTCTAACCTCTAGGGTTCGGAACATAACTGTTCATCTAAACACCTCTCTCCTCCACCGCTTGTTCAAGGTCTCTTCTCTTTTCTTGAACAGCAACCCATTCCTTTCACTCGAAGTCGCCGATGACTTCTTTGAAAAATACGCCAAAGAGTTCCCCGAGTCCCGAAAAACTTTTACGTGACTCGGTTGAAGTCGAAGCTCCCTTATGTGCTTTATGCTGATGAGAACCTTCTTCTCACAGCATTCCAGCAAGGAGAACCCCAACTCCAAGCATCTCAAAGCTCTCTTTGACATCCTTGAGGGATACGAAGTAGACCTCTTCCCCTCCATCATTGAGCGGATGGCCGCTGTGCCAGCTCAACTCCAATCCAAGAAGAACACATCCCTTCCTTTCGATGCTCTTCCGACCCTGGTCTTCAAACAATTTCAAGTTCCTCTCCCTCGGACCCAAACGCCGTATGCCGAGGCTGCCGTTGTAGTCGGCAAAAAGGAACTGCGAGGGTACGGATACCGGAAACCGAACACTGGTGTCCGGGTGCATAACTCGGAGCCGAGGCCCCCTTCTCCACCTCGGACTCGAAATCAACTCCTCTCTCTCTCCCTTCTCCAACTGGGGTGCCTCCACCTCGGGTGCCTCAAAATCTCTCTCTGCTCTCTTGTCCCCTGTTTTTATGGACAAGATCAACTCCGTGTCTTCGATTTCGGAGACATGCTCCGATCCTTCAAATTTGTTCTCCAAAATCGACCATCAATATCAAGACCGGTCAATCCCAAATTCGAGAGCAGCGAGTCTCTAGTTCTTGAGATGAGGGAACTGGTAAAGGAGCGAAGGAGCTGGTCGAGCTCCTCGAGAGAGACGGTCCAAGGCGGCTCAGGACCATGATGACTCGAGACGCGCTCGAAGCGTCTTCGAGCCGCGGGGAAGAAGAAGAAGAAGCTGCGGATGCGAAGCAGCAGACGCCGAGGACCCTGCGGCCGAGGCGGAGTCCATCCGGGCAAGGGAAGGAACACCAAGAAGAAGAAGTGGGAACTGTTGAGGGTCGGATCGCTCCACAAGCTCAAATAGCGATGACTCGGCTCGGACAGCGGTCCGAGTGGGTTAAAAGACCTCGCTACTCCGGCGGGTCGAGCAGAGCAGCCCCCTCCGGCTATCGAGGTTCCAAGGGAAGAACCCCTCGATCCACTCACTCCGGGTCGGCCGCTCGGAGCCGAGCCCCGACGATAATCCCGGTTCTCCCTTCGCCACACTCAAACACATCGTCAAGATCATATCGGCGCGGCGAACCTCCGCTCCCTCCGCCTCCACTCGGAAATCTCCCTCTCCCTCCTAGGCGCCATGCACCGAGTCACAATTCCTCGGTCCGCGAGTCTTCTTCTTTCGAAATTTTTTTTTGTCCGGACATCTAAGTTGTACTACTTGCTCTTTTCTTCCCTTCTTTTTCTTGTTGTTTTTTGCTGAAAGGCAAGGGGGAGACATAGAGTCGGAAAAACTTGTTGTCTTGTTTAGGGGAGTTTTTCCGCCCTTTTGAATTTTAATGGACTAATGCATTTCATTATTAATTTCGAGTTCATTATTGCTAGCATGTCTTTTCCGAGTTAATGTTAATTACTTAAAGCATACTTTACTTTTTGCTCCGATATATTAAGCATTGTCCACATACATTGAGTATGCCTTACTCATCTCATCTCATGCGCAACCACTCGGAATCAAATTTTTTACTAACAAAGTTTCGTTTAAGTATGGAATGCCTTTCATCAAAAGGGGAGATTGAAGACTCGGACACGGCTCGGAAAATGAATCGGATATAACCATCTCATACCTATAGAGTTTTGATTCCAAGGCATTCTCTCGTATCTCGAAACTTCTTTGAGTAAAATAGTATCTTTTCTAAGAGATACCGCTCTTACTTATTATATTTCTTGCTTATCCGTAGCGACTCGAAAACCGGTTCTTTGTTCCGAGTCCAGACATCACTCGGATTTATCGCGGATTGAATAGACTGGTATTTCGTCTTTTCTCACTCGGAATCGACTTGTGGTTATAAGTCTTATTTTGTTATAGTCAATATTTTTAGCTTGTTTCATGCTTAGTCCGTATCAAGTTAATTCTCTCCGATATTCTTTACTTGAACTTGATTCTTCGCTTAGACTAAGTCGGATGGAATTCCGAGTATCATGGATATTGGACTCGGAAAATTCCATTTTGTTTCTAACTCGGATAATCGGTTGCTTTATTTATCGTAATTATTTTATTATCCGTGTCTAATCTTAGGCCAAAGTATTTTATACTTTGAGAACCAAAATTGATTTACTTTTGTAGGTTATTCAATCGAGGATACACTTTTCAAACTACAAAAGTAACCGAGCTCGAATGTCAAATCACCAGCGAGACATGGCTCTTCACCTTCTCTCGCTCCAGTCCCAGTAGATTGTGTCGGGGCTGTCTGTTTCCAAATCTGGAAAACTGGAACGCCAAGCTTAACGGTGGTTTCCACCTTATCTTTCAAGACACCGCTAATGGTTTTGGGACTTCCAAGAGAGTTAAACCGTTGTCCAACGTTCACATTACAACGGATACTTTCCGAGTGACTCGAAAGCTTCTATCAACGATCACGAGAGGACTCTCGGTCGGCAGATGAAGATAACGGCTACTCTGCCTGGTCATCTATAAATAGAAGCCATCTCACAAGACTTGAAGATTGCCGAACATATTGCTAATACACATACTTGCTCAAAGTTATTGTATTTACTTTCAATCTTCAACTTACAACTCCCACTCTGTAATTCATTACTTTTTGAGTTGTAAGGTCTTGTACTCGATTACAAACTCTTTCTTACATTCTCTGTAAGGTCCCTTGACTAAGCTGTAAGGGTTAACTCAGCTTAGTTATCCCTACCTGTTAGGGTTATCTCGGCTAGGAAGTACTAGATCGGATAAGGGAATTTCGAGTCTAGGAAAACTTGTATAGAGTTGTCTAAGGGAACAACTCGGGTTCGATCGGTTCACGGTATTTTGTGGACTCAAAATAGTGAATTTGACTTCGTGTGCTGGATTGACATGGTCCGTGGTTTTCTGCCCCGGGAGGGTTTCCACGTAATCTCTAAGTGTTGTCTTTCCGAGTTCATTCTAGACTCGAGACAGTTTTATAGCTCTTGCTCATTCCGCTAATAGCCTTCGAGTCCAATCTTTCGACCACTGTTGATAGACTCGGAATCTGTCTCGATCTTGTCTTTGACGAGAAGAGCTAAAGTTTCCACGAAAAACTTCTATCACCCTATTCACCACCCCTCTAGGGTGACTCGGACTTTCCCCAAGCAAACCTTCACGATCCATCTCTCCTTGTACGGGTCCAATTTGGTAGGCAACATAACGTTGTAGGTGATCACGCAACTCGCTTTATGAGATATGTTAGAGCGGCAACTCGCACACACATGAATATCAACTACGAAGTTGGGGCACAGTCCCCGATCCGGTTAAGGACAACCTTCGGAATGATATATAGGTAAATGCATTACATATTAACTTAAAATTGCAATTTATTGTAAATGGTTAATATGTACTAATGCATGTCGTTCTTGTGTTTCAAAAACGTTCATCTTGGACATGAAAGAATCGAGATATCCCCTTGGTGAGACACAAGACCTTAATGTCGCAGCAGAAAAATTTAGAAATTTCAAGTCTCGAATTGCCGCTATTTGGGTCTACAAAACAAGGGAGATAAAAGCCCGAGTTAGACCCTGGAAGGTCATAACTTCATAACCGAAGAGGACTAGAAGAAGTTTGAAGCATATGTCTTCTCTCCGAAATACAAGGTAATTTATCATTTGTTCTCTTTTTTCGATATAAGTCTTATTTATTGATATTTTCGTTGTCTTAATTACTTGCACGAGCATGTGGTAAAGCTAACCTAAAGAGGATTAAGATCAATGTGTATCCCATATGATGTCCCATGGGGAATATGCGAAAGTGGAGGAGAAGTTATAGAAGCGAAGCTTAAACAACTTCAAAAGCGAATCTGGTAAAGGTGCCATCACGGATACTTCGCAGCTCACTATCGAGAGGGATGAGCTATAGGTCGAAGGAAGAAAGAAGAAATATAACATCTTCACTATGACCGAAATAGAATCTATTAGTACAGACGACTCGTGAGTTTTTTATTGTTTCCTTTATTTATTTTGAGAACTTATCGGTTTTAATATATGAATTCCCAATGATAATTTATTTCCTTCTTATAGGAGTCTTTGTTACGGACCTCAACTTCGAAGTCGCCGACACCACCGAGTAAGAGGAACAAGTTAGCCTTGACCATAGAAAGAGATGAGCATCCCGGTCGTGTTCGAGCCGCTCGGTGGGAGGGTGGGGATACTTGAGCACTTTGGGGCTAGAAAAAATTGCCCCATCTCTTCTAGCCAAGCGGCTATGGAGGTAATGATGTCTCAAATGGCTGCCCAAATGAAGTCCCAAATGTAGTCCCAAATGGTTGTAAAGATGACTCGCACAAATGGAAGAAATGAGGGAAAAGATGAGGGCGAGAGATGAAGGCCCGGATGAAGGACTGCCTCGTGGTGTACTTTAATAACATAGGTATCCCATCACCCAATTTAGATGGTTTACATCCATTCTCACCCCCAGACACCAGCGAGCGCGAACGCAAGCTCATCCATTGACCAATTCGAACTTATGGTGGAGGTAATTAAGATTTCACTACCTAATTAGGTTTTACATGCATGTTTATATTTTGACTAAGTATTTGTGTATACTTGTTGAATGCATTGTGTATATTGTGTGGTTGTCATGGAACTTCGGTGTGTGATCGTTGAGTAATTAGTTATAATATGTTTTTGCTATTTTGGATGAGGGTCGTTATCCTAGGAAAATTTCTACTTTTAAGGGGAAACTCTATCTATTTTTTTTTCTAGGATTCTTAGATAGTTTAACATCTCTCTCAAGGGTTATCCTATTATTCTAATTATTATGCTAATTCTTATGTCTGTTGGCGCAATGCAAGCTAGCTTCTCATCACCCTCCCCTAGATCATGTTGTGGCATCGGGTGTTGTTTACATGTGGAAGCCGGATGTCGTCGTTCACGAGCCATCTCTTTCAGCTGATTAGGTGAAGGTGAGTGTGAGAGAAGTTGTACAAGTGAAAGGCAATTGTGAGTTACCGATCCAATCACCGAACCTCCTAACTGTTGACAAAGCGGTCAACACTTTTGTTGCTTAGACCAAGAGTTAGGTCATCCTCTCTACGGTAATTCATTTTGAAAATATTATATTTAACTATTGTTAATATCATGTATATATATTTCTAATTCATGTATTATGGTGGAACTAGGATATCGGGGACAGATCCAAATGTGGGATAAAGGGCACTCTAACTCCCTCTATTGGCACAAGCAAGTATTCACGATACTCGATCGTCGTCCAAAGAAGTCCCTTCTCCTACCTTTTCATGAGTCATGTACAAATTGGTGTTCTACTCCGCAAAGTTTTGTGAAGACTTTGTCGGAAGAAACAACGTTGGAAATCAAAGCTCCACGTCACGTCTTTGGGGTATTTGACAGGGATGATGAGGATATGACCGTACATGTCTTCTTAGACGACATAATGCAATTGTTGCAGATATAAGAAATCGCTGCATCCGTTATTATGCTTAACATTATGTAAGTTACCATATTTATAAGTTCATTTTTTAACTGTTAATTTCCATTTCTAACTATATACAATTAATATATAATATATGGCTCCACGAGATAGGAAACGAGTCATTTCAATTTCTCAACCCTTATGCCATTCAAGCAATAGGGCAGGGAACTCGGGATTAATCCGATTATATCTTAAGAGTCATGAAAACTAATGTGTAGAAAAATGTTACTTGGCGCCGTTCATTGTGGGGTAAGTGTACAAATAAATATAAATGAAATTTTAATGGTGTTACATATTTATAAATATGTTATTTGTGTCGATGTAGCCAACATCGGATGCTTGCTACCATATTTCCGATGAGCAATGTAGCGTACTAGCTCGATCCTATGGGTCATATTGTGAGGAAAAATATCAAGACCGTACTCGACTCGTAAGTTCATACCTTAATCATTTTATGCTTTTTTGTTAAGTATTCTTTTCAATTTTATGTTAAATTTGAATTTTATTTTTCCGATTGAAAAATAGTGCTCTCATAATGTATTATTGTATGGGAGGCGTGAGAGGCTCACATATGAAATCAAACCCACATATTGTCCCCATAAAGGTGAAGTTCTCTTCCTTAGCGTTAAATTTAATTTTTCATTTCATTTTACTTTCTAGCTACATAAAGTACTAATGAATTGTCCATGTGTTGGGAATTCTATAATTTTAGTGCCATAAAGGGGAACGTGGAGTATGGCTTGTACATTCTCTAGTACATGAAAAAGATTGTGACCTAACTCGATTTTTAGGATCACACATCCCAAAGAGGTACTTGCACTTGCACTTGTATTTCATTTAAATTTTTTAATGTTCTTTTCAGCTTAATTAATACTTGCACTTTACGTAATGAATATGTCTTTTACAGCATTGCTCACAATATTTAGTGGGAAAGAAGCTCCGCACTCCCTATACGAGATGATGTGCTCGACTAGTTAGGACAAGGTTAGGCAGAGTTTGTATATAATCGTATAAAGACAATTACATAGGTATATATTTACGCTTATTCTTCATTATTTGATTGGTCAAGTTTGTGATTTTTTAATTGTGTACCATACTCGAACTGGTTTGTATTGGTCATGTTTGTCATTTTTAATTATTTAATTTTGTATATATTCTGGTTTGTTTGAGGAATTTGGTTTGTATATATTCTGGTCAAGACTATTGGAATCTAGTTTGTATCTACAACAAGTTTGTGTAAATGGTTGAATATATTTGTTAAATTTGTATAAACTGTACAGGGGATAAGAAAACAAAAAATAATTCTAAAAAATTCAAACCTTTTAACTACGATTCTAACCAAAAATCATAGTAATAGTTATGAAATCAACCTATGACTACGATTCTTAAATAAAAAGCATAGTAAAAAGTGGACCACTCTAAAAATTTGGCCAAAAGGGGGCTTTTGGGCGCAGTTCTATTACTACGATTCGGACAAAGAACCATAGTAAAAGATTGCCTATTACTTCGTTCTTTATCCAAAACCGTAGTAATACATTGTGTTTTACTACGGTTTCCTGAATGAATCGTAGTAAAAGGTTGTCTTTTACTACTGTTTTGAATCGTACTAAAAGATGTCTATCTACCATTATAGACACATACACGATGCCATATAACTATAGTTAAAGGTCTTTCGGAATCGTAGTTAAAAGTGGTTCCTGTTCTAGTGGTCCAATTACAAACTCTAGTGTTACAATCAAAGCTCAAAAGCATGTGGATAAACCAAGGGTTCAATCACCTCACACTTATGCTGAAATGGTGAATGCAAATGAAGGTATGACCTTGGATTATATTAGTATTGAGATTTTGGGAGTGAAATTTGCTAAAACAATCCAAGAAGATGTGATTTTGGAAATTGAGTATTGAAAAGCTTTATTAATTTGTTGCATCCGTCACGATTGTGGTTGGATTTCTTAATAGAGTTTTGGCTTCTTTCAAAATACATAAGGTATTTGCTCCGAAAGATGGCATATTTTTAGTGTGATTTCACAATATTGATGATAGGGATAGGGTTTTGAAATAGGGTTTGGTATTCTTTGATAAGAAACTCATTTTGATTAAGGCTTGGCATAAGGATGTGATTATATATAAATCATAGATAGAGAAGCTACCAATATAAGTATAGTTTCTCAATTTGGATTTCAAGTACTAGAGCCTTCAAGCTCTAAATAACTTGGGATGTTTTATTAGCAAGCCAATTGAAACATATAGGCATGCAAAAGACAAAGATAAGTTAGCTACGCAAGGTTGCTTATTGAGGTGAAAATTGGAGATCTCTTGCCGGAGGATATAGATTTTACTACTAATAATGAACTTTTGAAAGAACATGTTCTAAGAGTAGAGGCCTATTAAGTGCAACTACTGTAAATTTATTGGCCATATTGATACTAATTCCAAGAAGAAGAAAAAAACTGCTACCTAGGTTTAGGTGCCTCTACAAAGGCCAGTAAATGATATGGCAGTTCATACCATTGGAGCTACTACATGAGATGGTAGAAAGGTGGATGATGAGAATTTCACATCTATTCTAAAGAAAGCTACAACCGGAACCCGGACAGCGGATATAATTACTCCTAAAATTGTTCAAACCTCTTTTGCTCCATTAGGCTTATTAGAATATTAGAGGCCTTAATGGGCCCATAAACAAGAAGATACAATGCCTTTCTTTAC
Organism: Talinum fruticosum; assembly: GCA_021018815.1. Classification (NCBI taxonomy): domain Eukaryota; kingdom Viridiplantae; phylum Streptophyta; class Magnoliopsida; order Caryophyllales; family Talinaceae; genus Talinum; species Talinum fruticosum. The sequence goes on along the minus strand of JAITYX010000072.1, from coordinate 147,560 downwards.
AAAAATTCAACCAGTCATTATTTCTCTAGTTGATATAAAAATAAAAGAGAATAATTTTAAGAAGATTTGCACCAAGATGTTTTAAGGGTGCAAGACATACATCAACAATGAGTTCCATCCGAGAGGCGGAATTTCTAGTAAGTTGGAAGCCAGCAAGTATGATGTGATGACTCTGGAATGCTCAACACAACATGTTTATTGCAAAATGCACTAATATACTTTAAGTATAACCTTTCATCTCACATATGTGTATAGGTTTTGTGGGAGGTTCTAAAGAGAATTAGCCGAATATGCACACTTGCTTGGGCTATATTAGGAGATTCTAACAATATATTACACTATGATAAGAGGCTAGAGGATCGGGATATGAGTACTACAGATATAAGGGACTTTAGGGACATGTCCAAGTGTGTGAAATGACCGATATTGAAGCCACTAATGCTTTTTATACATGGTTAAACAAACAAGAGAATGAGAGTAGAATGTTCTCCAAAATTATATTTTGGGAATACCTGTCATGATAGAGTTTATGCTAGAGGAAATTTTAGAATACTTACATATCTTAATCACTTATGAGAACATCGTACACTACTATAGATATGACTTTTTATTACGGGTGTTTTATGACGGTTAAAAACAAAAACTATCCTAAAAAATGAGGCGGTGGCATTTTTGTAAATAAGCAATCTTTTATTACACCTATTATTATGTTTCTTTCATTGAACCGTTGTAATAGGTGGATATGTCCACCTTTACTACGGTTCAGTAGGTTTTCTATTATTACGGTTCTTTCATTGAATCATAGTAAAAAGTCCGTTAAAAAAAAAAAAACCACGAGCAATCCGCTTTCCACTTTCACTCTATGCTCTCTAATCTCACTCTTACTTTCGCTCTCCACTCTTACTCTCGTCTCTCTGCTCGTTGCTCTCATCTCACCATCATCTAAGCTCTCGTTCTCTACTCTTTACTCTCTACTCTTCCTACTCTCCGATCACTCTACTCTAGTCTCTCGCTCTCACTTCTCCTTGATTAGCCGTTGCTTCCTCTCGCTCTCTATCGTCGTCCTCGCTTCGCCGGTATGCAACTTATCTCTCCCTCTCTTATTTTTTACTTAATTTATTCACAAATTAGATAGTTGAATGTTGACAAATGGAATGATATATGGTTTAGAGTTTAGGGCTTAGGATTTAGGGTTTAGCATTTAGTGTTTAGGGTTTATAGCTTGCTAATTGTTCGTACTCGTTGTTGTGTGTTGGGAGGTTGAATCGGATTGGAAGATGCACAACAAGTGTTTGTGGAAATTTGCGTGATAGATGGTTATAGACAACTCGTTGACTTTAATTCTTCTCATAGAATACCGATGATGTTAAATTGCTAGTGGGGGAATGTTGGTGGGTATCGGTTGAATTTGCATCTTGTTTTCATTCTCATTCGTGTATGTTTGGTTGCTTGATGGGGAATTGTATCGGTGTTGTGTATCAGTTGAACTTGCATCTTGTTTTGATTCTCATTTGTGTATGCCTAGTTGCTTGATGGGGGATTGCATCGGTGTCTTAGTATCGATTGAACCTGTTGTGTATAATTTGTGTATATACAATGTTAAACCTATTGGTTATCAATTGAATATGTTGTGTATCAATCGTGTTGTGTATCAGTTGAACCTGTTGTGTATCAATTATGTATCAGTTTAATTCTTCTTATTTGTGTATCGATTGAACATGTTGTGTATTTGTATTACTTTTCTCGGGTGTCAAACTGTGGAAGCTCTTTATGTCATGTCACTTGCTTTGCTTTATCCGGTTGAGCTAAATCTTTATTATTATTTTGTTGAGTCGAATTAGCTTTCTACCTATATATCATTCCAATAGTTGTAAAATGAATCCTTCCAAAGTTATAAAGACAACGAGGGGACGAACAATGATAAACAATGACAAACAATGATGAACAAGGACCCGAGTAAGGAGAGTTGCATATTAAGTTATTGATTCATATTTTTTTTATGAATTGATTAGGGTGGAGAAGGAAGCCGGGCAGCAGGCAGGTTTGGAGGTTGTGGGTTCGATAGGAAACATGGGAAAAAATTTACTCACTTATCTAAGGATGACACATATGAGTCACTATCAGCGTATATAGTTTACAATCAAATCATGAGTGAGTGGTGTCGTTGCGGTCCAGATTAGAATCTGAGTGTTATCGTTGGAAGATAATTATATGGAGTAATTTAATTAAAGGAAAAGGCTAGGTATTTGAATCAACTGATAGCTTTAGAACTAACATATGGAAATTGTAAATAAATTTAAATACCGTTTCAAGAGAAATTGCAAACAACGCATAGTCGTAGAGTGTGATGCTGAAGGTTGTGATTTTTACATTTGTGTTTGGGGTGTGAAAGGAAGGGATAGGGTGATAGTAAAGGACTTCGGAGGTAAGCACAATCATAGTGCTGGTGAGTAATGTCGAGATAGGGAAATAGGGGAAATGAAGAATGAGAGAGAAGATGTTATCACAGTTTATTGACTCGAAGGTTGAACTTTCACTAATTATGCACCAATGGAGATCATGAAAGACTTGGCGCTTGAGATGAGGATTCAATTGACATACAACCAAGCATGGCGAGGCTCGTGAGTATGTGCATATGTTAGTGATGGGATGGATGGAGGATCTATACAAGCTTTTTCCTAGGATGTGTGCTGCTATAGTCCAGGAAAATCTTAATTCAAGGGCATTTTGTGAGTTGGAAGGGATAAGGTTTAAGCTTATGTTTGTTAGGTATGATGCATCATTGAATGGATTAGTTATGGGATGTAGGAAAGTGTTATCGTAGACGATGCATATTTGAGTGGTCCGTATAATGGGACATTGATGGATGCAGTAGCCCTAGATGCGGACAACAACCTCTTTGATGTTGCATACGCTATTGTATCTACTGAGAATAATAATGAATGGTTGTGGTTCTTGAGTATCTTATTAGAGTGTTTAGAGAGCTTGAAGCTAGTCATTATGACGGATAGGCGTTAGGGACTATTGTATGTTGTGCCAAAGGTGTTTGGGTCTAAGAACCATAGCTACTATGTTAGGCATCTAATGGATAACTTTATTAGTGTCATTGCAAAGTTAGGCATCCGTATAGACGCATCAAATGAGCTAATCAAGGAAATGTTCAACAAGGTAACATATGCACCCACGCTTTTGGAGTACGATGTTGCACTGAATGAGCTCAAAGCATATAAATTGGAATTGGCTACATGGGTAGAATGTAATAACCCTAAGCATTGGGCTACCTCAAGGTTTACTAAAGAACACTGGGGTAAGATGAACACTAACCCGGTGGAGAATTAGAACAACTCCATGCATCATCCGATACCATTGTCTATCACTTGGCTTGTGTTCGAGTCACATTTACAAGTTGGGAAGGAATGTGGGGAAGACGTTGGTGCACATGGAGAATTCTAGTTGTGTTATTGATATCCACATGTACAACCGTACCACGGGGATTTTGGTGTACAGTTAACTAATTTAAGTGATTGAAGATCAACCTCACAAATCAAACGTGCACTTGTAGATAGTGGAAAATACGTGGGTTGCTGTTTGCCCATGCGATGGTCGTATTAAGAAGTAGAAGTTGTGGGTTTATGATTACGTGAACCCTTACTACATGGCCCAAGCACGGAAGATAGTTTACATGAACGTTGTGCACCTCATGGAGATGCAAGACATGGCAACCATTGATGACAATAAAGGCGAAGTTTTGCTTGGGAAAGAGTTGGACAAGGACTTTGACCAGCGCATACTTCCTCCAACAACTGCATGACCTACTAGACGACCAAGGGTGAAGAGGTATGAATCTTAAAATCAACGGTTGAAAGTTAAGAGGTGCTCCAAATGTGGCAAAGATGGACACTACAAAAACACTTGCATGAATGCGCTAGGCGACTTTGATTCAGATTACTCAAGTGACTTTGTCTCTATTGAAGAGTTGTTTTCGGTGAACACCGAACTTGATTTTGGAATGAATGCTTTTATGAGTGTTGACAAAGTCGTTGGATACTGTGTGTAAATGTATGAATGTGTTTTCCCATTATTTGTTTTGGTAATGTAACATTGGTATGCAAACATTGCTTTTTGTATGTCATTGTGTATGGATGTATGATGTTGATTAGAACTTGCAATGTTGATAAGTACTTTAAATGTTGTCATTGTGAAGCACATAATGTGGAGGTATGGTAAGTTGGGATGTGATTCCATTACAGAAAAACTTCAGTAATATCGGGATGACAAAGCTACAAACCCGGGATGTCATTATGACTGCACACAACCACAGATCCATGGAGGAAATAATTTGCATGTACATGTTCATAAGTTGTCATGTGAGTTGTACTGGACAGAACCACGGACCGGGGAGGAAATAATTTATATATGTGCAAATAAATTTGTTAATTATTTAGTAAGTAATTGAAGTAATTAATTAACTAATTATATGTATCCCTTAATAAGAGGGTTTTAATAATATTGACGTTTCTATTTTGGCGTTTCCGTTTTCCGTAACAAAAACTAAAGCTAAAACAATAGGTACCGCTAGAGTAGGTAAATCTATGGTGGTGACTGTGGCAAAGTTTGTTCACTCACTAAGCACTGCCACGGTCAACCCCATGGCCGTGGTGCCGACCGTAATGGTGCCCAGAAACTCTGTCATGGTTCCATTGTTTGTGGTAGTCATTGTGGCGGTGTTTGTTTATCGGGCACTAACACAGTCACCCCGCGATCGTGGTGCCGACCACGGTGGTGCCCAGACACACTGCTACAATTTGCACTGGCTATGGTGGTGACTTGGTCGTGTTCCTTAACTAGGTGACCATGTTGGTCCTTTGCACGACCCATGGGTATGAATACCCTACCGCGATGGGCATGAACATACCCGTTGTAGTGAAGAAGGGACATATACGAGTGTTCATCATGAGTTTAAGTACATTAAGCTTTATTGGAGGGAAGCATTTGAGAAAGACTAACCGGACAAGCACAACCTACGAAGATAACTCTATGAACCTGAATGATACAAAGTAATCTTAAAAAACGAAAAGATAAAATTCTTCAGCACATACATTGAGGTGTTTCCTATTTTTCCTTATTTTTCGCCTTCCTTAACTTATGATATGCCCGCACCGATTCGATCCTCTAACAAATGACTCATTCACGTTATCTTTGCCTTCAATTCTTTATTTCCTGTTACAAGGGAGTTAACATGACTACTTTGTTTTCTCTTCTTGATCATTGAGAAGAACATTCTAGTAGACTGGTTTTCCCATGTCTGTCCAGTCATATTTGCTTTGTTGTTTCATCGTACTAATAAGACTATTCTTGTCTCATAACTTTTTCTTCATCTTTTAGGGTTTTATCACCGAGATTGGCATGTAATTCCTTTTGTACCATTTCTAGCATGGTCTTCATCACCTCTCTCTATTGATATTTATTACCAAATTGTAACATGTTAAGCTTCTTGAGAGGTTTTTTTCATTACCTTTAGTCTTATGTACAGCTAAAACCCCAAACTTCTTAAATATTAACTTCTTTAGCATCTTTAACAATCTTCTATAACTCAAGGTGTTTCAACCACATGTTGCAAAACGGAAAAGGTCCCTGCAGAATTATCGCTACTACAGCAACACCACTACAGGAACCACCTTTTATTACGATTGAAAAATACCTTTTACTATAGTTATTGGGCATCGTTTATGCGGGCGTAATGGTAGATGGACATCTTTTACTATGGTTCAAAATCGTAGCAAAAGACAACCTATTACAACTCGCTCATTTGAGAAACCGTAGTAAAAGATAGTTTATTACTACGGATCTAGAGATAGAACCATAGTTATAATATGAACCTATTACTATGGTTCTTTCTCCGAACCATAATAATAGGTTCGCCAAAATTTTTGAGCCACTACGGTTCTTACTTAAGAACCGTAGTAATAGGTTATTTTTAGACCTATTACTATGGTTTTGGGTTAGAATCGTAGTAAAGGTCCGAATCTTTTTAAGAATTATTTTTTGTTTTTTAACCCAATGTACATTTATATAATTAACATATACACTCATTTACACTAACTCTTTCAGAATATATACAAATTAGAATTATTCAAACAGACCTCACACAAAGTAGTATGGTACACAATTAAAAAAATACAAACTTGACCAATCAAATAATAAAGAAAAAGTGTAAATATACACATATGTGACTGTCTTTATACGGTTATATACAAATTATGTCCAACCCTGTCTTAACTCGTCAAGCACGAGTATCCGTATAGGGCGTAGGGGTTTCTTTCCTGGGAAATATTATAACCAATGTCGTAAAAGACATTAATTACGTCAAGTGCAAGTATTAATTAAGCTGAAAATAACATAAAAACTATTAAAAATTTAAATTTTTCATAATCAAATACAAGCACGAGTGTAAGTACCTCTTTCGGATTAGATTCGAGATCATTGAAATCAAGGTGGGTCACAATCTCTTTCATGTACTTGGAGAATGTATAAGTCATACTCTACATCCCCCTTTTGTTTGTGGCACTAAAATTATATTTCCCAACATATGGAGATTAGTACTTATGTAGATAGCAAGTAATATCAAATGAAACATTAAATTTCACGCTAAGTAAGAGAACCTTACCTTTACGGGGACAATAGTTGGGTTTGATCTCACACGTGAGCCTCTTACGCCTCCCATACAATAATATATTTCGAGAGCACTATTTTTCAATCGGAAAAATAAAATTCAAATTAGCATACAATTGAATAGAATACTTAACAAAAAAGCATAAAATCATTAAGTTAGAACTCACGAACCAAGTACGTTCTTGATATCTTTCCTTACGGGATGACCTCGAGGATCAAGCAAGTACGCGACATTGCTCCTTGGATATATGGCAGCAAGCAACCAGTGTTGGCTATACCGACACAAATAACATATTCATAAATATGTAACACCATTAAAACTCCATTTAAGATATGATACAGTTACCCCTCAATGAATGATGTCAAGTAACATTTTTTCGACACATTTTTCATGGCTTTCAAGATATAAACGGATCGGTCCATAGTTTCCTGTCCTATTGCTTGAATGGAATGAGGATTGAGAAACTTAACCGACTCATTTCCTATCTTGTGGAGTCACCTATTACATATTAATTGTACATATAGTTAGTAATGGAAATTAATAGTTAAAAAATGAACTTATATATATAATAACTCACACCATGTTAAGCGTAATAGCGGATGCACCGATCTCTTGCATCCGGAGAAATTGCATTATGTCATCCAAGAAGACATGTATGGTCATGTCCTCATCGTCCCCATCTAATACCCCAAACACGTGACTTGGTATTTTGATTTCCAATGTTATTTCTTCTCACAAATTCTTCACAAAACTTTGCAAATGAGAACACCACTCCGTGTATGACTCGGAATGGGTAGGAGAGGGAATTACTTTGTACGACAATCTAGCGCTGCTGAATATTTGCTTGTGCCGATTGAGGGAGTTGGAGTGCCCTTCATCCCACTCTCGAATCTATCCCTAACATCCTAGTTCAGGGAGGACCATAATACATGAATTAGAAATATATATACGTGATATTAACAACGATTAAATATAATATTTTCAAATGAAGTAGCGTAGAGAGGATGACCAAACTCTTGGGCTAAGGAACAAACCCGTTGATCACGTCATCAATAGTGTGGAGGTCTAGTGCCTGGATCGGAAACTCATAGTTCTCTTTCCCTTGCATGACTTTTCTCTCACTCACCTTCACCTAATCAACTAAAAGCGGTGTCCCATGAACGACAACACCTGGCTTCCGGGGTAAACAACACATGTTGCCACAACATTATTTAGGGGAGGGTGATAAGAAGTTAGCTTTTACTACGCCGGCTACATAAGAATTAGCATAACAATTAGAATCACGGGATAACCCTTGAGCGATAAATTAAACTATCTAAGAATCTTGGAAAAAATGGACAGAATTTTCCTTAAAAGTAGACATTCTTCCGAGATAACGGCCCTTATCCGAAACAACAAAAACAAACTATAACCGATTACTAAACGACCACGAGGCCAGAGTTCCACAGCAACCACACTATAAACACCATTCGCTCAATGAGTATACACCAATAATTATTCAAAATATAAACATGCATGTAAATCTAATTAGGTAGAAAAATCTTAATTACCTCCACCATAAGTTCGAATTGGTTGATAGGTGAGCTTGTGATCGCGCTCGCCGGTGTTTGGAGTTAGATTGGATATAAATCATCCAAGTTCGGTGTCGGGATGCCCATCTTGCTAAAGTACGCCGCTAGGAAGTCCATCGTCTACGTCTTCATCTCCGCCTTCGTCTCTTCCATTTATGCAGCCATTTGGGACTCGCATTTGGGCGGCCATTTGAGATACTATTGCCTACACATTTCCTTGGCTAGAAGAGACGAGGCTCTTCTTTCTAACCCCGAAGAGCTCAAGTATCCCCACCCCCCACTAATGGCTCGAACACGACTGGGATGATCATCTCTATCTAGGGCCAAGACTAACTTATTCCTCGTCCCGATGGTGTCGGCAACTTCGAAGTCGAGCTCGTCACAAAGACTCCTGTAAGAAGGAAATAAATTATCATTGGGTAATTCATATATTTAGAACTGATAAGTTCTCAAAATAAGTAAAGAAATAGTAAAAGAACTCACAATTCGTTGTACAATAGATTGTACGTCATTCGTAGTGAAGGTTCCATCTTTTGTTTTTTTCCCTTCAACCTACAACTAATCCCTCTCGATAGTGAGTTGCGAAGTATCCGTGATGGCACTTTCATCGGATCCGCTTTGAAGTTGTTCAAGCTTCTTCTTGTACAACATATCCCCACCTTCGTGTATCCCCATGGGACATCGTATGGGGATACGCATTGCTCTTAATCCTCTTCCGATTGGTTTCACCTCATACTTGCTCGAGTAATTAAGGCAACAAAAATATCATTAAATAAGACTTATATCAAAAAAAAAGAGAATAAATGATAAATTACCTTGTATTCTAGAGAGGAGACATATGCTTCAACAGTCTTCCAGTCCTCCTCGATTATAAAGTTGTAGACCTCTTAGGGTCTCTGTCGCTGACATTAGGGTCTTGTGTCTCACCATTGGGATATATGATTCTTTAACGTCCAAGATGAATGTTTTCCGAAACACAATAATGACATGCATTAGTATTAACGATTTACAATAAGTTGCAATTCTAGGTTTAGATGTAGTGCATTTACCGAGTATATCATTCCAAATTAAGGTTGTCCTTAACCGAGTTGGGGACTCGTGCCTCAACTTCGTAGTTGATGTTGATGTGTGTGAAGGTTGTTGCACCAACATAGCTCATAAAGCAAGCTGCGTGATCACCTACGGGGTTATGGTGCCTGTCGAATTGGACTCGGGCAAGAAGAGTTGGATCATCTCTACTACGTTCCAACTTCTCCTTGTTCATCATTATTCGTCCCATCGATTTCTTTCTAATTTTGGAATGATCCATTTTATACTGCCACAGTTTAATTAGAATAATGCAACTTAATTAGAATAACATAATTATAATAAACCCGTGTTTTTAGAATAACACAGTTATCACTATAACGATTACAAAACCAAAAGGCCAAGGAATCATTCTAGTTCTAGACCTTCAAAGACAACTTAAAATATGAAGAATCTTGGAAAAAAATTGACAAAGTTTCCCCTTAAAAGTATATATTTTTCGGGATAACAACACAATAGTCTTCCCTCATCATCACAACACATTGCCTCTATAGCATACAATTTTTCTTCAAATCTACACGAGTATCCATGTTACTGCAAGCAATTATATAGTTTAGCTCACGAGTATATAAGTTGAAACCTTATATTATACACAGAATCTGTTTGCCAAGAAACCCTAAACCCTAAATTATACACGAAACCCTTTGCCAAGAAATTATACAATTTAGCATGCTACTTGTTGAAACCCTAAACCCTATTTAACATGCTACTCGTTAAAACCATAAACCCTAAAACTTATTTAGCATGCTACTATTGAGAGAGTAAGCAAGGAGAGCAGAGTATTGAAACCCTAAATTATGAAAGAAAATAAATTAAAGTACAAAATAAGAGAGGGAGAGATGAGATACATACCGGTTTTTGGTACGACAGCTAGAGTGAGAGAGAGGAGCAGCAGCGACAACGAGAGTGAGCAGCAGCGACAACAAGAGTGAGCAGAGAGTAGATAATATAATAATGAAGACGGCTAGGAGAGAGTAGCGATGACGGCAAGGAGACAGACAAAGAGTAGAGAGAGGAGAGCAAATAGAGACAGTAGAAAGCGAGAGAGATGAAAGTGAGAGTGAGAGTAAGAGTGAAAGTAGAGAGCATAGAGTGAAGGTGGAAAACCGGACTAGTTATGGTTTTTTATTTCTAATAGACTTTTTGATTACGGTTCAATGAAAGAACTGTAATAATAGAACACCTATGATTGGGGTTCTTTCACTAAACTGTAGTTAAAAGTAGACATTTCCACCTATGACGACGATTTAATGAAAAAACTATGATCATAGATGTAATACAAGACTACTTATTTACAAAAATGTCACCTCCTCATTTTTTAACGGTTTTCTTTATAATCGTTGTTAAATGTTCTTTGTTAAAAGTCATTTTTGTAGTAGAGTAGCCATCTTTTTGCGGTTGAAAAATACCTTTTAATATAGTTATCGGATGTCATGTATCCGGGCGTAGTAGTAGACGGGCATATTTTACTATGGTTATTGAACCGTAGTAAAAGACAACCTATTATTACGATTCATTTGAGAAACCATAGTATAAGATTACCTATTACCACGATTCTAGATACAAAACCGTAGTAATAGGTTCATCTATCCAAAACTATAATAATAGGTCTAGGCCAAAATCCCCCTTTGGCCAAAATTTTGGGGAACCACCTTTTACTACAATTCTTACCTAAGAACCATTGTAATAAGTTATTTTCAAACCTATTACTACGACTCTTTGGTAAGAACCGTAGTAAAAGGTCTTAGTTTTTTATAATATTTTTTCGTACCCCTATACAATTATACATTAATTAGAATATATACAACCAACAACCTCACTTGTTTCACACAATTAGTATAATGTATGCTCTATACAATTAAAAAAATCGCAAAATTTACAATTCAAATAATGAAGAAACAATCATGTGTAAATATATACCTATGTAAGTGTAACTATACGAGTTATACACAAACCGCACTCGACCTTGTCTAAGCTCATCCGAGTGTGGGACTTCTTTCCCCCAAAATATTGACCAATGCTGTAAAACTAATTTTACATTATAGTTATGTCAAGTGCCAGCGCTAATTAAGCTGAAAATAATATGGACAAGATAAATTAATTGAAATCCAGTTAGCTCACAATCTCTTTCATGTACTTGTAGAATGTAGAAGTCACACTCCATGTTCCCCACTTATTTGTGGCACTATATTAGTTAAAATAGATTCCCAAAACACAAAATTAATTAATAGTTATGTAGCAAGTAATTTCGTCGGAAAATGAAAACTAATTTAACATTAAGCAAGAGAACCTCACATTTATGAGGATAATTGTTGACGTTGGTTTTGCCTTGTATGGGCCTCTCGAGCCTCCCAAATAGCCATATATTCCGAGAGCACTATTTTTCAATCGGATAAAAATAAAATTCAAATAAATATCATGTATTGTTATACTATAAAGGCATGCGTACAACATACAATTGAAAAGAATACTTAACAAAAGTAGAAAAAGAGTAAGTAATGAACTCACGAATCGAGTACTATTTTGATATCTTTCCTCCCGGCATGATCCGGAGGATCGAGTCGAACACGATGTTACTCTTCGGATATATGGCAGCAAACATCTAGTGTGACCTACACTCGACACAAATAACATATATAAAAAGTAATTATTAAACCATTAGAACTCCATTTAAGTTATTTGTACACTTACCCCTCAATGAACGGGGCCAAGTAACATGTTTTTTCTATCGCTCTCAAGAGGTTCGAAATAAATTTGGATCGGGCCTCGGTTGTGTGTCCCAATGCTTGAATAGGATTAGGATTGAGAAATTAAACAAACTCGATTCCTATCTCGTTCGAGTCACCTATTACATATTAATTAAACATATTATTAGTTAGAAATGAAAATTAATAGTTAAATGAACTTATACATATAGTAACTCACATCATGCCAAGCATAATAGCGATTGCGTTAACCTCTTGCATCTGCAGAAATTGCATTATGACGTCCAAGAAAACCGGTATGGTTATCTCATTATTGTCCCCGTCTAATACCCCAAACACATGATTTGGGTTTGATTTCGAATATTTTGTCTTCCGGAAAAGTCTTCACAAAACTTTTCAAAAGAAAAACCAATCCTAAGGTGACACATGGCTGGGTTGGAGAAGGGATTGCTCCGGATGACGATAAGGCATCGTTGAATACTTAGTGGTGCCAACGAAGACATGGGAGTGCCCTTCCTCCAACTCTTAGCGCCACGACATCTTAGTTTATGGAGGAACATCATACACGAATTAGAAATATATATATATATATATATATACACATGTGATATTAACAACCAATAATCTAATATTTTCAAATAAAATACCTTTGATGTAGAGAGGATCACCAAACTCTTGGGCCAAGCAAAAAAGCTGTTGATCCCTTCATCAATAATGTGGAGGTCCGGTGATTGGATCGACAACTCGGATGTGCCCTTCCCTTGCACAGTTGCTATCACCCTCACCTTCACCTTATCAACTAAGATCGATGCCCCATGAATAACGGCACCTGGCTGCACGGGGTAAACAACACTCATTGCCACAATGTGATCTAGGGAGGATCATGAGAAGTTAGCATGCACCGCACCGACTCTATAAGAATTGGCATAAGAATTAGAATCACGGCATAACCCTTGCGAGACAACTTAAACTATCAAGAATCATGGAAAAAAATGGACAGAGTTTCCCATAAAAGTAGACATTTTCCTGGGATAACGGCCCTTATCCGGAACAACAAAAACAAACAACTAATTACTCAACGGCCACATGCCGGAGTTCTACAACACCTAACATATATACACCACTCATTCAACAAGTATACACCAATAATTAGTCAAAATAAAAACATGCATTCTAACTAGATAGCAAAATCTTAATTACCTTGACCATATCTCCGAATTAGTCAACGGGTAAGCTCGCGTTCGTGGTCGCTAGTGTGCGGAGTGAGAAATGACCCTTACGTAACTATTGCAAGTTGGGTGCCTAGATACCCATCTTGGTCAAGTACACCATGAAGCGGCCTGTCGTCCGGACATGCATCTCTTCCATCTTTGCAGCCATTTAGGACACCATTTGGGGAGGACAATCGAGACTCCACATGAGAAATGATTGCCTCGATATCCACTTGTTTGGAAGAGACAATGTGCTTCTTTTTAGCCCCGAAGTACTCAAGTATCCCCACCCTCCCACCAATGGCTCGAACACGACCAGGATGATCATCCCTTTCTAGGGCCAAGGCTAACTTGTCCCTCCTCCCGGTGGTGTCGGCGACTTCTAAAGTCGAGGTGCAGTGACAAAGCCTCCTGTAAGAAGGAAATAAATCATCACTGAAAAATTCATATATTAAAACTGATAAGTTCTCAAAATAAATAAAGAAATAGTCAAAAAACTCTCGAGTTGCTGCACAATATATTGTGCGTCTATTATACTTGAACTCATCAACTTTTTTTCTCTCTTATTTCGACCCACAACTCATTCCTTTCGATAATGAGCTGTGAAGGATCTATGATGGCACCTTTATCATATCCGCTTTAAAGTTGTTCAAGCTTCTACTTGTATAACTTCTCCTTCACCTTCGCTTATCCCCACGGGACATCATATGGGGATACGCATTCCTCTTAATCCTCTTCCAGTTGGCTTCAAACTCGTGTTTGCGCAAGTAATTAAGACAACAAAATATAACAAATATAAAGAAGTTCTAAAGAAGTTAACTCTAAAAAATATCAGTAAATAAGACTTATAAAAAAATGAGAACAAATGTTAAATTACCTTGTATTCGAAGAAGAGACATATGATTTAAAATTCTTTCAGTCCTCCTCGGTTATGAAGTTGCGAAGCCCCATGGTCTACTTTACTGTCGAGATCTCCCTTGTCTTGTAGACCCAAATAGCATCAATGTATGACTTTAAGTTTTTAATTTCTCTGCTGCTGACATGAGAGTCTTGTGTTTCACCAGTGGAGATCCGATTCTTTAACGTCCAAGTTGAAAGTTTTCTAAAATACAAGAATAACATGCATTAGTCTAAACCATTTACAATAAGTTGCAATTCTAAGTTGAGATGTAGTACATTTACTTGTATATCATTCCAAACGTTTTCCTTAACCAAATTTGGGTCTATACTCCAATTTTTGTAGTTGATGTTCACGTGTACGTGGGTTGCCGTACCAACACAGCTCATAATGCGAGTTGCACGCTCATCTACCAGGTTATGGTACCTATCGAATTAGACCGGGTAAGAAGAGTTAGATCATCAACTTTCACTAGCATACCATTGGATTGATTACTGCACCCTCTAACCATACCAGCAACACCAACGAAGAAGATCCCTACAAATCACCAACTCATCCATCAACGTTTTATACCACCAATCTAACACATAGACCTTCTTCCCGACAACATACAAATATGCATGATGCTCCTTCCCCTTTATTATGTTCACAACATCATAATCTCTAACAAAAGGTAGTAATACCCTCTTATCAAATTTCAAGTTATACCATAACTTACGTCCCCTCAACTCATCACCGACTACCTCTTCCACCGACTTATAAATTGCATCAAAAGTCATGTCCTCTGTCATCCACACACAATAGTTCCTTCCTCATACGTACTTCATTAATCCACTCACTCTATCTTCTAAGTATCCACCCATTGACACATATACAAGTAATTCCTTCGATGTATGAAGCATTCCACCAAAAATTTCAATTTCCATATTGAATACTCAGGTATAAATTTCTATCTCTCTTAGGTTTTGATTCGAAGTCATTACGAGTATTATAGAAACTTTTATCCAAATTTTCATTATATTCTAACTAACTCGAAAGCGCCTTATTGCATATCGTCGTCACTTGGTGTTTCGACTCACTCAAACATCACTCAAAACCATGGCATGTTCATATAATTTCTCTAACACATTTTCTCTTAGCATTGACTTTGTATTTCAATGCAAAATGAATTACAACGTTAATTCTTTCTTCTAAGTCGAGTTATATCTCCGAGAATTATTTGATCGAGATCAAGTTCTCACACTCGATATTTTACACTCTTTAACTTGATCTTCTTGGGATTGACTCAAGATGGAATTTGAACATATTGAATATTAGACTCGGAAAATTCCATTCTTTTAGACCAAAGATAATTATCCATTTAATTACTCCGATTTAATTATTATATGTGCCTAATCTTGGACCAAAGTATTGTTATACTTTGAGAACCATTGTGGTTTGCTTTTGTAGGTTATTCAAACGAGGATAATCTATTTTTGAATTACAAAAGCAACCGGCTTCTACTGATAAATACCAAGCAAACAAGTTTTAGCTACTTCTTGACATGGCTCGGACACCGTGTCGGGGTTGTTTCTTTCCAAAACTAGAAAAATCCAACTCTAGGCCTAACGGTTGTTTCCATCTCATTTTTAAGTCACCACCAAGTGATTGGACCATATTTTGGAGCCAAGGCCGTTGCACAACGATCATATCCCAACGGATCTTTTACGAGTGACTCATAAGAGCCGTTACAATGGCTAGTAAAGACTTCTGTCTAGAACCAAGACTCAATGGTCACTCTGCCTGGTTGGCTATAAATAGAAGCCACTTCACAAGACTAGGAGATTGTTGTTGCACATATTATTGGATTTATGGCTGAATATATTTCCTAACATTTAGTCAATCTTCTTCTTACAACTCCAAGTTTGTATTTAATGTTTTACGAGTTGTAAAGAAAGTCTTGTAATCAGTTACATGCTTTCTCTTACTTTCTTAGTAAGTCCCTTGACTGAGATGTACGGTTAACTCAGCTCAATTGTCCCCGATTATAAAGGTTATCTCAATCGAGAAGTACTAGATCGAGATAAGGGAACTTCGAGTATAGGAAAACATTGTAAGAATTGTTTAAAGCGAGCAATTTTGGTTGAGTTAGTCATCTATATTTTGTGAATTCAAAATAGTGGATTTGACTTGGTGCTTGGATTAGCACTGTCCGTGGTTTTCTACCCCGGGAGGGTTTCTACGTATATCCGTGTTATTGCCTTTCTAAGTCCAATCTAAACTCGAGAATCTGTCTTTGATCTGTCTTGGTGCAAAAATTGTTTAATTTTCTTCATCATCCTATTCACCCCCTCCCCTTTAGGGTGACTTAGACTCTCCAAGAGCAAACCTTCAATTGGTTTCAAAGTCTAGCCTTTCAAGAGGATCTAACCATCTAAAGGTATAAAGATCAACTGGCTCATAACAATGGAGAGTTTGATAAAGGAAAATCATCCACCATACCACCAAAATTCAAAGGGTCAAACTTTTTCCATTAGAAGAAGATGATGGAATGTTTCTTGATGGACAATGATGAAGAAGTTTGGAACATCATCCAAGCATGCAACTATATTCCAATAAAGACGAAGAATGCAACTCTTGTGCCTAAAGCCAAATCTGAGCTCACCACCGAGATCGAGAAGTTCGAAAAAACTTCAAAGCTATGAACACACTTATGTGTGCCATTACCATAAAAGAATACAGCAGGGCCTTAGCCTATGACACACCTAAAGAGATGTGGGACACTCTTGTCAACACCTATGAAGGAACAAGCCAAGTGAAACAGGCAAAGATAAGTCAATATCTTCATAAATATGAGACTGTTCAAGATGGAGCCGGAAGAAAACATCACTAAGATGTATGTTCGCTTCACAGAGATTACTAGCAATCTCAAATCTCTTGGTAGAAAGATCTCTCACGAAGAAATTTCCAGAAAGATTCGAGAAATCTACCAAATAAGAGATGGGGTCCCAAGGTGGCAGCCATTGAGGAAGCTTAGAACCTCACTCAACTAAGACCGGACGAGCTGATTGGGAAATTACTCACCCATGAGATTCATCCGGCAAAAGAGGATGCTGAGGTCACACCAAAAGAAACATTGCGCTAAAGGCCTCGAAAGCGGAGGTGAAAGTCCGAGCACCTCAAAGTCAAAAGAGGATCCTATAGCACTCATAGCCCGTGGCTTCAAGAGAATGATAAAGTACAAGAAGTGGGGAAAAAGGCTAAAGGATGAGTTCTACAAGAAAGATAAGAAGGACAGAAAAGGTAAATATTCATCCCCTTCTAAGTTATCTTTATCTAAGAACTCCGGGTGCTTTGAATGTGGCAGCAAGGAGCACATAGTTGAAGATTGCCCAGAGAGAAAGAAGGACAGAAAGAGAAAGGCTATGATGGCTACCTGGAGTGATGACGATTCATCTGAAGAAGATGATTCCGATGACTCAAAATGTCTTATGGCACTTACGGACTCGAAGTTGAATCTAAGTCGGACAATGAGAGCTCGGATATTGAGGAGGTAATTGAATACTTTCTCAAGTTCTCCAAAGTTGATTTAGCCAGATATATTTATACTCCGGAAGAAAAGTCCAATTCTAACTCTTCATAATTCTATGAAAAACTTGAGTCTCTTACTAATGAGAGCAATGTTTTGAAAAATGAGTTAGAAAATGCGAGACAAAATCCGAAAGTACTTAAGACCGGTGCTCAAGAAAATGAGATTGACTCCGAGTCACTCGGAACGAGAGAATAAGCAACTGAAAAGGAAGCTCAATGAGTCTCAAGAGTTTATTTTATAATTCACTCAAGGTCACAAAAACCTTCATCTTTTACTTGGCTTTCGGTGTGTCTCATTCAGGAAAGAAGAACTTGGTTATAATGAAGAAGAGGAATCAAATTCCTATTCTAATCTTTTCAAAACCGATTCCGGAAGAATAAAGTTCAAGAAGGTCTGTGCATGGTCCTATTCATACCAATGAAAAAGGACTAAGTCCAAATCGGTTTACTAGAAAAAGCCTTCCCCACTGTTTACAAAAGAAAAGATTTTCAAAAGGAGACACGGACTCGGTTTTCGAGAAGGAAGACTCGAGAATCATACCGGACCTAAAATTATTCAAATCTGGGTTCCTAAGAGTGCTCTTCCCTAAAGAAAGACCACGAGTAAGAACGATTCTTGGGTTTGTAAGAGGAAGTGAGAAGGGTTAGTTTGCTTCGTTTTGCAGGTAACTCGGAAGAAGAAAGGTCATCGGTACCTAGACGGTTGTTGCTCACTCTACATGTCGGGGATTCAAGACTCTTTTCTAAGTTGTAAGATCCGACAGGAGGAAAAGTCATATTTAGAGATAACAGACAAAGGCAAGATAGTAGGGATTGGCAAGATTGGTGAAGAAAACAACACGGTCGGCCAGTCTACCTTGTCAAAGGACTTAAGTACAATCTCCTTAGCATTTCTCGGCTATGTGATAAAGGTCAAGAGGTAATGTTCACTTAGACAAACTGCTACATTTTTATGCATTCACCAAAGAGACTAAGCTCTCAGTGTCCGAGGTCAAGTAACATCTACACTATTCCTCTCTCATATTCAAGTCGAATTTATCTTATTTGAAAGCATCCGTGAATGATGATTCTTGGACTTGGCACCAGTAGATTAGGTCATACCAGCATGCATACTATCAAGAAACTTGCATCTCATGGATTAGTTAAGGGATTACCTAACTTTGCATATAAGAAAGAAAAATTTGTGAGGCTTGCACAAAAGACAAGCAAGTCGGATCATCCTTCAAACTACTCAAAGCTGTATCTACATCCAAAGTGCTTGAGTTGGTTCATATGGATTTGTGTGGTGAAATTCCTGTGAAAAGCCTTGGAGGCAAATTGTATGTACTTATTGTTGTTGATGATTTCTCACGATTTACTTGAGTATGTTTTCACAAGAACAAGAATGAAGCTTTCAAAGAGTTTACTAAGCTCGTAGGAAAATTCAAGTGGAGTCTTAGACTCGGACCAAAAGGATTCGAACCGACCATGGAAAGGAGTTCGACTACTCGGAATTTGCGGACTTACGTGATAAGAACGGTATTTCTCACAACTTCTTTGCACCAAGAACCCCTCAACGGAATGGAGTGGTAGATAGAAAGAACATAACTCTTGAAGAAACAGGAAGGACCATGATGATTGAAAATGATCTACCTTACTATTTCTAGAGTTGAGGTAGTCAACACGATAAATTACACACTCAATAGATACCTCATCGGACCCATCTTGAAGAAAACTCCCTACGAGATTTATAAAGGAAAGAAACCCAACATCTCCTACTTACGGGTGTAAGTGCTTTGTTCACAACAATGGTAAGGAGCATCGACTAAGTTTGATGCTAGATCGGATGAAGGGTGAATATTTACGGGTTACTCATCTTATAGCAAAGCTTATCGTGTGTTTAACAAGAGAACTAACAAAGTGGAAGAAAGTATCCACGTTGTCTTTGATGAGATTGATCTTGGTAGGACAAGTGAGTCCACATACTCAAATCTCGGACTTAACAGAGATGAAGATGACCTTGTTGAAGTCGAGCTCGGGAAGAGTTAAAACATAATTACTAAGGCAACTCGGAATGTTATAACTCGGACTAAGCAAGTTCAAGAGCCCGCTCGGAATGCTAAAGAACAAGTCAATGCGAGAGACTCAGCAAGATCAACTAACTCAAGATCAGATTGTTCAACCAACAAACTTAGTAAATCAATAGACAAGTAAAGTTTTCAAATATGCATCATATTGTCCGACATCAACGAGTGGGGTAAGGACTCGATCTTCTTTACATAATCTTTGTGCATTTTCTGCATTCATATCATTATCCGAACCCAAAAATGCACTAGAGGCCCTAAATGAACCTGAATGGGTAGAGGCCATGCAAGAAGAGCTTAACAAATTTGAAAGAAACCAAGTCGGGACTCGACCAAATGACCTTCTAACCACCCAGTCATAGGAACCAAATAGGTTTTCAAGAACAAAGCTGGATGAGGAAGGGTTGGTAGTCGAAATAAGGTTAGACTTGTTGCTTGAGTGAAGGGTTGCTCGAGGAGAGTCCGAGTCACCCTAGAGGGGTGAATAGGGTGATGGAGGATTATCGTATAAATTCAAGTTCTTTTGATAAATACGAGACAGAGACAGATTCCGAGTCGACAGCAGAGTCGAAAAGTATGGACTCGAAATGCTATCACGAGTAAAGAGGCAAATTAAGCAAGAGCTAAAAAACCGTCCGAGTCTAGAATGTACTCGGAAAGATAACACTTAGAAATTACGTGGAAACCCTCCTGGGGCGAGAAAACCACGGACCTTGCTAATCCAAGCACGAAGTCAAATCCACTATTTTGAGTCCACAAAATACCGTGAATTGACTCGAACCTGAGTTGCTCCCTTAGACAACTCTTTACAAGTTTCCCTAGACTCGAAATTCCCTTATCCGATCTAGTACTTCCTAAGCTGAGATAACCCTTACGAGTTAGGGACAACTAAGCTGAGTTAACCTTTACGACTTAGTCAAGGGACCTTACAGAGAAAGTAAGAAAGTGTTTGTAACTAAGTACAAGACCTTACAACTCGAAAGTAATGAATTACGAGTGGGAGTTGTAAGTAGAAGATTAAGAGTAAATACAATGACTTTGTTTAAGTTCGTGAATTAACAATATGTTCGGCAATCTTCAAGTCTTGAACGTTGGCTTCTATTTATAGATGACCAGGTAGAGTAGCCGTTATCTTCATCTGGCGACTGAGAGTCCTTTGTGACCGTTGATGAAGCTTTACGAGTCACTCGGAAAGTATCCATTGTGATATGAACGTTGGACAACGGTTTAACTCTCTTGGAAGTCCCAAAACCATTGGCGGTGTCTTGAAAAATAAGGTGGAAACCACCGTTAAGCTTAGCGTTCAGTTTTCCAGATTTGCAAATAGACAGCCACGACACAATCTTACAGGACCTGGAGCGAGAGAAGTGGAAAAGCCATGTCTGCTTGGTGATTTGACGTTTTGAAGCCGGTTACTTTTGTATTTGGAAAAGTGTATCCTCGTTTGAATAACCTACAAAAGTAAAACAATTTTGGTTCTCAAAGTATAAAATACTTTGGTTCAAGATTAGACACGAGATAATAAAATAATTACGATGATTAAGCAACTAATTATCCGAGTTAGAAAAGGAATAGAATTTTACGAGTCTAATATCCATAAAACTCAAAATTCCATCCGACTTAGTCTAAGCGAAGAATCAAGTTACATGAAGAATATCGAGTGAAATAACTTGATATAGACTAAGCATGAATTAGACTAGATGCACCGACTTCGAGCAAGATAGAACAAATAACATGAAGTCGGATCCGAGTGGAAAACTAGTCTAAACATTGAACGATATATCTAAGCACCGAGGGACTCGGAAGCGAGTGAGACACACGTATACGTTTTACGAGTCACTCAAGAATAAGCAAGAAAATCATGAAGTAAGTCTTTGTATCACTTAGATAAGATACCATATCACTCGGAAAAGTTTCTAAGGTACAAAGAATGCCTTGGAATCAAAACTCTATAAGTAAGCAATTGTTATACCGATTCTGTTCATACAACTCGAGAAAGTGTTGTGCGGTGTCCGAGTCTTCAATCTCCCCTTTTTGATGAAAGGCATTCCATACTTAAACAGAAATTTTTCTTTTGGATAAAAGCACATTAAGTCGGATGAGTAAAGCAAGCTTAATGTATCGGAGCATGAAATGAGATATGCTTAACAATGAAATAATGTTAACTCGAAAAGATTGTAAACACGAAATCATTGAAGAGAAAGCATTAATTCATTGAAAATAAATAGAATACATAGATTGAGAGGGAAGGCTCCCCTTAAACAAGACAATAAGTTTTTCCGACTCTATTTCTCCCCCTTGCCTTTCAGCAAAGACAACAACAAAAAGAAGGGAAGAAAAGAACAATTAGTACAACTTTCATGTGCTGGACAAAGAAAGAAAATGAAAGTCTCTCGTAAAGAAGAAGAATCGCGAGACTTTGGCATTGTGACACGAGTGCATGGCGCCTACGAGGAAGAGGAGGATTTCGAGTGGAAGCGGAGGGGTTGGAGGTACGCCGGCGTTGGTAGGATCTTGACGATGTGCTTGAACGCGACGGAGGGAGAACCGGTATTGCCGTCAAGGGCTCGGCGCCGAGTGGCTGACCCGAACTAGTGGATCTAGGGGTTCCGCCCTTTGAACCTCTATAGGCTGGAGGGGCTGCTCTACCGACCCGCTGGTGCAACTAGGTCTTCGACCCACCCAGGCTCGCTGTCTAAGCTAAGTACTGACTATTTGGGCTTGTGGAGCGATCCGAACCTCTGCAGTTCCCACTACTTCTTCCTTGTTTTCCTCCCCTTGCCCGGATGGAGTTGCCTCGGCCCGCGAGCTCCTCGGCGTCTGCCGCTTCGCATCTCGCAACTTCTTCTTCTTCTTCTTCCCCGCTGTTTGAGGAGGTCGGACTCGGGCTCGAAGACGCTTGGAATCGTCCGAGTCCCCATGGTCTCGAGCCGCCTTGGACCTTCTCTCTCCGAGGAGCTCAACCAGCTCTTTCTACTCCTTCACCAGTTCCCTCATCTCAAGAACCGAGACTGCTGTGCTCGGATTTGGGATTGGGCGATCTTTTGGTTGATGTTCATGTTTTGGAGGACAAGTTTGAAAGACCGGAGCGTGTCCTGGAAAGCGAGAGGACACGGAGCTGATTTTGTCCATAAAAACAGGGGACAAAATAGCAGAGAGAGACTTGGAGGCACTCGAGGTGGAGGCACCAACAGGTGGAGAAGGGAGAGAGAGAGAGGGGTTGATTTCGAGTCCGAGGCGAAGAAGGAGGCCTCGGCTACGAGTTATGCACCCGGACACCGAGTTGAGTTTCCTAGTATTCGTACCCTCGAAGTTCCTTTTACCGACAACAACGGCGAGCCTCGCACACGGCGTTTGGGTCCGAGGGGAGAGGAACTTGGAATTGTTTGAAGACAAGGGTGAGAAGAGCACCGAAAGGAAGAGGGGTGTTCTTCTTGTTTTGAAGTTGAGCTGGCACAGCTGCCATCTGCTCAATTATTGAAGGGAAGAGGTCTACTTCGTAGCCCTCAAGAATGTCAAAAAGAGCTTTCGAGATACTTGGAGTTGGGGTTCTCCTTGCTGGAAAGCTAAGAGAAAAAGGTTCTCATCACCGGGAAGCACAAAAGACGTGCTTCGACTTCAATCGAGTCACCGAAAAGTTTTTCCGTGACTCAGGAAACTCTTTAGCGTATTTTTCAAAGAAGTCGTCGGTGACTTCAATGAAAGGAATGGGGTTGCTGTTCAAGAAGAGAGAGGAGACCTTGAACAAGCGGTGGAGGAGAGAGGTGTTGATGCGAACGGTTACATTTTGAACCCTTGAGGTTAAGACACCTTCGAGTGGGTGAGGTGAGTGTAGAACTCATAAACGAGTTTGAGATAGATGAACTTGCTGAAACAAAGAAAGTTGTATGCCTCGGTGGTTTGTATGTGACTCAACCAAGAGAATTTGGTTGTAGGAAAGAATTTGTCGTCCAGCGCGAGGTGCTTGGGTGACAATGGGTTTGGAGGGGTTGAGCTTTCGGATTTTTGGTGCAAGGCTTTTTGGAGGAGGAGGAGACCCGAAAGTCGGGATGGTTACCTCTCTTAGGCATTTTGAGAAGAGGAAGGAAAGATGAAGCTTTTGAGTAAGAAGAGAGAAGAAGAGGTAGATGAGAGCAAACGAAAAAGGGTAGAAGAACGAGATGAGAGCAATTGAAACTTACTTGAGATGGCCTTTACGTCGCTTGAAGAAGTTCAAAGTTCACTGTGTACGTAGAAATCTTCCGCGAGAAGTTTTGTTTGAAAGAGATAGAAATGTAGAGTATCGAGACGAAGATGAATAGGCGCTATTTATAGAAAAAATACACGCCCGTCAACTATCCGTTAAGTATAACTCCGTTTTGACTCGGCTTGTCCATCGGTCATCGTAAACCGGTGTGACGGTTCTCTTCTCAACGGTTAAGATTTCAGCGGTTAGAAATCTACGGCTATCGTCTAATCACAGCGCTCGAGAGAGAGAGAGAAAAAGATTTTGAAATATGTTCCAAAACTCTCCACTTCTCTAGAGATAGTTTCGGAAAATTTGAAGTCCAAAATTTTCTATACGTCCGAGTGTGACTCAGATTGGTTTCGAGTGACTCGAAACAAGAAATAACTACTAACCCAAGTATCACCGAATCAACCGAGCTAATGGGTATTAAAAGGTTGAAAAACACATAACACGGAATCACGTAATAGAAAAAAATTGCACAGATTATGCATTTAACATACCAAGCTCATTCCGAATGAAACTAAATTGATCTTCACCAAGAGGCTTAGTAAAGATATCAGCTAATTGAAGATTAGTAGGAATGAACTCAAGTTCAATATCACCTTTTTCGAGTGGTCTCGTAGAAAGTGATATCTCGACCTCGACATGCTTTGTCTTCGAGTGTTGGACTGGATTCTTGATGATGCTGATTGCACTCGATTGTCACACTTGATTGGAACCGATTGAAAAGATAGTCCAAGATCTCTCAAGTGTTGTTTTATCCATAAAATCCGAGCGCAACACGCTCCAGCTGCAATACGCTCCAACTGCAATATACTCGGCTTCAGCGGTTGATAGAGCTACCGAGTTCCGCTTCTTTGAGTGCCAAGATATTAGGGATTGACCCAGAAATTGGCAAGCTCCGGATGTGCTCTTTCTATCAACTTTATATCCAGCGTAGTCCGCATCTCGAGTATCCAAGTGAGGGTCGGTTCCGAGTCTCCGGAATACCATAGACCTAAATTCCGAGTGCCCGCAAGATATCTCGAATATTCTCTTCACCGCAGTGAGATGTGATTCCTCTGGATTAGCTTGAAATCTTGTGCATAAACAAACACTGAACATTATATCCGGTCGGCTGGAAGTAAGATATAGCAAAGATCCAATTATACCTCGATAAAGTTTTTGATCTATTGCCTTACCTTTCTCGTCCGAGTCAAGCTTTATACTCGCTTGCTCATGGGTGTAGATGCATGCTTTGCATCTTGAAGTTTGTATTTCTTCAGCAGTTCCTTGGTATACTTGGATGGATAGACATAGATCCCATCTTTGTATTGTTTGATTTGTAAACCAAGGAAGAAATTGAGTTCTCCCATCATACTCATTTAGAATTCTTGACTCATCAACTCAAAAAATTCTCGACACGTAAATTCATTAGTAGCACCGAAGATAATATCATCAACATAAATTTGAACAATAAGGAAATCTTTCCCTTTGGTTTTTATAAAGAGCGTCTTGTCGATCTGACCTCTTTTAAAATCATTTTGAACTAAGAAGCTACTCGATCTTTCATACCAAGCTCGAGGGGCTTGTTTAAGACCATAGAGAGCCTTTTGAAGTTTGAAAACATGATTTGGAAATTCTGAGTTTTCAAAACCAGGAGGCTGCTCGACATAGACTTCCTCTTCAATAAAACCATTGAGAAAGGCACACTTCACATCCATTTGATATAATTTAATATGCATGTTGGATGCAAATGCCAACAGGATTCTAATAGCTTCGATTCCGGCAACCGGTGCAAATGTTTCCCCACAATCAATTCCTTCTTCGTGATTGTAGCCTTGAGCCACAAGTCTAGCCTTGTTTCGACTACCACTCCACCCTCATCCAGTTTGTTTTTGAAAACCCATTTGGTTCCTATAACTAGCTGGTCGGAAGGTCGGTTGGTCGAGTCCAAACTTGGTTTCTTTCAAATTGATTGAGTTCCTCTTGCATGGCCTCTACCCACTCAGGTTCATTAAGGACCTCTAGTGCATTTCCGGGTTCGAGTTAATGAAATGAATGCAGTGAATGCACATAGATTTTGAAGAGAGGAATGAGTTCTTACCCCACTTGTTGATATCGGAAATTATGTTTTCTAGTGGATGACTAGAAGTAAACTTGAATGCTTTACCAGTTCTCCGATTCACGAGATTTGTGGGCTGAGCCGCTTGATCTTCGAATCTTGTTCCGAGTGATCTTCTTCATTGGCTTGTTCATTCCGAGCGAGCTCTTGAGTTGTCTCATTCCGAGTTACTTCGTTCCGAGTGACTTTATTCCGATCCGATTGAGTCCGAGTCTTTGTGAGCTCGGCTTCGTCATCATCTCTACCGAGCTTCAATTCGAGTATGAAGATTCGCTTGGTTTTTCTTGTTCATGCTCATCAAACACAACGTGGATGCTCTCTTCCACTTTGTTAGTTCTCTTATTGAAAATGCGATAAGCTTTGCTTTGTGAGAAGAATAACCCGAAAAATACCTTCATCCGACCGAGCATCAAACTTGGTCGGTGGTCCTTACCATTGTTGTGAACGAAGCACTTACATCCAAATGGTCTGAAGTAGGAAATATTTGGTTTCTTCCCCTTGTAGAGCTCATAAGGTGTTTTCTTCAATATGGGTCCGATGAGGCATCTGTTCAAAGTACAGTTGGTTGTGTTGATCGCCTCCGCCCGGAAATAGTAAGGCAAGTTGTGCTCAATCATCATCGTCCTTGCTATTTCTTCAAGGGTTCTTTTCTTTCTCTCTACAACTCCATTTTGTTGAGGAGTTCTTGGTGTTGAGAAATTGTGAGAGATGCCATTTTTGTCACAAAACTCGAGAATTCCGAGTAATCGAACTCCCTTCCATGGTCGGTTCGAATTCTTTAGATCCGAGTCCGAGACTTAACTTGGATTTTTCTACGAGCTTGCTGAACTCCTTGAACGCTTCATTGTTGTGCTTAAGAAAATACACCCAGGTAAATCGAGAATAATCATCAATAATAACAAATATATATGATTTACCTCCGAGGCTCTTAACAGAATTTCACCACATAAATCCATATGCAGTAGCTCAAGCACTTTGGATGTGGAAACCGACTTCAGAGATTTGAATGAAGATCCGACTTGTTTCCCTCCGGTGCATGCTTCACAAACTTTATCTTTCTCAAAAACACAGTTAGGTAAACCCCTAACTGGACCATGAGATGCCAACTTTTTGATAGTATGCATGCTAATATGGCATAATCTACGATGTCATGTCCATGAGTCATCATGAAGAGATGCTTTTAAGCAAGACAAATTCCGACTCGGGTCAAAATGAGGAATGATGTAGGTGTTACCCGATCTCTTTCCTGAAAGCTTGATCTCCTTGGTGGTAACATCGAAATGTAGCAGCTTAGTCCGAGTGAATCTTACCTCTTGACCTTTATCGCACAGTTGAGAGATGCTGAGCAGATTATACTTTAATCCTTTGACAAGGTAGACTGGATCGACCGGATTGCTTCCTTTTCCAATCTTGCCTATCCCAACTATCTTGCCTTTGCTATCATCTCCAAATGTGACCTTTCCTCCTTTATGTTTTTCCAACTCGGAAAAGAGTCCCGCATCTCCCGACATGTGGCATGAACATCCACCTGTCAAGGTACCAGATGTCCTTTTGATCTCTTCGAGTGACCTGCAAAATAGAGAGAATCTAACCCTTCTCACTTCCTCTAACGAACCCAAGTAACATTCTTTACTCGTGGTCCTTTTCTCGAGGAAGAAGGTGTTTCGAACCCATATTTGAATGACTTTGGGTTTTGTCCGATTCCGAGTCTTCCTTTCAGAGAACGAGTCTGTGTCTCTTTCTTTTTGAAAACCTTTCCTTTTGAAACAGGAGAAAATGGTTTCTTTTTGTAAATAGTTATGGGTTTAGTCCTCCCTTCATTTCGTGAATGGGACCGTGCTCAGCTTTCCCGAACTTTACAGCTTCGGAATCCTTTTGAATAATTCCGAGTAGGAATTGGATTCCTCTTCTTTGTTGAAACCAAGGCCTTCTTTTCGAAAGGAGACACATTGTGATCTTAAGAGCATGTCAAGGTTTTTCCGACCTTGAGTAAAATTTAAAATCAAATCTTGATACTCGTGAGCTTCTGTTTTAGTTGCTCATTTTCTTTCCTGAGTAGCTCGGACTCGGTATCATTAGTTTGAGCACTAGTCTTGAGTTCTCTCGAGTGTGAGTCTCGGCTTTTCCAATTCATTTTTTAAAGAAGTGCTCTCGAAGAAATTGACTCAAGTTGTTCTTTGAATTTAGAAGAATCGAATTGGACTTTTCTTCCAAAGTAAAAATGTATTTAGCTAAATCAACTTTGGAGAATTTTAGGAAGTAATCAATTACCTCTTGAGGATTAGTTTCCTCATTTTCCGAGCCCGAGTCCGACTCTCTTTCGCTTCGAGTCGAGATTTCCATCGGACACTTCGAGTCATCCGAGTCCTCGTCATCTTCCGATGAGTCCTCATCGCTCCATGTTGCCATCATGGCCTTCTTCTTCTTTCTGTCCCTTTTCCTTTTTGGACAATCTTTGACTATGTGGTCTTTGCTACCACACTCAAAACATCCGGAATTCTTAGATAAAGATAACTTTGAAGGTGAAGAATACTTACCTTTTCTCGTCCCTCTTGTCTTTCTTGTAGAATTCTTCCTTTGGCCTTTTATCCCATCTTTTGTGCTTTATCATTCTCTTGAAGCCTCTTGCAATGAGTGCCATGGGATCGTCTTCTGAGTTAGAGGAGCTCAGATTTGCTTCTTTGGATTCCGAGGCTTTCAATGCTATGTTTCTTTTGGTACTACCCTCAACATCCTCCTCTTCTAGATGGATTTCGTGAGTGAGAAGCTTTCCGATGAGCTCATCTCGGCTTTAAAAGTGAGAGGTTTTGAGCCTCCTCTATGGTAGTCACCTTGGGACCCCATCTTCTCTTGGGTAGACTTCGAGTATCTTTCCGCACATTTCCTCGTGGGAAATCTTCTTACCAAGTGACTTGAGATTGTTGGTAATCTCAAGTAAATCGAATGAACATCCGAGTGATGTTTTCCTCTCGGCTCCATCTTAAATAGCTCGTATTTATGAAGATACTCGACCGATCTTTGCTTGTCCGACCTGGCTAGTGCCTTCGTAAGTGTTGACAAGCGTGTCCCACACTTCTTTTGCTGAGTCGCGGTAGACACCCGATTGTATTCTTCTGAGCTAATGGCGCACATCGAATGTTCATTGCCTTGAAGTTCTTTCGAACTTCTGCTTCGCCAGGAGTAAACTCGGCCTTTGTCTTGGGAATGATTCCAATTCCTCTGTCTTCATTGGAATGTAGTTTCCTTGTCGTATGATTTCCCATACATCTTCATCATGATCCATGAGGAAACATTCCATAAGTTTCTTCCAAGTGCCCAAAGTTTGGTCCTTTGAATTTTGGTGGTCTCGCTGGAAGATCTTCCTTCATCGAACTCTCCGGTGTTCCGAGCCATTTGATCTTTAGACCTTTGGATGGTTAGATCCTTTCGAAAGGCTAGGCTCGATACCAATCGAAGGGTTGCTCGGGGAGAGTCTCGAGTCACCCTAGAGGGGGTGAATAGGGTGATGGAGGATTATCGTAGAAATTCAAGTTCTTTTGATCAAGACGAGACAGAGACAGATTCCGAGTCGACAGCAGAGTCGAAAAGTATGGACTCGTAAATGCTATCACGAGCAAAGAGGCAAATTAAGCAGGAGCTAAAAACCGTCCGAGTCTAGAATGTACTCGGAAAGATAACACTTAGAAATTACGTGGAAACCCTCCTGGGGCAGAAAACCACGGACCGTGCTAATCCAAGCACGAAGTCAAATCCACTATTTTGAGTCCACAAAATACCGTGAATTGATCGAACCTCGAGTTGCTCCCTTAGACAACTCTTTACAAGTTTTCCTAGACTCGTAAATTCCCTTATCTAATCTAGTACTTCCTAGCTGAGATAACCCTTACAGCTAGGGACAACTAAGCTGAGTTAACCTTTACAGACTTAGTCAAGGGACCTTACAGAGAAAGTAAGAAAGTGTTTGTAACTAAGTACAAGACCTTACAACTCGTAAAGTAATGAATTACAGAGTGGGAGTTGTAAGTAGAAGATTGAGAGTAAATGCAATGACTTTGTTTAAGTTCGTGTATTAACAATATGTTCGGCAATCTTCAAGTCTTGAACGTTGGCTTCTATTTATAGATGACCAGGCAGAGTAGCCGTTATCTTCATCTCGCTGACTGAGAGTCCTTTGTGACCGTTGATGAAGCTTTCGAGTCACTCGAAAGTATCCGTTGTGATATGAACGTTGGACAACGGTTTAACTCTCTTGGAAGTTCCAAAACCATTGGCGGTGTCTTGAAAAATAAGGTGGAAACCACCGTTAAGCTTGCGTTCCAGTCTTCCAGATTTGCAAACAAACAACCCCGACACAATCTTCTGAAACCGGAGCGAGAGAAGAGGAAAAGCCATGTCTGCTGGTGATTTGATGTTTTGAAGCCGGTTACTTTTGTATTGGGAAAAGTGTATCCTCGTTTGAATAACCTACAAAAGTAAAACAATTTTAGTTCTCAAAGTATAAAATACTTTGGTCCAAGATTAGACACGAGATAATAAAATAATTACGATGATTAAGCAACTAATTATCCGAGTTAGAAAAGGAATAGAATTTTCTGAGTCTAATATCCATAAAACTCAAAATTCCATCCGACTTAGTCTCGGCGAAGAATCAAGTTACATGAAGAATATCGAGTGAAATAACTTGATATAGACTAAGCATGAATTAGACTAGAAGCACCGACTTCAGCAAGATAGAACAACTAACATGAAGTCGGATCCGAGCGAAAAACTAGTCTAAACATTGAACGATATATCTAAGCACTGAGGGACTCGGAACCGAGTGAGACACACATATACGTTTTACGAGTCACTCAAGAATAAGCAAGAAAATCATGAAGTAAGTGTCTGTATCACTTAGATAAGATACCATATCACTCAGAAAAGTTTCTAAGGTACAAAGAATGCCTTGGAATCAAAACTCTATAAGTAAGCAATTGTTATACCCGATTCCGTTCATACAACTCGAGAAAGTGTTGTGCGGTATCCGAGTCTTCACTAAGGGTTACAATCAAGAGGAAGGAATTGATTGTGGGGAAACCTTTGCACCTGTTGCTAGGATTGAGCCAATCGGAATCCTGTTAGCATTTGCATCTAGCATGAATATCAAGCTTTATAATATGATGTCAAATGTGCTTTTCCGAATGGTTTCATTCAAGAAGAAGTTTATGTTGAGCAACCCCTGGATTTGAAAACTCAGAATTTTCAAATCATGTTTTCAAATTACAAAAGGCTTTATATGCTCTTAAACAAGCTCCCGAACTTGGTATGAAATACTGAGAAGTTTCGTGGTTGAAAATGATTCCAAAAGAGGTTAGATTAACAAAACTCTTTTCATAAAAACCAAGTGGAAAGATTTTCTTATTGCTCAGATTTATGTTGATGATATAATCTTTGGAACTACTAATGAAACTCTATGTGCGGGAGTTTTCCGAGTTGATGAAACAGGAGTCCAAATGAGCATGATGGGAGAACTCAACTTCATTCTTGGTCTATAAATCAAATAAGATAGAGATGGTATCTACGTCCATCAATCTAAGTATACCAAGGAACTTTTTAAGAAGTACAAACTACAAGATGTGAAGCATGCAGCAACACCTATGAGTAGTAGTTTGAAACTAGACTCGGACGAGAAAGGTAAAGTTGTAGATCGAAACTCTATAGAGGTATGATCGGATCTCTACTTTATCTCACATCTAGTAGGCCGAGATATCATATTCGATGTCTCGCCTTTGTGCAAGATTTTAAGCTAATCCAAAAGAATCATGAAGGTTTGCTCTTGAAGAGTCGTAGTCACCCTAGAGGCGGGTGAATAGGGTGATGAGGAAATTTTACAATAAATGGAGGATTACAAGCTAAAAAAACTTTAAGGTTGTCTCGAGTCTAAATTAGGCTCGGAAAAGTGTGAGCTCGAATTACGTGGAAACCCTCCTGGGGTAAAAAACCACGGCCAGTCCTAATCGAAGCACCAAGTCAAATCCACTATTTTGAATCCACAAAATACGGTAGACTAACTCAACCAGAATTGCTCCCTTAGACAACTCCTTACAAAGTTTTCCTAGACTCGAAGTTCCCTTATATGATCTAGTACTTCCTAACCGAGGTAACCTTTACGAGTTAGGGACAACTAAGCTGAGTTAACCCTTACAGCTCGGTCAAAGGACCTTACTCGGAAAGTAAGAAAGAGAGTTTATAACCGATTACAAGACTTTACAACTCGAAACGTGTTAAGTACGGACTTGGAGTTGTAAGAAGAAGATTGAATGAGTATTATACGGAGAGATATAATTTCAGCAATGGTTCAGCAATCTTCAAGTCTTGTGAAGTGGCTTCTATTTATAGATGACCATGCAGATTAGTTCGTTGTAACTATCTTCCGAATAGAAGTCTTCAGTGACCGTTGTAACGGTTCTTCCGAGTCATTCGAAAAGATCCGTTGAGATATGAACGTCGTGCGACGGCTCTTGAATCCTTAGGATGTCCCAATCCACTGGTCTTAAAAGTAGGGTGGAAACCACCGTTGAGCTTCGCATTGAATATTTCCAATTTTGGAAATAGACAACCACGACACGATGTCTAGGCCTTGATCGAAGTAGAAAAAGCCTGGTCTGCTGGAGATTTGACATCTTGAAGTCGGTTACTTTTGTAATTCAAAAGTAGGATAACCTCGTTTAGATAACCTACAAAAGTCAACCAATTTTGGTTCTCAAAGTATAAGATACTTCGGTCCAAGATTAGACACGGATAATAATTTAATTAAGATAATTAAGTGCATAATTGTCCGAGTCCTAGAAAAGTGAAATTTTCCGAGGCTAATATACATTATACTCAAATTCCATCCGAGTTAGTTTAGAGAAAGATCAAGTTAGAAAGAGAATATCAAAGTAAGAGTACTTGATCTAGACAAATATATTTCAATCAAAACATACTTGACTTAGAAAGGTGAATTAACGTTGTAATTCACTTTAACTTAGAATATGAAGTTGGAACTTAGTTTGAAAGAGAAAGAGTGAATGTTTGATTATGCGATAAATCTGAGTGATGTCCGAGTGACTCGGAATCATTAGTGTGAATTGATGAACAAGAGTGTGCTTTCCGAGTCATTCGAATTGAATCAAAACATATGCAACAGTTTACGTAACACTCGGAGAAGTTTCTATAACACTCGGAATAGTTTCTATAACACTTAGAATGACTTGTAAACAAAACCTAGAAGGGATGAGGTTTGTACCTGATTTTGTTGCTTATGAGTTTTCTTTTTCTGCCTCTTGTTCATGAAGGAACCACAACATTTTTATGTCAAAGGAAGATATCATTTACTTGAAAGGATTTTGATCGGTTTGTTACATATTTCTATTGCCTTAATTCTATTATTTTTGAGCATGATAAACATAAAGTATAGTCGCTTGTTGTATTCTACATGACCCTTTGAAATCACACTAATTAGAATTTCCTCTAACCCTATTTTTGTGTGCTTTAATTGTGTGACAGAGTTGCATTTCGTCGGCCAACATCTCCTCATAAAGATGATAGCTAAAGATTATGATGATACCTATGTTAGAAATGATGTTTCAAATTAACAATAAGTTCATTCAGGTACATCAAGTTAAACATATGTATTAATGGATTCCAAACAATACAACAATATTTAATTTTAAAATGTTTACTTCTTAATTATGTATGTAGACAATGATATTTTTAGATGTTGATATACTCATTATAGTTTTCTATCTATTTTGTGTATATTATAGTTGATTTATACATGAAGAATAATACTTACAGTTAACATAGAACTTATATAACTAAAAATAGAACAATAAGCAAGCATTATATTATTATTTTTTTAATTATTAAATATTAATAAAAAAAATTTTAAATAAAAAACAATCCTAACACCACTTTTAATTGTGGAGGGAATAAAGCCTTCTTACATTGCTAGTGTAGGCTAATATAAAATAACCACACATAAAGTATAGGTAAGAAATAATTATCCATATTTATAAGTGTGGGTAATAAATGTCTATCCACATTACCCATAAATGTTGGGGGACATTTCCCCACAATTATCCTTCCCATATTTACTCTAAGTGTAGGCAGTTTTCTATCCACACTTGTAAATATGGTTAGAAGCAAAATTAAATGTGGAACAAAACAACCTTTTTGTAGTGTCTCCGGGATCGATCGACGGTGGCCGGCACCGGCTAAGCTCGGCGGTCGTTGGTTGCTTGAAACCTAGACTGCATAGACCGAGATTAATTTTTGGGATGACTCGGAAATGTAACAAATGGACTAATCTAAAAATGAGAAGGCAATTTTTTATTTTTGGCTAAAATGCACATAATGGACCGACTCAAACAAATTAATTATTGTGTTTTATTCGCACTCATGTAAGGGTTAATCGGCACTCATAACCTAACTTAAAGGTTCACAAGTAGAAGATTAAATTCTAAAAGCAACCCATTGATCTAACCATGCAAATGGAGAGATAAGGTGCCACCTAAACAACCAAGGGTCTATGATCAAAAGAGGGACAAAACTAGGTAGGATACATGGTATCTTATAGTTCGAGCATTTAGTCCCATAGGATGCATGACAGGAAAAATATTAATACTCGGTGCCTCTTAGT
The DNA here is from genome assembly GCA_021018815.1 of Talinum fruticosum. NCBI lineage: Eukaryota > Viridiplantae > Streptophyta > Magnoliopsida > Caryophyllales > Talinaceae > Talinum > Talinum fruticosum. Next base: position 112,789 of record JAITYX010000072.1, on the reverse strand, counting down.
AAACCAAAGAGAGTGTGCTATGACGGAAGAGGTACCACCTCCGTGACAATCAAGCCTAGTTGGGCCCGTCTTGGTTAGCAGTTTGAACCTCTTCCAAAATTGTTCTTAAAGGTAAAGCCTAAAGGTCAACATTAAAAGCAACTATGTTCAACGTTGCCTAAATGCATGATGCCTAATACAAAAACACATTATGAAAACTCACAACTCAAACTTTCAAGTTTTACCCTCTTAATAGGTGATAATCCCCCAATGGAGTAGCCACTATAAGAACCACGGCCCTTCCCCTCCATAGACGGAACCAGATTGGGACCATGCTTCCCCACGAATTGGCGATTTTCTTTTTTAAAGGAAATGATTTTTTATGATGATAATTTTTAAAAGTGAGGATGTATCGCTTATAAAGATTTCGATTTATGTAATATGATTTTAGAATAAATTAAGCAAAGGTGATTGGTAATTTTATTAATCATTTTAATTTAGGAATTATTTTTAGAAGCCTTGGGATGTTATTCACAACTAAAAATAAAACAAAACAGAATGAATCAATTTACGCCTCAAGGCTTTTGGGCCAAGCGGTGTAAAAACACCGGCATGGACCGAAGCCATACCTAGTGATGGTCTAGTGCCGGTGAGAGCCAAAGCCGTACGGTCAATGATGTAGGCTATGGGCCGTGACCGAAGTGCTCGGTCTCGGTCCATGGCACAGCTATCGAGAAAAAACAAATTCTTTTTGTTATTTTCTATTAGAAATGACGAGGAGCAAATTAAAAGAAATAAAAGAGAAAAATAGAGTCGCTAGTTAGTTTTAGGAATAAAAACTAACAAAAACAAATAAAGACTCTTCCAATCTTAGTATAGGAAAACTAAACTTGAAAGAGGTTTGAAAAGATGACTCCATCGGTCTAGAGCCGAGAATCCAGATTTGGGGGAGAAGGTACGAAACGTAGGGATAAGCCTTTCCGTTCGACCCGTCAACATATGACTGTTACTTATTTGAAAAGTGAGTTTACGTAATGTATTAAAAGCAAGCATACAACATATTAAGTGCGAAAGTTAAATCAACCAAGGCATGCCAAAGAAAGCGATAAAAACAAATATGAAAGCGATAAATGAAAGTAATAAAGAAAGTGAAAAGATAATCGAAAGAAAGCAAAAAGAAAATAAAAGATTACATCGGGCGAGGAGGAATTTTAAAAACGATTACATTCTTTCTCCATAATAGCGAAAGCAATAAATAACGAAAATTAAATAAACCATAATATTTGAAGGCAAATTCAGCACCCTCAAGTTACCCACCTATTGATATCGGTTTCGCACCGGATTTGAAAATGTTACGAGTGGTGAATTGAAAGGGGCTTTTATGAACTTTTGTAAGGTTAGGTTGGTATTGATGAAGGATGAAGGATTAGGGATCAAGTGTGGGGAATATAATTGGAATATGCTAAAAAGAAACCAAGATATAATAATACAATAAGGTGCATTCGAGTACCTCTTAATTAAGTTTCGGGAGCATAACGCATAGAAAAATGGTCGTATCAAAATAAGAGCCTCAACTCTCTATTTATAGGAAACGATTAGGCCACAAATGACCTAGGGTTTCAACTAATGCAGCTATCCAAAGTGAGTAGAAAGCGCCGGCGGAATCACAAAAACCGAACAAATCAAGCTTGGGCTGGATCCCGCAAATAGTGTTGAGATGTGCGGCGCCGACTAGAAACAACATCGTACGAACTCGGCTTCCTTTCATGTTGCAGCTGAACTCTAAAGCAAAATGTAGAGTTTGGAGGCGGAATCCCCTAAAATGCGGCGTCGGCCCTGAATGACGTCGTTTTCCGGAGTGAGCTCTATGTCTCGGTTGGACGCTTGGAGCAAAACGAGCATTTTGGCGATGCTTTCTATTAAACGCTGCGTCGGCCATTACGACGTCGTACGAACGAGTTTAGCTCATTTCTCGGTTGGACGTTGAAGGTGAAACACGGCGTTTTGAGTGTAAGAGTGTTGTGTATATGGTGCCGGCCAAGAGTTGACTCTGGAGCATTGACCCGAGGCTTGGATCGACCCAAAGCAAATGAGGTTTATTTTTTGGTGCTAAAGGGTTTTCGTTGTTCACTTGGATTCAGTCATGCTAATTAGACTCCGTTCGTGATCCGGATCCATAAACGGGATTGAGATTTCATCATTGGGCTGAGAAAATAAAATACATAAATAAAAGAGATAAGGATGACACACTTTAGGTGTCTATAATACCAAGCTGGACTCGGATGAGAAATGTAAAGCAATAGATCGGAAATTCTACGAGAGGTATGATCAAATCTCTACTTCATCTTACATCTAGTAGGCGTGATATTATGTTTAGTGTCCGTCTATGTGCAAGATTTCAAGCTAATCAAAAGGAATCATATCTCACTACGGTGAATAGAATATTCGAGATATCCTACAGGAACTCAAACACTTGGTATGTGGTATTCCAAAGACTCATAACCGACTCTCACTAGATACTCGAATGTTGATTATCTTTGGATACAAAGTTGATAGAAATACCATATCAGGAGCATGCTCATTTCTAGGTCAATCCCTCATCTCCTGGCATTCAAAGAAACAAAACCCGGTTGCTCTATCAACTACTAAGGTTGAGTATATTATAGCTGGAGCTTGTTGTGCTCATATTACGTGGATCAAGCATCACTTGAAGGATCTAGGACTATCATTCACATCTATTCCAATCAAGTGTGACAATCAAAGTACAATCAGCATTACCAAAAACCAATCCGAGTACTCAAAGACAAAGCATATTGAGGTCGGGTATCATTTTCTAAGAGACAACTCGAGAAAGGTGATATTGAACTTGAATTCATTCCTACAAAATTTCGGTTAGCTGATATTTTCACTAAGCCACTAAGTGAGGATCAGTTTTGTTTTATTAGGAATGAGCTTGGCATGATTAATGCATGATTATGTGTTTTATTGTATGAGTTATCCTTGCATAATTACATGTTATGTGTTTTAATAACGAATGGATCGGTTGATAGAGTGAGGCCGAGCTATGAGTTATTTGTTTTCTAAGTATTCTTAGTCACTCATAAATCTTCTTGTCATACTCGGTATATGAGCGAAATGAACATCAAACTTCGAAAGCATCTCTAGATAAATGGAAAATTTCATAAATGTTTTCGAAAATTCTTTCTTCTCTCTCTCTCTCTCCTCTCTCTCTCTCTCTCTCTCTCTCTCGCCACGCATTTCAATCGGAGAATTCGACCGTTGGAAAAAAGTTCGTTGGAATACTAGCCGTTAGAGAGCGAACGTCACACCAGTCCTAACGAGTACCGTTTGGTATTCGGGTCGAAACGAAGGTTGAAGGTCATTTCCTTTCCGCTATAAATAGCGCCCTTTTACCTTCTTATCTTTACTTTACTTACTGCTTACTTGCTCTCTATTCTCAAAACCTCTGCTCACTTGTATTCTCTCTCGAATTCGAAGCGCTCTCTCTCTCTCTCTCTCTCTCTCTCTCTCTCTCTCTCTCTCTCTGTTTCTCTTCATTCACCTTGCCAAAGCGAGGATTAGGACTGAAGTTAGGGTCGACTACCAAGAAGCCCTACACCAAAAGTGCTCAAGAGGGTACCTCCAAGCCCTCTAAAATCTTCATTGTCCAACACTTTACGTTGGATGATAAATTCTTTCAAACCACCTCCTTTTCGTGGTAACCACACATCAACAACACTAGGGTTAACAACTACTTACGCTTCCATGATTTCATCTACCCGGAACTCGTCGCCAAGTTCTACGCTAACATGTCCCACCCCGAGGGTGTCACCACCTCAAAGGTTCAAGGGAAGGTTGTTCGTATCGACCTCCCTCTTCTTCAAAGATTATTTAAAGTCTCTTCTCTTTTTCCCAACTCCAATCCCATACCTTTTATGGAGATTGCTGATGAATTCTTTGAGAAGTTTGCCAAAGAAATTCCTGAGGCACGGAAGAATTTTTCCGTGACTCGGATGAGAACTCGAACAAGATTGCGTTGCTTCATCTTGATGCGAACCTTTTTGCTCATCATTCGAGCAAGAAGAATCCAAATTCTAAGATTCTCAAAGTTCTATATGATATTTTGGAGGGCTACGAAGTAGACCTCTTCCCTTTATCATCGAGCGAGATGGTCATCGGGCCAGCTCACTCCAAAAAGTCTGCTCCTTTTCTTTTTGGAGCTCTCTTGACGTTTGTCTTCAAACAATTCAAGATTCCCTCCCCTCATAACCAAAGGTTGTTTATGAGGCTGCCATTGTTGTTGGCGGAAAAGAACTTCTAGGGTACGGATACGGGAAGTCAAACCTGGTGTTTGGGTTCACGGGTCCGAGTTCAAAACCTCCTTCTCCTCCTCCCACTCAAACTTAGACTCCACCAGCACTCCCACCTCCCTCTGCTGGTCCCTCTACCTTTATATCTCCTCCTTCTCCCTCTGTTGTGGTATTTACCAAGATGGTAAACAAGATTACCTCCGTGTGCGAAGAACTTCATAACACTCTCCGCTCTCTCAAACCCATCTATCAAGGCCCGGTAATTAACCGGAAGACTAGGCGAGTCCCGGTTCAGGGAATGTCGGGAACTTATGCTCGAGTTCAAGGACATTGTCGAGAGCAACGCGAGTAGCTCCAACTCCTCCACGAACGACAATCTAAAGCTGCTTAGGACTCGGACACTTCTAACACTTCGAGGAGTCCTCCGGCCCGACTAAGTCTACCTCTGCTGAGTGTCACGGGACGATAATTTACTCAAACTGAATTCCTATGCGGCGCTAGCAAACTAGACCCGAGAACCTTCTAAAAATTGCTAGTAAGCCTCGAGAGTGCTTGACTTAGGCTCGAGAAAGCTAAGTAAACAAAGGACACTTTAGAGAGAGAGAGAGAGAAAGAGTTTGGGAGAATGCTTTGTGTATTGAACTCTTAGAATGGATGCTTGGATCTCTTTTTAGATGATTTACAAATGAACCCCTTGGGGGTATTTATATTTGACCACCTCCTCAATGGACGGTGGAGATCCATTTAATCCTACGGTCTAGATCTATCCTCTAGAACCTTTTTCACTAATATCTAAGTTTCCATACAATTTTAGAACATTATAGAAAATTATAGAAAATTATGGAGCATTAGGGAATAGTGGAAAGAAATCTAGAAAATTCTGGAATACTTCGGAGCGGCCCGTGACATTCTCCCCCACCTAATCGGGCGACACTCTCGTCGCCTTCGATCCTCAAATGAGTGATTGTCTGTTGAAGAGACTTAAGGAACCGAGCTTCTTCTCCATCTCTTGCTTCTCATATTTCATGACAAGAGCCGATAGCTTGCTTCGCTTTGGACACTCGAATGCTCGATGTGGACTGTCACATAGAAAGTAAGATATCTTCTTCTTAGATGGTGCCTCCTCCCAAGACTTTTCCTTTTCCTTATACACGTATGGCTTATCTTTCTTAGGGACTGATCCCATCCTCCCCCACCTTTGTCATCACCATTTGACTCTTTGTCTTGTCCTTTAGAGGGCTTGAACTCATATAAGGATTCCGCAGCGATGATAGCGAAGGCGAGGTCTTGCACCCCCGTCTTTCTAGCTCCATCCTAGCCTACCAGGCATAGGCCATCGAGGAACCAAAATAAGGCATCTTGATCTCCCATGCTAGGAATTTCCAAGAGTAGCGCTTGGAATTCCTTCACGTATTCCCGAATATGACCCTCCTTGTATTGGAGGCGTCGAAGCTTGATTTTCTCATTGGGCATCCATAGGGTAGAATTGCTTCTTAAGCTATCCCTTGAATGCCTCCCAGGTGGTGACGGGTTGAGATCATCTGTTGACGTCGTCACACCGAGCGTTACCACCATACAAGAGCGAGTGTCTTTAAGGAAGAAGGAAGCGATACTCACCTTGAGATTGTCTTCCTTAACGCCCGAGCCTTTGAAGTAAGCCTCAAGTCCCCACAAGAAGTTATCAATTTCCCTTGCACTTCGGCTCCCTCAAAGTCCGGAGGCTTGGACACATTCGCCTTTGGGGTAGTCGCTACCGGATCGACCCACCATTGGCCACCACGGCTGTGCATAACTTAAGTTGTGTTTTAAACTCCTCCATTTGTTCACCAAGGGCGGCCTTGAGTTCACCCATTTGTTTTTGTTGGTCCTTGAGAGCAACCTTGAGTTCACCCATTTGCTCTTGTTGGTCCTTAAGAGCGGCCTTGAGTTCCCCATCCGTAGCCACAACCGTGGTTTTGAGGGCCTACCACCTCTCCGGCGAAGTTTGCGGCCACCTCATTCAAGGCGCCCTACATCTCCACCTTGAGCTCCGAGTCCTCTTCATTTGACTCTAGTTCCTCGAGCCTGGCCAAGGTGCCGACTAGATCCTTTAAGTCAACAATGGCGTTATGCAGCTGGGCAACCCTTTCCTCGAGTGCGGCGATCACAACCCTTGACTTCTCTCGGCCCTTCTTACCACCTTGTTCTGGTTGGATTCCTTCGAGTGACACTCACACTCTTACCTAAACTTTGGCTCGATATCAATTGTTACGGGACGATAATTTACTCGAACTGGATTCTCGTGTAGCGCTAGCAAACTAGACCCGAGAACCTTCTAAAGCTTGCTAGTAAGCCTTGAGAGGGCTTGACTTAGGCCCCGAGAAAGCTAAGTAAGCAAAGGACACTTTAGAGAGAGAGAGAGTTTGGGAGAATGCTTTGTGTATTAAACTCTTGGAATGGATATTTGGATCTCTTTTTAGATGATTTACAAATGAACCCCTTGGGGGTATTTATATTTGCCCACCTCCTCAATGGACGGTGGAGATATATTTAATCCTACGGTCTAGATCTATCCTCTAGAACCTTCTTCACTAATATCTAAGTTTTCATACAATTTTAGAACATTATAGGAAATTATAGGAAATTATGGATCATTTGGAAATAGTAGAGAGAAATCTAGAAAATTCCAGAATACTCTAGAACGGCCCATGACATGAGGCAGGTGAGGAAGTAGCTCCTGCTGAAGAGGAGAAAGGAGAAGAGAAGGAAGAGGAGAAGGAAGAAGAAAAAGAAAAAGAAGAGGCCACTCACCCTAATGGCCAAGGTGCACCCGCACATGAACCGGAGTTTATCTCCTCATATCATGCTCTAAGTAGGTCGGAAGAAGTCGGGGACATTGGTCGGTCCAAAACAGTTGTCCCGAAGCACCGCCCGCGGCTGTCTTCGAGGAAGACGAGCTCGAGGAAGATGTCCCTTTGGTTTACAGTAACCGGGACGAGAGGAACTTCCGACATCCCAGTGCTACAACTGCCTTGCTCATCCACCTCCTCACAAGCTTACGAGCACGAGCACAATGCTCGTTCCTCCTCGTCCGGACAACAAGCCCCCTCTTCTTAGTTCATTTCTTTTCTCTATTTCTATTTTCATTTATTTTGTCCAACATCGGTTGTACTAATTTGTTATTTTCTTCCCTCTTTTTGATGAAATGCTAGGGGAGAAAATATATAGAAAACTTGATGTTTAGTTTAGGGGAGGAACTCCGCAAAATGATTTTTTTTCTCTCGAGCATACTTAGTTCTGAATTGCATTGATGTTGTGATATTTTTTAATGATTTGATACTAATGCTTACCATTTTGAGCATATATGTTTCGAGTTACATATTTTTAATGTTTCATACTCGATACTTCACTTTGCTCGATACTTAACTCATTAACATATCTCGGTTTAGTTTCTTTTTTTTTTTTTACTTTGATAGTTCATTATCCGCACATATGCTCTAAGTAATGTTATCATCTCGAACTTCACTTTCAGTATTTCAAGTCACTCTCTGCTCCGATTCTTTATAGAATATTATTTTGCTCTTATACATAAGAGAACATGATTTTAGGCTATGATCATTAGCAATGAAAACTTATGTATTGCACTAACAAGTTTCTATCTTAAGTATGGAATACCTTTCATCAAAAGGGGAGATTGAAGACTCGGGTATAAATCTCTATCTCTCTTAAGTTTTGATTCTAAGTCATTACGAGTATTATAGAAACTCTTATCTAAGTTTTCATTATGTTCGACTAGCTCGAAAGCGCCTTATTGTATATCTTTGTCACTAGTGTTTCGACTCACTCGGACATCACTCGGAACCATTGCATGTTCAAATAATTCCTCTAACACATTTTCTCGTGAGCACCGACTTTGTATTTCAACGCAAAATGAATTACAACGTTAATTCTTTCTTCTAAGTTAGGTTATATCTCCGAGAATTATTTGATCGGATCAAGTTCTCATACTCGATATTTTACACTCTTTAACTTGATCTTCTCGGGATTGACTCAAGATGGAATTTGAACACATTGAATATTAGACTCGAGAAAATTTCATTCTTTTAGGCCAAAGATAATTATACATTTAATTACTCCGATTTAATTATTATCCGTGCCTAATCTTGGACCAAAGTATTGTTATACTTTGAGAATCATTGTGGTTTGCTTTTGTAGGTTATTCAAACGAGGATAATCTATTTTTGAATTACAAAATTAACCGAGCTTCTACCCGTTAAATACTAGCGAGACAAGTTTTAGCTACTTCGGAAATGGTTCGGACTCTGTGTTAGGGTTGTTTCTTTCCAAAACTAGAAAAATCCAACTCTAGGCCTAATGGTTTGTTTTCATCTCGGTTTTAAGTCACCACCAAGTGATTGGACCATATTTGGAGCCAAGGCCGTTGCACAACGATCATATCCCAACGGATCTTTTCCGAGTGACTCACAAGAGTCGTTACAATGGCTAGTAAATACTTCGTCCAAAACTAAGACTCAACGGTCACTCTGCCTGGTTGGCTATAAATAGAAGCCATTTCACAAAACTAGGAGATTGTTGTTCTTACAACTCCAAGTTTGTATTTAATGTTTTTTGAGTTGTAAAGAAAGTCTTGTAATCGGTTACATGCTTTCTCTTACTTTCTTAGTAAGTCCCTTGATCGAGCTGTAAGGTTAACTCAGCTCAATTGTCCCCGATTATAAAGGTTATCTCAATCAGGAAGTACTAGATCGAGATAAGGGAACTTCGAGTATAGGAAAACATTGTAAGAATTGTTTAAAGGAGCAATTCGGTTGAGTTAGTCATCCGTATTTTGCGGATTCAAAATAGTAGATTTGACTTGGTACTTGGATTAGCACTGCTCGTGGTTTTCCGCCCTATGAGGGTTTCCACATATATCCGTGTTATTGCCTTTATAAGTCCAATCTAAACTCGGAATATGTCTTTAATCTGTATTAGTGCAAAAATTGTTTAATTTTCTTCATCATCCTATTCACTCCCTCCCCTATAGGGTGACTTAAACTCTCCAAGAGCAAACCTTCACATATACAATCATAATAAAAACCCTACTTAAATCCACTGTGTATAACCTCAAATATAAAGTAATAACATGCAAACGATAACAATAATGTCATTAAAGTTATGTATACAAATTATAGCAACAAAAAAACAACCATCTTTTAATCGAACCTCATAAAAACATAACCAACCAAGTTAACCAAACACCACGACAATAAGTAATACCTTAAGTACAAAGTCACCATCCTGGGATATTAACAATAATGTTTTAGGATAACTAAAAGACAAAACATAACCAAACCGATGGTCATATATGTACAATGTGAAACATGTGACTAAACTACATGCATTATTCATTGCAAATCAAACATCGAATTTTACGTAATACCACATTCCATCGCCAAAACAACCCACATTCGAACCAAATTATGTCCAATTTCAACCAATTTTAGCCTATTCCCAAACACATTACATAACCAAACCTCAAAAACAAACCATAATTGAATCAATTTCTACACTCACCAAATTCAACACAAGTTCCTTACTTTACGTGAAATGCTACTACTACTTCTTCTAATTGTTCTTCTTCCTCGTACTCGAGCCCTTCTTCGACCTTCACTATGCACTTCTTCTTCTTCGTTTGTCCTCCTCTTCTTCACCTTCAGCACATTTCTTCCCGCTTTGTGTCTTTCTCTCTGTTTCGCGTGCTCTCTCTCTCTCTCTCTTTCTCTCATCCCCCTCCTCAATTGAATTGCAAAGCTTTCATATGAGTAAGGGCATAATTGTCTTTCTGCCTTCCCAAGGAAATCAACCTAACACCCCAAGGTCAATTTCCCCATATAAATTCCAAAAATGACAAGTAACCTCTCATAAATTCTAATACAAATATGGCACTTACCAAAATGCAAGCGACCTAAGCGCAACCCACATTTAAACTAAGTAGTATATTTTTATTAGGCTCGTTTATACAAATTGTAGTAAGTTAGAACAATGATCAATGATTGGGCTACCGTGAATCTTATTATATTTGCAATATTTGCAATTTTAGAAGATAAAAATTAAATAAAAAATTATAAATTAGAGAGATACATGTAATACTATAATAGTTAATACTTGGAGTCTTTCACACCTGTCAGCGTTTTGGCATTCTTTACAACAAAAATAATATATAAAGTTTTGGGCATAATCAAAACGTCCGTAATGTAGACTATATTTCTGTACCCAAGGTACATTATATATTTTCCCATTTAACTATAAGTAACTAACAGCTATGTTACGAAAATTAGACCGGACTGGCCGATTCGACCGGTCGTACCGAGAATCGGCCACTTTCGCGAGCGATTTATCGTGTAGACTTGTTTAAACAATCGAACCGGAAAAACCGGTCTGAACTGGTGAACCAGCTTGACTCGGATGAACCAGTCGACTCGCGGTTCGACCGAAATTTAAAAACTCCAACTAAATCCTCCGTCTCTCTCTCTCTCTCTCTCTCTCTCTCGTTGCGCTGCTCCCGTCACCTCTATTTGTTGTGACTCAGCGCCTGCCTTGCCTTGGTGGTGGTTCTCACCGGTGTCTTTGCTTCTCTCTGGTCTGGATCTGGCTTGCAGAGAAGGGGAAAGAGGTGGCGCTATACAAGAGAAGGAGTAGAGAAGAACGAGCAGACAAGGAGTAGATGAGAAAGGGTAGAGAAAAGAGGAGCAAAGGAACACTGGGGAGGTGTAGAGGAGCACAAAAGTAGAGAAGAAAGGCAGAGGAGAGAGAAAGGGGAAAAAGGGTGGGGTAGGGTTTCATTTTAACTTTTTTTAAAAATTTTTTAGTCAATGTAGATATGAATAGGCTTTTTCTTATGGATCATATGTTATATTTTGTTAGTTTTTATACTTTTCTTTTTATAAAATATGTTATTCTTTTTATTAAATATAGAAAACACAATAACAGCAAAAAAATAGTTACGTAGAAAAATAATTCTATGGTCAACCGCGTTATGACGATTCAACCCGGTCCAACCAGTAAGCGGATCAAGCGATTTAACCCGGTCTAAACGGTTCGACCGATTGACCCGTTGACCCACTCTCCAAACCGGGTCTATAATCAGGTCGGTTCTCTTAACATAGACTAGTGTGTGCCAAAAAAAGGACAGCCCAAAAGTTGATGCAGAAAGGATTCAAATCCATCTTTTAACACAACTACTAAACTTTTCACTAGATAAACTAGCTAACACCAGCAGATAGTGTCATTATTGATGAAGAGCAGGAGACTCTAATAATGCTCGACATCATGTAGAAGGGAAAGAATGATACATTGAACCATTACATTTATATGTTGATTCATATTGTACAATTGACAAGAACACAGATGGGGATTGCTTCATAGTCAAAGGTATAATGAGCTAAGAACCAAGAAGATGCAGCCCTGGTACAACAGCATATATTCATGGCTGAACAGCTTCCAAAAGCTTCTCGTACACTTGTCTTGCCGACAGATCTTCCACCTAATTCAATTGTTAAAAATCTTCAGAACGTAATTTTAAGAAATCCTAAGAAAATAAATTCACATAGATAGAATGGGAATTCTAACGGTACAGTCTGTTCTTTTACAGGAAAATGTAGATTATCAGCAACAACACTTATAACCTAAGGGCATATTTCAAACTCCAAAGCTATGTTTGAAGATGATCCTCCACAAAGAACAATAAGCCCACAGGAATGATGTATGAGTATTTTGTGGAATCAAGCCCAAACACCTGCCACTAACTGACCCACTTGTGCTACTTGGGCCCTTCCTTTTCCCCTGGGTACTCATGTAGTGCCTTGATACTTCAGCCTCGGATATGGGTATGGGCATTTGACACTTCACTTGTTGGGGGGAGGAACTAGGAAAATTAGCAAGCCCCAAACACTTGAAGACATGCCTATGTCGGAACTTGTAGCTAGTCCGGGTTGCATCATACAAACCCACATAATAGAGTTAAAAGGGTCTATCAAAACAAAATCGCATATTAGAAGAAAAACTACACTGACACAAGAAGGGGAGCTTGCAGTAAGGTGCATTCAGCTACTCAGCATTAAATCTTTCTATGCTTCCATGAACACTGCACTTACATCCACTTTTCCAATAGTAGTTGTTGTATCCGTGTGAGGTAAGTAGTGAAGAAACAAAACGCGCAAGTTAAACAAGAAGAGTCCTTTTTAATGATAACAAAAGAAATTTAACTGACCACAAGGAGCTTTGATTTGTTGTTCCATCCTCTCTGAAGAGTCATCTGGCTCAATCTCAGACCCAAAACCTGTGCAAAAGGGTCCTTGATGAGAAATAACAGTTACCAATATATCATACTCCAAAAAATAATAATCAAAATACTAGAATGTACCTTTCCCATAAATTCTAGTAGCTCATTATTTGCTTCTCCACGTGCAGCAGGTGCAGCTACAGCTACTCTGACATCATCAGCATTAACTCCTGCAGCCAAACACCACAGAAAAGCTATCAAATTTCAGTCACTTGAGAGAAATATCATATGAAAAGTCGGTCAATAAGCAGGCCCATGCGAAGTAGAAAAAGCACAAGGACCATTAACTAGAAGGCAGAGAATTATGAAAACATGAAAAACGACAAAAATGGTTTACTCGTGATTGCTGAACGTGGAGCACGGTCTTCAACTTCTATTGCCACTTGAACAAGGCCCCCTTCCAACTGCAATATACATGGTGGGACAGGAGCATCCTGCATATACAGAAATAGATCCAAATTTTTAAGAGATGAAAAAAAGGAATCAGGACTCATAAAATGCAATGTTCCTTATGAAAAATAAATCAAGCCAAGCAAACAAATCATACATACTAGATAAGTAGGCCAGATATAATAGAAAGACATAAAAGTGGTAACTGTCATATAGGGGTGCATATGTTCTATGATATGGATAACAACACTGAGAAATGCAGTGATCATATCAAGAAGATCAGATTCAAAGGCAGTAGGATACTGTCACTTGTCAAACGGCATTTGCTAGGAACCAAGAGTGAAGTGAAATCAAAAGGTCAATAACTCTACAACATTATCAACATGTCAAGACCTCATTTTCATAGCCGTATTACCTGTGGATTGGTTTCAGCAGCAACCGTGCTAAGTGCATCATCAATTATGTATATGAAAGATGCCAGTTCCATATCCTCTTCAGCTCTATAGCAAACGAAAAGCCCACAGCCTAAACAATTCATTCTATACTGCTTTTCCAGCTTGCCTTCTCCCCTGGAAAAGAAAAGAATTGACAGTAAGGAAAATGGACGGCTTTTCAAGAGTCCTCATGCATACAGTTGTTCATCGAGGCAAAATAAATAAAAAACACACACAGAGAGAGATCAAAGGGAGGTAAAATGCAAAACCTTCAGAAAGAAACAAAATCATTTTTATTAAAGCTCAATACAGTTGTCCGGTGCGGAAAAATGAATAACTGACACGCGCATGCATGTAGAGAGAGACAGAGAGAGACAGAGAGAGAGAGACAGAGAGAGAGAGACAGAGAGAGAGATCAAAAGGAAGGTAAAATGCAAAACCTACAGAAAGAAACAAAATCTTTTCTATTAAATCTCAAGCAAAGTAGGACAAGATCAGTCATCAGCTTAGTTTAAAAAGCACGCCCTAGACTCACAAAAGCCCGACCCCTTGTGCCTTGCAAGGGGTCAAGCCCAGCCTGTCCAAAAAGCCCTCTGAGGCGAGGGCTTCAGTCTGTGCCTGAGCCAGCTAGCAGTTGTGCCTCAGAGGGCTTTTTATGTTTTTCCGCTATTTTCCTGTCTCCCCCTCCCCTTTCCTCTTTCTTTTGTCTTTGTCTTTATTAGACTATGAGTAAGTGGGTTAGTTGCCCCTTTTTTCAATCTGTGCTATTTTTTTTCTTTTTCTTCTTGCTTTTTGGTTAAAATTGTAGCGAATTCATCGTGTTATCACAATCTAAGACTCTTTGTGGTAGTCTTCGTAGTTACAATAGTTACAATGATATCTAATTACTTATTTGATGTCATCATCTAGCATATTCGACCGAAATATTGCTTGGTAATGATTTTCAAGCATTTTTTAGTAAGTGCGCCTCATTCCAAAAAGTTGCGCCTTCGCCTCGAAGCCCCGCCCGAGCCCCAAGACCCTTTGCGCTTTTGTGCACCTTGAGCTTTTTTAAACTAAGGTCATCAGTCTCAGCAAAAGCTCCAAAAATAGGTGTGTTTGTATAGAGGTTCACAATTTTAGACATAAGCATAACTAAAAGTCAGCAGTAACAACCAAGCAGCATTCCAGTCACCAATTACCTGAACTGAATCACGTGGTTTAAGCTACTTAGCAAAAAAATCCTTCCACAGTCTCCAGGATTGGGGTTCGCTATGGACTACCTACAACACAAGTACGCATCCTTGTAAGTTAAACCCACTGTGTTCCCTCTTGTCCTCTATATCTCTGATTATGGGCTTTTTTTTTTGTCTTGCACAAGGTTATTAATGGATAATTTCAAGCAAACAAAACCTGGGGTATTGTAATTCATCCTTTCTAAAATTAAATCTTTAATTGCTACTATTGATTCAAAATTTTGATAGTTTGTTGGTAATATGCAGTCACCAATTTTGCCATCTGAAAAGTGATCCTCCATGTTTTGGACAGCATACAACGCAGCAATGCAGAATGAGGATACTGGATCACAGATCGAGAGAGGCATATTAAATCAGTTAACTATTTTCCTAAGCAAACATCTAAGTTTTGCTGTTCCTGCATCACTCTCTAAGGAGATGGCTTTAGAACAATCCCCTTCCAAGAATGTGATGCTATACTATTATACAGATTAGATTAGTTCTGCAGGGTCCTCAGGACACAACAACTCTGCCAAACAAGTCTAATCCAACCAACTAAACCTTACCTAAACAAAGTGCAACATTCGCCAAAAGAAATGCTAAGTTACATCAACTACCAAACTGACTTATGTTCATATGGCTCATTTCTCTCACTCAAACAAGACACTTAATCAACTAGAAGTATGTTTGCCTTTTGCACGGAACAGGATAGAAGTCTTCATATTATGAAATATACTCAACCCCACCCTTGAAAACAAACAATGATCTACTCACCCATTTGAGACAAGGTAATGTTCATATTCAAGAAATGTCATATATCTTTGTTAACCATTAATTATACAAATCAACAACAACCCCCGTTCAGATGCCACTGAGGAGGGGTTCTAAGAGATCCATAATGTTGACTTTCCAAGAGGTTTCAAGCAAATCATACACACTCCAGAACCCCATAATGTTGGCTTTCCCTTACAAGCGAAGAGGTTGTTTCCAGCAAATCATTACACATCTCAAACCAAGATAAATATGTCCTCCCTCATCTTTTGACATGTTATGCACCAATGCAAATGAGATTTGAAGTTTGAGCAAATAAAAACATTAGCCAAAATAAGATCGAGAAGAAATGGAACTCCAAATATCCAATGAATACATGAATCTTACCGCTTCAACAGGACCTTCCCTGCCTCACTGATATTAAGCCTTGCAAGATGCTTCTTCTTATCCAGCACATATGACTTGTCAGTTTTCCTCCTTGGCAATTTCTGCAACTGGGTATCTTACAGGAAATATATTTTAGTAAACGAATATAACCTCATAAAAAATGTCACAGAATTGTTTGAATCTCTAAATTTACACAAGGGGAAGTAACATTAAATGTATCAGACATACAATTGAACAAGTGAAAAGGTCAGTTTTTCACTATACAATAGA
Source organism: Talinum fruticosum (assembly GCA_021018815.1). NCBI lineage: Eukaryota > Viridiplantae > Streptophyta > Magnoliopsida > Caryophyllales > Talinaceae > Talinum > Talinum fruticosum. The sequence continues at coordinate 96,711 of JAITYX010000072.1, read as the reverse complement.
CCTGTTCCACAAATAACAAATGTCCGACAATGGGCTTTTCATGAGCTTTTTGGAATTGGCGGTAAATTAATATGCTAGATAAATATCCTTTTTTCTAAAAGGCTTTTGTCCTAAAAAGCTTGAATTTTTCAGGAGCTCTTCACAGTTGTATAGAGAAAGGCAATTACATACAGAAGTTACAAAAAATTTACATTATCTACTCCTATTAAATATGACCAGCCAAAAAATGGGCATAAATGTAATTTAGATATTGAAACAATTAATCTTCTCAAGCCCTTTTTACAAAGAAAAACCAATGCTATCAGCTAAATCAGACAGGGCTAAAAGCTTCAGATACCACTATGCACTAACCACTGAAACTCATTATACATAAAGCATGATTCCATACCATTCAGATACAGAAACAAATAAATTTATTAAGGTTGAGCTTGGTGTGGCCTCGCAAATTTACAAGCAAATTCGTCCAAATTTCAGAAGAACAAAGCAATAGAACTTTGTGTTTTGAGTATGCAATGAGAAGGCATCAAGAAAAATCCAAATAAATAGAACTTACAGAGCTTTCCTACCTATGGAATCCAAGAAGAACAAAGGCAAAAACGCTCCTAAAAATAAGGAATGTAATCCTTATGTTGATGTCCCCAACTACATGGATTAGGGTTTCAATTACTTCAAAAAATAAATAAAGAATAATAAAAACCATCCTCTTGTTTCTTTCCAACTGAACAATCCAATATATAGTACAAGTAATCATCATGAGAGATAATTTCTTGGCTGTCCTGCCGTAAAAACCATCCGAAGCCATGCGCTGGGGCTTCACAAATGCAGCTCAGACATGGTGAATACCCATTCAACTACATGCCCAACTCACATGAAGAACAAGCAGTCTCACAAGGAAAAAGAATATGACCTACAGACTCCAACTCATTTTGCACAAAACACAACTCCAAATAAAAAACTTCACTCCTTTTTAGCAATTCCTAATTTGCATCCTGTAAAAAACAGAAGAAAAAAGAAAACAAAAAAAGGACTTGGAGCAGGAGTCTTCATATTTGCTCCCCAAAAACTAACATTAGACCCTCACACAGTCACAGGAGAAACCAAAAGGTCAAGCACTTGATAATGAGATTCCCACAACTTCATCCCCATGTCACCTTATCTCTATAAACTCCCTAAAAGCTAAGCCTAACCAAAAATCTTGAGAATAAGGATCATTAAAACAAAAAAAAAAGGAGCTAAGTAGCCCAAAAGTGATTGAACAAAATGGTCTTTAAATGCCCAGCTCATAATAGGCGAGAATCCTCTCTATGTTCCTTCCAAGGCATGCAAAAAGGGAAAAGACCTCTAAGAGGATGCCACCATCCATCATCTTTTGAGGCATACAAAGGAAAAAGATCTCTTAGAAAAGCAGTTCCACACAACCCCTCAAGCCAAAATGATACATAGTAACTTATTCACCTTAAAGAACACTCGGGAGCCAAATTCTCATTGTATACATGAAACTGTCAAATCCATAGGTGCTCCTCAAGCATGTGCACTTCTCCACATCATCATCAACGTTATACTTGGCGCTAAAATAGTCTCACTCCAAGGTTATACTGTGTGTTCAAAACTGCCATACCCGCTCACCCGGGAAAGCTTTATTAAAAAGAGCAATATCTTTGAAATGAACCTCTCCATGTGGAATACGATTCCCCTGTCATGAACTTCAAATTGTGAGCTACCGAGATGTAATGAAAAAGGAGAGAATGCAAGTCGGGATGCTATTAAAAACTCTTGATAATCCATCCCCTTCCTTGCAAGATTTTTAGATTTCTAGCAAGTAATACTTTTATGAAGCCTCTTTGCCATTGGATCCCCATAAGTTTTTCTTTTAACTCAGCACCCAATAGGTGGCCTAGATAATCCTCACAAAGCTCACAAAGCAAAAGCCCATAGTTGGCCGCAGTATAAATTAGGAAGACTGCACTCGTCGAAAGATTTAATTTTAAACGCATAAATTGCCTCAAACCACAAGAACAAATACCGTATGCTAACTTAAATGATCAATGAACATGGGAGGCATCTAGTCCCTTGCCAGACACTTCTCAGTCCCCATCCAAGTCCAACTGCATATCATGACCACATATCAACTTCATTGATCTTCACATGGCATACACCCAAGTCCTACCATCACATCCTTGGATTTCCATTGTTCTTTGTAGCATTTCTCATTTAGCTGCCATCAACTCCAACTCTACTATACAAGATTCACACACAGGGCACAACTTGAACATAAAAAGGTAAAACACTCCGTAAACATCCCATACAAGATCTGCCGATCCGTGGTAATAAATTTAGTAATAACTAGTTTATCATCAACTAGAAGTTGAAACCACCACAAGGCACCAGGGCATGATTCCATTTGGTACCTAGAGCACAAAGACTCCATCATTGGTAAAATCTATCTCGCACAGACAATTCAGATACATTAAAACATTGCCTATGAACAAATTGATGAATTATGAATCCAACTGGCCATAAATGCAGCTTATCATCTAGCATTACACTCATATATTCATTTTATCTCGTTTCTTCAAACAGATCGCAAGAAATTATTAATCGCTTGAAAACTTTTATACAGTAAATAAACCCTAACTTTGAGAGCGGGGAGAGAGAGAGAGAACCAGTGATGAGAACGTGAGAACTGCAATGCTTGCAGTAATAGACGAAGAGCTCGGAGTCTGGGCCATCAGGCGCTGCGTCTTCGCTCGAATAGGTGTGTGTCGTCCTCTTCGGCATCTTCTCTTTTGCTCTCTTTCTCCTCTCTCAGCTGGTGTCTCAGTTCTGGGTTAGGCGGCTGCGTCTGCAACTCGGAGTTTGTGGATCGAATGTTTATTCGAGGGAAGTGCTCCTCGCAGTCAAGCAAATAACTTGAGGCTGGCAGTTGTTATAATTCAAATAAGTTGGAGTTAAAATCAGATTGGATAAATTAATTAATGTTTAGAATTTAGGGTAAAAAGTTTTAATATTGAGTTTTTGAATCGGATATTCTAATAAGTATAAATTTAAGTTCAAATCTGTGTGGACGAGTAAAAATAGACAAAATATTATGTCCGAATCGAACAAAAAGTTCATATTTAAACCTGATTTTTTGGGTAGGACAAATTCGGCAAGTAGGATTGAACAAAATTTTGTCAGCATTAATCATGGCTTGACACATGATCATAGATAAAAATTTCAACCAGTTTCGAAAAATGTGTGCGAAACTTATCTTATTTATGACTAATAGTATGGGTATTAAAAATAGGAAAAAAATTGAATATGGAACAAGTGCACTAAAAAAGTTTAGGTGTACAAGTACGGGTCACCATTCTCCTCGTACTCGATTAAGTTGTTGTACACAAATTTTAGTTTTTCACTCGACTTATTACCCAATAAAATGTTTAAATATTCGATGGACAAATTAAGGTCATGTTTAACAAAAACTACGTCGAGGTACCTCGAGTTCTTGTCAAACTATTTTTAGACCCAAAGTTCGAAAAATTATTCTAAGTCCCCCTAAATTATGTGTAAACTATATTTAAGGCCCAATTCGACTAATGACGTCGGAAAAACGGTTGTTTAGGCGGAAATTTTCAAAATTACATTTGAAAGCCCCAAAATACCCCATGGAAAGCTTAAATTAATTCCCCCCTCTGTCTCTCTCTCTCCCCCATTAGCATCATCTTCATCTCCATCGCTCCGCAACTTCGTTGCTTCTCCTCCATAACATCCCTCATAGCCCGAAACCTCTACCCTCAAGCTATCAAGCTCTCCCTTTCTCTCTCCTCTCCTCCCTTACCGACCAAACTTACGCCCTCTTCCTCAAGTCGGGCCATGTCCTTGACACCTACCTCGCTACCTCTCTCATCACCCATTTCTCCAAATTGGGTGACTTCTCCCGCTCACTTCGCTTTCTCCTCGATGTTTCGATCCCGATATCGTCGCTTTCAATGCTTTGCTTTCTAGGTATGCCCAATTTCAGCGATCGTCGGCGTGTTTCTCCTTGTAAAGTAAGTTGACTTGTTATGGATTGAGTCCGGATAGATATACTTTGAGCTCATTGATCAAATCATGTGACAATTTGAAGAAAATCATTATTGCCCATTCACTTTGTGTCAAGTTTGGGTTTCATTTGAGCGGGTTTCTAGCTAGTGGGCTAATTCACAAGTATAGTAAGTGTGGGTGTCTTGGGTCAACCGAGAAGTGTTTTGAAGAGTGTTTGGATGTGGATAGTGTGGTTTGGACAGCCATGATTAATGGTTATGTTTGGAATGCTTGAGCTTGAGAAGGCTAGAGAGGTTTTTGTGGCCATGAGAGGGTTGGGTTTGGAATTGAATGAGTTTAATTTGACTTGCCATATTGGGAGCATTGAGGGATGTAAGAGAAGGCAAGCGGATTCATGGCTTTGCTTTTAAAACCAGGGTTGCTATGTGGCGGTTCGATTCACTTGAGCAATATGATGATGAATATGTAGTTTAGGTGTCAAATTAAACATATAGCAGGGGACGAGAGAGGGCGGAAGAAGCAGAGAAGATGAACCGAGAGAGCGACGAGAAAGTGAGGCACGAGCGAGAGAGAAAGGGAGAGAGAGAGAGAGTAGCGGGGGATGAGAGAGGGAAGAAGGAGAGACATGAGGGGTATTATAGACATTTTACATCTCTGGGCCGAATTGGGCCTTAAATATAGTTTACACATAATTTAGGGGGACTTAGAATCATTTTTCGAACTTTGGGTCTAAAAATAGTTTGACAAGAACTCGAGGTACCTCAGCGTAGTTTCCAGTCATGTTTAACAAACGGTTGTTACCTGTTAACTATTTGTTGAAAAAGTATTTGATAAAGTTAGTCTGTTTGAGGAAAATATATTTGGTTAAATTTCATTTATACTCTTATGTCTAAGTTGTCTTTTAAATGAATATATTTTTATTGATCATTTTATTTTCTTTTCAAATATAATTATATTATGTTATGTATACAAATTATCTCATTTGTAAAACTTTATTTTCGAACTATTTTTACAAAATTTATATTTATTTTTATCTAATATAATATTTTAAATAATTCACAATATCACGTGGTAATAATAATAATAATAATAATAATAATAATAATAATAATAATAATAATAATAATAATAATAATAATAATAATGAACCAAGTACGTGTTACCCTAGTATTTACAAAGAAGTTGCGATGTGTTGTGGGTTTGGACTTTGAGCTTGGGTTTACCCTAAGATAGGGGCCCAGTTAGGTAGCCCACCTTACCATTGTAAAAAATAAATAAATAAATAAATAAATAATAATAATAATAATAATAATAATAATAATAATAATAATAATAATAATAATAATAATAATAATAATGAACCAAGTACGTGTTACCCTAGTATTTACAAAGAAGTTGCGATGTGTTGTGGGTTTGGGCTTTGAGCTTGGGTTTACCCTAAGATAGGGGCCCAGTTAGGTAGCCCACCTTACCATTGTAAAAAATAAATAAATAAATAAATAAATAATAATAATAATAATAATAATAATAATAAAATAATTACGATCGAAATAATAATAACAATACTAGTAGTAGTAGTAGCAGCAGACAATAGCAGTAGTAGTAGTAGTAGGAATAATAATAAGGGTCGTAGGCATAGCATAATTTCTTTAAACTTTTGGGCAAATGTGTCATTTTTTCAAACAGACTCTTTCCAAATGACTAATGGGAAGAAGCTGTTTGAGAAAGAGCTATTTGGAGTCAAATAGTTCTTTAAAACGGCTTTCTACCAAACATTACTTTGGATGTTTTGACCTAGTCAAAACAACTAGAGTGCTTTCGGATTGAAATGTCACTAAATTATATCGGAATGTCAAAAATGTCACTAATTAATTTGACGATCAACTATTGCCACTGGACTAATTAATTAGATTAATGGTATAGGAACGGATAAAATGAGTTACGGTGACATTTTTTACCATTAATAATGAGTCCGAGTGGCAATCGTTGATCATCAAATTAATTAGTGGCATTTTTGACATTACGAGATAATTATGTGGCATTTTAATCCGAGCACTCAAAATAACTAAACCCCTCAAACTTTCTCAAACAAGCTGTTGCAACCAAACATAGCCTAAGATGAAATTATTGGAGAAAGGCTAACTTTATCGGTGATATAAGTTCATGGGATATCAATACTTAAACAAATACACGAATACTACTACTACTATTATTATTGTTGTTGTTGTTGTTGTTGTTGTTGTTGTTGTTGTTATTATTTATGTTTGTTTACTGCTCTTTTTGTTAATCTTTTTGTTCGTTTATGTGTGTTTTTGCTACATATGCAATAGATGATAGTTTTTATGTAACTTCAAACAGTGCCTAAAACCCGCAAATTTAAAATAAAAAATCTAATAGATGTGAGTGACGTATAAGTTTTTACAACTCAATGTATATGAGTATAGGTACCATTTTTAAAACTATGCATGACTGGGAGCGGGTCATCCCTACTTTTAAATACAATGTAGAAGTTGGTGAAACCAATTGTTGACACCTCAATGAGTAAAAACCAATGGCCATGTTTATTATTTCTTGTTAAGTACATTTTTAAAAAATAAAAACTTATATATTTTAGTTTCATGGGCCCAGCCAGTCAATCATGTAAATATTAACAGTCAACTCTCATCTTTCCTGTCTTTTCTATCTCTTCCTTTCCACTCATTTCTCGTCCCCCCCAAATTCATATATTCATTTTTGTATCTGGATAAATATGAAAAAAATAGACAATAACCCTACCCCTATAAAAAGTCATACGATTTCTCAAAACCTAAAACCTAGCTATGGTCGAGCTCTACTTTAACAACCCGCTCTAAACTATATATAATTAACTTTAATAAATTAAGTAGTTGTCTCTAAATAAGATAAATTATCTGATTGAGTTATATGGTGATTATTTCAGTAGAATAATAAATTTTTATATGATTTATAAGATATATACATGATATATCATAAGATTTAACATTACAAGTTAGACTTACATTATACTAATAGGTTAATTATTATACGTTAAAAGATGGATAAACATGATATGCATTACGTCTAAATTATATGCTATATGTTAATACATGATTTAATAGCTTTATATGTGATCACATGATTAAGGAATAAATTATACATGTGGATTATTGTTATGGGTCGAGGTATAAAGAGGAATTATTATATCTTGGTCATATGAGTTATAAATCTATTATATAGAGGAAATAAATAATGATTCTTGCATGGAACATATGGACAAATAGGTCATGTTCCATTTAGTTTTAGGTTACAATTTTACAGTTTCTTACAGGTCTTTATAACTACGTATTATTTTTCGTTTTAAATTTTGTTGTGAATTTATTTTTCTATCTTTAATGAAAATTCTTTTATAGGTGAATATTTATGTACGTGAAGTTTGTTAGGGATGACTATGTGGATCATGTACGTGGCGCATATAACTATACCCACCCCATATTTTCCTTATTCTTATACCCATACTTCCATCGGGTATTTCGATGTAGGATTTTGATAATTAATTCCGATTGCGTACATTAATATAATTTCTGTCTTAAGAAATCCACGAGACAAATTCCAACAAATAATTAATCACAAAAAAATATCATATCCATTGGAGCTAATTATTAAGAATACTATTACAAACATTTTGCCGAAATTTAAGTTTATAGGTGAATAGTCAAGTTGAATGTGACTAAATCATTTAAGCTATTTCGGCCATGTTCTATTTATCATGAATTATAAGGAGTTGTAAGGAGGTGAAAGAAGATGTAAGGAGGTGTAAGAAGTTGTGATAACTAAATTAATTGTGCTTTTTAGCCACCATCACTACTGGTGAAGAGCCTAACAATTTTTCTCCAGTCGTCCAAGATCCTCATTGGCATGAAGCCATGGCTAAAGAAATATCTACTCTTGAGGATAATAATACTTGAGAACTAAGTCTGCTCCCTCCCGGTAAGAAGGCTCTTGGGTGCCAATGGGTTTATAAGATTAAATATATTGCTGATGGTTACGTCGAGCCCTATAAAGTCCGGCTAGTAACTATGGACAATCATCAAGTTGAGGGGAGGATTTTACAAAAACTTTTTCTCCTGTTACTAAGATGGTCACAATACGTACTCTTTGATCTATTGTTGCAACAAAGGGATGGGGACTTCATCAAATGGATTTCCACAACGCCTTTCTTCATGGGGATTTTCACGAGGACATCTACATGAAACCTCCACATGGGTTTCATACCTCTCAGCCCAATGTTATCTGCAAACTTAGGAAGTCTTTATATGGACTTTGCCAAGCACCTCGATAATGGTATTTTAAACTCGTCGATACACTTCGCTCTTATGGATTTTAGCGAGTCGCCCTTGGACCATTCCCTCTTTATTTTTCAACAGGGCACTATTTTTGTCGCATTGTTAATCTATGTTAATGACTTGCTTCTAACTGCGAATGACTCTCAACAATGTGCAGCCTTCAAGACCTATTTACATAACTACTTTAAGCTCAAGGACTTAGGACCATTGAAATATTTCCTTGGCATCGAAGTGGCTAGGGCGTCTATGGGGATTTTTGTGCCAACGAAAGTATACATTCGATATTATGACCGTAACCGGTATTCTCGGGTGCAAACGCTGCTCTTTTCCCATCGAGCAACAACATAAGCTATCTGCCGATTCTGGTGACCCTATTCTTGATCCATGCCGATATCGTCGCCTCATTGGGCACCATTACCCAACCCGATATTACTTATGTTGTTCATATATTAAGTCGGTTTATGCAAGACCCTAGACAAGGGCATTAGGATGTTGTTATTCGTCTTCTTAGTTATCTCAAAGGCTCCCAGGGGCTAGGAATTCTTCTCTCCTCTACTAGTGATCTTCGTCTTCATGTGTATTGCGACTACGATTGGGTAAATTTTCCTATAACTTGGCATTTCGTGACTGGTTATTTTGTCTCTCTCGGCTCTTCTCCTATTTCCTGGAAAACCAAAAAACAACCCATGATGCCCCGTTCCTCGGCTGAGGCTGAATATCGCACTATGGCCAATGCCACAAGTGAGGTTGTCCGGCTCCGCAACTTACTTAAATCGCTCCATCTCTAGGTTCCACATGCTCACCTTTTTGTGATAATCAAGTTGCTCTTCATATTGCATCTAATCCGAGTATTTCATGAGTGCACCAAACATATAGAACCAAGCATATAGAAATTGATTGTCATTTTGTGCGTAAACGCCTTATTTGCGGGGATATCGTTACCCACTATGTCTACACCAATGAGCGAGTTAGCGAGATATCTTCACTAAGGCTTTAGGTCAAAGATAGTTTCGTTATTTTCTTAACAAGTTGGGTATTTTGACTTTCCACACTCCAACTTGAGGGGAAGTAATAGTATATATTTTTCTAAATTGTTGTAGATATTATTATTTTGTATTCTAGATGTTATTCTAATCGTTTCAAGATAGTGTTTGTTTTCTCTTCAACTTCCTTATGAGGTTGGAATCAAATTGCCTTGTATCCGAGGACTCCTCGGTGTTGTGTAAATACTTGGGTACATTGTTAGATAAAAAGAAAACAGGTCTCGGGGTAACCTAAGCAAAAATATTTCTCCCAAATCACAAATTTACAATATTGCTAACCATTTCTAAAATACTAGTAAGGTAGTTGTAATGATGAAATTAATTTTATGAGCGTTAACAATAAATTAAAAAATTTCTACTAATATATAAAATTGAGTGATTTGTCTGCAGGATTGACATTCTTCATCTTCTTATTGGTTTTTTTTTTTTGGCTTTCTTAATTCATGCATAACTCATGACTAATAAATAAATATTTGGTTGTTAGTGATCCCATTAAATTTCATAAAAAAATTGATTCCATTAATTTTGGAGAATTATGAATCAAGTATTATGCTTAAACATCAAAAATCAATACACATGATTGGCACATAAAACGCCTTGCCATTCAAGTTCTCAATAGAATATAGATTTATGCAACCGTTACCATTAAATTAGACAACTAAAACAACTAAATGTCAAGATGAAAGGAAATTCCTTATATAAAGGAGGCTTATGGATGAGAGATCGGGCTTATGGATGAGATATCATTGTCTTTATTCCACTCCTGCTCCTCATCTCCTTCCTGTTTTTTTTTCCCTCTTTATTTTTAGAGACATTAATATTTTTTAAAGTCGTTTTTACATTCATAATATTTTCAAAGCAATCAATTGGACCATATGCTTGACACATACATCACTTTACAACATCTCAATTTCACCCAATTTTCTATTATTAATTAATTAATGAATTTAGCCTCAGTACACCTCTTTGCATCAAATAAGAGCATGGGATTGAGAACTCCATATTTTATTTTTTAATAATTAGTTGGATAAATCATGACAAGAGTTTTCAGTGGCGGATGTACATGTATTCAGAAAAATAATTTTACATTTGACGGAAAAAGAGTAAGAATATATATATATATATATCCTATGAGAACTTCCTATTTAAATGAGAATTGAGAACTATGCATCTCAACCGTTGAATGTTAATCGACATTTGAAATAATACCACGTCATCCTCTTTATTTCTTCCCACCACCTCCTCCATTTGTGCAGCATCACCACCGCAGGTTCACGATTCCGGCCGCCTTCGGTTCACATCACCACCACCGACCACCGAGTCCGGGCCTAATGACCGCCACCATAGGAAGTGGCGGAGCTAGGACTTTCGTCTATGGGTGTCCTTTGCGAGGTTTCATACTTTGAAATCGATGGGCAAAGCTAAACCATGCAATACACATCTTGACGCCAATACATATATTAAAAATTAAAAATCATACGATAACATCAAATACTAGATTACTTGTCAATATTATAATTGCCCCTCGCGAGGTTTCATGCTTTGAAATCGATGCATGATTGAGTCATTAGAAATTGAGTCAAATACATATTTTTCTATGTAACAAACTAAACAATCATTCAAAAAAATCACACATTTGATTGCGGAGTCTTGTCTTCACAAATCTTCATTGCTTGAGAATGCTCTTTCCATTGATGTCGTAGATACGCGAGAGGATCAATGCCAACTTTAATAGCCTAAACACCAAAGGATAATTGATTTCCTTCTTTGCCTCCACCATTGTTGCACAAAGATCGCTAAGGCCTTTCAAATTCTCAAATGCTTCATGAGATTGCACATCAAGAATATAATTAACAAGTTGTTATTCAAGTACGTCAATCTCACAATCAGTAAAATCATCGGGATAAGATTGTGCTAACTTGACCAATTGATATTGATCAAAAGCACTAAAATCATCACATGGACTTAAACATCCCACACACTTAAGAAGCTCGGTGTTAGTCTCATTGAAACGGCCTCGAAGCTCTTCCAAATGTAGATCTATAATAGTGTAGAACATTTCAACCCAATAATGAAACTCATAAGAGCGCTCTTGACATTATCTTGTGATCTCCCGGAAGTGCCCATTTGTCATTCATGTTTGGAATAAGGATATCATGTTTCACACAAAAAGCTTGTGACAAGTGCCCATATATAATGTCATAAAACTTGTATAGCCTTGAGTTTTTTCGCTCAAACATTTTTTTTTTTGTTTTCCTTCAATCTCTCTTATCTTATTTAGTTAGAAAAATCTTTATTTACTCTTGAGGTTTTGGTAAATGTTTTTCTATCCCATAAATTTCTAAATTATGTTTTACCCCTTCGATATTTCCATCTCATTATCATAAAAACTGAAATTATAAAAATGTTAATCTTCTCTCAACTTTTTCCCTATCCAACCCCTCGCTAGACCACGAACCTTTCTTATTATGAGAACTTGACCCGAGAGACTCGTTGTCTTTTGGTAACTCTATTTTGGCTATTGTTCAGCATTTCTCCACTTACAACTAATGATGTGTGTTCCTCTCTCTCTCTCTCTCTCTCTCTCTCTCTCTCTATTCTATTCTCTCTTAAAAATTTCAAATTTGCCATTTTAGATGAGATCTCAACCACAAATTATCGTCATTATGGTCATAAATTGTTAATACTAGCTCCAATAGTTGCTCGTTACTACAAAGCTGATATTTTAGAGACTTATTATGATAATTTGACACAAGGTGAAAGAAGGTAAATAATAATTCAAAAGGTTGAGGGTCAGAAAAACCAATTACCAAAACCTAAGGAGGGTAAATGAAAATCATTCTATTTAATTATTAGAGAAGTAAAAATATCATTTAATCAATTGATTGTTTTGGTTCAAAATTAATCAAATTATATAGTTAGACCCTGTTCCATTTAGTTTTAACTTATAATTTTATAAATTCTTATAACTACATATTATTTTCTACTCTGAATTAGTTATGAATTTATTTTTCTATTATTTATGAAAATTTTTTGTTGGTGAATATTTATGTGCGTAAAGTTGGTCTACAAGGGATGGTTGTAGAGCATGTACGGGACATATATAGATATACTCATATCCTAATTTCCTCATTCCTATACCCATACCCCTATTTTGGGTATATCGGATTTATTCGGATATGTATATATGAATTTTCATAATTAATACCAATCTAGAATATTAATTTAATTTTATTTCTTAAGAAATTCACAAATAGATTCCAAACAATAATTAATTGTAAAAATGTATCATATCCACTTGAGCTAGTTATCATAAATAATATTATAAATACTTTGTTTAAGTTTGAGTTCATAAGTGAATAATAGTCAAGTTAATTCACAAATACATGCCATTTTAGTCGAGTGGGGAAAAATTAAAGTTAACTAAAAATCAAAACAACTAAAAGATAAATTGTCTAATATACCCCCACTTTCTTTTTTTGTCATTTTTTGGTAAACAATTAATAAAGGTAAAATTGGTAAACTAGTAATTAATATGTCATTGAAATTATAAAGTGACAAGCATTGCGAAACGATAAAGTTAATTAAAGTAACAGAGTAATAATGATAAGATGGACATTATATGCTTTATGTTTGATAACTTGAAGAGACCCCAAGCCAAATGATAATAATGCATGTCATCATATATAAAGACTAATTATTCCTCTCTATTAAATTGTTTTATCCTGAGAGATATAATATTAAATACGTGCCTCCTCTCTAAAACATAATTATGTGTCCACTACTTTTTCTGTTTTCTATATTGTTGGGGCTGCTATTGGCCTAGTTATAACCAAGTGGTAAGCCCCTTCTACTTCAATTTCTTCAATCGAATCAAAATTTAAAGAATTTTTTTCTAATAAATTTTCTCTCCTTCTTGTGAGAGTTTTGTTTCTCGCCTTTGTGCGAGTTATTTCTCTTATCAATACGTGCAAATTTTTTTAGGGTTGTTAATTCGATTGAAGGGTATATTTTTGATATTTTTATCAATAGTTTCATTGATTTTAGTTGGGAATGATTAAACAATGGAATTTCATGTGACTCGATCAAAGTGATGTTTCCTTCAAGTTGGATCTATATCACACAAAAATCTATTTTATGAAGTTATACAATAGTTCAACGGTATTCGGAAAGACGGATTGAAATCGAAGAACACGATTTGTAGTTAAATTGATACTGCGAGATAAAAAGCCAAATGGAAGAATATTCACCATTAATTTTATCGAAATAGAGATTTGTTTTAAATTTTCCATTTATTATTATTAAAAAATTATCTTTGTAAATGCTTTGTACGACTTTTTATTAATGAAACTTCCTTTTATATATAAAAAAAAATCAACTGTTTTGATATCTTCCTCTTCTTCTAATGTGTTTCAATTCTATTGACTTTTCCGGGTACAAAAGTAATAATTAGACAACGGGGATAGGAAGTAGCTTAGTTTGCATCTCCCCTGTTGCTTTTCTTTCTCTTCCTTTATTTGCCTTTTTCTTACCTTATTATTATCTTTCTTTATTTGTCCTTTTCTTTCCTATTTTAACTATGTGTTTTCTTTTTTTCACTTTGATTACGATTCTTATAAGTATTTACCGTTTTATTTTTCTTTACTGTTATCAACTAAATTTACTCGTTTAATTTTTATTTTTTATTCATGTAGACTGTAATCTAAATAATTTCCTCTTTAATGGGTATGTGTAATGTTTAGTAATTTTCTTTCATCTTCCTTTAATGACATAATTAGATAAAATTTTCTTTTCCTGCTATTGCGATCTCTAAATTCAAGCGAGAAAACATTAGTGAGCTAGAAAAACTTTTATTTTGTTTATCGGTTGAATAATTTACTTGTTTATTGTTATTATTTCATTTTATTCATCTTACTTATTTTTAAAATATAGTGCTCTAATGTTGATTTAAGGTAAGTATCAAAATTGTATTTTATATCAAGAACATAGAAATGTTAAGCTAAGATAACTATTTTATTTTATTTTATAATTATTTTAATTTAATATAATTATTAATCTTCTTCTCTACAAATGAGCATCTATGTTATTGGACTTTACCCTAAATCATTAGATATTTTTAATTTGATTAGAGTGTGTAAGTAAATAGAGAAGGACCAATAATATCATGTGTAAAATTTAAATTTTTTTGATCAATCATTTTCAAAAATTTATAATAAGCATATAATATTAAAATTTTAGTATCACATCTACGGAAATTATAGAGGGAGGTAGTATAAATTCTTATATATTACTTATAATTTTTTTTCCCCTAACTGAATATGCTACTTTTATATTTATCTGATTTATTATTCATTTTCACTTTTTTCATAGATGTCTCGAGTAAAGAACATTTGTTTTAATAAAAGTAAATAAGATAATTTAAAATAGAGAAAGATTAAAATAATTTTATTTATTGAGTGCAGGTATGGTGGTTGTTGCAAAATGACAACCATGGTAATCATAATAACTCCCGCAACATGAACCGGACACTTGACATTATTAATAAACGGACAATTCCATCTAACGTACCTATGTTTAAGACTTTTCTTAATAATCTCCAATAAAATCTGAATTTTGTGGGGTAAGCTCAAGCTTATGGGGAAGTGTGGGTCATGACCTTGTTATAGGATTGAGGCATTAAATTAAATAAAGAACCCGTTAATATAGAAGATTTTTTATAGGGTTTGTATGTCACTTGTTTAGACGAATATGCCCTTAAGATTCCCTCTTCACTCATCTCAATCTCTCTTACTTTCACTCTATCTCTCTTTCACTTTCTCTCCATCTCTCTCGCTTTCTAGTGCACTCTATCAAAGATGAGTCAACATGGCATTGTGAGGGGCATCATTGAATTGTGGTAGTCGATCGTGTTTGAGGAATCAACATTGCAAGTGTTGTCCTCTCGAGAAAAGTCAAGATCAAAATTTATGAGTCTAAAGCAAACCCTAATATGCCATTTTTTCGATGCAATGACTGTAATTTCTTCATCATGTGAATGTCAAATGAACATGTGATTGAAAGTGGGGAAGCGGAGGTGAAGTTTGAAAGTATTAGGGAGAATATAACGACCGAAAGAGAAGATGGAAGTGTCAAGTTGTGTTATTGGAGATTTCTAATTATATACAATTGTTGAAAAGGTTTACGTAGTTATTTATGTTGTCTTGGTGAATAGTGCTGAATGTGAAGTAAGCCGATGATTTATAATTGAAGTAGTTTGTAAAATTATTTTTGAAATTAATAAATGAAATGAATTTTCTTATATATGCTCAAAATTGGTTTGTTTGTCTCTCCTATTACTTATAAATATGATTTTTTTGTCTATTAATCAAAACCGAAAGAAATAATTTTTTCAAAGGGACCTATTACTATAGTTCTGAAGGAGAACCGTAGTGAAAGGCATGAAAAACCATAGTAATAGGTCCCTTTTTTAAAAAAATCATTTCTTTCAATTTTGAGCAATCTTTTTTTAATATTCACTTTTTCAATATTCTTCTTATCATATTTCTTCCTTCCTTCACAGTTGAAAAAATTGAACAAGGATTAAACAGAAAAAACACAATTAACCTTCGTTACAAAATTAAGAAAATAAATAGAAGTTCTCAAAGGATAGAAGGTAAAAATTCAATTTAAATTGTTCATGACAAAGGCTGCATATTCTTGCTTGTTGGAAGTTGTGTTTGGCTCGCTTGACTCTCTAACCTCATATGTCTTCCTTTTCTGATAGTTGATATAATCATTTGGGATTTTGTGTGGGCATGACTTACTGATGGGGTTGAGAAATGGGTGTTTGAGTGGTTGGTTGCTTATTGGTTTGTTTGACTTTCCTTTGAACTGAAACTCCCATATTTTCTCCTATGTCCCTTCTTATTGGTCCATCTTTGCAAGTTTTAGCATTATGGACAAAGAAGCAACACTTTGTATCTGTGAGTTGTAGTCATTTTACCCTTTCTTTTATCTTCTAGTTCCCTCTTTTGATTTCTAGGAGATCTCTCAATTTTTCTCTTCATTAGAGGAGGTTCTAGAGAATGAATAATAAAGGCAGGCTATTGTTTTATTGCGAGTCTTTGGGATGTTGCTCGCATAGGTGCTTTTGTATGCCTTGACTGAGAACCACATATTAACATAATCTTGAGGAGCCTCTCTTATACGAAGTATTGCCTAATGGCATATCCACAGGGTATGCCACTAATTTTCTATTGCCCACATGCACAAGTACTCTTCTCCAAACTCGGAGGTAGTTGTCTTCTACCCTCGTACATTTCATGTCACCCCTTTTCAGCGACAAACACCTTGCATGTTCTTGAGTCAACTATATCAACTTTTCAAGTATTTACTGATTTTAGGGCAAATCCCATTATCATCCCATGAATTTGCATTTTCTTACTGTGTAGCAATCTTCACCATGTTTAATCTCCTAATCCCTAACAATTCATACATATATGAATTAAAAATATAAGAAACATAATAAACTAACTAAGCTAATAGAAGAAGCAACAAAATAGGCAGTACCCTCCAATAGTGTCAATACTTGGCTTACATCTATCTATCCCAAGTGTGGAGTTAAAACTCGAACAAAGTTTGATGTGTTCTCATTACATGACAAACTGGACTGATCTTGTATCTTGCCCGCCTATCTTGTTGTCCTAGATCTTGAAGCCATGTGACAACTCCTCTCCCAACTTCCTTTTCCAAACTCTCAATTGCTTTCTTGAATGTAAACTCTGAATAATCATTACAAATCTTCCAAAATAGACCATGGAGTAAAACCCTTGGGCATGTTTTCTTGAAGTTGTTGCATAAATGTCCGCAACAATACCTCCTTCTCACCCTAGGCCACTACTCATCAAGGGTTGGATCAAAACTTTGTATGTAAGACAAATGGTCATTAGAATGCAACTAATCACATTATAAGCTATAATGAAAACATATTTGAAGAGAGAAGTATACCTTCTGTCTATCCGACATCACAATCCAACTTTCATCATCAATGTTGGATGCAATATCTTGCTTTAAATGGTGGAAAATGAAGGCTCGTTGTTCTATTATTTCTAAATCCACCACATTATATGAAATAGGAAAAGTTTCATCATTCCCAACCAAAAAACAATATATAGCAAGACAACACCATAATTTCCCATCAACCCCTAATAGCCTTCTACAACCTTTAAGCGATCCCTTTATTTGAAAAGTGATAGAAATTAATAAAATCTTGAACACTAAAGGCCTCTCAATAATGTTATTCACCTTTCTTTAGACTTGCATCCACACAATATGAGCCTTACTCCCTTCATCATCTAACTTAATCAGCTCATAGTATGTAGGTAAATGATTGTATGATTCATCATGTCCCCCTTGAAGATCCTTAATGATTGCAAGTTTCATGTTGTACAAGGAGCTTTTCTTCATAATTACTCTACCTATACTTTCTAAAAGCTCATTAAGGGATTTAGTTGGGATTTACGGATTAGCTCTAACATCATCTACTAACATTTTTTAGAGTTACATAACAGATTACAAGAAGGTTATGTCCTTCTAGTAGATTACAATTGTGCTTTGGATCTTGAATACTTTTAATAGCTCATGTCACTCCATCAGGAAATCTACTAGAATGAATCCTCTAATTACAACCCTTGACACGACAAACAAGCTGTAAATCTTTTACTATCATAAGAGATAACCATATATGCAAAGGATTCTTGAATGCAATATAAAATTAACACATATTTGAAATAATCTCTGTCCATGAAAATTATCTAATGCTTAAGTACAATGCTCACAAAATTTTTATCCTCACATAATTCGTCATTCTGGTACAATTTTAAAAAGTAGTCATCATCATCGGACGACCCTCAAACACTCTTTGAATGAGGCTTATATACATCACCAATACATAGCATCATAATATCATCATCCTCATCATCATCCAAACTTACATAATCATAAACTCCTTTATTATCTTTCCTAGGTTGCTCATATGGATTATCACCAGAGCTTGACTTATCCCCAAAGTCAATGAGTTAAAATTTACTTGCTCCTACTTCCCTTAGATGATGACCAATTAGAAATAGATTGGTTCATAGTTGATGGTGACTATGGGCTATATGTAGAGTTTTGAGACTCGGAAGGGGTTCTACTTTTACTCTTAAGGACCCATAACCCTTTCCTCCTGGTAGTGCTCTTGAACATTTTTAAACCAATTGCCTTTGCTATGGGGAAAAGGGACTGGCTGGGATAATTCAAGCTGAACTCTTTGCTCATTAACAACAAGGCAAGTATTATTGAATCTAGGACTTCTCTTAAGAGTTGTTGATAACACAACAATAGAAGGAGATAATGAGACAATTTTTGTAACATTACCAGGAACAATAGTCGGGGATGTAGAACTTCTCGGTGCATCATTGCTCATATCTTTCTTAGACTTCTAGCCAACTGTAAAATTTCATTAGGTTTTTCCGAACATCCCACCCAAAGATCAATGGTCCTCTGTTTACGCCTATTAAGATATTTAAACATCTATACCAAATCAATATCCTTATTAAATAAATAATGCTTCATATTTCATACATATGCTAGATCGGGATACTTAAGCAATGTAAATTTCTATTTTTCCGCAAGTTCCTTAACAAGATTCATTAGTCCATTAGGGAGGTTTCGTCCAGGTCTTTAACAACTCTCTCTAAAGTTTCCCCTCTAAATTTCATTTTCAAGTTGTAATTGCCCATATTGTCTATAAAAATCACGAAATTTATGAAAATTCAAGAAAAATTCTTCAAATTTTCATAATAAAGACAACATTTTCAACATTTTACTTTAAAGCGAAATCATGTAAATAATTGTAAACATAGACAAAATTTTCAATATTTTACTTTGAAACAAAAATCTTCAATCACCATTGTTGAGAGAAATATTTACCACAAGTGCACGGTGTAGCTGTAGCTAGGAACCAGGCAAATACGGGTCGTGTCCACAAGGAACTCGTTTTCAAATACTAAATCCACCTAAAAACTCTAATCTAGGTAAAAACTCGGTTCGACGGTGATTTGGTTTTGGATTCAACTAAAAACAAAATAACTATGAGAGATCAATGAAAAACAAGCCTTAGATTGAGATTAATCACACTACTATGCCTGAAATCAACATCGAATACCGCTTGAGATTTGCCTATGCTAGCAGTTTAGAAGGGGAGACACCAAATTAAATCTATATTCGCCTACTTTCGAAGGTCAAAGACTAATCTTGCACAATCTAATCACCTATTTTCATAGGATTAACAAAGGGAAAAATCATAAAGAATGAATCTCACAACCCCGATTTAAACCTTAATTATTTTCATAATAAAGTTCTAATCGCTCACAACGTCATTCTAGGTAAGTTTTCATCTTTCGATGTTTACAAAACCCTAATAAAAATATATGAGTCCTCTTCAGATGAAATCAATGAAAAAGTGATGAGCGAAGTGAATTCTAACCTAACAAGCATAGAACAATTCAATTGGCATTCAATTCATGATTATCAAGGCATAATAGGGATCAATCCCAACCTAAGTAGAGAAATTAGCCCCTAAACATGATACTAAACAATTGACTGAATTTAGGGAACATAGCCATGGAGAAACGAAGAGAAATTGTGAAGAAAAGATAAAGAGAAGAAATTACAATTACCGAATAAAAACTTGAAGCGATTCAATCATACATAAACTTGAAGTAGAAAATTAGAATTAAGTGTTCTTGAGTCTCCTTTTGAGGCTGCCTCTCGAAAACCTTAGCTAAAATTTAGAATTCTGGAAAAAGATCCCTAAAAATTACAATTTGGAAACTTAAATATCCGCTGAAGCATGATAGTTGCACGGCCGTGCAAGGTCGCACGAGTACCGTGCGAAATTCTCGCCATGATTTCACACGGCCTGTGCAACTTCGCACAGGGGCAGTGCAAAACTTTGAACTCTCTGCCCATTTCGCACAGGGGCTGTGCGAAAACCCTGAACTCTCAGCCCATTTCGCACGGCCTGTGCGACTTCGCACTGAGGGGTTGTGCAACTTCGCACGAGGGGTTGTGCAACTTCTCTTAATGTTTTTAGGCTTCTTTCTTGCCTCCTCTTGGCCCGAACTCTCCTCTTCATCGTTTTTCATCAAATTAACCTCGAATCTCTCTATCCCAAAACCTGTAATAAAGATATTTACGAGCTTAGGTGACGATAAAGAGAAAATAAGCGAAATCTAACCCAAAACTAAATATAAATCATTGAAATCATCACGGAATTGGGTTAGATAATGCCTTAAAACCGATAAAAACGAGGTTTAACAACTCCCCCATGCTTAGCTCTTGCTTGTCCCCAAGTAAGACTGTCAATTAACGATCCCGGGGTTAAAACCTCGCATTCACCCTCCTCGGGTAACAAGTTAACAGTTCAATCAATAGGGATGACCATGCATAAAGACAACTTATTCAAAGTATCATACTTCCATGAAAACTTGCCTGAAAACTTCAATGACTACAATGCTTGGTTACAATGCACAATTGTCTCATATTGAACTACAATCACATTCATGACGCCCTCAAACAAATGGCGAACTAGCTTGACCGGTGGAACCTCACTTTAGGAAATGTGGATCACTCCATCTCATTTGAAATTTTTGAGGGTTCTCTCAATATCTCTTTCAAAAACACAACCTACCATAGGCTTGGTCATATTCTCATTCTCCACCACTATAGAGGCAAAAACACAAGTGAAATCAAAAGGTCTTTCAAAGCTTGTAACGTGGCCAAGGTTCATTGGTAGAAAGGGGAACCAATTTGGGATATGTGGAACTAGATAGCCGAGGCCTAACAGTTAAGGAGCAAAAACACTTCCAAACATGACTAAAAACTTTCTCCCAATTCACCTCTTTGAGCACAACATGCTTTAAGACAACTTTTGGAATGAGCATACAACTTTTTTGAACTTTCCACATGCCAACCACTTATTTCTTCACTTCTTTTCTTTTTTTTTCTTTAATTTTTCTTCTTTTTTTCTTTTTTTTCAAATATTCAAAACTTTCAGGAATAGATATAATTGGCACGGGAATCATAAACACTACTCAATTCCAAAAGAGTCTAAAAGAGGAACTTATCATTTTTTTTTCAACATGGATCCCCAAATCAAACTACAAACTGAATGAAACACTCCATCATTCAAACCAAACTTACGCAATAAGTATTGCTCCACTAGACCCGGCTTTGGTATAGGAAATGTATAAAGGCCAAAGGTAAAGTGGATGCACTTGTATCAAGAAACAGGTTAAAGCTCAAAGGGGTAGCAAAATGGTATAAATAAATGGGATGGCTTTTTGGCTCATGTAGCTTGAAAACAAACGAATGCCTCTATCATATTACACAATGCATATGCCAAGTGTGGTCTCAAAGAGAAATAGAGTAAGTTCTAGAGGTATGCATCAAGAAAGAGTCACACAAAGAATGAACATGAGACTAAAACCGATGAATTAGTCTATAAGGCTCAAAGTCTCACGGGCTTATCCACCACAGTCAACAACTAGCTCAAAAATTTACCACATGCTTAAGTTTACCAATCATGCAAAGAAATTCTCAAAGACACCAGCAAGCAACTCAAGACATCACAATCAAATTCATTCGCAAGTTCATTTTCACACAAAGTTTCTACCAAGAATGGGCAATCAAATCATGCACAATCACGCCCAAAGATCAACTATCACAATTCACATCATCATCACGAGAGGGGTTTTCAAAAGCTGTTTTTGGGATTTTTAAATTTTTTATTTTTTATTTTTTTAAAGCAATAAAAGATAACTAACAAAGATACCTCACATAGAAGAGAATGAAAGAAGGGATGGAGCGTGTTTACCTCAAAAGGCTTCTTTCTTGCCTCCTCTTGGGCCCGAACTCTCCTCTTCATCGCTTTTTATCAAATTAACCTCGAATCTCTCTAATTTAAGCCCAAAAACCTGTAATAAAGAGATTTACGAGCTTAGGTGACGATAAAGAGAAAACAAGCGAAATCTAACCCAAAACTAAATATAAATCATTGAAATCATCATAGAATTGGGTTAGATAATGCCTTAAAAACCGATAAAAACGAGGTTTAACAATCATTAACATAACAAAAACCCTAATTTTTTTAGGCTTACCCGATACATACGATGCTTTAATCTTTGTTAAAACCCTTCTCTTCGTCTTCAACCTTCAATCCACCACTAGACCTCCAATTGATGAAAATGTCTTTCTCTTTTCTTTAACTCGAGTGTACAACATATTTGAATTTAGAGAGAGAATACAAAGGCGATGGAAGTGAGCAAGAGTAAGATTCTAAAATTTTAGAGAGTGAGCTACTTTGGAAGCCTCGAGATGAGAGTTTAACATATCTGTTTTCCTTCTTTTTGCACCTTTCATTAAGGGTTTAATGACCTCTTCACTTAATTGAACGACCTGACCCTATAAGAAGGTCACGACCCATACTTCCCCATAAACTTGAGCTTACCTAAAGGATTGCAATATTTTATTGGAGATTATTCAGAAAAGTCTTAAACATAGGTGCATCATATGAAATTTCCCTTAATAAATTTATAAAATTATAATAAAATCAAAAATTTATTTTTTGTATGGTTTGTATTTGGATATTAATTAGCTCCTCTCTAGCTCTTCCCACTTGCACCCAAACTCCCTGAAATATTAGAAAAACCACCCTTCTCCCTCAACAATCCGACAAAGCGGACGGTACACCATGGTCGTGATATATTTCGTTAAAATCCCGAACGCCCCACCCAAATTTTCCATCCCTTCCCCCATTTCTCTTACGGATCGAGGTTGTTCCTTGGTTGGTTTTTTGAGATCAATGTTAGTGATAACAAAGAGAATCGTGGTTGTATAGGTTGTTAGGTTCTTTATTTTTGCCAAATTAAGAAATCGAGGATGTTGACTAGAAAAAGATAGACGGGCTTGCCGAGAAAACACAGGATGGAAGAAGGAAAAAGTGGTGGGTTTGCCCCGTGAAAATGGATAGGTGCTTGGCCGGATTAGAGGCCTCGCCCTAAAAAATAGAGATAAGGGGCCTAGGTTGGGCATTCAGTTCATTAATTTATTTTTTATTGTTCCGTTTTTATTTCTTCCCCTTGAATGGGATTACTTTAGATCGATACACCACTCAAGAAAAATGCTTTTCTATTTAATTATTGATATTTTTTAAATAATTTAAAATGTTATTTTAAGTTCAACTAAATTTTAAAAAACTAATAAATGAAATTAAATCAAAATACATGTACGGTTCACATAACGGGAGTTACCATGGTGACCAACAACAACCACATTACCTATAACATTTATCTAGGGTTTTTGGATTGAAATAAATCGTACTTCGGGGCTTTGAACGTTTATATATCATATTTTAAAGTTGATTGTTCGTGTACCGTACTTAAGGGTGATTTTTTTTTCTAAACCACCACCGATTTAGATAGTGGTCAACTCGGTTATAGTGTAACATGTCAGGCTGAGGAAATATGATTTCTTGTACTACCCTTACTAACTCAATTATCTTACCCCTAATTAACCCACTCCCTAATTGACCCTTTGTTTCAATCTTTTCCTCTCTTACTCTCCCTCTCTTTCTTCGATCTCTTCCTCTCCATCCAGTTTTGCTGCCTTTCCTCTCTTTACTCTTGAAATTAGGATTTCTCATGGCCAAATATAACCAAGTTGACCGCCACCTAAATCGGTGGTGGTTTAGAAAAAAAAATCAACCTCAAGTACGGTACACAAATAGTCAACTTTAAAATATGTTACATAAACATCCAAATTTATTTTAATCTAAAACACTTTATTTTATTTTACAAATTTTATTGACATCCTTTATATTTATTTTAGTTTTGCTTAGAAAAATCTTTACAAATTTTTTATAAACATTTAACTCTTTTTTTTTCAAGCTTTTTTGTCAAGTTTGATGCTAAAAACGTTAACAATAATATTACTCCAACTAATTATGGACATTGCTTACTTTCCCATTAATCGTTTTCAATCTCTCTTTGTGACCTCATTTGCTTTGGCTTATGTTATAATAAGGGTTGCCTAAATTTGACTGCATATGTTATTTACCCACGTGTTAAAAAAATAAATAAATAACCATTCCCCAAAAGCTTTAATATATACTTATTGTATAAAAAAGAGTTTTGGATGAAAATAATACGAATTTTGAGGGTATTGGACAAAATAATACAACCTTTTTTCTTAGATGTCAACAATATAAGTTTTAACTCTATTTAATGCCATTAGAACACCATCGAGTGAAGGGGTTATGATTCGACGGAAAGATGAGAGATGACATGACAGGTGAAGTCGCTGACATGGACGACAAAGTTGAAAATTTGACATTAATTTTTTATTTGCATCGATACATAGGCAAACATTTATTCAACCAAGAAAAAACTGGAGTCAAATCCTCAACTCCTCCATCTATGTCAATGACTTCACTTGCCACGTCATCGTTTCGCCGAGTCATAAACCCTTAATTCGCAAGTTCTTAAATGCTCCTGTAAGCATATACTTCCAAGAGAGAGAAAGACAAATTAGGCCTACAAAATCCCCCTATTTTCCCGTTCGTCTAATCATGTATTGACATATGGCGAGTAGCGAGATACTCCCAAGAGCATATAAGACGTTCGGCTTAACTCGGTGGTGTTACTGCGACGTTAAATAGAGTTAAAGTTCATACTATTGGTGTCCAAGAAAAAATTTGTATTATTTTTGTCTAATATTTCCAAAACTCGTATTATTTTTATCTAAAAATATTTTTAAAAAATAAAATTGGCAGTCAATTCAGTTTATTAAGATATTATAATTTTAATTTATCTACTATGTTCATAAGTATTTGATTCGAGAGTTGTTGTCAATACATCTAAAGAAATTCAAATAAATATATAAATGCAATTATGATGTATTTTAAGTATCCTTAGCTTCATATGATATTACTTTATGTATATAATCATAAATTAATTGCACTTATGAAGCGTTATCCTATATACTCGCATAATATTTAATCTAAATTTTGTATCTAAATTCATCATAATATGATATGTTATCCGCCTAATATTCACCATGGTATTACAAAGTTTCATCGAAGCTCGTGAAATGTACGAGACTCACACTAGTTACAATAAGTAAATATGCGATTAATGTTGTTTGGTCATCGACTTAACACTTAATCTCAAATATGATGGAAAATCGGCTCGGTGTATTTTACGTAATGTTAAATTGATATTTTTACCCTTTACCTTTATAGTTATAAAATTATCATGAAAAGGTGTGAAATGTCATTCAACTTTTTCGTTTTTACATATGTTGTACATTTTCGGTCATTGCTTGTAAAAATTTACTTTCAACTTGTTCATTTGCATAGCTTTTTTTTCTTTTTCATGGAAAGTAGGTCACTTTCTACACCCCTTATCTCGGGGAAAGCCCCGAATGATCCGATGGACCGGGGGATAAGGGAGGCGAAGTCCCTTCATATTACCCCCACATAATTTCCTTTCCCCTAAGATTGAACCCGGGGGTGAGGAAGGAATAAAGGTGAGTGGGTCACTCACCGCTTCAACATTAAGTTGCATAGCTATGATTCAAGTATGTTTACCTTAAAAAAACCAAATTTATCACCCATTATCTTAAATGCTTGCTAAAATGCTCTCAAATGCTCCAAACACCATTCAATTGTTCCCCTTGCATAATTTATGGTTCAAATGTATACTAGTATAAGAAACACAAATTACTTATAGAAAACCATTGCTGATAATCGTAAATGCTCATAAACACTTTCAAACGATAATTGCTAAACTTAAATGCTACAAAGTACTAACTACTCCTAAATGATGCTTACTTGTCAAATGCTAACTTTAAATGCTAATACGAATAAACCTTTATTCCTTTTCCGATAAAGGATCCATGACTTGAAGCTTAAATCAAATTTCATTAACTAAAGAAACTTTGTTTAAATAATCCCAACTTTATGCCAAATTTGCAAAATAATTCAAAGTATATTTGCGTAAAATATACCTAACTTTAAACTCATTGGCGTAGCATATACTCATTATGTGCCCAATGTGTCTTAAAAGTGAAATCGCTGATTTTTTCAACAAAAACTCGAAATTTTTTTGTTGAGCTATTGTTTTTGTAAACTACTACCAAATGTGATATCATATGCTTTAAACTTTTAATTATTACATATTTCAAGTTTCGGAAAACATTTGATATATATACTTGAGAATATAAGTCGTGATCTTATAAAAAGGCTTGTTGTATAAATAAAAAAACATAATGAAAAACTTTGAAAATGATATATGTGATAAGATAAGGTTAAAACTAAGTCGGTGTTTCGGAGATCAGAAATTAAACTCTAGTGAAATGGGTATATATTACACCAATGAATTAAAAGTTGAGTATATGTACAAAAACACCATACTGTAGATTAATTTGCACATTTGGCATATAGTTAGAATTATTTTAAACCATTTTTCTTTTAAATAATTATATTCAATTTAAATATATCTTTGTGAATCAAGTTATTTATAAAATTTATTCAATTATATTAAAGTCCTATTTGGTGAGAAAAAAGGAAATGAAATGGAATAAGGATATGAAACCTAATGGTTTGAGAATAGAACATAAATTTTGAACTCAAGTGTTTGGTGAGCAACTAAGAATCAACCAAAAAAAAAAAAACAATTTGCACCACCATACCAACCCCATCGCACGATCCCAAGCTGCCATGATCATACGAAAGAATCGCCATCCATCACCGGACATGTGAATTAATCATTCGCCTTCAACCGACCGCAACTTGTCGACCACCAACCTCCGACGACCACCACCACATTGCCACTAGCCTCGCATGTTGCGAATTTATGAATTTTGAAGCCCTAAAATCCAATTCGTTCTCATCCACCAAAAATCACCTAAAATTTGATATACCCCTTAATTACCCATTTAATTTGGTCCAAAGACCCAAGATAAATTGGTAGGAAATGCTTAGGAATTAATATGAAACAAGAGGAGTGAGGAGCTAATTGTAAAGGAGAGGTTAAGCAAGCACGAAAATTTGAGAAAAAAAGGGGAAAAGAAAACCGAGTGGTCGACAACGGTAGACTCTTCCTCGACGTCGACCGACAACGACGCATCCTTCCTAGACAGTGGCCGATGACGACCTTACTCGTATCGGCCTCCTCTCTCACTCTTTCTCTCCCTCTTTCTCCCCCTCTCTTTGGGTTTGGGTGTTCGAGAATGGTGGGGAGGGGGTTAGACTTGATCCCTCATTGATGGGGGCTTTTAATTTCTCATCGAATATTAAAAAGTAGAATTTGAACCTCAACCCTGCATTGTTCGCCGACTAACCCTAAGAAGTTCTTGTTAAAACACATTCAAAGAGGGAATGCATTTAAATTTAATGTGACTTCAACTTTTAAGTGACATGGGGACTTGGAGGGTTAAAGTGTGAAGTAAGAGCATACATACTTGCACTGAGCATGTTCCTCCATGGTAGAGTCTGGTGTGCGGTAGGCTGGTCCCAAGGTAATGCAAAGCGAGGAGTTGATGACACGACACATGAGGCGGCTCTAGGCCGGCGGTTGTGGCTCTTTTGACGCTTGAAACAAGTTAGAAATTAGGAACCTTCATTTTGACGGTTTGAAATTAAAAAAAAAAAGAAAAATTGGGCTCAATTTATTTTTTGATTGTCGCTTAATTTTGTCAATTTTTTCTTATAGTAATTTTCTTCTAGAAATGCCTAACGAATTTTACACTGAAAATTTATCCTTTTATTATTTGTTGACATTTTGAGAATTCTTTTTTGAAGGTTGAGAAGATAAAGGTGAAGAAATATAGTAATATGTCGATTTTCATTATAATATATAATTTATTTGTTATGTTTATTTTTATTGTAATTAATTTATTGTTAAGTAATAATTTTAATTTAGTTTTCATGTTATATTTCATAAAATTTCTAATATTATTTTATCATTTTATTATTTTATCATTTTTAAAAAAATAAATTTGCAACCCAAAATTTGTTTATATGATTTTCATCTTATACCTTATGAAAATAAATAATAATAATAATAATATAAGGTTATGATTATGTCTTATAGTGGTTGTAGCGTTGAAGAGCGACAATAAACTTTTGGCGATTATAAATGCTTTTATAAAAGTTAAAACAAACATACCTTAAATACGTTAATCGAGTGAATTATACGATGATTATTTAAATGGGTGAGTCATGTTGATAAAACTTTTGTTATAAAAAAATTTAAAAGATGGAAAAAAATAGCTCATATATAATATATCGCTATGGCCATATGAACTTAAAATGGATCGCAGTAGTGTATGTAAGTGATCTAAAATTTATAAATCAAAGAAGGGTGGGAAATTGTAACGCCCAAAGGCTAAGTGAGAGAGAAAGTGACACGTGGCAACGCCAAGCAATGAAAAGCCAAGCCAAAATTCGAACAGTAGCGGAAGAGAGAGAGAGAGAGTTTCCTTCCCATGCAGTGACCCAAATCAAATACACGTAACGTAATTCCAATTTTCCCTTTTTCTTACCTCACATTTCTTTTATTATTACTACTACTATTCTCCAAAATTAAAACGCAAAATGAAAAATAATTTTAATTAGTTGCCGAGCAAAAGAGGAGCCAACGGGTGGGTAATCAATCACACATAATAATTTCTTGCTATCTTCTTGCTGCCTATGTATATATATATATAAATCCGCCCTGACTCTCTCTCTCTTCTCACCTTCTTCTTCCACCTTTCTCTCTCTTCGAAGCAGAGAAACGCAGACGGTAGCCAGCCAGGAAGAGAGAGAAAGAAGTGAGGGAAAACTCGAAAACCTAGTCATGGTGTCCACCAGGCGCAGTGGATCTCTCTCCTCAAGCAACAACACCACTTCGAGTAGCAACGGCAACGGCGCCTCCAACAACAACAACGCTAGCAACGGCGGCAACGGGTCTAAGAGGCCCTCGACGCCTTCTTCGGCGGAGGATAAACCTCCCTCGCCGAAACGCCTCAAGGTTCGTTTCTTTCACTCTCCAGATCGATTTTTCTTTGCCCTTTGCTCTTGATTTTGCGAGGGGATTGAAATCTTGAACTCTTATGTGATCAAATCTGCGGATCCTTAGGTTGATAATGGCGGCGTGGCGGAGAATTCAGCGGGAATTTCGGGGAATTCGAAGGAAGTGTGTGCTTCTCCGCCTGTAGATCCCGTGGATTGTGTGCCTATTGATCCCCTGTGGCGGCCGCTGACGGCGGTGCGGAGACCATCAATTCGGTCAAGGTTGATTCGGTTGCGGCAGCTTCGTCGCCGGTCCCTGAAGGTAGGATATGCCCTATTGCCTGATTGATTTTTCCTTTTTTTTGGGAATTTTTGGGGGAAGTGGAATTTGAATAGGGTTGAATGTTTTTGTGGGTTTTGTTTCAATTTTTATTTTCCAAGGGACTTTGCCCGCTGTGATTGAGCAAAAAAGAGCTGGCTTTCCTCGCTGAGGAATTTCCATAGACCAACCTTGGGCTTGGAGACATTGACCACGCCTTGGTGCCGACTTCTATCGCAGTATTCACAGGTAAATTTTTTGTGGGAGTTGTTTTTTTCGGTCATTGTAGTTTGGCACAATTTTTCTTTCAGAAAGGAAGAAAAAAAGAAGAAATGGGCACCAGAATTTCTTATAGATAAAAGGGTTCCCAAACTGATTAACTGTACTTGTTTGACTTTTGGATGATGAGGAGTATCTGAGAGTGATTGTCTCCTGCAGAATGAGAATATAGATATTTCGGAGCTGGTTTTTTCGATTGGTTCGAACAGAAGCTGTAACTTTGTCTTGAACGATCAGACGGTGAATGGGACTCTATGCAGGATAAAACACACTCAGGTATCGAATGCTTGATTTTGAATTAAGACTATGCAATTGTATGTATCTATCCTCCACCATGGTTGCTGTCATATACGTGAAAAAAATAGTGCCCTTCATGTCACCTTTTGCCTACATCTTTGCTTTGTGGTGTTTTTGGAATGAAGTTTTTCTGATGTACCTGCAGTATGAGTACTCATTATTTGCTGGTATTATCAGCGTGAAGGCTGCATTATTGCTGTGCTTGAAAGCATGGGGAGCAAGGGTGCCGTCTTTGTAAATGGGATCGTTGTTAAGAAGAACACCAGTCGTCTTCTGCATTCCGGGGATGA
Organism: Talinum fruticosum; assembly: GCA_021018815.1. Classification (NCBI taxonomy): domain Eukaryota; kingdom Viridiplantae; phylum Streptophyta; class Magnoliopsida; order Caryophyllales; family Talinaceae; genus Talinum; species Talinum fruticosum. The sequence continues at coordinate 66,040 of JAITYX010000072.1, read as the reverse complement.
GGTGGTTTTCGGAATGGTCAGAAGTCATGCTTATGTATCCTTCTTTATTGTTGTCAGTTTTTGCTTAGATGATATTGCAAAGCTTGTCGTCCTATCAGGTTTCTGCCTTTTGCTTCAGCCTTGACTAGCCATTCTATAGATTTTCCAGCAACTTATCATGGATGTTACTGTTAAGGCATCTTTGTCTGTGGAGAATGCAGAGGTTCAAAGTGCTGTAGGAAAATATTTACCTGCAGAAAAGAGATCAGGAGATCCCTCAGCTGTTGCTGGTGCTTCTATATTGGCATCTCTTTCTAATATAAGACCGGAGTTAAGTCGTTGGAGGACTTCTGGTTTGAGCACCCCCAAAACCCACCAAGACAGTGAGCTGTCTACTCATGCTGTTATTCAAGATGGTTCGGAGATTGAGCTTGATGGTTTGGAGGGCAATTCAACTCCTAATGTAGAGTGTGACAATGCTCCTGACCTTGGAGTGACGAGCAAGAACCTTCCTCTTGACGGCAACCCAGATTGTGGCTTAGAGGCTGGCACTGTAAGGGTCTCCCATCTGTGTGATTTCTCAAGGGTTTTACATTGGGAATTGAATTAATAATATGGCAGGTTATATGTAGCTACTGAGCACATTTAACATTGTGATAGGTATTGGAAGAAAGAGATGAGATGACAGGGACTTCACAGCAAGCATCAACTTCTGCTGTTTCCCTCAGATGTGCAGCATTCAAGGAAGATATTCGTACTGGAATTGTTGATGGAAATACTGTTGAAGTTTCATTTGATGACTTCCCATATTATTTAAGGTGACATTTTTCTCTTGCTGCCTCTCTCTTGCCCCCTATCCCTCTGTCTCACAGGGTTTTTTTCTCTCGATTGGTTCTCTCTCTCTCCTCTCTATGTGTGTGTGCGTGCGCTATTCAGCCCCATGAGATATCGTGTTATATTTTTAAAGTAATCTACCTGTGAATATAGATTATATGTGGGAAAGCATGAATGGTGGATGACAGTCTTTAATGGATGCAAGAAGATAATGAAAAATATCCAAGGCACAAGCATCACATTCAAGATCTAACTTCACAAGATAAGACTTAACCTTAGCCATAATCTCAAGTATAATGGAGCTTCTTATTGTATGAGCGACTAGCCATGTCATCTATGTTCTAATAAAATGATATGATTAATTTAAAACCCTCTTCATAGACTTGTGATTCCAATAAGCTCTGAAGGGCAGGAAGCTTGCTAGAGAGAGAAACCCGAATGTCCTGCATGATTTTAAGAGGGCTTATGAGGTAAATACTCCTTTAATTGTTACTAGTACATAGAGGGCTTCTGAGGTAAATACTCCTTTTATTGTTACTATTACATCTTCTATGACTTTTGAGGGTGATTGTTGTACTTGAGACAAAAGGTCTATAAGTTTATCCAACAATCTAAAGAGACCGTTAGAAGATGTCGACGGAGGAAGTAATTGTGTGCCAACTTTGGAAAGTTGACTTGGAAATTCTTTCTTCAGTAACCATGCTCTGCTGGTTTGAATGTAACCATGACAACAAATCAGCAAGCACGATAGAGAACGTAGAGACATACAGGAGCAGTGAACATGCCGTGAAAGCAACAACACCTAGTAGCAGTAGCATAGAACTTATAAGTGACCGGACAGGAAAAAATCTAAACTTTGAAGGTTTGTAGGCAGCACAATTAGGAAGAATTATGTTGGCTTAGAGTTCTTGGAAAAAAATCAAAACGGGTCTGAGATTTTGTTTTGGCATGATGTGTGGTGGGGAAATTAACCTCTCAGGATTCAATTCCCACATCTTTTTAGGATGGATTGTTTGAAAGAGGGGACAATGCAAAAATTAGTTTCTTGGAATAGCAACCAAATTCATTGGAATTCAAATTTCTTGAGAAGCCCGAATGATTGGGAAGAAGAGAGTGTTGAGTTTGCTAGCTTTGCTTGCAAATGCAAAGGTTTATTTGGAGGGTGTTGATGAGATTTGTTGGCCACATGATGGGAGTGGGCATTTTTGTGTTTCTGGAAAGAGGTTTTTGAAGGTTCGAATCATTTTTGTTTTCCAGATGAGGCAATTTGGAAGTCTAAAGCTCCCACCAAAGCATGTTTTCTTGCTTGGGCAGCGACTTTAGGGAAGATTCCAACCGAAGACGTGCTTAAAAAGAGTTTTTAAGTTGGCTAGTAGGTGTGCGATGTGTCTAGCGGAGGAAGAATTTGGTGGTTGACTACCTCCGCTGAATGGCACTTGTCTTGGTTGCATTTGGGGGTTGGTTGGGTGCAACTTCTAACAGTAAAAGATGTTTTGGTTGCATGGCGAAGAATGTTGAAGAAGAGTTGGTTTCTAGGTATTTGGAAGTTGATGCTGATAGCTATTTTGGTGGAGCACATGGAAGGAGAGGAATTGCCGGATCTTTGAGGGCAAGGCGAGGTCCTTTGAGGATTTCAAGCTTTACTTTTTGAGAACTTTGTACAGTTAGAGTCAAGTTCTTGATTATGGTAGAAAGGTTACTTTTTGGGAATTTGTTGATACGATTACTGTGCATGAGGGCTTGATTATTTTGTGTTTGCCCCCTTTTGTTCATGGTGACACTCCCTTGGTGTCTTTTAATACATATTTTGTGATTATATATCAAAAAAGAAAAAAAGAAATAGGATTGTCTTAGGAACCAGAACTTGCCTTGATGCCAATTTGATAGAGAATGGAAAGGGGAAAAGGAAGAAGAAGAGGGAATTTAGTGGTGAGAGAAGAATTAGAGAGGGAAAATGGGAAGATTTGGAGGAGAAGAGAGGAGGAAATTAGCGTCGTAGTGCTTGATTCCGTTCATTTGTTATTCAGTGTAGTTGGTAATAACCTAGGACACATAATTTATTTATAAGATTATGACGTGGGGATCAAGCTATTATACTCTATGACTTGAACCTAAACCTTCCTAAATAGCATCGCAAACTAAATATTATTAGAGTACTCTTAAATAACCCTATCTAGATGCTTTTAAAATACCCTATAATATTCTATGAAAATTACATAAAAAATATAAATAAAACAAGTTCCAAATACCAAAATATATCCCGAATTTTTAATCTTGGCTTTCTTTCCTTTATTCTTCATCTCCATCAATTGGGTTTCAAAGGTCTATGAGATTGTGACCCATAGCCTTGTGGCTAACCTTTCTATCAATTTCCTGTCCCAATAGGGCTAAAGAATTTTTCAAGAAGTTTGTCAAAAGATGCTGGAACTGTTGCCACCCCCACTGTGGTTGTCAAATAGCATGTCTGCCTAGTTGAAGCAAAGTGCATTGTAATAGGTCAACTGGGGCTCTTTGTTGTGCCATTATTAAAATGACGAATCTTGCATACTGTAATTATACCTTGAGATAATGTGGATTTTTGGGTTCTCTTAAAACTATTAGTACTTTCAGAACATTGTTTGTTGTAGAGTTGTCGAGCTATTATTTTAGTTGGAAAGAATGGGGGCTACTAGTGCAGAAATGGCTTGGCCAGGTGTCCAAGTTATCTCTGATATTACCAATCTTCATGATATTGCAAATTTAGCTGGTCATGCTGGCCTCTCAGTTTATTCTTAATTCTTCTGGAATGCTATGCTCTCTGAGCTCACCTGGATCTAATATAATTTTTGGTGATGCTGAATGGAGCCTGTTAGATAAATGCGATTGGAGAAGCTTGTTACCCATTGCCTCTACCCCTCCTCTTAACCCATCTTCAAGCGCGTCGAAGAATTATTTAAACCTTTTTGAACATTTGCTTGCTTTCACAATTATTTGATTACTGGCTTTGTCGCAACATAGTACATTCTACATAGTCAACAAGTGTAAGCAGGGGAGTGTAGAATCGGGACTTTTTACTTTGCTATAGTTGCAAGGGCCAAATCTTGCATGGTGTACTAATTGGCGTCAGACAGAAATGATTCTCTGTTGGTATTTGGTGTAACAGCTGTAGATTTTACATCTTTAAATTTTCATGAAAATATTTGAAATTTTCTGATCAACTTTTAAATAACTTAAAACCTACCGACCAATTATGATCATATTAGTTTAGGTTCTTCTGTCCTCTAATGCAACATGTAATAATTATGTCAATGTGGCCAACCAAATTTTGTTTGTGATATGCTCTGGTCTGTCTAAGCCCTTTGATTTCTTGTCTCTTTTTGTCAGAGTTGCATGTCACATTTTATACATACATACGTTCATAAAAAAGCCATACATGTTACTGGTACTATTTCTGTGAGCCTATTTCTGTGACTGTTACTCGTACATAGTATATTATTTATATGTTTAGAAAGTGACCTAGTCGTGTCAACTCATGTGGCCAAATTTGTAATTCCTTCTTGGGTATTTCATGGCTTCAATTTGCCTGGATATGTTGCAAACATTGGTGATGATTAGCATCAATGTAGTAGGCTATACTATGGGTGGGACGTGGAGGTTATAGGGATGTGAAATGCCATCAAATCTTAATATCAATATTGGATTAATGTGAGTCATTTGTGGAATGCATGAATTGGAGCGTCATGCTTTGGTGGGTACAGGGATTGGGAATCTCATATGTGGGGCAATTAAAAGACTGGAAATAGAATAACTTAATGGAACAGAAATGGCGTGTACTGAAAGAGGAGTATTGCAGTCAGGATACATAGAGAAATCAAAATCCAGAGAATAAAGGGATATTAGAGTCATTATATATGGATAAATCAAAACCCAGAGAATATTCTGCTGTAGAACAAAAAAATTGTCAAATCATCATATGTTATTTCACATCATGACTTGCTAAACTAGTTTTTTTCTTGAACCTCATCATGATTTTGGGAACTAAATTTCCTTGTAGAAGGTAGACTGTTTACAAGGTTGCTATTGTGCACTGTGGCTCATCATGATGGCCTGTGTTACATGAACTTTGGCATGGGTTGTCAGGCATAACGGATCCAAGTGTCAGACTCATCAAAGTTTTAAATTTAGGGGACACAAGAACACTGTCCAAAATTCGTATAATGGATGTGGGGATTCATCATTTTATGTGTGAACTGCACTCGTAAATTAATTGTTCCAGAATATTTCATATCTAGAAACTTAAATCCAAAAACCATATTAAGTTACAATTGATACATGAAGGAACCACTAAATATAATGACCAAATAAGGAAAAGGACCAATTATTTGTTTCATCCTGCTATTTTAGAGTTTAAGCATGTGTTTGTTACATATCTCCAAGTTCTATACTCCTATTCATGTAGTGTCGTGGCCAACTTGGTTACAGTGGGAAAACAAAGAGTCTGGATGCCCGACAAATGTCGATTAGTTGGATTGATAGGTGTACAGAAGGCGAGAATGTTGAGATGGACATGTTGGATTGTTAGAATTCATTATAAAGCATACTAGAAAATGAAGATGCTGCAGTAGTTTAGGGCGATTGAGAAAGTTCCCTGTATGTTGAAGAGTTTTAGACATGTGAAACTGACCGGAGAGGAGAGTACCAGTTAACAAGGGCGAAGTGTTGAAACTGTGAATATATCCTGTCGGCGTGCATCGACTCTGGAAGCAATTAAAGGATCCGGGAGAAGCAGCATAAAGAATTATGACGGAAAAGTTTGGGCTGCTTTATTTGTCCACAATTTGTAATCTTAGGTTATGATCTTTTATAAGGGAAAAGTTTAGATTACTTGGGTAACTTCTATAGGAGATTTTGATATTTGCAATTATAATTAGCTCCTTTTAAGGTTTCAGTTTTTGTTTGGAAGCATCTCACAGGAGAATCTTGACTTGTGACTAATTGCAAAAGAAGGGGAAGATTTTGGTGAACAGGTGCTCAATGTGCAAAAGGGATGTAGAGTCGTCTGATCATTTATTGCCTCATTGTCAATTTGCAATGACACTTTGGGAGCTGGCCTATGGTTGCTTGGGTGTTTTTGGATTGCTTCTAACTCTGTTAGGAATCATCTGTTGGCCTGGGAGGGCCTTTTTGGCCGGAAAGCTAAAGAAAAGAATGCCATGTTAATCCTACATGCAATTTTTTGGTGTATTTGGTGAGAGAGAAACAATAGTCTTCGAGGGAGTGCAGATACCACTTGAATGCATGAAGGATGATATGTTCAAGTCTCTATTTTTGGGGATAGTGGGAACTTTTGACTATCTTCTTTTGATATTTTTGATTTTGTGGATACATAGTCCTCCTGTAGGATGCTTACCTTGCATCCATTCTTTTGTTCATGATCTTTAATATATTATTTTTCTTTAAAAAAAAGAGCGGTATCTTTTATTCTTTTTCAATAGTCAAGGCTATAGTCTTACTTGAGAAATTAGTTATAGCCTGTGGCTGGGGGATAACATGGTTTTCTTGTATTTGTTAAGCTCATGTGAGCACTTCACCAGAGTCTAGTATGTATTGGATAAGCTAGCAGCTGGTAAAAATTCTGCAGTTTGTAACCAAATACCTCTATTCGAATGCTCTGTCTACATTGACTTCTGAGCCTTCATATGCACAAAAAGGCAAATGAATGAAGTTGGAAGTTTCTGGCAAGCTTATTGTTTTTCTTTGACTGTGGATGTCTCTGGGTATGTTAGGTGGATTCCAAAGTTTTGTGCCCTTTATTTTATGTTTATTCTTGTTTTTTCTCTATATCCCTCTTAGAAAATTAACCCTTGAAAGCGTGTGTTTTTTAAAAAATTTTTTTTGTTTGTTCTTCTATTTGCTTTTTTAGTCAAATCCTAGTTCCTAAATCAGCTCACCTATCGCGTGTGATTTATATGTTGTTTTGGTTTTTGCAGTGAAAATACAAAAAATGTGCTGGTTGCAGCTTCATACATTCATTTGAAGCACAAAGAACATGCAAAATATGCTGCAGAGCTTCCTACTGTGAATCCAAGAATATTGCTCTCTGGTCCGGCTGGTATGTTGGGGAATGTTATCTATATACCTGTTACTTCTTTCTGGGTGCTGTTTTATTTGTGTGGATTTCTGGTGAAGGTTCTTTCTCAAGTTCATATGCTGACATTTCAGGTTCTGAGATATACCAGGAGATGCTAGCGAAGGCACTGGCCAAGTATTTTGGAGCTAAACTGCTTATATTTGACAGTCAGTCGTTTTTGGGTGTAAGATTTGCAACTTGAAACTAATAATGAATTCATCCTCTCTCAAGTATGCCAGTATTATTGTTGGTAAAGATCAATACAAATTGGGTTCTATTTTGGATAGGATGCTCGCTATGCATGATGCATGCATCCTTTTGTTCATAATTTTAAATATATTCTCTTTCCTTGTAAAAATGATCAATACAAATGTGTAAGTGATGTCTTTTGACTGTTTCTCTTTCAGGGCTTGTCAACAAAAGAAGCAGAGCTGCTAAAAGACGGTTTGTATGCTGATAAATCAAGTGGCTCTGCCAAGGAGTTCCCTGGTTCTGCTGAAATGGACAAGGCCATATGTGCTGGTGGGGAAACAGATGCTCCTAGTTCTTCTAATTTGCAATCTGCTTATGGCTTAGATTCTCAATCAAAGCTGGAAGCCTCACCCTTCTCCTCTAGCTCATCCAAGAACCACACATTTAAATCTGGTTAGACTTCTTTTCTTTAGAAATTGAGAACACTTTCTTACAAGATAAATGTTTTGTGCTGCATTTCCTCATCCTGTATCCATATCTCTGTTCGTAAATTTAATATGTGAAGAGAAATGATTTAATCTGAAATATCGAACATTCAGGTGACAGAGTGAAATTCATTGGTTCAGCTACAGGTGCTATATACTCTGGAGGATCCCCTTCAAGGTGTGCACTTTTCTCATACTGATATCTGGCTGCGTGTTCCCTGCTGCATTTCCCATGTGTATCTTTTCATCGATATTGTGGGTTTCTCTTGATAAATTTGGATTGCCCGAGTCTCTGTTAAAAGTTTCTCTTTATATTAATTTATTCAATTTCTTTTAGGGGTCAAATTTCAGTGAGAGTTGACAAAGTGCACTGCTTTTGTGCCCAAAAGATTCAGTTGCTAACCATTGAATATAAGCTCCTTAAGGCCTTTTTGCTAAATAGTAGGTGACCTACAACAATAATATCATCAGCCAGTTAGTGACCAACATAGATATTATTCACTAATATTGAATGGGTAATCTCTGAACTGGCTGAATATTTCAAATTTAAAGTTAAGAAGTTATAAAAGATCAAGTATGTGATGCAACTGGATTTATTTAGGTTGCTAAGGCAGACCTGCAAAGTAAAAATAATGCAGCTAAGTAGCTATTTGTCAAATCGGTGTACTTTCAATTTCATGCTCGAGAACCGTCATTCATGCGCAGCAGTAATGCAGCAAATTATTGATCTTAAGAAATCGTAACGTGGGATAAACTTATTTCATTCATTTCAAAAGCCATCAACAAACAAAGTAGGTGTGAAAACCTCAAATCGAACATTGCATAATGCTTAATCCATATTACATATCAAGCATTAGAATCTTAGGGAAAAATACCATAAACAAAAGGAGGAAAAAAGTAGTAAAATAAAAAGACAAATAAGTGATAATCTGAAATTTGCCTGATGAAACTTGGAGGATTGAGAGTCGTTGAGGGGGTAGGATGCGGACTTTTTTGGATTTGGCTAAGAAAAACATATGTCAACAAGGAAAATTTGTAGATTAAGGGATGATGTGGACAAATCTGGCAGATAAAAGAGAACACAAGGGAGCATAACAGCTGGAGACATACCTTAAACCATCATGATTGAAATTTGGCGAATGCTAGTGTAATCAGGTGAACGTGAGTTGAAATTGAACTCGAAAAATTTCACTCATAACAAGCTCGTAAGGATGAGAGAGAGAGAGAGAGAGAGAGAGGTAGATGGCAGAAGGAAGACAAGAGGAGGCGATCAAAGAGATGAGCATGCCTTGGGGAGAGAAGATGCTGAGACAAAAAAAGAGGGAATTGGGGTTGAAGAGAATGAGAATGAGCAATTCAAATGACTTGTCGTTCGATGGCTCCTATAAGACCTTTCAGTTTAGGCTATGTTGGAGCGCTAGTTAATGAGTGCCTTTTAAGTTTGCTGATTTAATCATTGAGCTGCAAATCAGCGGCATAGCTTTTAGAAGAATGCCTCAACGTAAGGCTTGGCTTGAGATGTACATTAGGTAGGCAGAAGGTAAGGAAGTTAGCTCATGGATTTCTTAGAGTGAGGAAGTTGCCAAAGAGAGAGAGAGAGTCAAGAACTTATGAAACTCCAAAAGTTTCTTCTAATATACATTTGCTTTAGTCCTGGACAGTCCATTTTAATAATTCTTCATTACTTAATTGCATGTATTTGCTTCACATTGGACCCTAAATTGAAGTACCTTAGTCGCAGGAACCCAAGTAGTCGAAGTGGGAGTTTTACTCGAATTGGAGGTCGCACATCATCTCATTCAAGACAAGGATGGCCTCTTCCCCAGAAGTTTCCGATGGTCAGTCTTTACCAAACTGATGGATTCCGGTAAGTGGCGAATTTTGTTGCATTTTCTGCCCCCCTCCATTTGTTTCTCATATCTCTTTTTTCCGTTCTCATATCTTATGAATTTGTTTATTTGTAACAATTGGATTTTTGTCGTCCTCATTAATTTCTTTTAAGAACTTATAATTGCCTTATTTGAGTTTTTCGGTTTTCCAAATTTCAATGAAAGACTTGTTTTTGAAAAAGCTAAGTGCTTCTTGTAGATATGAAACCTTTGTCTTGTGCCTTGCTTAAGGAATCCTACACATCTCAAACATTTCCAAACTAACCTAGTCTGGTTCCTTTACATCTCAAACCTTTCCAAACTAATCTAGGGTGGATCCTTTACTTTTCAAACCTTTCCAAACTAATATATTCTCTAATCAAGTTAAAAAGGATGGTCGTAAATGGAAATTGTATGGACCATTTCAATGTGAGTTGCCATGAAAGCGATATTCCTAAGGCATATATGAAGCTCGTAGATATGCAAAGGGACTGGCACATGGTCTATTTTGGTTTAGATGATGTTTATACTAGAGTTCTTGAAGGGGTTCTTAGGTTATTTAAAGGTGCTTAAAGAAAAGGGTATGGGTAGTCACGTATGTTCAAGGGGACTTATATGGAGCATTAAGGACTTTTATGGGTAGATGTGGGATACAAACTATTTTCCTATTTATTGCTGATTTGCTTGGGGCATTTCCTTTTTGTAATGGCTATTGGAGAAGATTTTGAATGGTATTCCTTTGTGCATTTTTTGTTTGACGAGTGTCGACATTGTTCACAACTCCTAGTGTATGCAAGAAGAAAAGCATAAGTGGAGCTTTAGAGAAATATTCTGGGATTCTAGAGTGTAAGCTCGATGGATATAGTAGTACCTTGGATGAATCTATGATTCTTTGACTCGCTAATTAGGCATTGTACTAGGGACACGGCCTCACACGGAAACGGACACCGACATGAAATACGTGTCCAACATGCCCTTGTACGACTGGATACGGCGGCTTCGGGAAGCCAGATGGTGGATCCATGGAGGACACAAAACAGCATCTTGTTGTCCAAAAGTGATGAGGGAGAATGAGAAGACTGGGGGGATGTAATGCTCGTACCTCAACATCAGTCTTTCTCTCTCTCTCTCTCTCTCTCTCGGTCCTTTTTTAATCTAGTGTTTTGTAATTTCCATTTACCTTTGATTGACTTCAATAGCCTGCCTTTTTTAATTGGCCTCTGTGATGGAGATTGGAAATATTTTTTAATTTTTTCGGGGACTATAATGGAATTTGTATGTATAACTAATTATTAGCGGAAATAGGAGGAAACAAACTTTAATAAGGTTTTTTCAATTTTATTCAGACGTACAACTTTTTTAAATTTATTTTTTAATTATTTATTTTTTTGTTTTTAAAAATAACTTAATCGAAGTCAATAAAATGGAATATCTTTTGTTTTTTCTTTGTGCGCATGTATAATGTATTTGTTAAAGTTAATGGAAGGAAACAAAGTTTGAAATGAAGTATTTTAATTTATTTTAGTAAAAAATCATTCGATTGAGGGCACTAAAATGGATTTTTTACCTAAAATAACTTAATAATCTTCAATTTAAAATTGATTTTTAAAATGGATTTTTCATTTTAGTGCCTTTAAAAATCTTCTAAATTATTATTTTCTTCTAAACTTTAAGAAAAATGTTAAAATTTGTAATTAGAAATTTTTTTTCCTGTTAATAAATAACTTAATTAAACACACTAAAATGAAAATTGTATGTATAATCTACATTTTTTTTGCACATTTATAATCTATGTATTAAAGGTAATGGGGGAAACAAAGTTTAAAATGGAAGGTTTTAAATTTATTTTCAGAAAAAATATTAATTAAATGCACTAAAATGAAAATTGAATGTATTTTTTTGTATGCATGTATTATCTATTTATTAAAGGTAGTGGGAGGAAACAAAATTTCAAATAGAAGTTTTTTTATTTATTTTAGGAAAAAATACTTAATACTTTAATTTAAATCCCATCTTATTTAATGCATATATATATATGATTTTTTGGGTTTATTAAGGTTATCTTTTTGAACAAATTCCGACAGAAAACTGTGGATTCTGGGTAAAAAGATGACATGACATCATAAAATGATCAATTTACCCTTAAGTTGATTTCCCGCATGATGGAAGCTAAGAATAAGTTTATCTCATGATGTCACACCATCTTTTTTCCCAGAATTCATAGTTCTCTTACGGAATTGGTTTTAAAAATATTTATCCAAACTTTAATAGACCCAGAAATATTTATCCAAAATTAGTGGGTTGCATAAATAATTACCCAAACTTAATTTACCGGAAAGCAATTTTTTCAATTTTTGGACAAAGTCCCTGTGTCCTAAGTTTTTACCCAAGGCGAGTAAGACAAGCAGATATGTACCCGTGTCCGACACCTGTACCCAATTCCGAGCAACCTACCCTTGGATGTCTAGTTGAAGTAGCTGCTGGGTTGTAGTGAAGGAAGACAATTTCAGATAGTGTAGATCAGTGACATGAGTTAATGGGAACGTTGAAGAGGGTGTTAGTCACTCATTTAGGCATAAATATAGAGGATAGCCTCAAGGGATTTTGTGTGAGCCATGAAGAGGATCCTGGTTTTGCTTAAATTGAATGATTTTTTTTTTTTTGTAGGAGGGATACGAGGGTTATATAAATATTATGTGTTATGCATGCTGATCAAGCAAGTGTGTTGATGAACAAATGTTTTCCATGTATGGTCATACCAAGGGAAGGTTGTAAATCATGATTTTGTTGTGCCCTACTACTAATAAGAAATCTTAGATGATTCAATCATGTCATGACTAGCCACCCTAAGCTTAGTGACCTGGTCTAAATTGATTACTTTTGCATGGAGATGGGGTAGACTAAAATGAATGTAGGCAAAGGTTATTGATCACAATATGCACCTCTTGAAGGATGGCTTTTGGTAAGGATATACGGCAAGCTAGATTCAGGCTAGTGTTTTTGCATACGAAGTCTCCATATCTGGTTTGTTAACTCTTTATCTTATCTCTCTTAGCTTCATGTTGACTGACTGTGTCTTCAAGTACTTGCCTCACCTCATCTCTTATTCCACATGCAACCCTTATGTGTTTACCTTTAACACCCCCACCCCCCACCCCCGCGGGAGATACTTCTCTCATACATTGTCTGGAACTTCTCTTCAGTTGGTTTCCAACATGCTTTGTGGACATTTTGGGTCTTTTAGAACATCATCTTCAGCTTCCTCATCTCAGAAGTATCTCCTAGAGACTAATTAAGTGGGGGATCGTATTGGGCTTCTGGCTTTAATGGTCGTGAACCAGTTTATGTAGTTTCCAAAAAGCACACGTTTTTAATAGTGGTACCTATTGTTTTTGGGACCTTTTCAGGTAAGGGAGATATAAGGGCTGGTTAGCAACAGCTTATACAGGCATATTGATTATGTGTTAATGCAATTTTCTCTGGGATTTTCACACAGACTATTGGTTATCACATTTTTTTCATGTCACGCTGTGCTGTCTTATATCCACTGCATAAATGTGCAAGGTCTCATGACTTTTGCATCAATGTGATGACTTGTATATGTAGCATTCCCAAGTTCGATTGAGTGCAATTTCTGTTAGGGATCAGGACCGCAAACTTGTACCTTAGAGTGCTCTAGTGAAGCAGTGAATAGTGTGACTTTTAAGGGTTATTCATTGAAGCCTGCGAAATACAATAAATGTAGGCTTATTAATCTATTTTTCGTGCCAGTTGTTTTCGACAACTTGAAGCAGCATAATGTTTTTGTATTTGCCCCTTTTGTACATATGTGACAGTCCCTTGGTGTCCTAATATATTTTCAAAACTTCGAAAATAAAAAAAGAATAATATATTTTCAAAACTTCGAAAATAAAAAAAGAATTTCAAGAACAATAATTGCATATTGTTGAGGGATTTGAATAGTGTCACATTCTCCAAGTTAAGTTGCACCTCACATAATCCAATGTTGGCATGTGTATTTATTTATTTTATTCTTTGGAGGTGGAGGGGTCATCAATATCTTGGCATGGCAGATGTTTTTTCCTGGGAGTCTGGGTAGTATGAGTGCCTATAATGGAATTAACATCATGTGAAGTTAGATTCATTTGTGAATTTTTCTGGTTAAGAGCTTGGAGCTTATACATCAGGGCACATGATGAGTTGGGAGGGATTAAATCATGTGTTAAGTATTGAGTGTCATAGGCTGACTTCATGGTTCTGGACTTCAAGGAAGTGTGCATGGAGCTTAAGCATGTACAGGATGAGTTTGGAATGATTGAAATAAAGAAGTGTTGAGTGATCATGGGTCAACTTTATGGGTCTAGGATTAGAATGTAGATGTATATTGGTGAAAGGTTTGTTTCAATTAAACTGATCTTTCTTTCAAGTGTACTAGGTAATCTGTAGTTGGAAGAAAGCAACAAAGATATACAGGGGATTGGGCCAATCTCACATATATATGGCTGGCTTTTGAGCTACAAACATTAACTAGTGTCATATCATCTGCATCTAGTCGCCCAAACTTTCCAGTGTGAATCCGCAAATTTCTGCAGTTAATATTTCAATGCACTACAGGCGTTTTTTGTACTTACTGTGAACTTTATGTGCAGGGGCCCTACTTTTGGAATGCGTGGGAAGGTTGTTTTACCGTTTGAAGATAACCCATTGTCGAAAATTGGTGTAAGATTTGACAAACCTATTGCTGGTGGTGTTGATCTTGGGAACTTATGTGAAGCAGGTCATGGGTTCTTTTGTAATGGTAATGCCTTGCTAAGCCCCTTAACATCATGACAGGGTCACTCCTTGTAGTAGTTTGCTTTCTTTCATCCATTTATCGTTGTAATATTGAAGGTTCTCTCCTTCCTTCTCTTTAGTACAAGATCTTCGTTTGGAAAACCCAGGTGCAGAAGACCTTGACAAATTACTAATTACTGCACTATTTGAGGTATTCTTTGATCTTGGGCACAATATTTAACATTTTGTTGTTTTTGAATGAGCTATGTGAGACAGTCTTTAGTATTAGATCTATATGTTGCTTGTGATTTCACCCATATGTGTCCCCCCCAGGTGCATGTGTACTATGCACAATACATATCCAAATCCAAATTGCTCATGTATGCGTGCCTGTACCACTACATGGAAATCCAAACCCTTGGAGTGTCTCGCCTAGGGTGGGGTTGAGTGGAGTCTATGTTGTAGCCTTAACTAGAATTGGGAAGAGATTGGTTTAGTTAGACCCTTAATTAGACCCTAGACTTAAAAGAAAGACTGATTGCCGATTACTAATGGAATGGAAGCACAAGATAGTTTGGAGAGACATTCGTATTTTTCTACTATATGTGTATGTATGTGTGTATGTGTGTGTGTGTGCGTTGAAATCTTATGTTATTAGCAATAATGAGAAAATAGTAGAAACTTAATGGTGATTGTCCTCATAGCGAAGGTCTTAAAGAGTCTGAAGAACTTGTTTCTGTAAATTCTAGTTTCTATCTGTCTATTTCCATACCTCTTCCTAGAATAAATTTAAAATTGGGTGTTTGCTCCCTTATTTCTTCAGATGAGATTTTGTTGCCAACCTGTTTTAGAACAAGGGTGGACAAGCATCGCCTTGTCCACACATCAGTGTGAAAGTACCTCCTGTGGCATTGTGCTTATCCAAGTTATCTTTTGCTAAATAGAGTAAATATTTCTTTGTTACGCATCTATTTATGCTTCATAAGTGCACTTTCTTGAAATATCCTTAGGCGATTTTGGATGAGAGTAGAAGCTGCCCTTTCATTTTGTTTGTCAAAGATGCCGAAAAGTCTGTGGTGGGAAATTCAGAATCATATTCAACCTTCAAAAGCAGGCTGGAGAAGCTTCCTGGTAATGTTGTCGTAATTGCTTCGCAAACTCAAATGGACAATCGGAAGGAAAAGGTGCTTGTCCATTTCTCTCCACATCGCTTCTTCCTCCAGTGTTCTGGTATATTCTGCTTGATTTTAATATCTTCCTTATGTCGTGTATTGTTTAACTGTAGTCACATCCTGGTGGTCTTTTCTTTACAAAATTTGGCAGCACTCAAACTGCTCTATTGGACTTGGCCTTCCCGGTAAGTTGTTTCTGGCATTGTGTGTTATTGGCTTGCCTAATTTTCTTGTCAATGGATTATGGTAGGTGTGGGTGCCATCCTTCATAAGAGTTTCTTGTTGCCTTTGGCGTTAGTACAGTTGCTGGAGCTATTATCATGGATTTTGAGGTTCCCTGTTACTTCACTGTGTAATGTAATTGGACCCCCTGGAAAGATGATCCTTAATATTTGTAAATTCTCCGTTTTGACGGAAGCGGAACTTCACCCCGATGGATATTTGGACAACTTCACCACGATGGATATTTGGACATCCATGTGCTGTGTTTTTCGCACAGCTTCAATTTATCTGCAGTGCAAATGAATGGGTACTTCAATACAAGGAAGCAAGTTTATAATCTGATACTAGTGATTGTAGCATATTTACTTATATTTGTGAGATGTGATTTTTGGTAAGTTATACAATCAGAAATGTTTGCCAACTTCTTTTGCTTCACCTGTTTATGGAAATCAAACAACAAGCTGTATCAAAATCCAAATCCAAATCATTAGCCCGAGAGTCCCCCTATGTGGGGTGTTGGGGGATCTGATGTAGTAGTCTTACATCTGAATTATGCAATTACATAATTGCAGAGAGGCTGGTTCCATTCTCTATCAATTGTGGTTTTATTAATTTAAATCGTAAAGGTGGTGTTAGGCCATGTGCTTTGAATACTTTGCAGTGTTTGGTTAATCAAAAGTAGTTACTTATGTTGGCAGATTGTAGATGATGAACTGCTTCATAGTGTAAACATTATTCCTTGTCTCAGTGACAAAAATTAAACCCATCAAAAAGTTAGTCCTGTTTGATGGTATTTGGTCTAGACCTTTTTGTGGAGCCATGGTAACTAATTGTGGACTGTCAAAGTTTTCCAAGTAGAAAACCTTTCGGCCAGATGAGATTTGACACTTGTCAAGGTCTAAACTGTAGGAGAAAGGGAGGAATTTGGTGCACTTGTTCGTCTGGTTGGATGACGGATGATATCCAATTATCTTCTGAACTCATAGCAATAGAGTTTCTTTCTGTCTCTTTCCTCTCTCTCTCTCTCTCTCTCTCTCTCTCTCGCTCGGTCGGTTTTGGTGAAGACAAAGGGTCTTTATAGGGTTTGTTGTCATGGATTCTATTGGTTTGGCATGCCTGTTACCTGTTGGAAATGTTGATTGACATCGCAATGACTGTAGCTGAAAAAATTAGCAACATTATATCTTCTTGTGGAATTATTTTCTTCACCCAGCACATTTTGATGTTGCTGTTGTGTGTATATATCTCTATTGTGGGAGCTGAGAAGATTCCAAAGATAAGATTGACGTTTATGTTTCTATATGTCAGGATAGTTTTGGAAGATTGCATGACAAGGGTAAGGATGTTCCCCGTGCAACAAAACTTCTCACAAAACTTTTTCCCAATAAAGTAATGATCCATATGCCGCAGGTACGGTCCATGGAGTTTTTCTCTTATGTGTGTTTCTTGGATCCTGACTTTGTTCCAAGGATTCAAAATTGCCATCTGGGTCGCTATCGCGGTATTGGGTGTGGTATGGAATTGTGATAATGGCACAATTACATAGCATTTCTGATGTGACCGCTTCACCCAGAACAGCCTCATTTTGAACCTACGCTATCGACTATCCCTGCTTCTGCTTGGTATTGATATGCTCTTCTTATATACTGCAGGATGAGGCACTTCTTGCGAGTTGGAAGAATCAATTAGAACGGGATGCTGAAACACTTAAGATAAAGAGTAATCTGAGTCAACTGCGCTCTGTGAGAACTGTTCACCTGTTTGTTTTTTTGGCTGATAAATTTTCTATTCCAGGCAGTGACGCAGAATTACTCAATTTTTTTTTCTGTAGTATATATTCTTAATGTTTGGTAGTGTCTTTTCTAGAATTCAACGTTTGCCTACTTTGGTTCATTGGAGCCATATTGTGCCTTTATTTGTATCTAAAGCTGACAAACAAGTCAGGTTTGGTTGTATTTGTGTTTATGTGAACTTAAACATGTTGAGACCCTCTAGCTCGGACCTAAACCTGGCCCATTTATGAATGGGGTTGGAAAATCTCGTTGTGTACCATTTATTTCAGATGTACCCATTTGCCTGTTTACTTCAGATGGGTTAGGTTCATTTTACCCATTTAACCACTTAAATGTTCCATTAAAGCACTACTCCATATATCATTATAATGCAGCCACTGTCCACAACCATGATCCTTTAGTTAGTCCCCATTTTCCAACTTTACATTGGCACCTGTAGCAAATGACGATCTGCTCCATCTGAGCATGGGATGCACTGACAGAAATTTGTTTCTTTGTGGTTCATTGTGTTGCTAATTGCTATAAAATGGAAACAGTTGTTAATCCTCTCTTCTCTTCATCATTCATAGGTTTTGAGTCGAAGTGGCTTGGACTGCGAGGAACTTGAGACTTTGTGCATCAAGGACCAGACACTTAACAATGAAAGTATGTCAGCACCTTTGATTAGGGCAATTATTGTTTGTGAGGTGCTTCAAGGCTGATGATTACTGAAACTTCTATATAAACAGGTGCAGAGAAGATTGTTGGATGGGCTCTGAGCCATCATTTTATGGAGAATGCTAAATTTGACACTGACTCAAGGCTTGTTTTGTCCACTGAGAGGTATTTTGCAATAATGACTTCTTCAATTCCATTATGAGTCTATGACAGACTAATGCCTAGTGATGAGTGCCTGATACTTTGTTTAAATCCTGGCAGCATCAATCATGGGATTAGTATTCTACAGGCCGTTCAGAATGAGTCCAAAAGCTCAAAAAAGTCGCTTAAGGTCATTTTCTAAGTACCATCAAGCGGATGTTTCACTTGTATATTAATCTTAAAGTATCTTGTAATATCAAGGTCGAGGGCTTGATGCTGTGTCTGTTTGGTGCTACCAGGATGTTGTGACAGAGAATGAGTTTGAGAAGAGGCTTCTAGCAGATGTAATCCCACCCAGTGACATTGGAGTGACCTTTGACGATATTGGAGCTCTTGAAAATGTCAAGGATACACTAAAGGAACTGGTGATGCTGCCTCTACAAAGGCCCGAGTTATTTTGCAAGGGGCAGTTAACCAAGGTTTGCAAGATTCTTTGTCCAGACTTAAAACTTTTGCTTCCATTGGGTGCATAATCTGTTGATTTTCAAATCCAATGCCCCTCTGAAAACTCTCTTTCCCTCTCTCCCGCTCTCTCTGGGGAAAGGAGGGTGCTTTTTTTTGGGGGGTTGTGTGAAGGGTCTGTGGTTGTGAACACTTTCAGATGTAGTCAGCATCAATGCTTTTTACTTATAGAAGAATGAAATTCGTCTTTCATGTAGCCTTGCAAGGGTATTCTGTTGTTTGGCCCTCCTGGTACTGGCAAGACGATGCTTGCAAAGGCTGTTGCTACTGAAGCTGGTGCAAACTTTATAAATATATCAATGTCAAGTATTACATCTAAGGTTAGTAGTCAAGAAAAATATACATTTTCCATTTTTCTCTGTTGGCATTTCTCATTGTTTCTTTTGATCATGTGTTATAGTGGTTTGGTGAGGGTGAGAAGTACGTGAAGGCTGTATTCTCGCTTGCTAGCAAAATTGCTCCAAGTGTTGTTTTTGTTGATGAAGTAAGTTGACTGCTGCATCTATTAATTTTTAGTCACTTTGTTGGTTTGACTGAGGTAAGAAAAAGATCTTGATTTTCTCTGGCCATTTAATATGTTATTAGGTTGATAGCATGTTGGGACGGAGGGAAAATCCTGGAGAACATGAGGCCATGCGTAAGATGAAGAATGAATTTATGGTGAACTGGGATGGGTTGCGGACCAAAGACACTGAGCGAGTATTGGTGCTTGCAGCAACAAACAGACCTTTTGACCTTGATGAAGCTGTTATTCGTAGGTTGCCCCGTAGGTGAGACATTTGTTAGAAATGCTTTTAGTGAGTAGCATCCATCTCTTCTTGGTCCTTTCATGTTTCTCTAAAGATACCTGTGTTGCCTTACATGTGCATGTTGGTAGGTTGATGGTTAACTTGCCTGATGCTCCTAATAGAGCAAAGATCCTTAAAGTGATATTGGCTAAAGAGGAATTGTCCTCAGATGTAGATTTTGATGCAGTTGCCAACATGACAGATGGATACTCTGGAAGTGACCTAAAGGTTGTTATTGTGTTACCCATTATTGTTGAATCTAATGTATGGTCTAATGTTGGATATGCTTCCTAACATATATTCGTCTTGATTTTTCACAGAACCTATGTGTGGCTGCTGCACATCGTCCTATAAGAGAGATACTGGAGAGGGAAAAGAAGGTTAATTCTTCACAAAATCCTTGAAGGATACTTAACTGACTGTTATTTTATATCTAAAGCATGAATCCCAATATGTAAATGGTTGGTGTTGTGGGCCTGGCGGCATGTATACATGGTTAAACACCTAGATGGGAAATAACTATACATACAGACAAAACTGTGGACCCTGTGATATGTCGGATAGTGGCCTTGCATTAATTGACATCTGATGGAATTTTGCTTTACCATTAGGATTTAGGACAATTGTTGATATCCATGTTAGAAGCTCAGGTACATTTTTTGTGGCAATAGTATGTGCCAGGGATTATGGTGCTATCCAGCCATTAGACCTAGTTGATGTACTGGATTAAGATTCCTATAAACGTATGGGATCAATAGAGAATCAAGAGAGAGATCGACACAGACATGCATGCCATAGGCGCTCACATACATGCATACATTCGTGCACATATATACGTGTTTGCATGTATGCATAAAGATATACTTTCACGTGCTTATATATGAGAACTGGATCGGACTGGACAGTTCGATTTGCAGCTGGGCACACTATGTCCTGAATGACCCAGTCAAGTATGGGTCAGAAAATAGTTGAGAACCGGTTCAACCAGGCGGTTTACATGGGTAAACCACGAATCCTGACTGGCTTACCTGGTATCTTGACCGGGCAGTTAATTGTTTTGATTTGTTGTTTGTTTTCTTATATCATTTTTATTTTTCCTTTTCTTTCCTTTTCTTTTCTCCACCTTTTTCTTTAATAAATTAATTGTGAATTTTTTCCTTTATGCACAAAGTGAAACTGTGAAGCGCTCTTTTGAAGTGAAATACATTTTTCTTTTGAGACATTATCAGAAGGTAATAACTATTCTTTAATGGAAAACATAATATCGATGTTCAAATTAGATAAATGTGATTCCGATATCCTTCAATTTCAGGAATCTCAAATTGATTTAATTGTTCAAACCTGTTAACAGCAATGCTTTTGCCTACTATGTTGACTGGGCCACTTGCTTGTTCAGCTCTAACAACGTTGCCTATCAATATCTCCATCCTGATTCCTAAGGAAAGTCTGACTTATTTCTCTTCTGCAACCTATCTCCTCTCCTCATCTGACTCCAACCCCCAAAAAAACCTTCCTTTGGTCATCGACAGAAAAGTTCTGGTTGTAGTTGAGCATAAAGGCGAGAAAAGCTTTTAAAGTTGAGAGTTTACAGCTTTGCTCTTAATGGGGTTCCCCTAATTTTCTCTCTTTGTTCCTGTGTTTGCACCTGATCTTTACTTGCCTCCTCAGGACCAACATCATGTTTTCCCATCCTTGATGTCCAACTCCCGACCTGGTTATAGTTCTGTGAACTGATGATGTTTGTTGATTCTTGATTCCACTGCATGGTGTCATCCACTTGTAACTTTGAAACATATTACTAGCGGTGCTAAAATCGTGGTATTTTGGTCGGAGAAGGTATTGACCAAATTCACCGATCTGTTTTGGTCTGACCAGCTAGACTGCCTGGCCTATATTGCCGCCACTAGACTCCTTGTTACATTGCAGAATACAGGACTATGTTGTACGTGCTGTGCCTTTGCTTTGACTGTGGTTATTGGGATCTCTTAGACATCTTATGGACTGCATTCCAATTTCACGTGTTCTAGGAACAATGTGTCATGGATGATAGACAATGTCTGTCATTTTAGGTTGTGGTCATGTTCCAAGGTTTCTAGTTCCTGTATAATGCAACCTTGATAAATGCGGTACTGAAAATGGCTGAAGTTCCTCTACTATAGTGGCTCTTGGATCTTGTGCTTCTATGTTATTTACTTGGAACCTAGCTTACTATAGGACTAGGCTTTAGTACCACGCTACATACTAACTATTTTAGAATATTTGTCTATGAATTATATATAATGTTATATATTATTGATCTTTGGATCAATTGATTAAAGGCTATGTGGCTTTTATGATCTTAACCGGAAACAAGTACATTGCTACAATAACGTCATAGATCCTTTGCACAAGAAAACTAATTAACAAGCTTCATAAACAACCTTTGATATGAAGATCCATCAAATTTGTATGTATAGCTTTCTTGTTGATAAAATTTATCTGCTATAGTAGTCAAACTTAACTGATAGATTTGTTCTAAGGATGAGATGCGGTACAACCTATCAAAAGAGGGTACAAAGAGATTCTTGAAAGCAGAAGCCAGAAAGAATTTACCGAAGGGAAAAATATTAAGAAAAACATAAATAATGCAAAGCTTGGGCCTACCGTTGGCAAAGATACCATTGGTGGCTCCTAAGAGCTACAAAAAGGACGAGTTTTCTGGAGAGAATAGGAGAAGGAAGAGGCTAGGGTTGGATAATTTATTTGTCTGGACTTGGTATTCAACACATCTCATCACTTATTGCACACACAAACACATGAAAGGAACAACACTGCATACCGTGAAAAGGTCTTGTATGTTACTCCTTCTGGAGTTCTTGCATGGGGTATGTCTTTCTTCCTCGATTCTGCTTGGCACTCATGTTCTCATTCTTCAAGGATAATGTACGAGCCAACGTAATGTTTTGGATACAGGTTTACAGTTCTGTAATTTTTAAATTCACATATGCTTACCCAGTGCAGGCATTTACTCCCCAAAACTTGTCTTCTCCTATTTCAGGAGCGTGCAGCAGCTTTGGCAGAAGGAGCAACCCCTCCACCATTGAGTAGCAGCACTGATGTTCGTCCTCTGAATATGGAGGATTTCAGGCATGCACATGAACAGGTAAGAGAGAGTCATGGCAGACGGGGTTTCCTTGTTTTGGTTCCTTGTTTTTACCTTGTTAAATTCTTTGTTTTGGTTAATTTCCCATCCGTGGTTCTTAAGCTAATTTGTTCCTCACTGGAAACAGGTTTGTGCTAGTGTGTCATCAGAGTCAGTTAACATGACTGAGCTTCAGCAATGGAATGAACTCTATGGGGAGGGGGTTCGAGAAGGAAGAAAGCACTAAGCTACTTCATGTGAAGCCTTTCTTTTGTATGTACAAAGGGTTCGTCTTCTTTTTCTCAGATCTCTAATCCTCTATATCGATCAGAAGCAATGTTTATGCTGTGTATGTGCTTTTTGCGAGCCGTTTTGTCTCGTGTTGTGAATTGTAGCCTTCTTAAGTTATAAGTTTGCCCCTACCCTTTCGCTTAATATGCTTCTAGGATCTCTGTATAAGGAGGCATTGTGCCTGTAGAAGTCTTGCCACACTGTCTCCCTTTTTGTTTCATTCTTCTCCCTCATGTTTCGTGTATGATCGAAAAATGTTCGCTCGAGTGTAACATAACGAGGTTGACAAACGAGGAAGTAAAATAGGCATCCAGAATATCAATATATAGCAGTTGGTAACATTCTAAATTGTTGAAAAGCTAATGCTAATTATAATGCTCATTGCTCGATGTTCCTTGTCGGTATATTGATCTATTATTAATGTACACCTCCCCACCCCCCCAAAAAAATTCTTGTCTTTTGTTGTAAGCCACATTGCCGTGGATGGAATGCCTTGTTGAGTTGTCTCTTTTTCTTCAAATGTATGCGGCTTTTTGTTGAGTTTCCAATCTACCTGTTACTACTGATTTGGTTCGACGGCATCCAATTAAGCTGGAAGGCTAGTTAGTGTTGGTTCTATGTCTTTGACCTCCGTTAGCTGTTGAGGATGAACAGAGACTAAAGAGAAATTTGCAACTCATTGGAAGGCTGCTAGAACCTTTTCAACTCAGATTAATCCTTTCTTTTTTCTTTTTGTTTTTTTGCGTTTCTCTTGGAATCAGTCTTTGTTGGTAGAGATGCTTGCAAAGGTAAGATTATACATTTACATGCTCATATACCTGCTTAAAGCAGGAAGCAGTGTGACAGGAGTTGTAGAATCAACATAATAAAGGGGTTGTGCGTTCCCTGAGAGTGTAAAAGTAGGGCAGCTTGTGTACTGTCTCTTGTTCTGCAGGCCTTGGCTTCAAAGGTGGATTTGTTTTGGTGCCTCCACGATCCTTTCGAATTTCAAGTACTCCCTCCGTCCTACAAAAAATTGTCTTTCTATGTTACGAAAATCGGTCTGGACCTGTCGGACTGGGAACTGGTGGTTTTCCCGGGCAGTTTAATACGTTGGTTTGTTTGGAACTTTGAACCGGAAAAACCGGTCTGCCCCGGTCAACCCCTAAACCGGTTGAACTGGACTTTTAAGGAAAATATAAAATCTGGTGAAAAAAACCCTAATCCTCTTTCTTCGCTCTCTCAGTATAACTCACTGTTCTCTGTCGAGGTGCCTCTCTCTGTCCTGCTGCCCCGCTCTCACCTCTCCTCCTCGCTTGCGTCGGTGACGCCGGTGGTGGTTTGTGGTGATGGAGATTAGAGTCGTTTTTGGTGATGGAGCAAAGCAAACTATATGCCATGTGCAATTCTCCACAGTTCTTCAGTATGGTTTAATGTAGTATAGCCCACAAATATCGTTGCTGTAGTTGCTCAACCCATATCCATATGGAATTGAGAAAGGAGCAAGAGAGATGGAGATTAGAGTAGAGAAAGTCAAACCTAAAACAACAGCAAACTATATGTCACCAGAAACCACTCATAGAAAGGGCAAACCGAACCAATTTTGAGAAAGGGAGATGGAGATTAGAGTCGAGGAGGACTGAAGAAGCAAAGTAGTATCTCAACTAGGCGGCTGGAGAACAGGAGAGAGAAAGGAGAAGGGTCAGTTTAAGTTAGGGTTATATTTTAATTTGCTTTTATAATGGTTTTTTTAGTAATAAATTTAAATGGGCTTTTTTTAATCATATGGTATGATTTATCAGTTTTTAAGTCCCTTATTTTTATATAGAAAATATCATTCTTTTTATTAAACATAAAAAGGACAATAATATGAAAAACATAATTGAATACATATAGAAATTTTTTTACCATCGATCGTGTCAAGCCGGTTTAACCGGGTTTAACCATCAACCGGATCAACCGGTCTAAATCGGTCCAAATGAACCATTGATCCACTCTTTCGATCGGGTCGATGACCGGATCGATTCTCATAATATAGATTTTAGTAAGACGAATAAGATCCTTTGATTTTAGGAGGGATAAATAATATGGAACATGGGGAGTATCTGCTCGCATTTCGTATAACATTCATTGGAAATGGAGGGATTTTTGCATCCTTCACAGTAATGATGAGAGTGACAGGAAGAAGGCAATGACTTGATTTAGGTTTAGCATGTTTATTGAGTTGTAATGTCTTGTTTGTACTTTTGGGATTTGTGTACATCATTATTTAGTCAAATAGCTTCATAGTAATTGGGGGAAAAAAAAAACCAAAGCCACCAGAGTTTTGGCCTCTTGCACTTGATGCTCTATATCATCTTAATGCCCTTTATTTTGAATATAAGTTGCATGTTTTTTGATACTTTGAATAATCATTCAATTCGTTGTATTCAATTAAAGCTTTAAAATTGTTTTACGATAATAAGAAATATGAAACAAGAAATAAATTTGCAATTGGATTTGGGTTATATTCAGATTTTGTTAACGTTAACTTCAATCTTCCAGTACAAATTTCAAAGCTGATGTCCTTTAGTTGTTCAAATCCCTTTTCATTGGACTTTTGCGGCTGAACTGTATTACCGTCCTTATTAGTACCAAGAGTTTGGGTCCAAGTGCCTCCAACAGCAGCATTTATACAGCTTCTCTCTTTTGGGTGAAAACATCAGAAATGTGCAATTGATGTTTGAGTAATTAGATATCATATACCTTCAAGCTTGATGCTCGTGTATTTCAATGTCATCCCACGTGAAAGAACAAGCCACTTTGCCAATAAAACCTTGTTTCAATAATGTGCTAAATAGTTTAGTCGGTAAAGATCTTGAAATTGTTGTTAAGGTCCTAGGTTCGAATTTTGTATACATCGACTTTTGCGATTCATATACCAAAAAGTTCCACAAAGTGGTGGATTGCGTTGGCTAAATAGCCATAAAAAAACAACTTAAATTTACTTCATATATATATAACTTCTCTATTTTTCCGATTAATGGTTTGCCAAAAGGCAGAATAATGTGAGAGATTAATACCTTACCTAAAACTAAACAATGCATATACGAAAACAGCAAGAAATAAAAAATGCTAACCTAAAATGTTTTACCAATTCAAGAAGTCAGGCTAGATTCACATCAAGTTAGATCAACAAAGTGCTCTATTCGTATAATTTCTCTGTTCATATGTTTTACTTTGCACATATAATTCTAATTAAGGCCATGCGCCATGTTAGTGTTGCTGAGTTGGTTGACTTGGGTGCAAAAATCTTGTTACCTACTCAAGTACAAATTGATTTGGAAAATTTTATTTACTTTTATTTTTCGTATCTCGAGTAACCATAGTTTTTAGTCGACAAAATGTTATGCTATTAGTATTAATCATAGATGGGACATTATCATTAGTTGCTTTTGTTCGATGATGATTCTATTTATTTCGTCCAACTCAATTCAAGAATTAGTTTGTTACTACACATAGCTTTTAGTGGACAAAATGTTATGCTAATAGTATTAATTATAGATGGAGCATTATTATTAGTTACTTTTGTTTGATGATGATTCTGTTTATTTCGTCCAACTCAATTCGAGAATTAGTTTGTATTTAAACATAACAAAGTACATTCATAAGGTATTCATACAAGATGTGTTTACTTTGTAAAAGAAGCAAATAATCATCATCAAAGTGATACTTTTTTCTATACACGAACTATTTTAATTTCAATACCACTTTTCAAATTGTTTGTAGCCTCATATTAGTGTATGTGTAATGAACTAACTATACGATAAAAATGGGTTTCGAAACGTATATCTCGAATCGATTGAAAAAAATGTTCTGTCGGTTGAGGAAAAATCAAGAATTTTTAACAAACCTTAATACGAAATGAGAGGATGATGACTTTGTAAGGATGTGAAAATTGATGCTAACGTGGCCATTAAAGGTTGGATTTGGAAGAGAGAAAGAACGGACGGCGGAGGTAGGACAGGATAAGGTGTGAGGTACAAAGGTATCAAGAAGTACCAAATGGGATGATAAATTGGAGTCTGAAGATAGTATAATTGGTAAAGGTAGATCTAATTGTTTCTTAAACATCCTTACATATAAAAAAGTATATACACTAGGATATAAAGTCAATACTTATTTGTATATGGAAGAAAGACACGTTATTAGAATAATGTTGTCGAGTGTGTTTGTTTGGAATGAAAATATTTTATTAGAAAATTAAGATTTTATTTTCTGATGTTTGGTAAATAAAAATTTAGAAATAATTTTCTAAAGTAAAATATTTTTCTTTAGTTAGAAGAAAATAATTTTCAAAAACTAAATAATTTCTTAAATTTTTGGAAGGAAGTTAATTTTTCAGGGCTATCCCTCTCGCTCAGCTATCTCACCCTCTCCCTCTCGCTCGATTGTCCTTGGAGGAGAAACAGCTAATCCCTCCATTTTCACCACTGCAACCGTCGACAGTCTTACCACCTTCGGGGTCGGCATCCTCGCCCAACTCTTCCACAAGGAAAGGAGGATGTGTGAGGACGAATTTGGAAACAATCCAGCTGTGAGAGTGGAGGGGTTCGATTGCTTGGATAGGGATCGCAGGAACTGCAGCATCCCTGCCTTGGCTTAAACCTAAGTACATATAGTGATCCGAAAGAGAAGCCTTGAAGGCTCTACTTGATTTTAGAGAGAAAGGCATGAGAAGAATTTTGGTAATTCTCATAGCAGAGGAAGAGTAATCATTTTGGCAGTACAAATAGGATGTTGAAGTTTCTCTTGTAAGTAAAAAGACAAATGTCGTGTAAAGTGGTTTTGACTGAATAAGGGTTGGTAGGCTTCAAGTAAGAAATTGGTTGATAATTGAGTTTTTTTTTTTTTTTGCGTAGTCATTGAGAATAAAGAGGGAGGGGATTTTTTCATTTTTGTAATTTTCTATTTGAGTCTTTTTTTTTTTTTGTTGATCATGTCCGCTCTTGTATGATTTTCCTTGGAAATTTATTTTCCCATAAAAAATAATTTCTTAGGAAAATATTTTCTCCCAACCAAACACATCGTTTTAAAATTTTATACTTATTTCGATTTTTAATTTAAGGGTTACTTTTAAATTTACAAAAGTGATTGCAATTGACTTTATAGTAAATTTTATAAAATTGACTATTTTTAAAATATAGATTATAACTTAATCAAATTAAATTAAAAATATCTTTAAACTTAATAGAAGTAATTTTTATAATTTTGGTCTTTTCGAATTTAACCCAATACAAACTCAAGACCAAAAAACAATTTGGCATAGTAATCATCAAGTAAATGGGCTGTCCTCATCTTCTCGTTACGAGAGAGGCCATCTAGTACTTTCATCTCTTCAACAAAACATTAACTTGAATAAAAAGAATTAAAAAAAATACTCAAGGGAGAAATTAGTATCAGCCGTGTGATCAAGGACCCAAGCAATAACATCCGTCAGATCAAACAAATAAATAAATAAATAAAAGGTTCAAACTTCCATATCATTGTTCTCGCCCAAGAAAAAAAAAAAACAACAATATTGAAAGCTAAAACCCCACCCCCTTTTCTATCACCATCGAAAACCCTAAACCCTAGTTAACTCCTTGCTAGCCCCTTTAGCGTTTTTTCGTCTTCAGTAGCAGGGAGGAGAGAGTAAGAGAGAGAGAAATGGGGACGTACTTACTGTTCGAGTCCTCTTCTGGGTACGGCCTTTTTCACGCTCATGGGCTCGACGAGATCGGGCAGAATACCGAAGCTGTTCGGAGCTCAGTCACTGACCTTAATAGGTTCGGCAAAGTTGTCAAGATCACCGCTTTTCAGCCTTTTGAGTCTGCCCTTGATGCTCTGACTCAATGCAATGCTGTCTCTGAAGGTAAATTTGGTAGAGGCTTAAACTGGGACTTTATTTTTGGGTCTCAGGGCTCTTTAGTTTGCGTTTTAGTAGCTTATTTTTTATTTTAATTGGGTTGCTCTGCTATAGTGGGTTGTGTGTCCATAATGTTTGCTTCTGATGTGTTTCGTTTTGGTATAGGCTTAAGCTGTGATTTTCTTGTCCATGAGTTCTCTTTAATTTGCGGGTTAAGTAGCTTGTTTTGAGGTTATTATTCAATTGGGTAGCTCTGATATGATGTGTTGTGTGTTTATAGTGTTCACTCCAGATTTGTTTTTGAGGGCTTGGGTCATTTATTGGCACTGTGAATGTTCATTTGTTATGTGTGGTCTTTTGGATTTGTTATGCGAGGGAAATTTGGTGGCATGAATGAGAGATCACCATGTGAATGTCTAGTGCTATTTGTTTATGTTGCAATATCAATGTGATGATATGACTTCTGGTTCTTCTCAATAGAGAGTTAGGCTCTGATTGTAATATGTTAGGGTTGTACATTTTTGTTGTTTCTAATATTGGGTCTTATGCACCTGTTATACCTGTGTTGTTGAATGATAAATTCTTTTCATGTGACATGTTCTTTTTGATGTTTAGCTCTTCATCTCATTAGGTTTCTCACTTTCCCCTCTTTATGAATGTTCTCTGTAGATTTTAAGACATGAATTTTTGTTTTGTAATTTTTGAAGTGCTGCATGCTAATAGGAGCAATGGATGACATAATTTCTTTTGCAAATTACATGTATTGCATGGTTTGGTTTCATTTTTAAGAATATTATTTATATTTGGGTCTATATTGCATGTTCAGCTTTTATCGAAATATGAGAATGTGGCCCCATGATTAATATGTTTGGTATTATGTTGGGTTGAGATGTCTTAACCACAGGAGGAATAAAATTTGTAGTCTTGCGTATTTAAAAGTATTACACCTAGCTGTCTGAGATTTTAAGTTAGCAAAAACACAGTAATCATATTAACCAGAGTATTTGGATGTCATAATAATGCAATCACTGTACTGCACCTGGCAGGTATCATGACCGATGAGTTGAGAAACTTTTTGGAGCTCAACTTTCCGAATTCAAAGTCCAAGGACGTTTTTCTAGGAGTTGCAGACCCCAAAATTGGAGCCAGTATTTCTGATGGGACTAAGATTGCTTGCAGAAGCAATGACTTTGTTTTGGAGCTTCTTCGTGGTGTGCGTTTACACTTCGAGAGATTCATCAGTGATCTTAAGGTTGCGGCCTGCATTATTTGGTGTTATCTGTTGGCTTTTATAGTTGCACTTGTATATCTTTTGCTTCAGGCGTATTTGTCTTAAGTTCATACATTCCTTGCATTTTGTAGCCTGGTGATTTGGAGAAAGCTCAACTAGGTCTAGGTCACAGTTACAGCAGGGCAAAAGTTAAGTTCAATGTCAATCGGGTTGACAATATGGTCATACAAGCTATCTTTCTCCTTGACACTCTTGACAAGGATATAAACTCATTTTCTATGAGAGTGAGGTTTGTTACACGTTCCGCTCATCATATCGAATATTTAAGTCAATTTTCTTCAGTATTTCTTTGGGGCAAGTGGGGAATCTATATAGGATGAGTTTAGCATTGTAGCATAATTAAGTCTCTACTGTGTGTAATGCAGAGAATGGTACTCTTGGCATTTCCCTGAATTGGTCAAGATAGTAAATGATAACTACCTATATGCTAAATTGGCAAAATTTATTGAGAACAAGTCGGAGTTGTCTGAGGACACAATTTCTGCCTTAACTGAAATTGTTGGTGACGAAGATGAAGCAAAGGAGATCGTTGAAGCTGCCAAAGCATCTATGGGTAAGGTTTCAGATTCTCATTGCTTTGGAAATTATGCTGCTCATTGTCGTGCATCTGAGAAAGAAAATAGAGAAAGCTTTTCTTATTCGCTTATATTTTACTCTTTGCAGGACAAGATCTATCTCCAGTTGACTTGATCAATGTCCAAATGTTTGCTCAAAGAGTAATGGATCTCTCTGAGTATAGGAAGAAGCTGTATGACTACTTGGTCATGAAAATGAATGACATAGCCCCTAATTTGACCTCTTTAATTGGTGAGATTGTTGGAGCTCGGTTGATCTCTCATGCAGGCAGTCTTACAAATCTGGCAAAGTGCCCTTCTTCTACACTTCAAATCCTGGGTGCTGAAAAGGCACTTTTCAGGTAATCTTGGTGCATTATTTTGTCACGACTTTTTATGAAAAGCTGCTAAGAGTATGAATCTGTTGGCATCTGTGCATGTTTTGTGAGGTGGACTTGTAGTCAGTTGTTTAAACAACTTACGCTTTATGTTACGAGTTT
This sequence comes from Talinum fruticosum, assembly GCA_021018815.1. NCBI lineage: Eukaryota > Viridiplantae > Streptophyta > Magnoliopsida > Caryophyllales > Talinaceae > Talinum > Talinum fruticosum. The sequence goes on along the minus strand of JAITYX010000072.1, from coordinate 34,882 downwards.
AAGCTGAAAAGATCACCCCAAAATTGACTTTTTCAACAAGGTGGAAAGTGGACATTAGGAACTAGTAATATTCTGAAATAATCTCTCTCTAATTGAATGCATCATTTGATTAGGGCCCTGAAAACACGGGAAATACGCCGAAGTATGGTCTTATATTCCATTCATCTTTTATCGGCCGAGCATCTTCTCGGAACAAGGGCCGTATGGCACGTTACCTTGCAAACAAGTGCTCTATTGCGTCTCGTATTGACTGTTTCTCAGGTTTGTCCTGGTTGTGACATCATTTCTTGTTTCTTGGACCATTTTTATAGATATTAATAGAATTTGTTGCTTGATTACATTCAACAGAGAAAGGTACTACTGTGTTTGGTGAAAAGCTTCGAGAACAAGTTGAGGAACGACTTGATTTCTATGACAAGGGAGTTGCTCCTAAGAAAAATATCGATGTTATGAAGGCAGCGATTGAAATTTCTCAAAAGAAAGGTAAGCATCATGTGAGGAAGTTGATGTATGCATGTGTAGATGCCAACTTTTGATATCAGGATTTTTATTGTGCTTGGCTCAAGTTCTAGGTTCCTCTTCTGGGTATTGTTACTTCGATGTCTTTCCCTGCCTATGAGCTAGCTTCTTCAGAATTTTCCACCATAGGCCTATAGCATACCCAGATGGACTTTCTAATTGCCTTATGCTTAGATGTTTGGATATGTGATAGTTCCCAGGAACTACTGGTACCCATGTAGAAATGCCCACTAGATTATTTCATGGCAGAGGGGGTATTGCATTTTGGACCTAGATCCATTGTTATGTGATAGTTCCCAGGAACTACTGGTACCCATGTAGAAATGCCCTCTAGATTATTCATGGCGAAGGTGGGTACTGCATTTTGGACCAAGATCCATTGTTACTCACATTTTCACTGATGTCATGACTTTCGCCAGATGATGACATGGATTTGGATGAAAAGCCTGACTCTGCTGTGAAAAAGAGCAAGAAGAAGAAATCCAAGGATGAGGGTGATGCCATTGTCACAAATGGCCATGCATTGGATGATGCAAAGTCCGAGAAGAAGCAGAAGAAGAAAGACAAGAAGAAAGCAGAGGAGGAAAGCGAGCAGGATCAAGACATAGAAGATGTAAGGTCTGGAAAGAAAAAGAAAAAGAAAGAGAAACGCAGATTACCGGAAGACGAAGAGGGGGTAGAGAACGGCGATGAAAAAGACAATGGAGCTAGCAACAAGAAGAAAAAAAGAGCAAAGATGATGTAGAGGACGCCTCGGCAGTTGCTGAAGGCAAGAAGAAGAAGAAGAAATCCAAGAATGAAGAAGAGGATTGAAATCCTTTCTTCTGTTGTGACTGATAGTAATCCACCTAGGCATTTTGTCATAGCCTCTTCATTTTAATTTTTGTGTAGGATGCTCTGCTTAGATTTTTGTGATTAACATCGACAAATTTTGGTGATATTAATTGTTAGAAGTGATCTTTCCAAAATTGCTGTATACACTTCAATTTTTTAGCTCAATAATAATTATAACTTTAACATGTTATTTTTGGACTTTGAGAAAATATTAAAAAATACAAAATTGATCATAGAATTTGCGTTAAAAGATCAGATAGCTTTAAGGTTTTATTGAAAATAAAAAAATTAATAAAAGAGTAATTATTAATACAAAATTGGTAAGTTAGTTATTAATATGTCATTAAAATTATAAAATTATAAATATTATGAAATAGAAAAAGTTAACTAAAATAACATCATTTTAGTTAAAATAACATTTATTGTTAGAACTTATAAGTGATCTAGACTTCTTTTATTCAAACCGGGTAAAATTAAAGTAGAGACATTTATATTAATTTAGATGAGTTGTAAAAGAAAATATAATTTCGTCATAATGTAATGATAAAAGAAAAATTCAACCTGCTAATTATTATCCATAATATCTTAATTTTAACCATTAAGTTAAAACTTTGTTTATATATGTAGTAAAGTATTGTCATTAACCATAATTTTTTAAATATTTTTATATCTTATATCTATTTTTTTATTCGTTGAATCATTAACATATCCTCTAACAGTATAATATAATATATAGATTCTGTATCAAAAAAATATAATACATAGATTCTATCAAAAAAAAAAGTATAATATATATTATTTTTGGTTTTTTTGGTCAACAGTGTATAGATTCTAGATACTCGTTACTTGGTGCGAAGTAGGAAGAAAAGAATCAAAATCCTTTTCGCTTCGAGAGCTCCTGAACTCTGAAGAACTCTCTCGTTCTCTCTCCTCCCAGGAATTGTGAGAGAAGAGAGGGAAAGAAATGGCGACGAATTTGGAAGACGTGCCAACCACTGATCTCATGACGGAGCTCCTTCGCCGTATGAAGTGCTCTTCCAAGCCCGACAAACGTCTCATTCTCGTTGGTAATTTCCTTCTTCTCTTTCCTATATTCTCTCGTTTTCGCAAGTCTCAGATATTGCAGTTATTTAGTTGCTGCTCAAAGCTTCCATTTTTTTCACCTTTTTTAGTTGAATAAATGTTTATCTGCTTGTGGGTTCGCTCTATTTCTCTGGGATTTAATTGTTTTTGGGGTGTTCATGATGTATTGAAACTTGGAAATGCTGATGGTATTGAGAATTTAAAGGGTGAGGGCGTGGTTGACTGTAGTGATTGCGTTCAGATATTTCAGAGAGAATAATGTTTTTTTTTCAACGAATTGAATTGGTGCCAAGGTTTTGTGCCTTCAAGTAGAATTCATTCCATTTCCATGGAGTAATGAACAATATTTGTATGGAGTTAAGCGAGTATAAGTTGTAGCAAAAATAAATTCAGTGAAAAATAGCCTAGCTGCTTATAGGGATGTGTTAGCGTGGACATTGATAACATCCTTAATATGGTTCATGTAAGAGATTTTATTATAAAGGACACTTACTTTGTTAGCGTCCCTTGTGATTTGCAAAAGAATTTGAATGGGGAGGGTGGGCGTTTTTGTTTCATGTGTGTTCTGCTGACTTTAGCGCTTTGCTTCAGATTTGGCGTCTTGTTTTTGTTCAATGAGATGATTTGGTGGAATTGTGTTTTGAGAGTTGCTGAGGATGATATTCTAGTGTGAGCAACTTGTGGGAATGAACAGTTTCTGTTTCTATATGGAGTTGCTCTAATTAATGTGGAGAGAAGTCGGTATAAGAGCATTGAAAGGTGACTGAAATGAATTTAAGTGGAAGCCAGCCTAGTTGCTAATAGGGATTTATTAAGCATGCACTAGAAAAGAAAAGCGTACAGAGTTGAGGAAGCATATAATGTGGGAGACACAATAACAGGATTACTCTAACCCCCTCCCTCCCCCAACAAAAAAAATGGTGTTCCTTCTTTCCAATTTTGCTTCCAATTGAGCTCTAACCATGAAAATCCAGAAAACACCTGTTGACGATGACTTTTCCTGAAAATGGACAATAAAACTCATTGATGTTCTTGTCTAATTATTTCGGGAAATTCGAGCAGCTTCCTGATCATTATCAAGCAATATTTTTGGTCAAATATGCTAGATGATGACATTAAATCAGTGATTAGATATCATTGTAACTACAAAAAGTACCGCAAAGAGTCTTAGATTGTGATAACAAAATGAATTTGCTACGATTTTCACCGAAAGAGCAAGCAGAAAAAAGAAAAAAATAGCACCAAATTGAAAAAGAAGGGGGCAACTTACCCACTTACTCATAGTCCAACAAGATGGAGACAAGAGGAAGGAGGGGGGAAGAAAGAGAGAGAGAGGGAAAATAACAAAAAAACAGAAAAAAGCTGAGTGAGGCTCGCTAGGTAGAGACTTTGCGCCAATCCTGTTTAGGAAGATTTTGCAGCTTTTTTTAAAGAAAGGGGAAGTCTTGATTTAAAAAAATATTATTTATTAAAATTTATAATAAATAAGAAGAATAGCGTCAAGGAAGGAATGACTTTTGGAGGGGCTGGGCTTCATCCCTTGCAACGCGCAAGGAGGTGGGCTTCACACTTTTGTGCCTTGCAACGAGCAAGGAGGTGGGCTTCACACTTTTGTGCCCCAAGGCGCTCTTTTTAAACTAAGCTGTTGGTTAAATGAGTTTTGGGCCATTATAAATTGCTTACTCCTATCATAACACCATTTTAATATTTAGGACCTCCTGGATCGGGAAGGGTACCCAGTCTCCAATCATCAAGGATGAGTACTGTTTGTGCCATCTTGCTACTGGTGACATGCTGAGAGCTGCAGCGGCTGCTAAAACTCCTCTTGGGATCAAGGCTAAAGAAGCCATGGACAAGGTGAATATTATGTAGGGCTTGCATTGCATGTTTTCATTAATATAGTGTGCACTAATAGCACTTTAAACAGAATGGATAACATATAAAAGAAAATAGAAAATTCTAATTATACTTTTTGGAGATGCATTCAGGGAGAACTTGTGTCCGATGATTTAGTTGTTGGAATCATAGATGAAGCATTGAAGAAGCCTTCGTGCCAAAAGGTTTCATTCTTGATGGATTTCCAAGAACTGTGGTCCAAGCTCAGAAGGTAGTTTCTTTTTAATCTTTGTAGATTGCTGTAAGCCTTAAATAAAAATGTTACAAACCTTGCTTACTGTTGTGCTACTTTCCTCGAAGATAGGTTTGTAGTAATAACTATTCTTGTGTTTTTTCTCTTGCAGCTTGATGAGATGCTTGAAAGGCGTGGAGTTAGGGTTGATAAAGTGTTGAACTTTGCCATTGATGATTCAATCTTGGAGGAAAGAATTACCGGCCGTTGGATCCATCCTTCAAGTGGTCGGACCTACCACACCAAATATGCGCCTCCCAAAGTCCCCGGTGTAGATGATGTAAGGCATTCAATTAAAAGACCACTATTTTCATTGTATGTGCCTATTATTTTTACCTTTTCTGTTCATACCTAGCAACTCTCCAGCGTATGCTATCTTGAAAGTCTAATTTTGGGGACTGCTAAGTTATAATGCATGTATTGAGGTATTTTAATTGGAACAGATTGAAGATCATGGTTGACTTTGACTGTTTATGGTTCCATGAATTACATGAATACTCATGGAAACCATTTTACCCCAACCCTGGCTTCCTCAAAATCTAAGTCTTGTATTCTTCTAGCATGATCTTGTGTCTCCAGTAACAGACTTCTCAATGAAAGTTCTTGTGAAGTTTTTATGCTCGTATAATATTTAGCTGTCTGTTATGTATTTAGGAATTAAAATTTATTGCCCTTAAGAGTGACATTTCCTTTATATTCTTTTAAGGTGACTGGAGAGCCTCTGATTCAACGGAAAGATGACACTGCTGCTGTTCTGAAGTCTAGGCTAGAAGCTTTTCACCGCCAGACTGAACCAGTATGTGCCCTTTCTTTACCTCCCCCTCCCCCTTCTGTAAAAGAAAAAAAAAAAAAGAAGAAAATAGGAACATGAGGTTAGAAGAAAAAGATCGGACGATACTTAGATGTAGTTCAGTTGCCATATATTGTTGTTTTGTAGTTTCTTTATGTGGTATATCTTAGGATTATACTCTGTTTTTCTCTGCGTGAATGTTTTTCCTTTTTTTTTTGAGAGGGGCGGTTTCCATGTTAATTCAGAGTTGCTCATGGATGTGAATGTTCAATTTTGCTTTGTGTTGAAGTCATTGTTGGCTATCCTGCAGATTGGTGTTGATTTCCTTTAAGAACAACCCTTCAAATGAGAATCCCATGAACTGTCTTCTTATGAACACCCACCAGTGGTGTATTTAAGCCAAGGCAAGATGGAGCTTTGCAAAAAATTACACAAAGGTACCCTCAGGTTTGGTGTAACTATTATAAGGCCCCTAAGGTATGAATAATTACTCCTAGGTACCCTGACTTTTGCAGCAATATTCTTTTTGGCCCTTTTCTGGCCCAAAAGTTACCGGAATGATAAAAAGTCTCTTCTACCCTTAATAAGGCTTGTGGAATTTAACCAAACAAACTTAAAATATTTTATTTTAATTATAATTTTTCAAAATCCCTAATCTTCTCTCCGCTCCATATGGTTTTCATCTCCTTCCTTGCACTATGTTCTCGTCTCTCTCTCCTTCCTGCGCTGAATTGTTCGCTGCCTCCATCGTGTACTCTATTCGTCATCTGCTGTGCGTTGCTATGGTAATTGTCTTTACTCCCATTGATGTTGTATTTAGGGTTTAATTTGGGGGTTTTTAATTTGTATAATGCATTGATGATTTTAATCAGATTAATAATGTTACAATCTCAAATTGGTTGCCAAATTGATCGTCAAATTTGGGGGTTTATTATTAATCTTATTAAAATTTGATCTTGCTCAAATTGGTTTATTGGTTTTACCAATTAAAAATCCCCTTTGCTAATCTGATTAAAATCATCAATGCATTATACAAATTAAAAACCCCCAAATTAAACCCTAAATACAACATCAATGGGAGTAAAGACAGATGGCGAATAGAGAGATGAGAGAAAGAGGAGAACAGAGTACACGATGGAGGCAGCAAACAATTCAGCGCAGGAAGGAGAGAGAGAGGAGAACATAGTGCAAGGAAGGAGATGAAAAACAGATTGAGCGGAGAGAAGATTAGGGATTTTGAAAATTACAATTAAAATAAAATATTTTAAGTTTGTTTGGTTAAATTTCCGGGCCTTATTAAGAGTAAAAGAGACTTTTTATCATTTCGATAACTTTTGGGCCGGAAAAGGGCCCAAAAGAATATTACAACAAAAGTCAGGGTATTTAGAGTAATTATTTACACAAATTCTGAGGATACTTTTGTGTAATTTTTGTGGAGCTTTGCTAGGCCTAGCTTGGCTTTTTAACTATATGAGCCTAGCTTGATCTAATTGAGGTTGGGTTGAGCTTTGACCTGGCTCAGTGTGGCTTGTGTAGAGCCAAACTTTTATTTGGCTTACTGTGGAGGGAGCTGAACCTAGCTGAGTGTTGACAATTTGAGTCTTCAGATGATTGATTTGTGATTAACATTGAAAGATAGCAACTCCCAATTGAAAGCAATGAGGCTCAAATATATGCTTATTTGAAATCTAGACATCCAAATTGGCTCAAAGTTTGAGTATAGCTGTTGCCGCAATGGCATTCTTCCCTTACAAAATAAAAAAAAGAGCTCAATTGATCTTAATTAAGCTGAGTCAAACCAGACTTCATTAGGCTTGGCCTTGGCTCACTAAACATTTGAGCTGAGTTGCACTTTGGTCAAACTGAGCTTGTGTTTGAGTGTTGATCAAGCCCGACCCAAGGGTCGCCGAGCAGGCGTGGCTTATTTACGGCCTAACGCCCTCATAGGATTCGTATATTCAGGTTTCAAGTTTTATTTGAGTGGGACAAATTGGACCATACTCAAACACAAATAAACTTTCCTCGTTTAGGCTCTGGGCAATGAGCACAACCGACTCCTAGTGTTTTATCTAGATTTAAGAATTGGAAATCCCTCGTGGTGACAGTCTTTGCTTCATTCATTGAGTGTAGAATGTGTATTTCACTTTTGATATGTGGTTACAAACTGGTGTTAAGATTGTGTACACTTTTTAAAAAAATCTTTTCACCAAATTTCCTTGCATGTGTTTGAAAGGTTTTGATATGTTGCAGGTTATTGACTACTATGCGAAGAAAAATATAGTTGCAATAATTCATGCCGAGAAACCACCAAAAGAAGTCACTGAGGAAGTGAAAAAGGCTGTCTCTTCATGATGATTTCTACCTCGTGTTAGTTAGAATTTACGAAATGTTAGCTGAGATTTTGCTGATATTATACACTTCATTGCATTTGTGGGGTTATTAATAATCCCATGGGCAATTTTGCACTGGCTCAGATTTTGTAAGACACCTTTTGCTGTAATTAGCTACAGGGTATTATGAGTTCCTCCTAAATGCAAAAAGAACCACCTTTCATATTCTAGCTGTCAAATTCAGGAGGCCTAGGATAGGATGTTGGTTGATCGACGAAGGAGATCCACGTTTGTCAAAAACTTTAATAGTGGCAGGTGAACTTGATTTTGTGCTGAAACTGAGATGGGGGAAGAGATTGTTGAGGAGAATGTGGTGTCTAGTATTGACTCACTCCTTGACTGTCGACCATGTTAGAGTAAGTTTGGGATGTTTTTGTTGGATTTCCTTTTTGGATTTTTCATTTTAAGTGCACAGCTAAAGCATTCCAAGGGGAGAAAGAAAATACTTAAAGCGAAGATGGCTTTTCTGAGCTCAAAAAGGTGAAGATGCCTTGAAAAGATATCCCCAACTAAATTTCCCGTGTGCTCTTTTTTTTTTTTTAAAAAAAAATATTTTATGGAAATCAAATACGATCTGCAAAAGAAGTTTTGTAACAGTTGGTCGGAATTATTTTTCACGGAGCTGAAAGAAACAGACTTTGGAGTAATGATGCTCTACTTCAACCTACTTGCTATGGTATTTCTTGATCTATTGATCATATGGTAAACAATAAATTTATGTAAATTGTTTCCGGAAAAACCGAGTTGATGATGTGGATGATGATTAGGAGAGAGAAAGGATTTATCGCTCCGGTGCTCGAGGACGTGGCACGATCGATCCGATTCCGCTTGGCGATTGCTTGAACCCGCAAAAGGCGAAACCCCGGTGGTGGATCTCGGGAACGCCCTTCGACGCACAAGTTAGTGTTTGACTTGATTGAAAGGATCGAGGAAATCTTCCTCGATGTGCGTGGGGGATTCCTTGGGAGTCGAGAAGTTTTCCAAAGATGGAAGTTCTTGGGATGAATGTTGATGAATGTTGAGAGTTTAGGAAGCTCGAGGTATGATTATGAGAAAGATGAGACTTTGTGGAATGTGAAAAATATGTGAGAGAGTCCCCATGAAGTTGGGAAATGATGTGTATTTATAGGGGATTTTAAAGGGGTAAAATAGTAATTTACCGTGGTTTAGGGAAACCCTAGCCCTAGCGGGCTTTGGGCTTTTACTTGGCCCTTTAAGGGTTGGCTTGGGTCGATACCTTCCTTATCCGACTGATTAGGCATAGTTGGCTGCGACATGGCGGGTGAGATGGAACTATCCAGGAAATACCCGAATCATAAATAAATATACCTCGTACAAATTTCTCGGTTGCTCTCGATGAAGAGGTGTTCGAAAATTTTGAGGGAGCCGGAGGATTGAACTAAGGGTAATCACCTTTCATCCTTAGATCTTGTTCCATTTAGTTTATCTTACTACTTTACAACTTCTTATAACTCTTTATAACTCCTTACACTCGTTTAGAACTCCTCATATCTTTTATAACCAACTTTACAACTATCCTCCAACTCCTTACAATTACTTACAACTCCTTACAATTTTTCTTACAATTCCTTACAATCTTACAGCTAAATGGAATAGGGTTGTTTATCGTAATTATGGAGTATTTGTCCGTAACTTCATTGTATCAGGCTCCGCAAACTAGCTTCAAATACCACCCAAAATACGAAAGGTAAAATTTGTTATCACTCTATTTTGCTGATGATTTAATGATGTTTTGTATAGGTGATATGTGTTCTGTTAATCTGCTAGTGCAAGGCTTTGAGCATTTCTTTGATGTAACCGACTTGGTGGCTAATAAAGCTAAATCTTAGTTATATATCTATGGAATAGGGTTGAATATTCAAAGAATTAAACAAAGAACAAAAGCTGGGTTTAGTAGAGTCATTCTCTATCAAATACTCGGGGCATGTCACACTCCCCTACTAAATGGAATATAATTGACTTGTCAAATTATGGTGGAAAATGTCATAGTAAGGCTAAATAACACAAAAACTTACATAGAGGTACCTAAGATATGGTGTAACTATTTATAGGTCCGTCAAGTATGAAAAATTATTCCTAGGTACTCTTCCCTTTGCGGGAATGTTTTCGCAACCTTTTTCCGGTCCACAAAGTTACCCAATATATGACAAGTATTTTACCCTTGATGAAGCCCTCAAAATTTAGCCAAATGGTCTTAAAATATTTTATTTTAATTTTAACGTCAAAAACCCCTAATCCTCTCTCTCTCCATTCGTCACACTCGTCCATCTCTCTATACGTTCTCTCTTCCGTCTTTCTGTTTGTCGCACTATGTTCTCCTCTCTTTCTCGTCTCTCGGTTTGTCCTCTCTCTTCCATCTCTTTGTTCATCCTCTCTCCCGTCTCTTTGTCTGTCACACTCTAGTATTAGGTGCATTATTTGTTACCTTGTGAATTACCTTTTTTTTGTTCAAAATTGGTTTACTAAAGGGATATATTTTAAGGATATTAGAAGACATGTCATGTGTGCCTTTTGAGGTTTTACTAGGATTGTACTTATTGTGGATATCCAACCATATAAATGGCAGACTCAAGCTTTATAGGTGTTACTATATTTTATTTCAATAAAGCGAGGTTACATGTTCCGCATTACCACATTTTATTGCCTTCACATTCACATGACAAGTACCAAAAGAGATAATCGCAACATTTTCAATTTTAATTTTAAATAATTAAAAAATTAATTATAAAAATTAAAACATAAAGAATTATAAATTTTATAAGTACAAAATTTTCAAAACATGTATTAACTAAAAAAATCACAATATAAAAAATTACAATTTTTATCTTGTTATAGGAAGAAAGTAAAAACGCGATGTTTTAAATTTTAGCCTTTGAAAGTAGGGGTAAAATTGATATTCAATAAAAAGATTTGAATTTTTGCTCAACTTATCGGATATAAGATGCCAATGCCTGAAATGGACTACATAAACAATTACAAGCAAAGGGAAATGTACCTAGGAAAGTAGTAGTTTTTCATAACCGAGGGCCTCAAATAGCTACTCCATATCTTAGAGTACCTTTGTGTAATTTTTGCGAAGGAAACCGTACCTATGAGTAGTTTTTCATATCTAATCGCTTTTAAATAGTTACACCATCTCTTAAGGTACCTTTGTGTAATTTTTTACTAAACAACATCACAACAAGGAATCTCTCCTATGGTGTAAAATATCAAGTCATAAATACTCTATTTCTCTCTATGTTGTCATATTCATCATCCATTTTTATGCTACCTAAGGTTATTTGCAAACAGATTGAACAAGTCCGTGAGAGGGTTTTCTTATCGGGAATGGGGATAAAAGAGGATTAGCCTTTGGTGCTTAGAAAAAGGTATATTACTAGGGAAAGAAGGTGCAATCGGTGTCGGATGTTCGAAACATGGATGTTGTAGCTTGGGGAAGTTAGTTTGGGCCATTGCTTCCAAAGAGTATGCATTATGATTGACGTGAATAAATGAAGTGTATTTAAAGGGTATAGATTTTTTGGAGTATACTCGCACCAATTGGACGAGGGTACAGGAAAGCTCTTGAGAGAGAGACTCGACGACCTAGAGAAAGAAGCCTAATTTTTCGGATAGTTCCATGGATTCTTTCTCCACATTTTATATAATTTTAAAATTTCGCCATAATTTATATAATCGTCTAAACTTTTCAAAAAACATGTAGTAGATAGATTTATACTTTCTCCACATTTTATTTTTGAATTGATTAATTTTGACTTAAATCGAGAGAGTTATTAATTTTCTCCCGTGATCTGTGCAATTTATGATTGAAGCTGACCCATGTGATAAACTTGAGTTTTTATGGTATTTATAATCTTTGGTTACTGTTTATCATAAAGTAAAAGTTGTAGGCAACACTTATACCTTTCTATATTGTGCTCGTTAATTGAAATCCAATATCGAATTAAAAGTTATGACATTTGGAAGTTCAAGTTAAATTCTATCCGAGAAAATAAAAAATGAAAAATATGTGGCTTAGTGTTAAATTATTCTTTATAATAAGGAAATAATTATTAAAAATTATTTTGGTTCTGTAAGATTATATATTGGGATGATTAGTGTGTTTTTAAAATTGGACTTCTTGGATAATATTGATAATTACTTACATACATATATATCTTGTGCATAGCAGATGCAAAAATGTCGATAAATAATGACGATCCATTAGTTTCAAAAGAAAGTAATATGGAATCTGAGCATATTGAAAATAAAGTGAATTTTGACGATAGTCAACGTGTTTCTAACAATGAGCCAATAGAGGAACAAGGAGAAGATGATTCAGGTACTTTCAAAGTACTAAAGAGAAAGAGAATATCAAGAGTTTGGGATGATATGGAAACGAATATGGTTAATTGTCAGCCTCAAGGGGCCAGTTGTAAGCACTATAAGAAAAATTCACATATACAAAGGGGGGAGCAACAAGTCATTTGCATGGACACATAGGTGTTTGTTTGCAAAGACATGAGAATTTAAGAAACAAAAAAGAATTAACTTTGTGGCTATTGATGAATGTGATGCTACTGGAAATCAACTGATTTCTTCTTTGCATGATGGGAAACTTGATATAGCCAAAATGAGGGAACGTGCAGCACATTGGATTCTCATGCATGAACATCCATTTTCCATTTTAGAAGAAGAAGGGTTTAATTTGATGATGAGAGAAGGTCGCCGGAATGGAAAAAGATCTCACGTCAAAATGGAAAAGTGGATTTTATGTAAGCTTATGATATTGAGAAGAAGAAATTAAAAGCGACCTTGAAAAATGTTGAGAAGGTTTCCATAACTACTGATTTGTGGAAATCGAAGCTTCAAAAGATTGAATACATGGTTGTCACTTGGTCATTGGGTTTATACTAACTGGAAGTTATAGAAACATGTCTTAAATTTTGTTTACTTACCTCCTCCTCGACGTGGGATACAAATAGAATATGCTATCATGAAAGGTTTAAAAGAATGGGAAGTTGATAGCAAGGTAAGTTTTTTACCTCTCTGTCTATTGAACTTTTAGCTTTAGTTTTTATTTTATAATTTCTTTCTATTATTTTTAAATTTAATATTTGATTTTTTTTTATTGTAGGTATTTACCGTGTCGGTTGATAATGCTACAACTAATGATAATTGCATAAAGATCATGAAAGATACCATCTTAAGGAGTAGGAAGTTACCATGTGGAGGTAAATTATTTCATGTTAGATGTGTAGCGTACATTTTAAACATTATGATTCAACATGGACTGCAAGAGATAAAAGATGTGATTGAAAATGTCCATGATAGTGTGGATTATATAACTGGAAGTGACGCAAGAATGAAAATGTTTAGTGAAATTGTTCAACAGCTTGCAAATATCTCGAGAGGAAATTGGTTCTTGAAAGCAAGACACGATGGAATTCTACTTATGGTATGTTGACAACCGCACTAAAGTTTAAGGATGTATTCCCCGGATTTGATGAGCGAGATCCTAGTTACGAGTACCTTCCTAGTGATGAAGGTTGGGAGAATGTGACCGATATTATTTCGGGCCAGAATATCCAACATCTAATGTATTTCTTTCTTATGTGAGTGCGATAAAAGAATTGTTAGATAAACATCGGTATTCAAGCAGATGATTTCATTTGTTCCTTTGTAGGGAAGATTAAGGATAGATTTGATAAATATTGGAGTGAATGCAACACACTTATGTCCATAGCAGCAGTGTTAGATCCTAGCCTAAAAATGGGGGCTATTGAATTAAAATTTCCAAGTTTGTATCCTCCACATGAAGTCGAACAAAATATTAAAAAAGTAAAGGATGCTTTGTATAAGCTTTACTTTGATTATGCTTCGGAAATGTGTTATTATGTTGAGGATGTTGGGGAAAGCGAGGCAAGATCTTGTGTGGGAAACGATATGATTGATCGAATAAACTCTCTCCTGCAACGAGTGGCTATTCAAAAAGTAATACAACCTCGAAAGTGTGATTTGGATTCATATTTTGAGGAAGGTAGTTATATAATGACAGCCACGAAGTTCATTCATTTGATGTTCTCGATTGGTGGAAACAACATCAAGAGAAGTATGGTGTTTTGTGTCGAATGACTGCTGATATACTTGTTGTACCCATTACAACGGTGGCTTTGGGAGCAACATTTAGTGCAGGAGGTAGAGTGATTTATCCATATCATAGCTCGTTAGATCCTAAAACGGTGGAAGCTTTGATATGTAGAGTTGATTGGTTCCGTCATCTACATAGTGTCACAAAAAGAAGAAGAAGGTAGTTTTTTGTTAATTTAAAGTATAAATTAAAATAAAATTGTATTAGTGATTTAGTTGTAACTTTTATTTATCTCCCCCTCTCGGGTATCTAAAGAAGACAATCAACTTAAAGAGTTCATATTGCTAATGTCTAATGAAGGATCGACGTGCCCACTTTGATGACATTTTGCTATATTGGAAATATGGAATAAAGAGCCTAATTTTTTTAGTGAATGATATGAAATTTTGCTCTCGGAGAGGTTGAGTCACCCTAGAGGGGGTTGAATAGGGTGATGATGGAATTTGCTTCGAATCTCAAACAAAGATGATTATGAGTAATAAATATGAGCTCGAAAAGCGCTAACTCGAAAGTGTGAAGTAGAAGCACAGAGTTGGTCCGAGTCTAGAATGTACTCGGAAAATAAGTAACACGAAGTTACGTGGAAACCCTCCGAGGGCAGAAAACCACGGACCGTGCTAGTCCAAGCACGCAGATCAAATCCACTATTTTGAGTCCACAAAATACCGTGAACTTGACTCAACCCGAGTTGCTCCCTTAGACAACTCTTACAAGATTTTCCTAGACTCGAAGTTCCCTTATCCGATCTACTACTTCCTAACCGAGATAACCCTTACAGTTAGGGACAACTAAGTTGAGATAACCCTTACAGCTTAGTCAAGGGACCCTTACTCGAAAGTAAGAAGAGAGTGTTTGTAACTAAGTACAAGACCTTACAACTCGAATATAATGAATTACAGAGTAGGAGTTGTAAGTAGAAGATTGAGAGTATTTACAAAGACAATATGCTTAAAACTCTCGTTTTTCTATTTGTTCAATGAGGCTTGTGTATTCGTTGTGTTTCGATTGATTCGATTCACCTCATCAAGTCTTGTAAGTCTGGCTTCCTTTTATAGATGACCAGGCAAAGTAGCCTTTACGTCCATCTTCTAGCTGGAAGTCCTTTGTGACCGTTCTTGAGGGATTTTACGAGTCGCTCGGAAAATATTCGTTGATATATGAACGTTGAAACAACGGTCCTTGACTTCTTTGGAAATCCCAAAACCACCGGCAATGTCCGAAAAAGTAAGGTGGAAACCACCGTTGAGTATGGCGTTGCGGTTTTCTATTTCGAAAGCAGACGGCTCGACGCAGTGTATGGGGCTTTGACTAGAAGAGGAAAAGGCTCTTTTCGGCTGGTGATTTGACGGTGAAGCCGGTTGCTTTTGCAGCTCAAAAGGCATGATTGCCTCGATTGAATAATCTACAAAAGCAAATCAATTTTGGTTCTCAAAGTATAAAATACTTTGGTCCAAGATTAGAAGCGAGATAATATGATAAATAAAATAATCAAGCGTTTAATTATCTAGGTTAGAAACGAAAAGGAATTTTCCGAGTCTAATATCCTTATAACTCAAATTCCATCTCGGTTAGTCTAGAACACAATCAAGTGAGATAAAGATTATCGAGTAAACAGACTTGATCTAGACTAAGCTATGTAACTAAGTAATCTGACCTGGAATAGTATGACTCTTGAATCATAGGGTCGAGCACAAGTTTGATACATGCAATACGTCCGAGTGATATGTGACTCGGAATATAAGTATGCAATCTGAGTCAATCAGAGATAAGCGAGAATAATATTACAACACTTAGAGTAAAGGTTCTATCACTTAGAAAAGATTCTAAAATGCATGGAATGACTTGAAATCAAAACCTTATTAGAGATAGACTCTTTAAACCCGATTCCTAGAAGGAACTCGAAATGACTACAAAAAGAGTCCGGGTCTACAATCTCTACTATCAATCTAACTCGAAATAAATATGCGAAAGGTTTGAGTCTACAATCTCCCCTTTTTGATGAAAGGCATTCCATACTTAGATGTCGGCCATTCCATACTTAGACAAACTTGGGCAAAAACTTTGTAAGTGATCCCATACCAAATTGTAAAGCTTGCTCGGAAAAGAAACTTAGAATAGAACAATTCACAAAGCAAGAAGTCATGTAAGCATGAAAACATGTAAGCACGAAAAGAATGCATACGAAGTATTGAATATGAAAGACAGAATTTTCATTACTTCACATAAAAATTACAAGGGGTTAGAGAAAAACTCCCCTAAACAAGACATCTATACATCTAATTCTTCTCCCCTTGCATTTCAGCAAAAACAAAAAAAAAAATGGGAAGAATACCAAAAAAATACAAGATGTCCGGACAAAAAGATAAATAAAAGAGAATAGAATTCCAGAGATTTGATGTCCATTTTTCTCAACGTCCGAGTTTGACTCCACTCGGTTCCGAGTGACTTCAACTCGAAACCAAAAATAACTATCAGCTCGGTTTCACGAAATCAACCGAACTAATGGTTATACATGAAATCTAAGCATATAACACATAATCGTGCGAAGCAATTTTCACAAAAAAAAACATATAATCATGCGTTCAACATGCCAAGCTCATTCCTAATGAAACAAAACTGATCTTCACCAAGAGGCTTAGTAAAGATATCAGCTAATTGAAGATTAGTAGGAATGAATTCAAGCTTGATATCACCTTTCTCAGAATGGTCTCGTAGGAAATGATATCCGACCTCAATGTGTTTCGTATTTGAGTGCTTGAACCGGGTTTTTGGTGATGCTGATTACACTTTGATTATCACACTTGATTGGAACTGATTTGAAGTCAAGTCCAAGATCTCTTAAGTGTTGCTTTATCCATAGAATCTGTGCACAGCATGCTTCGGCTGCAATGTACTCAGCTTCGGCAGTTGATAGAGCTACTGAGTTTTGCTTCTTTGAGTGCCAGGAAATTAGGGATTGACCCGAAACCGGCAAGCTCCGGATGTGCTCTTTCTATCAACTTTGTATCCAGCTTAGTCGGCGTCCGAGTACCTAGTGAGAGTCGGTTCCGAGTCCTTAGAGTACCATAGACCTAAGTTCCGAGTCCCTGTAAGATATCCGAAAATTCTCTTCATCGCAGTGAGATGTGATTCTTTAGGATTAGCTTGAAATCTTGCGCATAAACATACACTAAACATAATATCTGGCCGGCTGGAAGTAAGATATAGCAAAGATCCAATCATACCTCGATAGAGTTTCGATCTATTGCTTTACCTTTTTCGTCCGAGTCAAGTTTTATACTATCGCTCATGGGTGTAGATGCATGCTTTGCATCTTGGAGTTTGTATTTCTTCAGCAGCTCCTTGGTATACTTTGATTGATGGACATAGATTTCATCTTTGTCTTGTTTGATTTGTAGACCAAGGAAGAAATTGAGTTCTCCCATCATACTCATTTGAAATTCCCGACTCATTAACTCGGAAAATTCTCGGCACTGAAATTTCATTAGTTGCTCCAAAAATTATATCATCAACATAGATCCGAACAATAAGGAAATCTTTCCCTGGGTTTTTACAAAGAGAGTCTTGTCAATCCGACCTCTTTTAAAATCATTTTGAACCAATAAATTGCTCAGTCTTTCGTACTCAAGCTCGGGAGCTTGTTTAAGACCATAAAGAGCTTTTTGAAGTCCGAAAACATGATTTGGAAATTCTGAGTTTTCAAATCCAGGAGGTTGCTTGGACATAGACTTCCTCTTCAATAAAACCATTGAGAAATGCACACTTAACATCCATTTGATATAATTTGATATTCATGCTAGATGCAAATGCCAACATAATTCTAATCGCTTCAATTCGGCAACAGGTGCAAAGGTTTCCCCACAATCAATCCCTTCTTCTTGATTGTAACCTTGAGCCACAAGTCTAGCCTTGTTTCTGACTACCAACCCACCTTCATCCAGTTTGTTCTTGAAAACCCATTTGGTTCCTATGACTGGGTTGTCGGAAGGTCGTTTGGTCGAGTCCGGACTTGGTTTCTTTCGAATTGATTGAGTTCCTCTTGCATGGCCTTTACCCATTCAAGTTCATTTAGGGCCTCTAGTGCATTTTTGGGTTTGGTTAATGAAATGAATGCAGTGAATGCACATAGATTTTGAAGAGAGGAGCGAGTTCTTATCCCACTCGTTGATATCGGATGGTATGTTTTCTAGTGGATGACTAGAAGTGAACTTGAATGCTCTACCTGTTCTCCGATTCACAAGATTTGTGGGCTGAACTGCATGATCTTCGAAGCTTGTTTTGATTTGGCTTGTTCCTCGATTCTCCTTCATCATTCCGAGTAGCTCCATTCCGAGTCGCCTCGTTCGAGTGACTTCATTCCGAGCTAGTTGAGGTTGATTCTTGATCTGCTCACTTTGGTCATCATCTCGGCTGAGCTTCAGATCGGAGAATGATGATTCACTTGGTTTTTCCTATTCAAGCTCATCAAATACAACGTGGATATTCTCTTGAGAAGAATAACCCATAAAAATACCTTCATCCGATCGAGCATGAAACTTGGTTAGGTGATCCTTACCATTGTTGTGAACAAAACACTTGCATCCAAAGGGCTTAAAATATAAAATATTTGGTTTCTTCCCTTTGTAGAGCTCATAGGGTGTTTTCTTCGGTATGGGTCCGATGAGGCATCTGTTCAAAGTATAGTTGGCTGTGTTGATTGCCTCAGCCCAAAAATAGTAAGGTAGATTGTGCTCAATCATCATTGTCCTTGCTATTTCTTCAAGAGTTATGTTCTTTCTCTCCACTACTCCATTTTGTTGTGGAGTTCTTGGTGCTGAAAAATTGTGAGAGATTCCATTCTTGTCACAAAACTCGAGAATTCGAGTAGTCGAACTCCCTTCCATGGTCGGTTCGAATTCTCCGGATCCGAGTCTAAGACTCAACTTGGATTTTTCTGCAGAGCTTGTTGAACTCCTTGAAGGCTTCATTCTTGTGCTTGAGAAAAC
Organism: Talinum fruticosum; assembly: GCA_021018815.1. Taxonomy (NCBI): domain Eukaryota; kingdom Viridiplantae; phylum Streptophyta; class Magnoliopsida; order Caryophyllales; family Talinaceae; genus Talinum; species Talinum fruticosum. Next base: position 16,002 of record JAITYX010000072.1, on the reverse strand, counting down.
ACACCCAGGTAAATCGTGAATAATCATCAATGATAACAAGTATATATGATTTACCTCTCGAGACTCTTAACCGGGATTTCACCACATAAGTCCATATGCAATAGCTCAAGCACTTTGGATGTGGAAACTGTCTTCAGAGATTTGAATGAGGATCCGACTTGTTTCCCTCTTGTGCAAGCTTCACAAACTCTGTCTTTCTTGAAAGCACAGTTAGGCAAACCTCTAACCAAACCATGAGATGCTAGTTTCTCAATAGTATGCATGATGACATGGCCTAATCTACGATGCCATTTCCATGAATCATCATTAAGAGATGCTTTCAAACAAGATAAGTTCGACTAGGATCGAAAGAGGAATAATGTAGGTGTTACCCGATCTCTTACCCGAGAGCTTGATCTCTTTGGTAGTGTCATCGAGAGATGTAACATTTGGTCCGAGTGAATCTTACCTCTTGACCTTTGTTACATAATTGGGAGATGCTCAGTAGGTTGTACTTTAATCCCTTGACAAGGTAAACCGGGCTGACCAGATTGTTTTCCGTTCCAATCTTGCCTATCCCAATTATCTTGCCTTTGCTATCATCTCCAAAAGTGACTTTTCCTCCTTTATGCTCTTCTAACTCGGAAAAGAGTCCTTGGTCACCCGACATGTGTCGTGAACATCCGCTGTCCAGTACCAATGCCCGTTTGATCTCTTCCGAGTGACTTGCAAAACAGAGACAAACTAACCCTTCTCACTTCCTCTAACAAACCCAAGTAACACTCTTTACTCGTGGTTCTTTTCGAGGAAGAAGGTGTTTCGGAATCCAGATTTGAATAATTTTGGGTCTAGCCTCGATTCCGAGTCTTTCGCTTTGAGAGCCGAGTCTATGTCTCCTTTCTCTTAAAGGATTTTCTTTTTGAAAAAGAAGGCGGTGGTTTTCTCCTGAAGGTTGGTCCGGGCTCGGTCCTTCGTTTTCCTCCTCTTCATTATAACCAAGCCCTTCTTTTACGAAGGAGACACATTGAGCTCCTAAAAGCATATCAAGGGTTTTCTGATCTTGAGTGAACTTTAAGACAAGATCCCGAGACTTACCGAGACTTTGCTTAAGCTGCTCATTTTCTCTTCGAGTGCCTCGGACTTAGTCTCATTGACTTGAGCACTAGTCATGTGTTCTCCGAGTAAGTGTCTCGGTTTCTCCATCTCAATTTTCAAAGATTTGCTTTCGGAGGAAATTGACTCAATTTGCTCTTTGAAGACCGAAGACTCGGACTTAGACTTTTCTTCCAAAGTAAAAATGTACTTTGCTAAATCAGCTTTGGAAAATTTGAGGAAGTATTTGATTACCTCTTGTGGGTCCGCTTCCTCTCTGTCCGAGTCCGACTCGCTTCGAGTCGGTGAGTGTCATCGGACACTTCGAGTCGTCCGAGTCCTCGTCATCTTCTAATGAGTCCTCGTCGCTCCATGTGGTCATCATAGCCTTTTGCTTTTTTCTGTCCCTTTTTCTCTTTGAACAGTCTCGGACTATGTGTTCTTTGCTTGCCACACTCATAACGACCAGATTTCTTAGTTAAAGATAACTTCGAAGGAGAGGACTATTTACCTTTTCTGTCCTTCTTATCTTTCTTGTGGAACTCTTCCTTTGGCTTTTTATCCCATCTTTTATGCTTCATTATTCTCTTGAAGCCTCTAGCGATGAGTGCCATGGGATCTTCTTCGAGTCGGATGAACTCGGATTTGCTTATCTCGGTTTCGAGGCTTTCGGCGCTATGTTCTTTTTGGTGCTACCCTCAGTATCCTCCTCTTCCAGGTGGATTTCATGAGTGAGAAGTTTCCCGATAAGCTCGTCCGGCTTTAGAAGTGTTAGGTTCCGAGCCTCCTCTATGGCAGTTACCTTGGGACCCCATCTTCTCTTAGGTAGAATTCCGAGTATTTTTCTGCACATTTCCTCATGGGAAATCTTCTTACCCGGAGATTTGAGATTGTTGGTAATCTCGAGTAAATCGAATGAACATCCGAGTGATGTTCTCTTCGGCTCCATCTTAAATAGCTCATATTTATGAAGATATTGGCTGATCTTCGCTTGTCCGACCTGGCTTGTGCCTTCATAAGTGTTGACCGAGTGTGTCCCACACTTCTTTGGCGATGTCGCGAGCGGATACTCGTTGTACTCCTCCGAGCCGATGGCGCACATCAGAATGTTCATGGCCTTGAAGTTCTTTCGAACTTCTCGCTTCGTCGGGAGTGTATTCGACTTGACTTTAGGCATGAGTCCGGTTTCAACTGTCTTCATAGGAAGATAGTTTCCTTCTTGTATAATATTCCGGACATCTTCATCATGGTCGAGCAGGAAACACTCCATGAGTTTCTTCCAATGAACAAAGTTTGATCCTTTGAACTTTGGTGGTCTATTGGAGGATCTTCCTTCATCGAACTCTCCGTTGTTCCGAGCCATTTGATCTTTAAACCTTCGGATGGTTAAATCCTTTCTGAAAGGCTAGGCTCTAATACCAATTGAAAGTTTGCTCTCGGAGAGGCTGAGTCACCCTAGAGGGGGTGAATAGGGTGATGATGGAATTTGCTTCGAATCTCAAACAGAGATGATTCCGAGTAGTAAATATGAGCTCGGAAAAGCGCTAACTCGAAAGTATGAAGTAGAAGCACGAGTTGGTCCGAGTCTAGAATGTACTCGGAAAATAAGTAACACGAAGTTACGTGGAAACCCTCCAGGGCAGAAAACCACGGACCGTGCTAGTCCGAGCACGCGAGTTAAATCCACTATTTTGAGTCCACAAAATACCGTGAACTTGACTCGAACCCGAGTTGCTCCCTTAGACAACTCTTACAAGATTTTCCTAGACTTAGAAGTTTCCTTATCCGATCTAGTACTTCCTAACCGAGATAACCCTTACGAGTTAGGGACAACTAAGCCGAGATAACCCTTATAGCTTAGTCAACAAACCCTGACTCGGAAAGTAAGAAGAGAGTGTTTGTAACTAAGTACAAGACCTTACAATAGTAGGAGTTGTAACTAGAAGATTGAGAGTATTTACAAAGACAATATGCTTAAAACTCTCGTTTTTCTATTTGTTCGATGAGGCTTGTGTATTCGTTGTGTTTCGATTGATTCGATTCACCTCATCAAGTCTTGTAAGCTGGCTTCCTTTTATAGATGACCAGGTAAAGTAGCCTTTACGTCCATCTTCTAGCTGGAAGTCCTTTGTGACCGTTCTTGAGGGATTTTCCGAGTCGCTCGGAAAATATCCGTTGATATATGAACGTTGAAACAATGGTCCTTGACTTCTTTGGAAATCCCAAAACCACTGGCGATGTCCGAAAACGTAAGGTGGAAACCACCGTTGAGTATGGCGCTGCAGTTTTCTATTTCGAAAACAGACAGCTGTGACGCAGATGTATGGGGCTTTGACTAGAAGCGGAAAAGGCTCTTTTCGATCTGGTGATTTGACGGGTGAAGCCGGTTGCTTTTGCAGCTCAAAAGGCATGATTGCCTCGATTGAATAATCTACAAAAGCAAATCAATTTTGGTTCTCAAAGTATAAAATACTTTGGTCCAAGATTAGACGCGAGATAATATGATAAATAAAATAATCAAGCGTTTAATTATCCGGGTCAGAAACGAAAAGGAATTTTCTGAGTCTAATATCCTTATAACTCAAATTCCATCTCGGTTAGTCTAGAACACAATCAAGTGAGATAAAGATTATCGGAGTAAACAGACTTGATCTAGACTAAGCTATGTAACTAAGTAATCCGACCTGGAATAGTATGACTCTTGAATCATAGGGTCGGACACAAGTTTGATACATGCAATACGTCCGAGTGATATGTGACTCGGAATATAAGTATGCAATCTGAGTCAATCGAGAGATAAGCGAGAATAATATTACAACACTTAGAGTAAAGGTTCTATCACTTAGAAAAGATTCTAAGATGCATGGAATGACTTGAAATCAAAACCTTATTAGAGATAGACTTTTTAAACCTGATTCCTAGAAGGAACTCGAAATGACTACAAAAAGAGTCCGAGTCTACAATCTCTACTATCAATCTAACTCGAAATAAATATGCGAAAGGTATGAGTCTACATGATAGATGTTATTATTATAAGGATTTTAAGTTGGGTTGTGAGGTTTTAAAACTCAAGTTTTTAGTAATTTGTGTTTGATTATCAAAGCGTCGAATGTCTTATTTATGTTTTATACTATTTTTTAAGTGGTATATTGGGATTGTTGAGAAAAAAAGAGTCTCCGTTAAATTTAAGTTTATATTTTTAAAGTAAGTATATAAAAAGTGACTTTGAACCTAAAAACGAAGTTTAATAGAAGCACAGTGCAATACGAGCCAATGACCGGTCGAGCTCGGGGTCAAGCTTTTGATGAGCCGCGCTTGGGCTCGAGCTTTTGGCCAGCCGAGCTCGAGCTTGATTGTGCTTGAGCTCGGCAAGCCACGAGCCGAGCTTGAGCTACAAATGATACTCATGAGCCGAACTCCGAACCTGGCAAGTTCGGACTCGACTCGGCTCAAATACACCCCTACTTCCAATTGCTCAACCCTCAATGTTTCTATGTTGAAATTTGCGTAAGAACTACTCGAATACTCCATTCCGTGTTATGATCTCTTAGTCCCTTTTAACCTATTCCTTCCCTACTTTCATCATAATCCCTACATCCGATCCTTAAACTCCATCATTCATCTTTCTACCTACTCACCTCCGGAAAATACAAACAAAAAGCCCTTTTAAATCACCACTTGTCGTATCAAGAGATCCAGATCCGAGATTCAAGTCAGCAGGTGGGACAACCTGAGGGCATGGATTTGATCCTCACCGCGGTTTATTTTATTTATATGCTTTTATCACTTTCCTTATTGTGGACAAATGATGTATCGTTTTAAATTCCTCCCTACCCGATGTAATCTTTTAGATTTCTCGCTTTCTTTTCCTTTTCGCTTTTGATTTTCGTTTCTACCTTTACTGCTTTTTTATTGCTTTGTTTACTTTTGCTTTTATTGCTTTCTTTAATTATGTTTTGGTTGCTTTAATTTCGCTTCGCATGTTTTGTACATTATTTTAATTCACTACTCGAACTACCGATGGTCGTCTTCGGACCGGCAAAATGGTAGGGTTTATCCCTATGTTTCGTACTCTCTCCCTCGAATCCGATTCTTGGTTCAAAGACCAATGGAGTCATTTTTAGCCTCTTTTAGTCTTAATTTCCCGTACTAAGATTGGAAGAGCAAATTTTTACTTTTATGTTTTTATTAGTTTTTGAAGGTTTGCTCGGGAGAGATAGAGTCACCCTAGAGGGGGTGAATAGGGTGATGAAGGATTTCTAAGAAAATTAGACTCTTTCGCTCGGAATAGAAGCGAAGTAGATTCCGAGTCTACAATAAGGTCGGAAAAGTAAGAACTCGAAAGAAGATTCGAGATAGAATGCGAGTAATAATATAGTCCGAGTCTAGAATGATCTCGGAAGGTGAACACTCAAAGATTACGTGGAAATCCTCATGGGGCAGAAAACCACGGACCGTGTTAGTCCGAGCACGCAGATCAAATCCACTATTTTGAGTCCACAAAATACCGTGAATTTGATCGAACCCGAGTTGCTCCCTTAGACAACTCTTACAAGATTTTCCTAGACTCGAAGTTCCCTTATCCGATCTAGTACTTCCTAGCTGAGATAACCCTTACAGCTAGGGACAACTAAGCTGAGTTAACCCTTATAGCATAGTCAAGGGATCCTTACTCAAAAAGTAAGATGAGAGTATTTGTAACTAAGTACAAGATCTTACAACTCGGAATAATATGAATTATAGAGAGGGAGTTGTAAGTTTGAAGACCGAGACTGAATAACTTTGTACAACAATGTGTTAAGCTATTTCTCGTTGTTGGTTCCGTGTCTCGTGTCTCTTATCTTCAAGTCTTGTACGATGGCTTCCTTTTATAGATGACCAGGCAAAGTAGCCGTTACGTCCATCTTCTAGTTGGAAGTCCTTTGTGACCGTACTTGAGAGATTTTCCGAGTCACTCGGAAAATGTCCGTTGAAATATGAACGTTGAAGCAACGGTCCTTGGCTTCTTAGGAAGTCCCAAAACCACTAGCGCAGTCTGAAAAGTAAGGTGGAAATCACCGTTGAGTATGGCGTTTCAGTTTTCCAGATTTGGAAGCGGACGGCTTCGACGCAGTGTATGGGGCTTTGACTAGAAGCGGAAAAGGCTCCTTTTGGCTGGTGATTTTGACATCCGAAGCCGGTTGCTTTTACGACTCGAAAAGCATGATTGCCTCGATTAGATAATCTACAAAAGCAAATCAATTTTGGTTCTCAAAGTATAAAATAATTTGGTCCAAGGTTAGACGCGAGATAATATGATAAATAAAATAATCAAGCGATAATTATCTAGGTCGAAACGAGAAGGAATATTCTGAGTTTAATAACTCAATATTCATCTCGAGTTAGTCAAGAAATAAAATCAAGTCGGATAGAGAATATCAGAGTGAATGGACTTGATACATGTAGTACGTCCGAGTGATATGTGACTCGGAATATAATAATGCAATATGAGTCAAACAGAGATAAGCGAGAATAATATAACAACACTCGGAGTAAAAGGTTCTATCACTTAGAAAAGATTCTAAGATGCATGGAATGTCTTGAAATCAAAACCTTAATAGAGATAGACTCTATATACATGATTCCTAGAAGGAACTCGAAATGACTATGAGAGAGTCCGAGTCTACGATCTTTACAATCAATCGACTCGGAAACAATTATGCGGAAGGTCCGAGTCTTCAATCTCCCCTTTTTGATGAAAGGCATTCCATACTTAGATGTAAGGCATTTCATACTTAGACAAATTTGGGCGGAAACTTTTGTAAGTGATGCATACAAAAATGTAAAGCTTGCTCGGAAAATAAACTTAGAATATAATAAATCACAGAGCAAGAAAGCATGTAAGCATAGAAATAATGAACACAGAAATGAAATAGATAGAAATTGCATTACTTCTCATAAAATATACACGGAATTATAGAAAAGCTCCCCTAAACAAGACATCTATACATCTAACTCTTCTCCCCTTGCCTTTCAGCAAAAACAAAAAAATGAGAAGAAGATCACAAGAGTACATATTTGATGTTTGGACAAACAAGAGAAGTAAAAGAAAATAGAAATCCAGGAAGAAGAAGAATCTGGTAGACTTTGGCATTGTCACACGAGTGCATAGTGTCCGCCTAAGAAGGGGAAGGGTTGGTCTGAGTGGAAGAGGAAGGGCGAGAGGTACGCCGGTGCTCGGTAAGATCGTGACGATGTGCTTGAGCACGGCGAAGGGAGAACGGGGATCACCGTCGGGGCTCAGCTCTAAGTGGCTGACCCGAACGAAGGGATCAAGAGGTTCCTCCCTGTGGACCTCGGTAGCTTGGAGGTCCGCTCGGTCGACCCGCTGCAGGTTGCCCTTGGGCAGCCGGGTCTTCGACCTACTCGAGCTGCTATCCGAGCTGAGTACTACCACCGGAACTTGTGGAGTAGATTGGCCCTCGGCTTGCCTTCCCGCTTCTGCATTTTGGGCCTTCCCTTGCCCGGAAGGAGCTGCCTCAGCCACAGGCTCCTCTCGCTTCTTCCCGTTGCTCGTCTCCGTCCTCCTTGCTTTCGAGGAGGTCTTGGCCGGGCTCGAGGACGCCTCGGATGTATTTGAGTCATCGTGGTCTCGAGCGGCTTTGGACCTTCTCTCCTGGAGAAGCTCGAGCAGCACCTTTTGATCCTTCACCGGACTCCTTCATCTCAAGAATCGAGATCTTGCTGCTCTCGGATTTGAGACTCGTGCTGTTCTTTAGTTGATGGTCATAGACCGATAGACAGTCTTGAATGAACGGAGCATGTCCTTGAAATATGAGGACACGGAGCTGATCTTGTTCATGAAAACGGAGGACAAGATGGCGGAGAGAGACTTAGAAGCACCCGAGGTGGAGGCAACACCAGGTGGGGCTGGGAGAGAGAGGGGGTTTCTTTCGGAGTCCGAGGCGGGGAAGATGGCCTCGGTTCCGAGTTGTGAACCCGGACTCCAGGTTCGGTTTCCGGAACCCATACCCCGGAGTTCCTTTTGCCGACCACAACCGTAGCTTACGAGACTGCGTTCGGGTCCGAAGGAAGGGGAACTTTGAATTGTTTAAATACAAGGGTGAGAAGAGCATCGAAAGGGAGAGGGGTGTTCTTCTTATTTTGGAGTTGAGCTGGCACAGCTGCCATCCGCTCAATTATGGAAGGAAAGAGGTCTACTTCGTAGCCCTCAAGAATGTCAAAAAGTGCTTTGAGGTGCTTGGAGTTGGGGTTCTCCTTGCTAGAATGCTGAGAGAAGAAGGTTCTCATCAGCAGAAAGCACGAAGCCTAGCTTCGACTTCAACCGAGTCACGAAAAGTTCTTTCTAGACCCAGGGAACTCTTTGGCATATTTTTCAAAGAAGTCATCAGCGACTTCACTGAAAGGAATGGGGTTGCTGTTCAAGAAAAGAGAAGAAACTTTGAACAAGCGATGGAGGAGGGAGGTGTTGATGCGAACGGTCACATTCGGAACTCCGGAGGTTAAGACACCTTCAGAGTAAGTGAGGTTGGTGTAAAACCCGAAACGAGTTCAGGATAGATGAACTCGCTGAAGCAAAGAAAGTAATACACCCCGGTGGTTTGGATATGAGCCAACCAAGAAAACTTGGTGGTTGGAAAGAACTTGTCGTCCAGCACATAATGTTGGGTGACAACGAGCTTAGAGGAAGAAGAGCCTTCCTGGCTTTTGGTTCGAGGCTTCTTGGAAGAAGACCCAAGAAAGTCGGGTCGAGAACCTCTCTTAGGCATTGTTGGAAAGAGGAAAGAGAGATGATACTTGGGAAAAGAGTAGGAGAAAAATGTGGACGAAAGGAAAAGAAAAAGGAGTAGGAGAAAGAGGTTGAGAGCGAGACGGACTTACTCGAGATGAACCTTGCGTCGCTTGATGAAAACCAGAAAGCACTATAGACGAAGAAGGCTTGCGCGAGAGGTTTTTGAAAACGAGAGAGAGAATAAAATATTGGCGAAATACTGAGAAGAAGAGGAAAAGGCAGATATATAGAAAACGCCTCTCAAAACGCCGTTTAAACTTCCGTTCGACTTGACGATTTTAATAGTCACTTCGATCGGTGTGACGGTTCTCTTCTTCAACGGTTAGATTGAAAGGGTTTGAAATCCAACGTTTAGCGTCCGATCGCAAAACCGAGTAAGAAAAAGATTTTGAAAAAGATTTATGAAAATATCCACTTGTCTAGAGATGATTCTAGAGTTTTATGTCCAGCTTTTCTCATCGTCCGAGTTTGACTCAACTCGGTTCGAGTGACTTCAACTCGAAACAAAGAAATAACTATTAGCTCGGTATCACGAAATCAACCGAACCAATGGTTATGAAATCTAAACACATAAGCATGCGAAGCAATTTACACATAGAATAACATATAATCATGCGTTTAACATGCCAAGTTCATTCCTAATGAAACAAAACCGATCTTCACCAAGAGGCTTAGTAAAGATATCAGCTAATTGAAGATTAGTAGGAATGAATTCAAGCTCGATGTCACCTTTCTCGGAATGGTCTCTTAAGAAATGATACTCGACCTCAATGTGCTTTGTCTTTGAATGCTGAACCGGATTTTTGGTGATGCTAATTGCACTTTGATTGTCGCACTTGATTGGAACCGATTTGAAGTCCAGTCTAAGGTCTCTCAAGTGTTGCTTTATCCATAGGATTTGTGCACGGCAAGCTCCGGCAGCAATGTACTCGGCTTCGCAGTTGATAGAGCTACGGAGTTTTGCTTCTTTGAGTGCCGGGAGATTAGGGATTGACCTGAAACCGGCAAGCTCTAGATGTGCTCTTTCTATCAACTTTGTAGCCAGCGTAGTCCTCATCTCGAGTACCCAGTGAGGGTCGGTTCCGAGTCTCTTGAGTACCGGAGATCTAAATTCCGAGTCCCTACAAGATATCCGAAGATTCTCTTCACCGCTGTGAGATGTGATTCTTTGGTATTAGCTTGAAATCTTGCACATAAACACACGCTAAACATGATATCTGGCCGGCTGGAAGTAAGATATAGCAAAGATCCAATTATACCTCGATAGAGTTTCGATCTATTGCTTTACCTTTCTCGTCCGAGTCAAGTTTTATACTGTCTGCTCATGGGTGTAGTTGCATGCTTTGCATCTTGGAGTTTATATTTCTTCAGCAGCTCCTTGGTATACTTTGATTGATGGACATAGATTCCATCCTTGTCTTATTTGATTTGTAAACCAAGGAAGAAATTGAGTTCTCCCATCATACTCATTTGGAATTCCTGACTCATTAACTCGGAAAATTCTCAGCACGAGATTTTCATTAGTTGCTCCAAAAATAATATCATCAACATAAATCTGAACAATGAGAAAATCTTTCCCCTTGGTTTTTATGAAGAGAGTCTTGTCAATCTGACCTCTTTTAAAATCATTTTGAACCAAGAAATTGCTCGAGTCTTTCATACCAAGCTCGAGGAGCTTGTTTAAGACCATATAGAGCTTTTTGAAGTCCGAAAACATGATTTGGAAATTCTGAGTTTTTAAAACCAGGAGGTTGCTCGACATAGACTTCCTCTTTAATAAAACCATTGAGAAATGCACATTTAACATCCATCCGATATAATTTGATGTTCATGCTAGATGCAAATGCCAACAAGATTCTAATGGCTTCAATTTGGGCAACGGGTGCAAAGGTTTCCCCACAATCAATCCCTTCTTCTTGATTGTAACCTCGAGCCACAAGTCTAGCCTTGTTTCGACTACCACCCCACCTTCATCCAGTTTGTTTTTGAAAACCCATTTGGTTCCTATGACTAGGTGGTTGGAAGGTCGTTTGGTCGAGTCCGGACTTGGTTTCTCTCGAATTGATTGAGTTCCTCTTGCATGGCCTCTACCCATTCAGGTTCATTAAGGGCCTCTAGTGCATTTTTGGGTTCTGTTAATGAAATGAATGCAGTGAATGCACAAAGATTTTGGAGAGAGGAACGAGTTCTTACCCCACTGTTGATATCGGAGAGTATGTTCTCTAGTGGATGACTAGAGGTGAACTTGAACGTGTTACATGTCCTCCGATTCACCAGATTTGTAGGCTGAATTGGTTGAGCTTTAGAGGGTTGTTCTGAATTGGCTTGTTGCTCAGATTCTCCTTCAACATTTTGAGTTGACTCCCGAGTTGTCTCATTCCGAGTCACTTCATTCCGAGTGACATCATTCCGAGCCGATTGAGTTTGAGTCTTTGTAAACTCGGTTTCATCTTCTCTGCTGAGCTTCAAATCTGAGTATGAAGACTCACTTGGCTTTTCCTGTTCAAGCTCATCAAATACAACATGGATACTCTCTTCCACCTTGTTAGTTCTCTTGTTAAAAATGCGATAAGCTTTGCTATGTAAGGAATAACCCGGAAAGATACCTTCATCCGACCGAGCATCAAACTTGGTCGGGTGATCCTTACCGTTGTTGTGAACAAAACACTTGCATCCAAAGGGCTTAAAATATGAAATATTTGGCTTCTTCCCTTTGTAGAGCTCGTAGGGTGTTTTCTTTAGAATGGGTCCGATGAGGCATGCTGTTCAGCGTATAGTTGGCGAGTGTTGATTGCCTCAGCCCAAAAATAGTAGGGAAGATCGTGTTCAATTATCATCGTCCTAGCTATTTCCTCAAGGGTTCTGTTCTTTCTCTCTACTACTCCATTTTGTTGTGGAGTTCTTGGTGCTGAAAAATTGTGAGAGATTCCATTCGGTCGCAAAACTCGTGAATTCTGAGTAGTCGAACTCTCTTCCATGGTCGGTTCGAATCCTCCGGATCCGAGTCTTAGACTCAACTTGAATTTTTCTATAGAGCTTGCTGAACTCCTTGAATGCTTCATTTTTGTGCTTGAGAAAACACACCCAGGTAAATCGTGAAAAATCATCAATAATGACAAGTATATAAGATTTACCTCCGAGGCTCTTTACGGGGATTTCACCACATAAATCCATATGCAGCAGTTCAAGCACCTTTGATGTGGAAACAGTCTTCGAGGATTTAAATGAAGATCCGACTGTTTCCCTCTCGTGCATGCTTCACAAAGTTTATCTTTAGTGAAAACACAGTTTGGCAAACCTCTGACTAGACCAAGAGCTGACAATTTTTTAATTGTATGCATGCTAATATGGCCTAATCTTCGATGCCATTGCCATGAATCATCATTGAGAGATGCTTTTAAGCACGATAAGTTCCGACTTGGGTCGAAAGAGGAATGATGTAAGTATTACCTGATCTCTTACCTAAGAGCTTGATCTCTTTGGTGGTCTCATCGGAGATGTAACATTTGGATTGAGTAAATCTTACCTCTTGACCTTTGTCGCATAGTTGGGAGATGCTTGAGCGGATTGTACTTTAGCCCTTTGACAAGGTAGACTGGACTGACCAGATTGCTTCCATTTCCAATCTTGCCAATCCCAACTATCTTACCTTTGCTATCATCTCCAAAGGTCACTTTTCCTCCCTTGTATGCTTCTAACTCGTAAAAGAGTCCTTGGTCACTCGACATGTGTCGTGAACATCCGCTGTCCAGTACCAATGTCCTTTTGCCCTCTTCGAGTGACCTGCAAAACAGAGAGCAAAAAAACTAACCTTTCTCACTTCCTCTAACGAACCCAAGTAACACTTCTTACTCGTGGTCCCTTTATGAGGAAGAAGGCTTTTGGAACCCAGATTTGGATAATTTTGGGTCTAGCCTGATTCCGAGACTTTCGCTTCGAGGGTCGAGTCCGTGTCTCCTTTTTCTTAAATGATTTTCTTTTTGAAAAAGAAGAAGGTGGTTGTCTCTTGAAGGTTTGTCCAGGCTCGGTCCTTCGTTTATTAGTATGAATGGGACCGTGCTCAGCCTTTTGAACTTTACAGTTCTTGTATCCTTCTTGAAGAGATCCGTGTAGGAATTTGATTCCTCCACTTCATTATAACCAAGCCCTTCTTTTCGAAGGAGACACATTGAGCTCCTAAAAGCATGTCAAGGTTTTTCTGACCTTGAGTAAATTTTAAAACAAGAGCTTGAGACTCATTGAGCTTTTGCCTAAGCTGCTCATTCTCTTTTCGAGTAACTCAGATTCAGCCTCATTGGATTGAGCACTTGTCTTGAGTTCTCTTAGAGTAAGTCTCAGCTTTTCCAATTCATTTTTCAAAGACATGCTCTCGGAGGAGACTGACTCAAGTTGTTCCTTGAATCGAGAAGAATCGGAATTGGACTTTTCTTCCAAAGTAAAAATATATTTAGCTAAATCAACTTTGGAGAATTTAAGGAAGTATTCAATTACCTCATGAGGATTTGTTTCCTCATTGTCCGAGTCGAGTCCGACTCTTTTCAGCTTATGAGTCGAGACTGCCATCGGACATTTTGAGTCATCCGAGTCCTCGTCGTCTTCCGATGAGTCCTCATCACTCCATGTGGCCATCATGGCCCTCTTCTTCTTTCTGTCCCTTTTTCTCTTTGGACAGTCTTTGACTCTATGATCCTTACTGCCACATTCAAAACAGACCAGAGTTTTTAGTCAAAGATAATTTAGAAGGAGAAGAATACTTACCTTTCCAGTCCTTCTTGTCTCTTTTCTAGTAGTCTTCTTTTGGCTTCTTGACCCATCTTTTGTGCTTCATCATTTTCTTGAAGCCTCTTGCAATAAGCGCCATGGGATCCTCTTCCGAGTCGGAGGAACTTAGATTTGCTTCTCTCGGTTTCGAGGCTTTTAGCGCTATGTTCTTTTTAGTGCTAACCTCAGCATCCTCCTCTTCCAGGTGGATTTCGTGAGTGAGAAGCTTCCCGATTAGCTTGTCCGGCTTCAGCTGTGCTAGATTCTCGAGCCTCCTCTATGGCGAGTCACCTTGGGACCCCATCTTTTCTTGGGTAGGCTTACGAGAATTTTTCTGCACATTTCTTCATGGGAAATCTTCTTTCCCGGAGATTTGAGATTGTTGGTAATCTCGGTGAATCGAATGAACATCCGAGTGATGTTCTCCTCCGGCTCCATCTTGAATAGCTCATACTTATGAAGATACTGGCCGATCTTCGCTTGTCTAACTCTGGCTTGTGCCTTCATAAGTGTTGACCGAGTGTGTCCTACACTTCTTTGGCGAGTCATAGGTAGAAACTCGATTGTATGCCTCCGAGCTTATGGCGCACATAAGGATGTTCATTGCTTTGAAGTTCTTCCTAAACTTCTCTGCTTCTCCTAGTGTAAACTCGGCCTTCGTCTTAGGAACGAGTCCGAATTCTTCCGATTTCATGGGAACGTAGTTTCCTTTTTGTATGATGTCCCGGACATCTTCATCATAATCCAAGAGGAAACATTCCATAAGTTTCTTCCGAAGTGTACAAAATTCGACCCTTTGAATTTAGGTGGTCTCGCTAGAAGATCTTCCTTCATCAAACTCTCCGTTGTGTTGAGCCATATGATCTTTAGACCTTTGGACTATTAAATCCTTTCGAAAGGCTAGGCTCGACACCAATTGAAGGTTTGCTCGGGGAGAGACAGAGTCACCCTAGAAGGGGGTGAATAGGGTGATGAAGGATTTACGAGAAAATTAGACTCTTTCGCTCGGAATAGAAGCGTAAGTAGATTCCGAGTCTACAATAAGGTCGAAAAGTAAGAACTCATAAAGAAGATTCGGATAGAATGCAAGTAATAATATAGTCCGAGTCTAGAATGATCTCGGAAGGTGAACACTCGGAGATTACGTGGAAACACTCCTGGGGCAGAAAACCACGGACCGTGCTAGTCCAAGCACGAAGTCAAATCCACTATTTTGAGTCCACAAAATACCGTGAATTTGACTCGAACCCGAATTGCTCCCTTAGACAACTCTTACAAGATTTTCCTAGACTCGAAGTTCCCTTATCCGATCTAATACTTCCTAGCTGAGATAACCCTTACAACTAGGGACAACTAAGCTGAGTTAACCCTTACAGCTTAGTCAAGGGATCCTTACTCGGAAAGTAAGATGAGAGTATTTGTAACTAAGTACAAGATCTTACAACTCGAATAATATGAATTACAGAGAGAGAGTTGTAAGTTTGAAGACCGAGATCGAATAACTTTGTACAACAATGTGTTAGGCTATTTCTCGTTGTTGGTTCCGTGTCTCGTGTCTCTTGTCTTCAAGTCTTGTACGATGGCTTCCTTTTATAGATGACCAGGCAAAGTAGCCGTTACGTCCATCTTCTAGTTGGAAGTCCTTTGTGACCGTACTTGAGAGATTTTCTAAGTCACTCGGAAAATGTCCGTTGAAATATGAACGTTGAAGCAACGGTCCTTAGCTTCTTGGGAAGTCCCAAAACCACTAGCGCGAGTCCGAAAAGTAAGGTGGAAATCACCGTTGAGTATGGCGTTTCGGTTTTCCAGATTTGGAAGCGGACGGCTTCGACGCAGTGTATGGGGCTTTGACTAGAAGCGGAAAAGGCTCTTTTTGGTCGGTGATTTTGACATCCGAAGCCGATTGCTTTTGCAGCTCGAAAAGCATGATTGCCTCGATTAGATAATCTACAAAAGCAAATCAATTTTGATTCTCAAAGTATAAAATACTTTGGTCCAAGGTTAGACGCGAGATAATATGATAAATAAAATAATCAAGGGATAATTATACGGGTCGAAACAAGAAGGAATATTCGAGTTTAATAACTCAATATTCATCCCGATTAGTTAAGAAATAAAATCAAGTAAGATAGAGAATATCGAGTGAACGGACTTGATACATGTAGTACGTCCGAGTGACATGTGACTCGGAATATAATAATGCAATCCGAGTCAAACGAGAGATAAGCGAGAATAATATAACAACACTCGAGTAAAAAGGTTCTATCACTTAGAAAAGATTCTAAGATGCATGGAATGTCTTGAAATCAAAACCTTAACGAGAGATAGACTTTATATACATGATTCCTAGAAGGAACTCGAAATGACTATGAGAGAGT